>CM036542.1:19111618-19711618 GCA_020745685.1 Tautogolabrus adspersus | reverse complement strand
CATGCAGAAAACTATAAGTGTCATAGTCTGACAGAATGGATCTTACTTTTCACAACTCCCCCATTGGGTCACTTTATCCAATATTTGTCTAAAGAAGGTGTGGGGCTCGCTATCCATCTCCTAATGTCATTTTAAAAATAAGAAAGCAGGTGCAAAGGGTTAGAATCCCCCAAATGACAAAGTTGGACCAAACAACCCAAGAGAAAAGGAAAAAATATATACATTTCAATTCAGCATTGAAAATCAGTAGTGTTTAATTGCAATTATTTTGTTAAAAACCATTCTGCAAGCTGCTTTGAAAACACATTTCATGTTTGTTTTTAAGGGGAGTTTTGTTGTGAAGTTGTTGTTCGATGTTTTGGTATAATGAAAAATGGATGAGCACCTGCGTCGTTTAAATATCAAACAACAGGACCAACCAGAGGAGAACGTGTTAGCAATAATTACATAACGTCTCGGGACAATGCTTCAGTAAAATAATGAGTTGGCAAAATTTCCACAGGACTAGAAGAGATTAACATGTAGTTTATCATGTCAATAAGGTGTTTGAGACAGGTGGCTGAACAGGAGCTGTGTATGTTAGTGTGCGAGTCAAAAGAGTTCATCTTTTCGGTAAAGAATAGAGCAAATTAGTCGTATTCCATTGAGGAGGCAGATGGACCAGAAATCTGTGCAAATATGTCACAAACTTTAAAACCAGTGATGCAAATTGTGAGACTGCTCACCAGAGCAAGAAACCTGATGATGGAGCCTCTAACTACGGATATTTAAGCTACATCTGCTTTCATTTACTGTGAGTTTAGGGCAGTGTCATAGTAAGCAGGAGGGTTAACATAAGAAAAAACATGGTCAGTAGTGATGAATGCTTCTGTATGCTTTTAAAAGACTTCATGACAGACAGTCGAATTGTATCTAAAACGTGCAGAGGTCATCAGTCTCAAAGGATCTGAACACTTTTGGGGTTTATGGAACAATTTGGCTTAATATGAAATCGAGAGCCTTGTGAGATAAACTGAAGTGTACGGGTATACATATTTTTACAAAGGAGTAAATGTTTTTATTTAATATGTGACTTTTCATCTACCTTATAGCGATGATGGCTTATGAATATTTTAGAGAGGGCTTTTATGCTCTAAAGATAGTATAACATGCAGGTCGTGCTTATGCACAAACAATACAACAAGGTACTATTGGGCTCTCCTTGCATTGGCAACCAGGATTAGTTCAGTCGTTTTATAATGAGAGGTCATTGAGTTAGTGAGAGGGAAGGCCACCCCCTTGTTTCCACAAATAATGACCATTGTCCTTCTGTTAGCTTAATAGAAAAACAGAGCAACACCGGTCCACTCTAACATTTCCCCTGTTAAGTATGAACAAATGTGAGCGAAGGAGGGGGTGAAGATTATTAAAAACCATCAGTCAGTCAGATTGCTACTCACAGTCTGACTGCACTGCTGCCAGCCTAAAGCTGTACATGTCTCTGAGGAGCTGCTGATATTGAATAAAGACGTGCCTCACCCACAGAAATAGCTATGCTTTATTACGCAGCAGCAGAAGAAACTCTGATTTTTTTCTCTTAGCGCTTCAGCTTTAAGTGAATCCTGTTGTTCGATGTCCTGGTCTACATGGAGACAGTGTCAACAGAGCTGAGAGGAGACTGTTTAATAGACTTGATCATGCAGGCAGGTATACTTTGCTTTCACTTTTAACATATTTTAGGTGATGCCCATACTGTTCACAGCACAGGTTTTAATGCAAATATGAGCAGTAGACAAATGTGATTTCACTTTAAGAGCAACAAAAAGAAAAGTGTTCCCAGACTTATAATAACCCAATTAGAGCATCTAATCTAACCAATGACTCTAAAAGTAGCCCAATTTTGTTTTATATTAGAGAGGGATTTTTCTTCTTGGTTTTTATAATTTGATCAGGGAAGAACCCTTAGAGCGTTCTTGCTGTGTTATGTCGCTGGATATTAGTGCAAGTAGACCAATAAACCATTGGATTTCAGCATGTGTGGTTTCATTCTTCTTCCTAATTAGTATAAATTATAGTGAATCTAACAGGGTAACAGGAAAAACAAAACCTTAAGATAACCTTAAAAGTTGTTACATAAACATCAGCCTTTCTGAAGCTAGTCAGTGATGGATTGTCCATCAACGCTCTGATAAGGGTAACAAAAATAATAGGCCTAGATTAAAAGGGTTAGGGTTAGGTTTACATACACATGTGGGAGCTGTTGCATTGCCCTTGATGTCCAGCATTTCACAGCTGCTCTGATTGAATTTGTGGACATGCATCAGCAACTGTAGCTGGTTAAATCTCGGAACCCAATCTGACAACAACATATCCTCTGGGAGCATCAGACAACTATTCAGGGCTTCCTGGTTAGCAAAAGGACCTCCTGTTCTGTTTGCCTTTGATTGTAGCAAGTACAGAAGCCAGAAACAAGTAAGTGTTAAAAAACAAAACATTGTATGAGAGTAGATTGTTAGCAAGTTGCATGCAAATATATTTAAATACATTAGCTGAAGTGTATTCTTAATAAGATGACAATAACAGCGGACCATGGTTTACTCCTTTTGCCCTTCAAAAAAGCGGTTTTCCTACAGCCTTAGCTTACTGAAATGCTAACGCTGATGCTTCTTGGACCACTAACAGAAACCAGAACACTTCAGATACCAAAAATCTGATCCCCAATGCGCTCAATAAATTGAACAAGTCAGTTTGCAACCAGGGCTCGACTAAAATGTGTGACTCTGATATTCCTGCAGCATAATCTGCTATACAGCAGTATACCACAGCCATAAAGCCAAGGGTGGAGATGCCAGAGCCAAATGTTCTTCCCAGTCCAGTGCTGTTTACATCTCGTGCATGAGAACATGAGCATAGTTCACTCTATAGAAAATCAACGACCTCTGGACCACATGCTCCTATGTACCAAGAGTTGCCAAGCATTGTGCACTGAACCCGCCTTTAACATGATGCTTTGATTCTTAATCTTTGTGTGGGACAGTTATTTAGTGAATGAATACACTTTGCAAAGCTCTCTAGGTCTTTCTTGGTGTTCCTGCTAAAATGTTTTTGAAAAAACAAGACAAAAGCTAGTCATAAATCAAAACATATTCACATTATTCCATGTAACCCCGCTCTTGTTCTCTCCCGCCCGCTCTGCCTTGCCTGTTCTGGCTGTCCTCCTCTGTCACCCATACATACAGTTGTTTTTTGCACCTGTATGTTAATTAAGCACCCTTTACTTATGTCAATAAGGCCGTTTTCTTAAAGCCCAACCCCTGAAATCTGTATAACAAGTGAAACCACCTCTGTATAGGTATGGGTAACAGTCTGTTCAACCATGTGATTAATATATACATTTCATTTACTTGTATTGATTATAGGTCTTATTCACAGTTAGTTGCACACCTCTTAGCCCTTTTTTGTACAGAATCGATCCTTGTGATATTTATTAAACCTGTTCTTTCTTTTTTTCTAAATTCTGGTCAGCCTGTACGATTTCCTTTAGCCTTCAATGTTATTATTTGGGGTGGCTTAGTGTTTGGTTTGAAAATTGGCCCAGTCTGTTGCAAATACCAGGGTGACGTTTGAATCCCAGCCCGTTACTGGCCATGACAAAAAAAAATCTCAAAAGGAAAATATAGTTCTTGGCATTGGCTTTTGATTGCCATCTTTTATCAGTCATTATACGTCCGAGCCTGATGAACTCATTACCCTTTTTATACTATTCACACTGATTAAATAGTGTGTCAAGCATTGGGGTTTAAGACTAAATATAACTGAGAAAAGTTTGTGCAGTTTATGCACAATAAGAAAACATCAGCCCACAGTCAGTAGAGAGCTGATGGTTTTCTTTCCAACCAGCCACTTAATTGCTTTCACCCTGAGTCCCAGGCCTTAAAGAGTGCTTCATTAGTTGGCTAAAATGAAAAACCAGCAGGACCATGATGGAGGACCACTGATTCAAACACTCTCTTTCGTTCTCTCCCTTCTCCCAGCATGTAATCCAGTGATCAGTTGTCCGGGCAACAGCAGCGGCTACCGTTCCGCCACGTGCACAGTGCTGCCGGGTCAGGATAAAAGTGCCTGGAGGGGGCGATGCAAATCACCCTTTGCACCCCGCTGGAGATAACCACAGAAATCCTGGGCATAAGCCTGCCCCGAGGTTTTTCTCCCAGCGATGGTGCAACACCTCGGTGTGTTATTAGCGCTGTGCTGTGAAAGATCTCTGTCGTTCACATAAATAAATTAAAGTAATTCCAGAGCTGATGTTCGCTTCACCTAGAACAGACCTTAGTGGTGTGTTTACAAGCTGAGTGTGTGTATTTCTTTCTTATTTGCTGTTTTGTCAGATGAATATTTTATTAACACATACATTTTTTTCAAACTAAAAATCAACACCTTACAAATCACACTGTAACTGTTCTGAAAGTCAACATATTTCTGCTTTTTAGACTTGCACAATGTTGCTTTCTATCAGTGGTTGAAAGATAAACAGCCAGTTCAGGAGGAGGATGCTGTTGGAATTTGGAAATTAAACTTGAAGAAAAACACATGGAAGGACATAAAAACACACCTTACTTTTACAGCAACTCCAAAATCATGTGCTACATGAATGCAAATACACACATATCTTATAGTCTTATGCTGTGTATAACATCAACAAGCCTTCATCAGGCTCAGTGTTGTTGAGGAATTAGCTCATAACCTTGTGCACTGCAGCTCTCAAGCTGCTACATAATCTCTCCTGCAAACTTTGTGTGAACTCTGGTGCTCATAATACCTTCATTCAGGAGTCAATGGCATGTGGGGCAATAGCACAAAGCAGAGTTCCTCAAAACATTTCTGAAGTAAAAACTGCAAAATAAACATTCATTAAAGTTTGTCTTCATATATTGTATTTTCTTATAGTTTTTGGCACAGTAGTCTTGTTGCCTGTGGAGCCATTTGCATAAGTAAATGTGGGTAAATGAACAGCATAAAGACATCGACAAATGTGTTCAACATATAGTCTTAGTGACAAGACAAAAAGCTGACACAACTCAGAGAAAATTTTAAAAGCTAAAAAATTAACCCAAACAAAAGGCCAAAATCAGCAGTTCCTCGATGGGCCACTTTGAGCTGGCTCCAAAAGCAAGAAAATTGCCATTCAGCTCAATATAAAAAAGACGTTTACAGCTTAGTATAATAAACCGTTTTGGTGTCTGTAGCTTATTTCTCTGTCTGGACAACTGCAAAGGGGATGGATATTTATACACTATATCTCAACTTTCGAATAAATAAGGCTTAAAGTTATGCATATTTAGGGTGTGGTCACTTTAAGAGAGAAATGAATACCACAAGCTGTCGGCTATCATCTCAGCTTATTGAGTCACTAAACTCGACACCTTGTGGTATTGGTTTTTTGGAATTTTTCTCATACAAATATAAGACAAATATTATGGTTATGAAGCTTTTAACTGTGAGTGAAAATGTTGTATCATTCTATTGATATGTTCACTAGTAAGCACATATCCGTGTCTGGGCTCATGATACCTGTCTTGTTATGTTTTTGGTGATGTATCATACAGTGACTTGTTAAGTGGCTGCTCACATAGACTATAAGTGCATGGGAGCCAGGATTGTTGTTAGCTTTCTCTCACACAGAGGATAAGAGCCGAAGTAGGCTAATAAAAATACGGGCGATTTCAGTTACCTAACATGTTGTTCACGCAGCAATGCCCTCCAACTGTAGATGTGGGCAACATGCAGCGAATGTGTAACGTCCCACAAGCTTCTTCTTTGTTTAAGAGAATCTCATTCTGTTACAAACACGGTGGTAACTAGCTCACCAGGTTTAGACTGTGGCTAACTTTGACAGCTTTGTGTTTGCAAACCCCTCACTCATTCAAATATGGTTCTTACCCCAGAAAACCAACATGGCAACAGCCAAAATTCTCAGGGCTTCAAAAAGTTTCCATATGAAATTGGATGGAATTTTGTCATCAAATGAGACTTTAAAGATATGGTGAAGTTGGATAGAATAAAGGTTATTGTTGTAAATACCTGTCTGACCTTTTTTTTTAAACATGTTTGAATATAAATCAACATTACAGGGGAGTATCAGTCTAGTCACTAAATCCAACTTTCTACTGGGAAAGACATTTGAAGGGAAATGAAAGAGTTATTTTCTAACAGGGTCTCTTCTTCTTTCTTGTGTCAATTTCCCTCACAGTTATTTTCTCTCTTTCTCAGTCTGTCAGCCTCCCTTCATAGTGTCGGTCTGTTTGAAAACATACTCTATCTGAATCCTCTGACTGTGATCATAAGGACGGCTGCTTTTGGTTGTCTAACAAAAACAGATGAATGGCGCCTGATGGAACTTACAAACTTTTGACGCCATGAAAGATAAATGTTTTACTCAAGGATGGTTAGAGAATGTTTCCCCACGACAGAGTGACATTAAAGAAAACCAAAAAAACTGTCATAGTGATGGCTAAAATTGCAATTTTGAAGTTTACTGAGTAGTGGAGACGTAATTTAGCATTTTAGAATTCAATGTGCTGGATTTCACAGACAGAACCAAAAGTGGTTTTCAAATGAAGGTCGATTTTAAGTTCAATAGTGTGTCTGTATAGTTTAAAGTACACACATATAACAAAACCCTTTAGGGCTTCTTCTTTAGACTTGTGTAACTTAGATAAATTCAGCATAACAGGTCTTGAAAAGTACTTGGTACTACTATGAAATGAACTTTACAACTTCAAATCCCTCTGTGTCGCCTCTTGGTCTTTTCAGCAGAATGAGGGCTGACACCTGAATAAGGGTTCACACTCTTTCCAAACCTCTACTCACACTGATTTGATTTGTGTCACTTTGTGAATCCTCCTGTCTCCATCTGGGGTACCAGACCTGTAAATACTCATCCTGACCTCAAATAGCCTGTCAGCCGCCCGAGATAATCCCACCGCCTTACAGAAGAGCTGAGAAAGTGTGTTGAAAAATCCCCCCAGAGAGAGTGACTGTTGGAAAATTCTCACTGACTCCTTTTTCTTATTTATCTTTGTGACAGTGAGTCCAGAAGAGGGGACGACAAAGAGAAAGAGAGGGACGCTGCGTCTTAGGGAGACGCTGTGATCATGACTGGCAGTAGAGAGACAACAGCGAAGGAAAACCACGACGGGGCCACAGACAAGAGCGGCAGTGGTAATGCATGTCACATCGATGAGGCCATGCAATGAGAATGGGGTCAACACCACATCCCATCTCCCTGCTCAGATCTCTGACACTAATTTCCCCTGTTATCATTTATTTGCCATTTCTATGTCTGTGTATTTGTCTCTTTTTTTTTCTTCCAAACTGCCTCTGCTTCACTGCTCTGTTTTCTTCTTCTTTACTTTCTCTAACAAAGGACGCTTTTCATCCGTCTCCTCTGTCTTTGTCTCTCAATCACTTCTTTCAAACTCTTTTTAGTTCACTTTTATGCTCTGGACTCACAATTTCTTCTTGTTAAGGGAATAAAGCCTGGAGTAGACAAGGATGCTTTAAAGCATGTTAGTGCTACACTAATGATAGTAGTCTACATAATGAGGCTGTCAATTTATATTCAATCTAAATGTTTGATTTGTAAAACTTTTAAGTTCAACAGTCTGTGACTTTTAATCAGTTTGAAATATTCTTTATCTGAACAATTAAAAGCCATATATAGATGCAGTTAGATTAAATAAGATAGACTTGACTGTCCCTGAGGAGAAATTTACCTTAGTCAAGTGCAAAAGAAACATGCAGCTCCATGCAACTTGATGTATCATCAAATTAAACACAAGACTGGCAACCATAAAGGTCAAGTAGAGCCTTAAAATATCAGTTCATATATTCTTCAATATGCACAATAATAGTTTGATGTACCACACAGTTGAATTTGAATTTATTTATTTAATAGGGACGATGCAATTAAACATATACAAAGAAACTGATGCGTTGCACAGAGAGTATAGCTATGGCTAATTTACAACTCTTGTCCTTAGTTGGACCTTTGTGTAAGCAGAATATAAAATATACAACATTAAATAAAACCACATAAAACTATATACAGTATGAGGATATGTTAAAATGAATATGATAATACAAAAATTCTATAAACCAATGAAAATTAAGCAAAGAAAATGAAGATACAACAATTATAAATGGGTACAGGTTTGTTTGATCAAGCACTTTGACAATTTGTGGTTCTTTGAGTATTTTCTTTTCATGCAACATTGTACATCTTCAGCATGCGCTTTAACTCCTCTGCATTAGCTTTGCAGCTGGAATAGCTAGCTTACTAATGGTGGCTTTGCATAAAAACTGAAGGCAGAGGTAATCAATTCAAAACAAGTTCATTTGTATAGCACATTTTAAAACAGCCTCAGCTGACCAAAGTGCTTCACAGAAAAGCTATAATAGATCACAGGCACACATAGTAGCATTTAAGAAATCAGCTATAGCATTGCTTTTTTATTAAGTAAATCCATTCATTGTCAGTGATTAGGAAATATCTGTTTTACATAGACAGTAGAAGAAACCTTAAATCTCTGCTGTATCTGTTTCATGGTCAACAAAGATTTCATGGGGGCCTATAGTGTTTAGGTCGCGCACCATGTAGGGAGGCCCCTCCTGACTCAAACCCGGACGAGTCAGGTTTGGATCCGGCCTGTGACTCCTTTCCAGCATGTCATTCCCCACTCTCTCCCAGATTCCCAAACTCTATCAACTGTCCTATCAAATAAAGGCAAAAAGACCAAAAATAAATCTTAAAAAAAATAAAAAATTACAACTGAACAAGCTTTAAAGAAGTGCTTGAAAGATGGGTTAACTGTTTATGTAGCATTGTTTAATTTGGAACAGAGACAAGCTAGCTGTTAGCCCTATAATGCTAGGCTAACCAGCCAGAAACAGAGGTAATTGTGTTATTGTTGGAAAAAGAGCTCCCAGGGATGACTCTCTTAACTGTAGAGATTCAGTCATTATTCTTCGTGATGGTCCACTTTGCTTTTTTGGCTCACACAGTTATACACTTAGTGTCATTTGTAAAGTGATGCTGTTTGGTAACTGGTTAAAAATGTCTTATGGCAGGTGTAATCATCTGAAAACTTTTTGCACACCACTGTGGATATTCTACACCATTGTTGTTTCTCTGCAGATTCACTCATCCCAACCACACAGTGCCAGGCGGGTGGCATTAGTCTGGGTGGGCGACACCAAGGTGTCCAAGATCTCCCTGCAGCCCACTGCTCCATTGAACTGCACAGAGGAGCTTAGGAAGAAAGAAAACAGTTCTAATCATTACCCACACCCTTCCTTTTCCTCTCTGCTCCCTCCCACCTCCTTCCTCTCATTAAAAGAAGTCCGAGAGAGCTATCCTGCATACTGATGCATTGTTAAGCGCTCTTAATTGAACTTGAGGATTCTTAATGTGCCATCATTCAAATGCTTAGTCTGTGAGATCTCGGCTGCTTAGTCCGAATTGCCCTCTGCATCGCATTTATCTCCACTTCCTCTGCTGCACTCCCATTCAGCTTTTGGTGGAGGGGAGGACAGCCTCTGTGGCAGATTTGCGGGCAGGGGGAAAGGACATTGACTCTCTATACAACAGAGGGAACAAAAGGGTGCAATCGGTGCCAACTGGGAGTTTCATCATCAGCCAGGAGAGAGATTGAAAGAGAAGTGAGAAAGCAAAAGGGAAAGGAGGCAGTGGGAACAAGCCAGAGAGTGGGAAAAAAGTTATTGGACTTGATGGGGCAGGGTGACATCAATAGCATCCCAAGCAGGGCCACAAATTAGCCGGGCGAGAAGCGGCGCAGCATGGGAGACGACAGCTGGGGCCCTGCGCGCAATGCCACCAAGGGATTAGCAGGGTTTCAGGATCTGACACATAGGGGATGAGCGTCATGGGCAGAATAAAGAGCAACTTAAGGATTAGAGAGCTTCCCGACACTCCACCAACACTCATGAAGGGCTTAAAGGGCTATAGATATCATTAATGAATGGACAGAGAGCGAGACAGAGACATTTTGAGGGGGGTGTCTTTTTGCTTTTATGCCCCCTAACTCCCCTACGTGCTGCTGTGATTTATAATGATAATACATTTCACATAACTACATTAAAAGTCAATGAGAGGCAGGCCAAAGAGGCAAAGTGTCTGTGTGTTGATCATTCAACATAACCCCTGGCACACCAGCCACCTCTCATTGCTGTATGTTCAATTCGAGCCACTAGCAGAAGATTAGCCCTGAATTATTCATCTGAACGTCGTGGTGAAAATGCCAAACATACATTTGAATATTTGTACGCTTTTGTGTGAGTAGACAGAAAGGACAAGATAGTATTCATTGTGGTGTGCTCAGCAGTGGTGCTGCTGGGATACCTGAAGGTATCATATTCTGAATTCAGATGCAGGGTATGGAGTGATTTGAGGGGCGGCAGGGCTGTGTCTTGTTTTATAAAAAGGAAATTGCAGTTCTTTCCTTGTAAACATACGGTGCCTTTAGATAGAAACAGCCCCACCAGCAAGACTTCACAACCATTGCGGGGATTTGGCTCAAAGACAACCTTTGTTCTCATATCTAGCGACGAACCAAAACCTTCAGAAAAATCCACGGTTCTAATATGAGGTTAGAAAATGCCATGCAGAACTGAAAGTTTGAAAATGATCAGCACAATCTTCTAGCTTAGAAACACCCAGTTGAGCCTTTTCCATGATAACAAGATTCCCTCTGAGCCAAATGGGATGTCCTGAACAGGAAAGCATGTGGTGATAAGTCTCCCTGTTGTTTAGGAACATGGAGTTATCATCTCCCCCCTCCTCCTCCTCCTCCTCCTCCTCCTTCTCCTCCTCCTCCTCCTCCTCCTCCCCATGTGCAGCACTGATGGAGTCTTTATCATGAAAGAGTTAACTACTTATCACTGGCTTCTCAGCAGCTCATCAAGAGCACAACTGGCTTTGCTGAAGGGGCAGAATGCTCTTTGATGAACTTCAGTCAAAGTTTAATGAAAGCAAATGTGCCTCGACTCTGAGGTCCTTCATGGGCAAACTCAGTCTGTGGCTCCAAGAGCATCTATATTCTTATATTTATATTCATGCACCGTCTATATATTATTAGGACTTTAGACATTACAAGCTACTTTTGCTTACTGGATATTTTATTGTGTAACTTAGATATCTTTATTTTACTAATGATTATCTCTCTAGTACGCTTTTGGTACATTTGAGAGAGTTATTTTAGTATTGATCTGTCAGTTTTATGTGTATAAATGTATTTTTGTTGAGATTTAGATGTTGAGTTTTGACTGTGACCAAGTATTATCCATCCATACATACATACATACATCCACCCATTCATACATCCATCCTGTGAAGAAAACAGAAGAACCCTGCGTGGAGCCTTCATCCTTATTTTCTTTTTCACAATGTTCTCAGTGTACAGGGACGACTCACATCGCCTCTTTGTACACCACATTCCTCCCCTCCCACTGTGTGCAAATGCAAAAAAAAAAAACACCCCAGTCCTGCTGTGTTAGTCGCCACACCTTATCCTTGTGAACTTGTATACAGTATCCCACCATTGTCTTTATCGATCCTTTGAGAGCTCCAGGAAGAGTGTGTTTGTGTTTCTGTTTGTGTGTGCACGTGTGCATTTGAACGAACAAAGAGTGCATAACATTGTGTAAAACGCCTAAAGAACAAAGCATTATAATCCTCTTTTTGCGAAGTTGTATTCATTTACAGTGATTCTTGTGTCCTGATTGATGTTACAACAGAAGAGCCTTGTTGAGATTATTGTGCTTCTGTTCTTGCTGCAGCAGCACATCACAGTGCTTTTGAATAAAACCTGATTTATAAAAAGAAACCATTGTAATAGCAATAAAGTAATTTTCTTTAAACAATCTTTAAAACAAAAGATTTGCATTCAAAAGCTGCAGTACAATGTGAAGACATCTGAACACAGCTTGATTGCGTCTTTGTTCAAAGAAAAGGGAGATTTGTTGACAATGAATTCTGAACCCAGATCTTAGTATATTATTAGAAAGGCTTTAGAGAAAACACTCAGAGTCATGAAGGCAGTGGTGTCGTTATTACTGCCTCCCATTTCCACATTGAGGTTTTAATCATGGGCTACAGTATTTCTGATTGATGTGTGTGCATGAGTTTGTGTGTCTGTGTTTGTGAATTATGTGTACACACATATAGTAATGCTCAGAGGGGGGGTTGTAATACATCTTGGTAATTAGTCTCATAATTATAAGGCAATAAACTGTGGTACACACTGGAGACTGATCCATCTCTGGGATTCTGCAATTACCCTGCTTAGATGTGTTGCTGTGACAAATCTCCTCAAGCAAAGTGGAGTTCTGCCGTGTTGTGCTTCAAACAACATGCAGAACACAACCTTATTTCAGGTTTGTGTTTAAAAATGTGTGTAGGATGTATAAGTGCACAAAAAAAGGGTTTTAATCATTTGTTTGACCTTCTTTTTGGAACAAACAGGGACTGAAAACTAAATGATTTCCCCATAAAACAATATTCAATTTTAAATTCAAGTCCTGTAGTCGATTTTTCCCACCATATTTTCTCCCAAAGTTCTGTCTAGACTATCCAATCACATGTCTTTGAATTCTGATGCACAACAGCTTGTCTACAAGTCCTCGTTTATCTGCTCTGTGTAGTGATATCGCACGGCCGCTGAGTGAGTCTAAATTGGCTTTAGCACCATTAGCTCCAACAGTGCCTCATTATCAGCAGCCAACATCTAGCCTGCAGGGCCAGACCTCTGCTACTCCGCCACCCACTTCAGTTCTACACCAAACATGCACTGAAATCACCGGTACGCACAAGCAGACACTGACATGATCTTGCTGTCTCTTACACTTGTACACATCCACTGTAATAGCTGTATTTCTATGTCTTGATTAAGCCAGCATGGTTTCCAGGTTGCTACTGAGAAACACCTGCTTTCTTGGCAGGCACCCACAAAGGATGATGGGATGCTCCTCAGCTGGAGACTGAAAAGCTTTTTCCAGTGGTGGGAATCTGGGAGAGTAATGTTGTGAGGTTTTGTGACGACAACATGAAAGTGGAATCAGCAGTGATTTATTATGAATGAATGAAGGATACACAGCCCTCCCAATATGCACAGCTGTGGAAAAATAAAAAGTTAATTAAGCACTCAAACCCATGTGAAGCACATGTGCACAGGGCAAAATTGGCTTAAAGTTGGTTTAAATTACAGGATCACACACACAACTACACATAGAAAATGTCACTGTGTGTAACCTTTTCAAAACAACGTGCAGACGTTTTTTCATTCAGCATCAGTGGTCTCAGTCTGAACACGGACGCAATGCCTGCAAGTTAAACCAGCCAAAATAACGGATCACTGATTCATGCCTGAGTCTAATCTTTCTGTATTCTTTTCTCTATACTTAAAAATCAAGAGACAGACAGTCCCAGACAGACAGGATAAGATAATAGCTACAGGTTACAATGAGGGCTTGAAATTATACTTGGATTTCCAGATACAAGATCATTGATTACACAATAAGTCATGTTTTATTGTCGGGTCCACATTGATTCTTTTTTAAAACTCAGGTATTCAGCCATTCGTAAAGCAAATTCCTGTCATTATTGAGATTTGTTTTAAGAATGGGTAAAGATTTATAGAAACAAAGTCCTCCTTGTCTAAAGTGAAATGAAAAGATTGATATAACTCTCTACAACGTCTAGTTAACACAGCAAGTGATAGGTTAGCAAGAACAATGGAAATAGGAGGAAAATGGTTGTCTGGCTATATCCAAAAAATGCTGTGTATGTACATGAGGTCATATGACTTTAACACCACAACAAATGTATGAACTAGCAGACAGCATACAGATGTCATCCTAACCAGGCATATAGTGTGATTGTGACATCTTGAGACACTGACCAAGCTGTGGGATTTGACGACATGGGAGTAAGAACAGGCTTCAGAGAACCTATGACGACCTTACCAGACGACAAGCAGTGACCTGTGGAAGCAACTTCAACCAGCCAAGAAATAGTCCTGTACAGAACAGACTTACTGACATTGTTCCTTTATTTTTCCTTGATCCTTGCTTGTGTTGTTCTTACTCTCTGATGTACGTCGCTTTGGATAAAAGCGTCTGCTAAGTGAATTGTAGAATTGTAGAACATGTTGTAAACCTACAAATTGTAAAATGTTCACACTTTAAACTTGGTGGATAAAGAAAGATCTGAGTACAACATGTTAATAGGCTATATAATATATTTAGAAATGTTGGTAAGTGACTTTTGTTACTTCTGGACTAAGCAATGCTAGCTGATTACCCCCTTCTCAGATCCCTACTACGATATTTTCTGACTTTCTTCTGACTGTAAAGCAGTATTTACAGACCTGATAGTGGTTTAGATTTTTTTATCTGGCTCATTAAATTGAAAATGAGCATATGTCTGCCCTTTTGAGGCTACCGTCGACCACAGCTGTAAGTTCAAGCATCAGCCTCATTGTAGACCTTACACTTTTTAATGGCCGTGACTCTGTAGTCAGTCGAGTGTTAGGTATCATTTACTCCACTGCCTCTTTTTCTGTGTTGTGTGCAGAATTGACAGCACTTCTCTAAACCGCCTCCAGTCTTCTTAAATATGTAACTCCTGAAGAAGAAAGAAAGTTTGCACAACAAGCACCTGAAAAAAGTCTGAGTCATGGCCAAGGTCTTTGTGTAGCAAATAAAGATATTCAGCACAAGAAAGGCAGAACATATGCAAGAAGGCAGCAAAAAAGGCTAACAAGGAAAGAGAAAAGGTGTATCACAACGGGTTACCTTTTTTCCTTGGTGAAGGGCATAAGGAAACCCAGCTCTGCCCCTGACAATTAAACTGACAGTGCAGAGGAGCAGCAACATGGAATTAAAATCAAAGAAGAGCAAGAAGGTTTGATAAGCGCTAATTTGATTCCCTGGGATCTCAGAGGAAGGTATGAAAAGACAAGCTAGGACGGTGAGCTCTAGTAATGGCCCAAAAAAGACACTCTCTGGGGATTATAGTTTTTACATCTAGGTGAAGTGCTCCAGGCAGAAAATGTGGCCTTTTTCTCAGGTTTTAATGAGTCTAACCTTGGTATTATTTCAAGATTGTATTTTTTAGTTTATATTGGATGAAGTATAAGAGTGTCCCCTTTGAGCTGGAGATAGTAAGGCTTTTAATGTGACACAAGCTATAGTTTTTGCACAAATATTCAAGAGGACAATCAGAGAAAACAGAAAAAAAAAAAGACCAAAAATGAGGGAGAAAAATCAGAAGTGATTTTTAAAGTGCCTAAAACTGTATAATTAGCATAATGGGACTTTCTGCAAATTATTTTTTTTGGTTTTTGACCTCTGGTCACCCTGCACAATGTTAATGTGTAGAGCTGGAGATACAGGGCAGGATTTCTTGCGTTGACTCAGGATAAGATGAATGTTGATAGCTATTGAATCAGCCTGCCATAAATAATTGAAGTGACAAACAGGTCAGAGTACTTAAAGGCAACAATTCTCAATTTTCACTCTTGTTTCAATTCCCTCACTCACAGGTCGTAACTCAAGCCTCCCATCCCTCCATTTCTTTTTTTGTTTTATTAATACATTTAAGGTTCCCTGTCCAATGAAACTGTGTCAGTTTATCAAAGGTTTCCTCTTCTTGTTTTCTTTCTCTGCTCCTTCATACCAGGCAGTCCTGACTGACTGCACACGACACGACAGCTCAAACTAAAATAGCTCCTCAATTTATGCTGACAAGCTCCTCATCACTTCCCATTGTCTGAGACTTTACACTCCACAACCAAATCAAAGATATTCCTACATTTGTCTTACAAAGCTATCCGTACACATGTTGTCTTGTATGTTCACCCAGCCTCATTCGCGACATTGGTATTCTTGTTTCTTTGTTATTACCTTTGAATCATCAAGATGTTTTTGAACGGATAACTTCCGAGGAAAGCAATTCCCCCCCTCTAGGGTTTAACGGCCGCTTTACCTTCACAGCTTACTGCTGAGTTCTATGAAACCACATTTGTCAAGGAAAGTGAAAGGAAGCACAAGGGAAGGTAGGGAACATAGCCAAGCATGTATGTGTGGAAGCATACAAACTGAATTGGGCAGCTGATAGACAAACAAAGAAAGTAAACTAGTCCATGGGAATGTTGCTTTAAAAAACAAGGAGAGTAACCTAAAAACAACACGGAACTGGGAGGGTTTGGACTTTGCCTTTGTGCGCCTGAAAAAACAAGCAGTCATCCCACGCAGGGACTAGCAAGAATCACACATAGCCCTAGTCTGAGACGAACAACTAACACAGTCCAGTACAATTCAAACTGGTAGGAGTCCAGTGTAAATTATTAACCCAAAGCAGATGGGAGGTGCCTGAAGTAAAGTAAAGTTTAACCACAAAAAAAAAAGTTTAATGAGCTGCAGCACTTTGGATCAATACTTATTAACGAATGCAGTGTTGTTAATTTCAGAGGTACATTATTTTCTCTCTAATTCCCAGGAAATGAAACTGTCTATCCAAACATGATTCAGGTGAGCGGGCAGTGAAAATAGCCTGACAAACACCCCCCCACAGCACCCTGTTTCTGTCTAAAGTAGATTGTATTGTTGGTGAGGAAGCAAATTAAAACATTTTTTTTACAATTACCAGAAACATGACCGGAAAGTTCACATCACTGCTGGCAAGGTTTAAAATACTCAATGTGGCACTTCTTATCAAAGGCTGGTGTAATCTTAGTAATCTCTTTTACTATCTTATCTTACAAGCACACACTGCCCCCCCGACAGCCGTTCAAAATTTATTTTTTCGGTTCAAGATGAATCCTATCTATTGGCAAAAACCTGAGAGGTTCTGTTTGAGAAAAAGTGGCCTAAAAGTGGCCATCTTATAAACCCTCAGGAGATCCATGTTCTAAATAGTCGAGCACACATCCCATGATATCTTTAAATGTCCTCAAACTATCCATCTGAAAGCTATGCAGTGTTTGTCCCACTTGGATAACAATCTCTCAGTAACTCAAGGCCTCATCTGAAACAAACTCCCTCTTCCTGTAGGCCTGTCAGATATGATCTCCTCATAGAGCACGCTCCTTCAAAGTTCCGACATGTTTCCGTGTGGGAGGAAGTTTTGGTACATAATGACATTTTGTAAACACAGGGTGGGTTTGATTTGAGCTCTGGCTCGCCCCCAACTTCTGTGATGTTGCCAGTGTTGCCTGAGGGGTGTGGGCTCTCCTCCAACCGTCCAAAGGAAACACGACAGACTGACTGGCCAAGAGGCAGACAACAATGAGACAATGTGTCAAGCCCAAAGCTTCCCCTGGTTTCACACTTTTTGTGTCATGGCGGAAGACAGCTTCAATACATATCACTCTCACCGGTAATAACCAATTCAGTTTGGTTCGAGGAAAATTTAAAAACCCCATGTGAAGTTTTTAATACAAAGGCTGCGGTAGACATCAATATTTGAGTATGCATCATGCATGTGGCCATTTTCACGCTGCTTTGCTGTGCTGTTATCACTTTTAAAGAAGTGCAGCATTTCATCATCAAGGCCCAGAAGAGCTGCAAACACGGATGCAAAAAACAACTTGAAATTAATATTTTTTTTAAAGAATCCAACTGTTGTAAGATTACTAAAGTACATGTTTGCTAGACCTCAATGATACTTGTATGTGTGTGTTGATGAGTAACACTACATGAACAAGAACACTCCAAAGGAGAGCCTTACATGTTCAGCAAAAGAGAAGCCACACCAACAATACAACAAGAATGTATATCGCTTGAATTGTATTTTTCTTAACTGTATCAGTTGTTTTTAGAGCTGTTGGAGAGATCAAAGATATAAGAAATAAAATCATTGTTAATAAAGTAATCGCCTGTATTATGGAAGTATGATTGCATTTCTGTTTTGTCAGCACAGTGCAATATATGAGTTAGTATTCACATTTACACAACTTTTCTGGCAGCTGCTTTAACATTGTGTGCTTTATAGTGCTGTGGGTGCTAAAGAAATATGACTGATTATCATAAATATGCATCACATACACACAAACACACACACAATTTATATTTCATCACTGTGGTAGACACGGAGGGATTGAAGAAATGCTAATGTGTCCGGCAGCTTTCCTATTTAATTCCAGTGTTGATGATGATCCCGCTTTGGGTCCACTGGGACCTTACCTGCAGCTAAATGAAACAGCATTATCTCCATGCAAATATGACCAGAAGAAAACAAACAGGCAGAGCAACTCATCTAGTGACTGTCTGCGAGGGAGTCATCAGCTTCCTCTGAAACCCAGAGGGGGGGAAAAAACAGTTCAAAACAACCTCAGAGTCTGCTGTAATTTCCGTTGCAGCCTCTCTGTGTGTGAACGTACTATAAAGTGTCACAGGTTATCGTTTATAACACCTCAAATAATGTCATTTCATCAGATGTATTATTTTCTTTTTTGATCTTTGCAATGCCATATCACACACAATTCTTTCACATATGTTTATATATTACCATGTATTGCACTGTATCTTTAAAATAACTTAATTTGAATGAGATTTGGCTGGCTGAGCTTGTCTATTGGTGTACACAAACAAATCTGCACCTTTGCCCAATGTTTAATGAACGCTGTGATTCCAGCACCTCAAGGAAGGAAAGCCAAATATGGGCGAAGAACATTTTATGCCTGCGGCTAAACATTAAAAAAAAAATGACTTATCTTCAGTCGGCAGAGGTGTAAACAAAGCGAAATGTCCAGCACGGTTGGAACACAACTTAACACACGCCAACAAAGCTGATGTTTAAGTAGTTTGATGGAGCTGCTGCTGCTCTGAGGCAAATGTTTGGATCAAAACTGGCAGCATTGACAGCTTTAACTGTAGGGCAGCCAGCACACTTCACAACACAACAACAACCAAAAGGCAGGGATCTTAGGAGCTGAACAGGTAGGTAACACGTGTCAGCTGGGATTGTGATGGTGGTGGAGTAGCTGCTTTGTGTGCAGTGCAAACAATATTGGTTTTATGGGGTTTGGGGAGAATATGGAATAGCCTCTTGTACTTTTTAGGTTTTTGTTTGAAGTGTGTGATTGTACATTGCCATAAATCATTTTAAAGGTCACCAATAATCCTTCACTGAAAAGAAAAGAAAAACCTTTCCTGTTCAAATATATATTTATTTCCATATTCCTTCATACAAACGTCTTTTTTTTCTCAAAAAAATAAACTGTTCAGAGGACTGAATCAATACAAGTGCACAGTGAGCAGTGTGCACAATAGTCACAGTGGGTAAAGCTGCGTGATGATTGAATAGAAAGCAACAGAAGGGAATCCTCAAGGTTGACACACAGTAATAAAAGCACACAGTCCTGTCTCTTCCACTCTGTATTGATCTCCAACGGCACCTGAGTTGTGCAGGAGCGAGCACTTTCAGCTCTCTCTTCAGGTAGAGGAACATTTAAGAGGTTTGGCTCCTGTGTGCAAAGATTGATTGGATTAGAAAGATAATTATGGGCAGTTAAATTCTAACTTAATTCCCAAGTGTCTAGACTGCAGGTGCAGCTTCAATGTAAATGTATCCATCAAAACAAGTCACTTCATCATGCCTTGAGTGTGTAAATACTATTCTGTGTTAAAGGAGGGACAAAATGTTTTTCACTTGTTTTCTGATGCAAATTAACTTGAAAGTTTTGTTTTGACCTTGTGATCTGCTTTGCAAATAAACTTGAGAAGTGTC
Organism: Tautogolabrus adspersus; assembly: GCA_020745685.1. Taxonomy (NCBI): domain Eukaryota; kingdom Metazoa; phylum Chordata; class Actinopteri; order Labriformes; family Labridae; genus Tautogolabrus; species Tautogolabrus adspersus. The sequence continues at coordinate 19,691,832 of CM036542.1, read as the reverse complement.
TATGGAGTTGTCATTGCTTTCCTCTCATTTTGGAAATAAAAGAGGATTTCTAAGATTAATTTAATCTTCTGAAGATATTCTTTTGGTTGCAGTGTGGCACATGCACCCGGGTCCACAGACAGAGCTCTTGCAAAGTGGAAGGATAAATGTTCCCTCAGCAGCAACACTCTTGCTTTGTTTCTAAGCATGTAAAGTGTGCATTTCTCCGTTATACTATAGAGCTCAAATCCACACCAGATGACCAAAGCAACCATTAACATTTAACATAATCCTCGTCTTTGATTTCATGCGTTGCGTTCAGGTGGTTGGCAAGCTCTCGCATTACAGCATCTTTGCCAATCTGATCGTTCCTCCGCTTCTCCATGATCACGTCCTCTAGGCTCTGAAACTCCAGCACGTGACTCTTCTTTTCTGAAAAAAGTAATTTCAACCTGTATGGCTGCTTTCCAATCCTTATCTCCCCTCCGATCTTAAACTCCCGTTTGCCAAACCGGCACCAAGCAGCAAAGCACTCAGAGTTTCTCCAGTAAAGCTCTCTGTCTCTGGAACCAACATGGTCCAGGGCGTTACGCACGATCACCTCCGGCGGGAGCGCACGGTACCTGTAGAGACCGTTCACTATCCGGCCTTTTTTGCCCTGACTCACATCGGTGAGGAAGTTGTTCTTTATCTCAGCCCTGTGCAAATGTACCACCTGGAAGTCGCCGACGTAAACAGCCCAGTGAGGATACTGTCCAGTGGCCACAAACTCCAGCAAGTCTCCGGGTCTGCAGTTGTTCAGGAGACTTTCTGCAGAGTGAGTGGCGTCTCCGGTGTTCCTCTCGTAGGCGCACTCCTCTCGGTAGTAAACCGCGCACTCCAGCTCGTCCTGTGGGTCAAAGGGCTTCTCCTCATGGCTAACCGCGTGATTTTCAGATGAAAAGTGATCCATGTGGTCATCCTGGTCGTCGTCACCGTCGTCGTTGGAGAAAATGTATGAGACGCCGATCCGCGGTACATCGTCGTCCGGTTCGAACCCATTTGGGTCCGACGTTGGCACCTCTGCGTAATTCAAATGTGTTAGTTTCTCCACCTGGTTCCCCATAAAGGTGAAAGGTGGATGAAGAGAGCGAAAGCTAAGCACAGAAACAGGATTCACCTGTTCTACGCGCACTCAGGGAGGAGAGACGGAAGGCGGCACAGGGTGGTGGAGTGTTTGAACTAAATCCAAAACGGAGAAAACGGGCACCAGTAATCCATGCCCAGATGTAGATATCCTCCAAATGCGCACACCTGTAGGGAAATACAAAAAGCAGTACCTTAAACATCAATTTCAGAGCAGAGGAGAAGCCTTTCTGCAAGTCAAACTCAGAAGTGTAGTTTACATACCCAACAGGTGTGACCTGTAGCACCTGTTGGCTCACAGTTTCCACGACTCTCTCTGTTTTTTTTTTAACACCTCAGTGCTGCACCATATCATCTTCATTTCTCACGTTACTATGTTTAACCAATATCTGTTCAGACCGGTCCATATTCATCTCTGAGACCAACAGACGGACTCACCTGCAGTTTAGCTCCTGACACACAAGACAACACAGCAGATCTCCCTCTCTGTGTCGCTCTCTCCGTCTCTCTCTCCGGGTGTCACATCGGTAGAATAAACAGGAGTACAGTCAGCAGAAACTCCTTCCTGTACAGCAGGCTGTTGGTTTGCGCTGCCTCTACACACTGTCTGTACTATGAACCACCGTGTTTGTTGCAACGAAACTCAACCAGGATCTGTGGCTTCTGGGAGGTGTTATCATTTAAAGCGACAGTACGCCTTTTTGGCCTGTCTACACTTTATTTAAAATAAACAGAAGAGAAACTACCAACTGGGTGAAAAGTATGTTTCTGCTTTTTATCTTTCTTTTGTATTATTGTTGTTAAATACTGTATTTTGTGGGATCCTTATCTGAAATTTGACATCTTAAGTTTAAAAATAGCCAAAGATATTATACAAACTATTTGTTTACACTGTTTGGTATATTAAAAGGACATATCTGTGGGGGGAAACACACACACACACACACACACACACACACACACACACACACACACACACACACACACACACACACACACACACACACGTGTGAAAATGATGCTAAGCAGAATTCTCAAGGTTATATTTTCACATATTCTAATATTCAATATTCTAATCAACACAAGCATTATCAGGAAGTGTAACTTAACAAGTGTGAGCTAATATTAGTCAGTAAGCAAATTGAAGTGAAATGCTAAGGTCTTTAGAAATTCTGCCCTGTATTATCAACAATGGATACTCAGTTTAAAACAAAAAAGGGCTAAATCCTGACAGAAACCACATATACAGTCGATGTTCCACTCAGATATTTCATGAGTTATATTCTCAAAAAGTTGTGTACTATGAAGAAATAAGGTTTGAGAGTGAAATCAGATTATGTAGTGAAATCTCCACAGCAATTTCCCTAATGTTTGTTCTGTATGTAAAGGGACTCATGATGATGGAATGTAAGGGTGAGGGTTATAAAGACTTAAAAAAGTACCATCCCATCTTGACCTAATGGTTATAAATGTAGTTTCCTTCATTTGTTCGGAAAAAAAATCAAATGTGCAACAACACTGACTGTCTCAATTAACTCATCTTATGTCATTATAAACAAACAAACCTAGTTTTATGCAGTCAAATCCAAAGTAACATCACAGAAATATATGACACTTTTTATATATTAACTTTGCTCTGAGTTTTGTCTCCAAAACAATTCAGCTGCAGCGATTACACATCACTTATGACAACTGGGGCATCAAATGAGTTTATTTGCTCTGCCTAAATTGAACTTTTGACTTGTAACTAAAAACAGAGGTGTTACTCATAGCATTAACAATGACATATGCATTTATATTGTGCATATATTTTATATTATGTATATACATAAAATGCAATATGCATTTTTACATTTGAAATTCTGGTCCTATTGGCTGTCCAAACAATTAAAGTCTGGAGTAAAGGAAACTGTGTTATTTGCTCCAACAGGTCATGTAGACAACCTCTAAAAGAACAAGGTTTCCTTTACTACTCTCTCGAAGTGTATTAAAAAGCACAATAAAACCAGGCTCTTTTTGAACTGGGATTGAGCCCCGAAAAGCAGAGGCAGAAAAGCATGACACCTGGATCAAAGCTGAATGCTAGAGTACCAATCTCATGTTTGCCTGCGATCCTCTCCTCCATCTTTGGCAGACGCCCGGCCAGGACTCCAGCGCCAGGAAGTGAGACTGTGTTCACTTCCTGCCAAAAGGTAAAACCCTTCTTGGACAAGGCAGGTACCAAGGCTTACAGCGACTCCGGCAGCCATTACACCTGCTTCCAGGAGCTTCTGAACGAGTGAATGTGAATTCCAGATCAAACATCACCAGAAGAAAGCAACATCCCCAGGGAATTGATTGTTTTTTTAATCCTCAGCTCTGTGTGTCTGTACAATACTGTGATTTATAATTTCAGATGATATTTACAGCTCTGCTTCCCTCTAAAAGGAACTGCCTAATGGCTGGAATATGGTGCATGTAATGCTGCTACCTGTATGTGTTCACTTTGCACAAATTGAACTGCTGTTGTGAAATACCCTGTGACTTAACATGTTGTGCGGTAAACAAGATTAGATTTGCAGAGTGCTAATTCAAAATGAATCAGAGTGGAAATAAATGAATGAGTCAACATCAGCTAGATCATTTATTGCCACTTAATATGTTCATCAGGAAATGCTCTTAGTGCTGCGTGACGTGTACTGTTCAGAGGGAAAGGGCTATTAGAGATTATTAAAAATGCCTGATGCAATGTTATTAAAAGATTAGCGTCACCTAAATTCATCTGAACACAGCCTTTGTTTGTTTCTCTTTGGAACAAAGACCCCTCACAGTGGGCGAGAGCAGGCAGGAAGGGAGAGGTGTAATCACACAAGTGCATTCCAGCTTATGTTTAAGAAGGGTTTGTTTATGGCTCATTCACTAAACTTGTTATCTGAAGAAACTCTTTCGGTGTCTCAAAGTAAAATTCTTTAGGTTTACACACATCAACATTTCTAATATTATTTTTGATTAATAGATTGAATGAAAAGTAAATATTAATGTGTGTACACATTTGTTGTCAAAACTTGACCAATAATCCTTCTGCAAAATTCAGTCAGAAATGTTATAATCCAGACATGAAAAGTCAATTTCCTCTGTTCCAGCTCTGCAGACTGTAGATACTGCCCTCTTGTGGTTCTGTCAACACATTGCATTACGGAGACTGGAAACTACTTGACTGATGAATTGCCAACCCTCCCATTAATACTTAAGACAATTGTTTGTTTTATGTCGGCAGCTTTTATTTACATTAAACAAGGCTGGAGTAAAAAAAAAAAAGCTCCAGGTGAAATAAAGGCAAGTCATCACTTTTTAAATTCTAATTAAACTAGATATCAGAGTTTTCTTGAGGTATAAATCTTTCAAAGACATATTCAACTTTTATGCACATATCTACAATCAGTTTAACAATTTGGGTAAATATAAACACAACTGCCCCCAAAACAATATTTGATTTTTTTTTTTTTTACCAAAGTACTGGCTTTTAGGTTGAATTATTCTTATGATCAAAGGTAGACTTTTACGTCCGGTTGCCCTTTCTCTTTTGGCTCTGGATCCTTCTCCTAAGCATTTGGTCAGGAACCAGATCTGCCTCTTTCACATCTGAGTTTCCACAGCCCACCACAGGACAGCTGGAGGACAGAGACAGAGAGGAAAACATCTCACATTAAAGAATATTCAAACATTAAAATACAAAACACATAATTACTAAAGCAGAGCAAGAGCGTGTTAAAAAAAAGGTAGCGGATAACAAACTGTGACCACAACATACATCAGCATTTCATTTTTCTTTTGCCCAATCACAATAGGGAAAGCCCTCTCAAGTGCTGCTGCTAAATTATGCATGTAAGGTGTGCACAATGGCCGCAATCAGGACTCACACAACTGACAAGTTTCATCTTTCTTCGACAGTGAGATTTAATCAGCGTTTCCCTAGAAGCAGCCACATTTAATTTCATTCCACCATCAAAGCAGTATGATAAAGACATTGTAAATTAAGTCTGACTGCAGGTCCCAGTCAGCCTGCAGAGTTGTTTACTGATGCAAAACCTGACTTGTGTTCTCAAAAGTCCTCAGAGGGAGTATGTCTTACCGGCATTTCTTTTTCTGGCTGTGTCTCGTTTTGATCAGGCCCACTATGGCTCCTTCGTCATAATGGTGGTTACACTTCTTGTTCTTAACCGGGTTCACCATTTCCACCTTGAATACAGATACAAAGAGGTGGGTTATATAATGAAACAGAACACTGAGCAAAAATGTTTTACATTGCTCTAAAATGAAAACCAGGTGGTTTCCTATGCTTTGCTGATTCTTACACTAATTTGTTTTAGTCAGAAGAGATGTATCGATGTAATAAGAAGGATATGTTTTGAAAACCTTTTATATAAAGCATCGTGACTTGCTGTAAAGTTTAATGAGCTGGAGTGGTCTACCTGTGTGAGTGGACAGGTGAAGTTGACTTGGCTCTGTGTAACAGCGATGTCCTCATCCAATTCCTCAATGTTCTCCTCTGATTCTTTGTTGGCTGAAAATACAAAAAGCACACCAGATTGGGCTTCCAAATATCAAATCACAGAAATAAATGATGAACTGGATTGATGACAATGGCAGCCGTTTCCTTCTAACATCACAGTCGGGTGGAAAACTAAAATGCAGTTAACAAAAGCAGAAAATGAGTACTGCTGTTTTACAGTTTTACAAATCATATGAACAAAGGAACCTTCCAAATAAAAGGAAAGAGGACAATAAAGAACAACAACTACACTTTGACAGCTTTTGGTTTTCCAAGTGTTAGATCTTAAGAAGATTCCCACCATGGAAATATGGTGGTTATAAATTCTCAACCAATCTCTTGTATGTTATTCAATTAAAAAAAAAGGTTTTTTTAATACCAAATAATTTTGTTTTAAAGAATTCACGTTTACAAAATTCGACCATCACTTTGACAGATTAAAAGCCACCAAATCAAAAGTCTCACACCCACAGATGCACAGCCATACATCTCACCTGAATCTCACCTGCTTTCACATATACACAAACACCCAACACTCCAATCCACATTTAAAGCAGTCTCCTCTTTGAAAGCCCCCTATTTAAAATGTCTTCTGTAGTTGTCTCTGTGCAGCAGCTACTTTTAAACAGTCAGAGGTCATCTTGAACTCACTCTACACTGAGCTTCATTGAACTCTTGCAGGCAAAGAACCAATTGCCCAGCCAATTGGGTTATACAAATATTTCAGCCATTAAGAGAGAAATTTGTAAACTTAAGGGACCTCACAATGTTTTGTTTTTCATAATTTACAACTTTAGGGACAGAGTGGACAAAGAAAATAACATTGTTGCAGCAAAAAAATCATTTATAATCCTTATCTCGAACCTAAAATATGGCACTGTCTGTGCGGCCACCTTTTCAATAATGAGGACAACACCTAACAAGCACAAAACAAGAGCTACAGGCTGGCCAACAAACATTATTATTCTACATTTACAAAGTGCGTGGGGTGTTTAAAAGTGAGCTTTTTATCCTGACAAAATGGGACACGTTTAGAATTCTCTCTCTGCTCAACTGAAAGCTCACTTCAAACACAGCTATTATCAGAGTGTATTACTGTGCTGCACACATCTTATTGAGTCTAGCAGTGCAAACATTTACCTTGGTTTCCAGAGTTCTTCACGCTGTCCTTGAAGGCCACCACTTTCTGGTGGTTGTGCAGCTCAGCGTCAGAGAGCCTGGCGATTCTCCCTGTAAACTGCTCCTTCACTTTGGCAGACAGGCTGAACATGGCCTCTGGCTGCTGTGTAGTAACCTGCAGAAGCCAAACGAGGTTAGGCTGTCTCCTTGACTTTTACAATTGAGGTCAACTTCAGTGTTTTCCCTGACATTTCAAGTTTACACCTTGACATTAAGACTTGCCACTCAAGAAAATCTAAATGTACACAAAGTAGCAGGATCAGCTTTGAATGCTGACTGGCCTTTGAAGAACCAATCCATATTTGTAATTTTTATGTCCTCATCCCGGTAATGTGTCCTTGAGGCTCACCTGGGGCCCGTTTCAGTAAGCAGGTTTAGTGCAAAAAGTCATTTAACCCTGAAATGAGGGAAACTCTGGGTTTTCTGTTTCAGAAAGAGAGGTCCCATGCACCCGAGAAAGAGGGGTAACTCAAGCCCGTTCCAGAGAGAGAGGTAACTTTAGCTCTGAGTCAGTTACTATAGTAACTGAGTCTGTGAACCTAACCTGGTCGGGAGCAGGTTTTCTTCAATGAACCCCGAGTTTCTCCCCGTCTGCTACCTCTTTCAGAGTGAGAAACACTGTTTCATTTCCTCATTCTTTTATTCAGTCTGTATCACACCATATCAGTGGATATTCACCGTTTGTCTGAATAAATATCCAGGTTGTTTTAATAGGGGGTATGCTAGGCATAGCCTACTATAAAACAAACTATTTTGTCGATGTCTTTTAGTCGAGGAGCCTCGAGATGAAGGGGCTGCATTAGGATACTCCGCAGGGAATAAGAGCCTACATTTACGTCAGGAGATGTTAATTTAATTAGGGCTAATTAATAAGTAAACAGGATAAAGGTGAGAGGACAGTTAGCCTATGTGTGTGAAACCAGCATTATGTTGGGGATAAAACTAATGCACATTCAAACAGACTGAATTAAGTATAGCCTACTTTGTTTAATATGTCAAATTTGATTGAAATAAGGTAGGCTTCCATGAGCCTAGTTTGTTCTTGTATTTCATTTTGAGCTGTTTTGAAGTCGCTTTTCTCCCGCTGGATTGCATCTTAATGAAAATACCCATAAAACCCATACAATTTACCCAAAATATTATAACTGTGATTAAATATTAATAGACTACATTAAGTGCTGAGGCGAGCAGCTGTTTTCTCCTACACCACTTCTTTCTCCTTTGCCACTGCAGCAGTGTTACTTTTTTACTTTAACCAGTTCAATAGGCTAAGTCCGCATGAAGATGTAGCTATATTTCCAGAGGGTTAAACTACGATGACCTCTTTTTTGTCACCTGTTGCCATGGTGACTCGTAGTATCGGGGCTCCATTAATGCTGGCTTTTTATCGTCGTGGTGCATGCCCTGAACACCGAGTGAACCTACTCAGAGTTGATTTAAAAAACTCAAATCAGCTGTTCTGGAACCCAAAACTCAGAGTTTCCCACCTGAGGGTAAATCACCTCAGAGCTCAGGGTTAGACTGAGAGTTTGTTCAACCTTCTTTCTGAAGCGGGCCCCTGTTCATTTTAGTAGAGGGGCAAAGGATGCTTTTCACTTGAGAAAAGAGGCTGCTCTCACCTCTGCTGTTACTTGTTGCACAATGTCCACAAAGTAATTTATCTCCCTGTCCAGCTTGGCACACTCAAGAATCATGGCTTCCATCTCTGCAATGGCAGGGTTCATCGCCTCATCTGTAACAGAACAGCACACAGTGATGAAATAAGTTAAAAAAATGTGATACAACTCTGCATACAATACAAGTGGGCTTTATATAAAACACTGTATAAATCTTGCATTTAAATCCTCACTTATTAAAAAGAAATGAAGTATTAACAAAACGTGCATGATGCATCTTAAGTGTTGTTTTATACAGAGTGATATGTGTTATTTAATATTATCTAATTGGATCAGAATCAGTAATCATAAACAACAGAATTGATCCATCAACATTGAAGTAGCATTTATTCATGTAATTGTTCAAGGTTGAACTAACTGACCATCATTTCAAAATGGTACTGTCCTTTGTAGTTAGTAGCTCATAATGCAACAACTTATTGGATTAAAATAACCTTCTAAAGTAGGGTTTTATGGATTTGCCCATGTTAAAAAGTAGCGTTAGATACAAATAATCAAACATTGAGACGCATACAGAGAGTTAGTAATATTTACTGTGAGCTTCAGCAAGGTCCATAGCAACATCCGTCACTATGTCCATTCCCGTCCCGATGTCTGCCTGAAATGTCTTCAGACTCGACAGAGTTCCGTGAACAGCGCTAAGAGACATGACTGTCAGGGTAACTTTTATCCTCTGAGACCACAGACACAACAAATAAAACTTAAAGTTAGCCTGACTGAAGTGACGTTAGCCTAGCTTTTGAACGAGCCTGTAACGTTTCCTCTGATGAGGTTAGCTTCACCGGCTAACTGACGACTTACTGATCTACTGTATGAATTAAAAGAAGCAGGGTCTTCATCCCTGGTGGTATTTTCAGGACGGTTTAGTTATACTATGAATAAAATAACAGACAAAAGTGAAATACATTACAGGAAGGGACGCAAATCACCCGCGGAAACCAAACTACAAAAATGGAGTCTGACTTCCGGTTGTTGTTAGTTTTTTTTTTAAGTAAAAACCTTTACCGAATCATTCTAACTGAACAGACACAAAAACAACACATGTATGAACAGTCATATTTATTTATGATTTACATTTAGAAATGGCACAAAGTGTTAATGTAGAAAATTGGCAGGTTAAGTCATAGACAATTGATATTTTCTTTCTATATACAATTTACTGTTAGTGCAATAATACAACAATGATCAATGAAATGAGAAGGCTTTAGTAAACATTTCAATATGCTTTTCCCCCCCATGAAGACATTGAAGCTCAATTCCTAATTAATGATTGAAAGCTGAACTACATTTAGCTGCTTTAATTTTAGGGTTACACTGTCATGACTAACTGGGACTCTTTGATAGAAGAAAATGTTAATGTGAATAATTTTAATCATTGATGTTAAAAGTGACCTGTGTTTTACCTACTGTTACAAATAAATGTGTGCAATAATTTAAAAAAAAGCCTAGGGCAGCAAAGAGCATTATTTCCTGATGAAATGCTTCATCCTGATCCTCACAGTATTGTCCTGAATTCATCAAAAATGAAACTTGGCACATGGGCTTCCACCACCTGAAGAACACACAAGGAATACAGATACATTTAAGACACATTGGTGTTAAACAGTACAAACAGTACAAATTTGAAATATTATCTATAAAAATGTCTGTGTTTGTGTTACACTACCAGCCTAGTGCTGTGTTCCTTTATTGTAAGGTGTTGCAGGAAATCAAAGTCTATTAATCAAATCAATCAAGGTCAAAGTTGTCCTACCTTGCGTGACAGTTTTGTGTACTTGACATAGTCTTCCAGGAACATCAAAGCTCCCACCACATCAGACGGCATGTCAGGGATCTTCTGACTAGGGGTCAAATAAAAAACTCAAAGATGAGTTCATAAAGTCACATCAGGATATATTTCACAATGTTTACCTAAAACTACGTAGAAAGAAGTGTTACAAATGTTATGTAGTAGTAATGACTTAAACAGAAATAAAGTTTTTATGTTTTTCATTACCTTGTGCACTGCTCCATTATAGAGCGGATGAACTGACCAATCAGAGCCAAGAACTGCTGTGTGTATCTGGAGTGAAACTGCTTGAGCAGAGTTAGCAGGCCAAGCACAAGCGGGGGCCAGTCGACTGGATCTGTGGCTTTCCTGCACGTCATTCCTGGAAAAAACAACATCAGTTGGTTGGTCATTTTCATTTGGAAGCAGCACTGACAAAAAATCCAAAACATGAATTAAAACCGCAAGCGGTGATGAAGGGCCCGAAGCACTTCGTGCATGTCGGGGTGTGTCGCGACCGCGAGAGTGCAACAGCGAGACGTGACCAAGCAGCAGGCCTTACAGTTTGATTTGTGTAAAGGTGAAAGTTTGACAGTACACCGAGGCCACGCCCTTTTATGTAAAATCATGCAGAGTACAACAAAAGATCTTAAACATGTCTAGAACACACTGACACTGAGTTCGCAATGATTGCATGAACAGGATCTCAGGGAAGTATGTTAAAATAGGAAGACTGAAAATGCAAAATTTGGTCATTATTTATACATTCAAAAAATGATGGTGGACTTCCTTTTGGGTTTTGACAATGGGCACTGCAGCATTTTATGTAAGTCCTGACATGGTTAATATGCAGAAAAAATGTCATGCATGTCAGGGAAAAAACCTCTGGGGGGGGCCTTTTGAAAGAATTTCATGGGAGTGCACGAGACATCAAAGTTTGACAGTACACCATGGCCACGCCCTTTTATGTAGAATCTTGGTTTCACATAACTTTGGATCTTTAACATGTCTAGTACACACTGACACTAATTACGTAATGATCGGATAAATGGTGGCTCGGGGAAATACGTTGAAATAGGTAGCCTGTGAAATGCAAAATTAAGGCATTTTTTTACACACAAAAAAATTATGGCGGACTTCCTGTAATGTTTTGACTATGGGTGTAACAGGATTTTATGTAGGTCCTGACATGGTTAATGTGCCTGAAAATTGTTATGCATGTACGTGAAAAAAATTCTATGGAGAGGCCTTTTGGAAAGGTTAAAAGTGGCGCATCGAGACATCAAAGTTTGACCGCACGCCACGGCCACGCCCTTTGAGTTTTGGAAGAGTAGAGCACAATTTAATATGTTGAACATGTCTAGAACACAGTAACACTGAGTTTTCATCAATCGGATGAGCGCTTTCGAACAAGTTACTTCAAATAGGTGTCCTGTAAACGATCGAAAATCGCGTTTTTTTGACTTTCAAAAAATCCTACTGGACTTCCTGTTGGATTTCAAGCATAGGTGCAAGAGGGTTTTTTGTTGGTCTTGGCAAGATGGATATGCATAGAAAAATTCAGAATTGTAGGTTCAACGTGCCGCCGGGGCTGAGTGTTTGAAATATTATAGGGGGCGCCACTGAGCCATTAAGCCACGCCCACTCATTTTAATAATACAAAAAGTTTGACTTCACCACCAGGATTATATGTATGACGTTTCGGGAGTGTAGGACAATGTTAAGCCTGTGAAAAAACTACTTCCTGTTTGATGGCGAACGATACGTCCGTAGAATTATAGCGTTGGACGTAGGCGTTTGAGCTTGAAAGTCTTGTATGGCCAAGGTGTTAGCATGGTCCACAACAATTTTGAGGGGGAATTGAGCTACTGTGCAGCAATGGCTAGTGGTGATTGAAAAGTAGTGACTTCCTGTTGTCAACAGGTGGCGCTGTGACTTATCAAGAAATTTCAAACATGGATATGTTCAGGGCAGGCTATTTATCATGCATGATTTTTTGGGTGATGATTGATGACTCCCCATTAGAGTTATAAGCATTTCATTTTTTGACAATGTGCCAAAACGCACGTTAAACTTTGAACGCACGCCACGGCCACGCCCTTTAAGTTTTGGAAGAGTTGAGCACAATTTAATATGTTGAACATGTCTAGAACACAGTAACACTGAGTTTTCGTCAATCGGATGAACGCTTTCGAACAAGTTAATTCAAATAGGTGACCTGTGAAACGCCAATTTGAGCCATTTTGAGCCATTTTTTTAAAATTAAAAAAAATATGGCGGACTTCCTGTAATGTTTTGACTATGGGTGTAAGAGGATTTTATGTAGGTCCTGACATGGTTAATGTGCATATAAATTTTCATGCATGTACGACAAAAAAACATCTATGGGGAGGCCTTTTTGAAAATTACAAGAGGGCGCCACTGAGCCATTTTGCGAACTTATTTTACGAAAATGCGAAAATATCAAATTTTTCGCCAGACCTGATGACCATGCACATTTTGGTGAGTTTTCATTCACGTTCAGGCCCTCAAAAGGGGCTTCAAAGAGGAGGAAGAAAAAGAACGAAAATAAAAATTAAAACCGCAAGCGGTGATGAAGGGCCCGAAGCACTTCGTGCATGTCGGGGTGTGTTGCGACCGCGGCAGTGCAACGGCGAGACGTGACCAAGCAGCAGGCCTTACAGTTTGATTTGTGTAAAAGTGAAAGTTTGACAGTACACCGAGGCCACGCCCTTTTATGTAAAATCATGCGGAGTACAACGAAAGATCTTAAACATGTCTAGAACACACTGACACTGAGTTCGCAATGATTGCATGAACAGGGTCTCAGGGAAGTATGTTAAAATAGGAAGACTGAAAATACAAAATTTGGTCATTATTTATACATTCAAAAAATTGGCATGGACATCCTTTTGGGTTTTGACAATGGGCACTGCGGCATTTTATGTAAGTCCTGACATGGTTAATATGCAGAAAAATGTCATGCATGTCAGGGAAAAAACCTATTGGGGGGGCCTTTTGAAAGAATTTCATGGGAGTGCACGAGACATCAAAGTTTGACAGTACACCATGGCCACGCCCTTTTATGTAGAATCTTGGTTTCACATAACTTTGGATCTTTAACATGTCTAGAACACACTGACACTAAGTTCGTAATGATCGGATAAATGGTGGCTCGGGGAAATACGTTTAAATAGGTAGCCTGTGAAATGCAAAATTGAGGCATTTTTTTACACACAAAAAAAATGATGGCGGACTACCTTTCAGTTTTTGAATATGGGTGCCAGAGGATTTTATGTAGGTCCTAACATGGTTAATGTGCTTGAAAATTGTTATGCATGTACGTGAAAAAATTTCTATGGAGAGGCCTTTTGGAAAGGTTAAAAGTGGCGCGACGAGACATCAAAGTTTGACCGCACGCCACGGCCACGCCCTTTGAGTTTTGGAAGAGTAGAGCACAATTTAATATGTTGAACATGTCTAGAACACAGTAACACTGAGTTTTCATCAAGCGGATGAGCGCTTTCGAACAAGTTACTTCAAATAGGTGTCCTGTAAACGATCGAAAATCGCGTTTTTTTGACTTTCAAAAAATCCTACTGGACTTCCTGTTGGATTTCGAGCATGGGTGCAAGAGGGTTTTTTGTTGGTCTTGGCAAGATGGATATGCATAGAAAAATTCAGAATTGTAGGTTCAACGTGCCGCCGGGGCTGAGTGTTTGAAATATTATAGGGGGCGCCACTGAGCCATTAAGCCACGCCCACTCATTTTAATAATACAAAAAGTTTGACTTCACCACCAGGATTATATGTATGACGTTTCGGGAGTGTAGGACAATGTTAAGCCTGTGAAAAAACTACTTCCTGTTTGATGGCGAACGATACGTCCGTAGAATTATAGCGTTGGACGTAGGCGTTTGAGCTTGAAAGTCTTGTATGGCCAAGGTGTTAGCATGGTCCACAACAATTTTGAGGGGGAATTGAGCTACTGTGCAGCAATGGCTAGTGGTGATTGAAAAGTAGTGACTTCCTGTTGTCAACAGGTGGCGCTGTGACTTATCAAGAAATTTCAATCATGGATATGTTCAGGGCAGGCTATTTATCATGCATGATTTTTTGGGTGATGATTGATGACTCCCCATTAGAGTTATAAGCATTTCATTTTTTGACAATGTGCCAAAACGCACGTTAAACTTTGAACGCACGCCACGGCCACGCCCTTTAAGTTTTGGAAGAGTTGAGCACAATTTAATATGTTGAACATGTCTAGAACACAGTAACACTGAGTTTTCATCAAGCGGATGAGCGCTTTCGAACAAGTTACTTCAAATAGGTGTCCTGTAAACGATCGAAAATCGCGTTTTTTTGACTTTCAAAAAATCCTACTGGACTTCCTGTTGGATTTCGAGCATGGGTGCAAGAGGGTTTTTTGTTGGTCTTGGCAAGATGGATATGCATAGAAAAAATCAGAATTGTAGGTTCAACGTGCCGCCGGGGCTGAGTGTTTGAAATATTATAGGGGGCGCCACTGAGCCATTAAGCCACGCCCACTCATTTTAATAATACAAAAAGTTTGACTTCACCACCAGGATTATATGTATGACGTTTCGGGAGTGTAGGACAATGTTAAGCCTGTGAAAAAACTACTTCCTGTTTGATGGCGAACGATACGTCCGTAGAATTATAGCGTTGGACGTAGGCGTTTGAGCTTGAAAGTCTTGTATGGCCAAGGTGTTAGCATGGTCCACAACAATTTTGAGGGGGAATTGAGCTACTGTGCAGCAATGGCTAGTGGTGATTGAAAAGTAGTGACTTCCTGTTGTCAACAGGTGGCGCTGTGACTTATCAAGAAATTTCAATCATGGATATGTTCAGGGCAGGCTATTTATCATGCATGATTTTTTGGGTGATGATTGATGACTCCCCATTAGAGTTATAAGCATTTCATTTTTTGACAATGTGCCAAAACGCACGTTAAACTTTGAACGCACGCCACGGCCACGCCCTTTAAGTTTTGGAAGAGTTGAGCACAATTTAATATGTTGAACATGTCTAGAACACAGTAACACTGAGTTTTCGTCAATCGGATGAACGCTTTCGAACAATTTAATTCAAATAGGTGACCTGTGAAACGCCAATTTGAGCCATTTTGAGCCATTTTTTTAAAATTAAAAAAATATGGCGGACTTCCTGTAATGTTTTGACTATGGGTGTAAGAGGATTTTATGTAGGTCCTGACATGGTTAATGTGCATATAAATTTTCATGCATGTACGACAAAAAAACATCTATGGGGAGGCCTTTTTGAAAATTACAAGAGGGCGCCACTGAGCCATTTTGCGAACTTATTTTACGAAAATGCGAAAATATCAAATTTTTCGCCAGACCTGATGACCATGCACATTTTGGTGAGTTTTCATTCACGTTCAGGCCCTCAAAAGGGGCTTCAAAGAGGAGGAAGAATAAAAAAAAGAATAATAATAAAAAAAAAGAAAAATAATCATTTGGGTTCCAATAGGGTCCTACGCACTTGTCAGTGCTTCGGTCCCTAATAATCCTAAGGGTTTCAATAGGGTCCTACGCACTTGTCAGTGCTTCGGGCCCTAATAATCACTAGGATATGAAGAATCTGGTGGGCAAACATTATTTAAAGCCTCCTGATCCAAGTAGTCTGTTCCTTCATTTAGAGTAATTCTCTATGAATGCTACCCAAAAAAGAATAATAATTCAAAATAATTGTAAAAAAAAAAGAGCAGTCAGTTATGGGATGTACTTAGTTTGCAGCAAGGTCCAAACTAAAGTAACACCTTCCCACACTTCTATGAAAATGTAATGGCAAACACTGTGTTACATATCTGTGATGATGTGTTGAATAAAAACAACTCTCACTGGTTTGGCTTGTAGCACTTGCAGGCAGTTGAGTGCTACAGGGCAACAGGACATCAATAGGCTGTCATATATACCCTTACCTTGATTTTTGCTGTACTGAAGTTTAGGCAGCTGAGCGATTATAAACAGGAAGTTTATGATGGGGAAGTAAGGTAGTCGCTTTGTAGTAATGTAGATCTGTGACAAACATGAAGAGGAGATAAACAGTCAAAGCATTTTACACTCTACACAACACTAAACAAAAACACAGTGAGGGTTTTGTGTCAAGAGTTTAAAAAATAAACAATATTTGTCAAAGAGTAATCACACACCTTGTTGAGTGGGTTGTGAATGCCGGCAGCCTCCAGGTGGGCAGTGATGTCATACAGAAGAGTGTTGTCCTCTTTAGGGTAGGGCAGGGACGGGTCCTGGTAATGAGCCTCAATGTCTGCCAGCAGAGACCTGAACAAGTTGTAATAGCAGTTTAGAAATGATAGATAAATGTAAGAATGAATGAAATAAATAATCATTTAAAAAGTAGTGTACCACATTCACAGAGATACTGTATATGGGATGTAAATTTGTTCTAAGACTGGACTGACTTGTTGAGGTTCTCCAGAGCTGCAGCCAGGTGTTTGGAGTCAAACTTGCATGAATAGTTCAGCTCATTAGCGATCTGCTGTCTGAGAATCTGCATCTGACCCACCTACGATGAACACATTAATTCAACATAGCTTATGGACATCCCAGTAAAAGTGAATGTTCATGTTGTTCTTTTTAGAAAATTAGAGAACAGTACCTTCATGATGGCCTCCAGGTATGGCCCCCATATCTTCTGTGTTTTGGCCACAGCACTGGCGTATACTTTGCTGGCATTACCTGTTGCAGAAAAAAACATTCTTCTCAAGAAACAAACTTAAAAAGATTTGGGAATGTAAAAGGATTCGAAATGATTACTTACCCACAATGCCCTGGACTGGGTTGACAGCAATCAGCATGGCTTTAAAAACATCCACCACAGCTCTGTCCTTCAATATGGTCTTCTGAATCATCGTCAGGAAGTTCTGATGTGAGAAACAGGTTACTGAGGATCACATGTACTGAAGATGTGAACACACTGTGCAATGAAGACACTTGAAATGCCCTACAGGCGCTTAAAACTGTCACTTGTCTTTTATGTTTCTTTCAATAAGAGCCTGGAGGCAGTTTTGTGTACAGTCTCAGTGTTGTAAACTCATTACTTGAAGTTCTTTGACGATCATGAAGCAGAGCAGGCGGTCCAGTCCGTTGAGGCCAAATGTACCGAGTGTGTTCTGGATCTCAGAGAACAGTCGGTTATTGGTGACTTCCTGGTGGTTCTTCAGGTCGTACCAGGTGTTCATCTGGTCAAAGTAGCATGTAATCCTGAAGAAAGAACCACTGTTAAAAACTCGGACCAAAAAGTCCTTTCTACATTCAGATTAAAGCCCAGTTGTTTGTAGAGAAAAAAACACCTCATAGTATTTCAATCAGTCTTCTATTTCAGTGTCATTCGAGGAGACATACTTAGGATCAGTGATTCTTAGGATCTCTCTGCAAAGACGACCAATGAAGGTAGCAGATTCATCCACAGATGGAAACTTTGGGATGGGGATGTGAGTGGACTGATGCACACTCTGCCAGTCCTGGATCTGTTTTTAAACAAGGAAAGAACTGATCAATAAAACAGCCGTTTTCAATGACACAAATGATTAAAAACCTAATTATTTCTCATCCACAATAAGGAAATTGACTGATGTCAGTGCACTATTCAGGGGTGTGATCAGACAGTAAATTACAAGCTGCTGTGTTGATCCTGACCTTGGCCCTGAGGAAGCTGTTGCACTCTTGTTCCACATTGTAGTTGATGATGCGGGACACTTCTTCTTGCCAGATTTTAAGTCCGTAAATGCTGACGTAGTCCTGAATGTACTCGAATGACCTATAGAAGCCGTCCATGGTGGCTGCCATCTCCTTTAGCTTTGGCATCAGCTCACTAGGCTAAAAGAGTGGAAAACTATTGTTTTACTTAAGTCATTAAAAAGATGTGATTTACACTTCACTGACTGATAAAGCATTCTCAAATATAACATAAACACGTGCAATGATTAGCATAGAACGGATACTGTATGTCTGACCTTTGCCTTCGGGTTAAAGATCAATCCTTTGTGCAGAGCATAAGCTACTCTCTTCACCAGCTCCTTCCTGATGCCATCCTCCAGAAGCTGCTTAGGATCCACCTGAAGTATCACAGTGTGTCAGTAAAGTCAAATCTACTACAGTAACTTATTCATGAACTGAATTCGAGCTTGTTTCAAAACCAAAATCTCTGCATGCATGTTAATCTATGTTAATCTCCTCGACTATTCAAGAATAAATGTAGACATCATCTACCTTAATGATGCCAACTAGAGTGGTCTTCATCATCAGGATACCCTCAGTGAAAATGGAGATGTCGTGGGTGAGTTTAGCAACCTGTAATCACACGAAAGAGGGATGTTAGAGCGCACAATAACAGATATAATAAAGTGCATCTTTAATTACCGTTAATAAGTACAACATTCATGCATTAGAGGGGCCAGATAGAGTTCTATATCCAACTGTATAAAGATAGATGAATTCCAGCAGACTCTTTTTTTATTTGCTGTTCTGTCTTTTTAAGCTGAATTCAAACTCTCGTCAAAAGTGAAACTCAACCTTGTTTAAATTGAAAGCATCTGACTACATTTCAAAATGTGTTTTTCTATACCAGCTTGACAACTTCTAATTAATTTGACTCCAGGAAGTCTCTACCTGCACCATCTGTTTCCATATTGATCTTTCTTCTCAAATTTGTGTTTCACATCAAAAGCTGTGAGATTGAAAAATGTTCAGAAAGGCTGCTCCTGCTAGAGTGAACGTCTCTGATCGCACAGTAGACACGGGGCTTCAATTTCTGCTTTTGATTTTATATAATGTATGAGAAATGTTTTCATTTCGTTGGCTCATGAGGCGGTGAACATATTTCAAGAGCTAAATGCATTTTGTAAGTTAAACTATTTCAACCACATCAGTTGTTTTACTTCATAGCGAGCCCCGAGCTGTGAGTAGTCCTTCAGCTTGTCCTTATCCAGCCGTGTGGGCACCTCCATGATGTCGTGAATCTGCAGCTTGATGATCTTGGCCAGAGAGGTGAACATGCTTTCAGGGATGATTTGCAGCACCTGAAACAAGCGGATATCATGCCAAAACTGAGTTCCAACATGTATCTAACATGTGTTTGAGGGTGGGTTTTTTTACAGACAGAAAATATGAGATTAATCATCAGAAGCAGATGGCTCCATGATGCTGCGTAAGGAAGCATGTGTACAGACAGGAGAAGAAAAATCCTCTGGCATAAAGCTACATGGCATGTAGCTGATGAAACCAGAAGGTAATAGGATCTTAAGGTACACATCCACTAAGTAGCTGTTTTTTGGGAAAATGTACCGAACAGATGGTTGTAGAAACATTAATCACGACTGCAGCTGTTTCTGTACACTCATCCAACAACCATTAACGGCATGCAGAGCTCATTTGTTCAAGTTGTACAACCACTTTACATCATGATCAACAATGAGTACAACATGGAACATCAAAGACTGTCAGAGAGCAATGTGATGGGTGAAAACATGAACTTCATAAACTGTACCTTCCTGACATAAGCCACCAACTCCCCAGAGTAGAACTGAGATACACTCAGCAGGTCGGCACTGTTGGCCTGGTTGATGCGCAGCAACGGGAGGTCCAAAGCAGATGCAAGCTGCTCACACACAAACACACACACATACACCAAATAAATTCTTTTAACAATGCAACAGTCCTGTTGGGAGGATTTTGTTTTGGTCTGTTGTCAGTGTCTTAGCATGTATGTGTGTAAGGTAGGCATAAACAGTCCTCACCTTCAGAAATGTAGCTCTCAGTTTGGTAACCATCGATGGGTTTACTCTGATGCTCTCTTGCATAATTGATGTGAAGCTGCAGAGTAAAAAATGTGCAATAAAACCTGGTGAAATCTTCTTTTCAGACAAGAAAGCTAAACATAACTGAATTAAAGAAAACTAAAAACAGCACCATGGTCTTCTAGTTGTATTTAAAAAGTTTAGCAGACTAAATTCTCCATCTTTAGCTGACCATGTAAACTTACTGAGGAGTTTCCAAATGAAAGGGAAACAGTGAAAGGCAAAATATGCAACAAAATCACTCGCTCATGTTGCATTTCACTGAACTGTTATTAAAATCAAAATCATTCAATTGAATTGTGGTCACTTCACCGTCTTCTAGCACTTCTGTATTTTCAGTTTTAGCAAAGCTTTAATATTTCTATGTACCTGTCTATTATCTGCCATGCGTAGGACAGGTCTCCTACTATCTGCATGGTGATCAGGACTTCTTCTTTGATGTTGATGGTGCGGATCATTTGGTGCAAGAACTTCCTGGTGTCAGCCAGGAACTGACACACCTGCAGGTTAGACTCCAGCTGGTGAAACTCCTGGACCTGCATACAAAGAGAGAACTGTGTTTAAAGACACACTGACCAGGAGAGAAAACAAACACTGCACATGTTTATCTGTATCCAAGGATTGTAGGTCGACGGAAAGATTTATAAAGCAAATAAAATATTGGCATTTGTACAACTTCTGGCTCATGACAATTATGTGGAGCTGGCTGCAGAAGACTGTACTGATGGACATTTTGATTGTGATTATATAAATAAATGTAACCCAGTTTTTGCCACTCATGTGACAATCATATTTGTTTTATCTCCACTTTTTCAATCAGCTGTCAGGATAGACAGGAGAAAATGAGGCCATTTCAATCCACTGAGTAACAGGATATTATTATGTATTCTGGTGGTCCTATAATTAAAGGCATTTCAAGGCAGTTCTTTTTTTTTTCTCGTTTTGTTTTTCAACCATTTGCAAATCCTGTCCTTGGATTTGTTTTTTTTTTTAGATTTAGGGAAATGTGGGTATGCTAGGGAAATCTCTTGACTTGCAAAGCCAATCATTTGAAGGCTTAATATGCAACATTCTGAATATTAATGTAGCAAAAATCAAATAAACCCTATATAATAATGTTGTGCAGTAATGACTTCCAAAAAAAGAGAGTGAAGTCAGACTCCCTCTTAGTTTGTTGTTCTTAGCTCTGTGTTCACACTGATGGGACAGCGCTTCCTTCAGCTTGTTTATGTGTCATTCAGAGGTTCAAACAAGTTTCACTGACTTTTTTTTGGGTGAACCCCTCCCTCTCCAACCGTCCACTTTGGGGAAGACATATGGCCCCACCCACTCAAGGGCACTGTTTGCGAATCAACCGAATCAATTTTGAATGTGAATGTGGAGGCAGGAGGGAGGGATGAAAAGAGAGCATTTGTTTTCTGAAAATCTGTTCTGAAATTCTCATAGTAAGCCTTTAAATATATGCTTATCAAATTCAATCTTTAAGGTCCAAAGACCCTTGTGAAGTTTTACCATGATAATCATTTGTATGTAAAAATGTGTGAAATATGATCATCTCGCTCACCTCAACAAGAGCCTGTATGAGCTGGACTGTCTTCCTCCCAGCAGCTGTGGAGTCCTCATAGTTCAGAGATTCAATCTGCTTTGAGATTTCTCTGAACCAGGCCTGTAAGTTCTCTGTGAAGAATAAAATAGGTGTGTGGCACAGGCAAAAAAAAGAAAGTATTTTTCACAGGTGGTGGTTTAGAAAATGTGTCTCTGTGCAAGAGAGCTAAAGTGGCAGTGACAGAAGAGAGTATGACTGATGTAAATTTAATCCGCCTCTCCCTGCGTGTTTGTCCTTGATGCTTTTTTACAGTGCAGTTTGTCTCCCTGCCTCGGCATTTTTCTCTAAACTGCTTCAAGCTTGAACTCATTTAAGCTTTTTTTTCCTTAAATGAGTTTCCTGTAGGCATTGCCATTTCTCTGCTGTGCATGTAATCCTTCACCTTATCCACCCTGGCAGTGTAACTCACCATTTTTCTCCACCCTGGTTAGAGGTTTCACACCGGAAAAGACTTCAGCCAGCTCAGTCATCCTCTCTGATCCCTCCTTCTTATAGCTCTCCCATTTGAGCTGCTTCTCTGAAAGCATCTGCTTAAACATCTGGAAGAGGGTCAGCACAGATGCTTAATCAATGAGGGAGGATGAGTCAGATGAGACATGTAATGAGAACATTAAATGTGTGTCCTCTGCTAGTGATAGACTGGCCATATGCTGTCTCACCGTATGCTAATAGACAACAGAGCTGACACTGTATGATGAATGATGTAGGCTGAATCAGCACTTTGGAAATATTCCAGCATAATATCACGCTTTTATTCACTTCTAATTTAAAGGTGACCCTCACCTCTTTGAGTGTGAATTCAAACTGCGCAGTGTCTAGCAGCAGCTGGAACAGGATCTTGGGCTTGTACTTGGAGTCACAGAGGACTTGCTCTTTGATCTGACGCAGACGCTTGTTGTTTGGATCATAGGCTGGGAGAAAACAGCAAAACTCAAAAAGTATACCGGTACTCTGGATCAGAAATCCAATTTTATTTCCATAAGTCAAGTTTAAAGTTCTAAGTTTAGAGCAATTATCTTAGAATATTCTAGCTCACATAAATGGACTTAAAGTAAAATTCCCTACCTACCTAGAGTTATTTGAAGGTAGAATTATAAGAAGATTATCTTTTCTTGTCCAAGCTGAGTTCTGAGTCTTAAAAAGAGTTTTGCCCAATATTCTCACCTGACTCTGCAGAGTGCAGCATCAGCCAGCGTATAGCCACATTGCAGTCCCTCAGATAGTTGAGAAGTTTGGGAATGTTGTCGAGGATGATCTCCTCTCTGAGGAACCCTTCCTTCAGCAGCTGCTGCACCTGAGGCCTCAGGCTCTCCATACTGGCTGCATACCGAGTGGCCTTAACACAGTAATTGTGGTGGTGAAAAATGGTTAAATGTATTTCCTAACCTTGGACTATGAATTATTCATTCATTTGCTCCTGCAAGTAGCCATGAGAAGGGAATGTGTTCAAATGACACACTGAATGAGGGCTGCTGTGTGTGACAAACTTTTTTTATTCAACTTTACAAGGCAAGTTTAAATATGTCTTTCTAAAGTCCCCTCCTTGATTAATCCCCTTGAGTGTAAATTTAGATTCTGCACAGTCACGCTGGATCACTTACAAATGCTGTACACACAGTTATCAGCACCTGCTTACAATAGAGTGCCACACTGACGGACTGTAAATCGACAAAGCTAAAGGCTGTGTGACATTGAAGCCAATCCAAAAAGTTCCATACCTGCTCTCTGATGTTTGCAGAGTCCAGGGTGTAGTTGAGGGCGGTCTTGGCAGCTTTGTATGGTTCCCAGGCCTCCACCAGGTTGACTGTGATCCCCATGTAGATGCTGATAACCTGAAGGCAGACAACACAAACGCTTCAGGACAACATTTACATTCAAACACTGAGACAAAGCAAGATATGGCATAACATTTCTTTAAGTTTTAATATTCCGCTCTGTTCCTTCACAATGACACAAATTGTGCACAATTTGGCATATTAAAGGGATACTTCACCTGTTGAAACATGAATCTGTAGTGAAATTGGGTCATATATGTAGTAGAAATGTGAAATACATTTTGAAGTTGGTGCCGTCTTGACCGAGAAAAGGCAGAAAGTGTCTTCTTGGCTCATGTGGATGAAGGACAACAACTCCCAGAATGCACAGCACCGCAGGCCACTCCCACTGAAGCTACGGTGTATTTACAATCTGTCTACAACACATACAGCCGTTTTCTCAACTGATTACAAGATTTCAGAAGGAATTGGCATCTTAGAAATTCCTGGCAGCAAACGGACTCTATGTCTGTGTCCATAGGCAAACATTGAGAGCACCGACACCACCAGTCAGCCCCAGCTTCGCCAGCGACAGGCAGGTCTTGTGCCCCGGCTGCTGAGGCCTGCCTGTAGGCAGCAGAAAGCTCCCATTCCTCCATCAGCCTCAACTGCTCGCCGCTTTATTGCGGCTCGTAGAAAGAGCCACGAACATCCGATTCGAGCACAAGACCTTCATAATCCCCTTCATCCATATCAGTTTGAAGTTGAAACATACTTTTTTCGCCATTCTCGGTTCTTATCAGCTTTCTCCACAGAGCCTGTTAGCATAGCTTCCTAGCAAGATGGCGGACGTTCAGTTTTGATTCTGGCAGTAAGGTCTCGCCCACTGATCTGTAATAGGTCTGTAGCTTCAGAGGTCGAAAATATGAGGAACTAGCGATGTAGTTTCACCCCTGCTAACCAAAACAGCCTCCAATGACGCAAAATGACGATTTTTGCGTCATCGGAGGCTCCTTGTCAGGCAAAGAAATAAGGAGCTTTCCCTTCTCAGGGGAAAATGAGGGCGGGATGCACGACCATTCAAAAATACTACCAGCTTTCTAATGATACAAAGCTTAATGCAAATGGGTGAAGTATCCCTTTAAGCACGTCGACTTCATGATCCTTCTTTATAACAAATGTCTCACCCAGTTGTCAGGGAAGTACTTGTCAACAATCTCCCTCATCTTGGCCTGCTGGGTGTGTAGTATGGAGGGGCTGAAGTAGAGACAGACATACAGCATGGCCGCCTGATTAGCCAGTGCTGTGCTGCGATGCTCTGGTAGAGGGTAAGCAGACACCTGACGGACAAGAAGAGAAAACCATATTTAATCCAGCCCATGACACCTGCCCCAAACTTTACTCGCTCATGCTGTTACTCGCATAAAATCTGTTACAAAGAAAACTTAACCGTTGAACAAACAACAAAATTCATGGGTGAGCAAATATGTCTCACTTGGTTGTATATGTCGTCTGATCGCAGCCTCCCAATGACCATGCTGATAAAAGTTGTGCTGATGGGAACTCTGTGGAAGTAGCTCTCTGGATAGTTGGCCGGTCGTTTAGCTCCTGGTTGACCGGAGTAACCAGTGCTGCGCAGGAGTTTGCAGATGTCATCCAGGTTGGAGTCAGCTGAGGAACGGGCAGCACTGAAGATAAAGACAAGAAATAAAATAAAGTGAGGCAACATAATACTACTGTTTTAATGATATATAAATATGAACATGTACAAGTTACATTTTTAAAAAAGCGGATTTCTGAAGTACAAATGACTCAAAGCACTGCAAAAGGGAGGAAGTGAAATAGGAACACCCACACTGAATCCCATTTCAATCATTTTAACACAAAGTGGTGATAATACAACTCACAGGCAGACAAGTTGAGCTTAAAAGGGATCACGTAGTCCAACTCCGATGTTTACTTCATATTCTAAGCAAATACAGTCAAGTGTAGTTACTAAATGTTGCCATTTACAAGCTCACTGGCCACCAAGTGAACTGTACAAATCAAGCATAAGTCGATAGCCCTATTTAGGCTGCCATTTCAAACCACAATATTTATGCCCCTGTGACGTTTAGCCTTCAATCTGCATGTCACAGAGGCATAATGGGGGGGGGACGAAGTGATATGTGATAAGTGAATTCACAGACTGGGACACCAATAGTACGCTGTTGCAGAATCAATATGAATGTACAAAGACTTGATAACGGCTGAGCTTACAGTACTTTTGTGCAAAAAAGCAGTCTGAAAAAGGCTAAGGAGGGTATGTTGAACATGTGTATCAGTGTGTGTGAATCACAAGCACACCTGTATCTATAGTAGGAAACAAGCATCCTCTCTCTGACCTCCCCCTCAATTTTGTGGTCAATAACCAGCAACATGACTCCGTAAAGGTAGAGAGCTTCACACTGGAGGGGTAAGAAAACAAACACAACATTATCAACAACTTCCAGAGTGTCTTTTCAGTTTGTTTTTACATGTCATTTTAAGGGTTAGGTATGTAAATCAATCTGCAAACAAAAGAGACAATTAATTAATTCTGATATGACATGTCACAAACAGCTATTAAAAAGATTTAATGAAAGCTGGCTTCTGTAATGGTACAAAATTAAACCTGATTTGCATTTGTGTCACTTACTAAAAGCTGTTTCCCATCCTCATTTAGCAGCACGGTCTCAAGGGTCTGCTGAATATATACACCCTCATGTAGGTCATCCAGATATCTGCAGGAGGGAAGAAAATGATAAAATAACATCTATCTTTTCGATTGGTTGATTCAAGTTCACTTAAAAACAAGCCCTATAAAGATGATTTCCCGTCTTACCTATTCAGATCAACTATATATTTGTGGACGCTCTCAAAGGCCAGATAGAACCTGGAGAGAATCTCAATGTTGTTTTCTCTAAACTCTTCATCCAGGTCTTGAAGCTCAGGTTTGGTTTCCAGTTTCGCCTCGTAATACTCTGGACCCTGTGGAAGAACATTTTAAATGTTTATAACATTAAGATCCTGAAAAAATATTGAAATCTATAAAACTAATGTTGTTATGCAGTTATTACAAATAAAAAATATCTCCATCTTCAATTACTTACGAATAAATAAATTATGACTTCAATATTTACAAAATCACAATGAGCCTTTGAAAGAGTTCCCTCAAGTCTATAAAACCATGTGTACATGTTATTGGGTGGTTGCTTCAGCACTTGTATGATTAACTAAAACATCCTGCTTTAGTGTAATTCGTACCTTAAAGTAGCTGAAGTCGCAGATAATGTCTCCATATTTATGCTGGTCGCTTTTGTCTTTGAGCCTGAAAACTGCAGGGATGAAGTCTGAGAGGCGCAGGAGCTCTGCGATAATAGCATTTCCTCTAGAAACTATTCTGAGGATGGCCTGTCCACACAGGTTGTTCTCTGCCAGGAAGTCCACCATGGCAGCTGGAGGAAGAGGAGGTGGAGGAAAGTAGGCTGTTTGGAAACTCCAGCTGAAAGAAAAAGTGGGACAGGTATACAACATTAATTCAAGAGTTGTGATGCTGTGCATTGCATTCATTTCTGCCCTGCTGCAGTGGCCTTTAGCAAAACATGAAATGTTTTCCATCACCCTGAATGTTTGTTTGACTTTGATGTATGACTCCTGCTGAGAAACAAAAGGAGCAATCAAGCAAGTTTTTGGAATTGCTTATTACAGTATCATTACATGTACTTAGCGAATGCAAAGTACTATTACAGTGCCTTTAATGATTTGTTAGCACGTCTTACTTCGTTCTCAAACAAATAAATAACCCTCACAACAGTAATTTAAGTCATTTCTTGAAGTTATTTTCACTGTTTGCCCTAAAATATCTCTGTAAAACAGACTCATGGTTAGTCACACACACACACACACACACACACACACACACACACACACAGTGATGTTTTAACCTTTTCATAGACTCGTTGCTCGACACTTATCGGAAGAATTTGCAATGTGAAGTTATTTCATGGTCATGCGTGAGCTAAGCTCTTTCAAATGCAGCCAAGCTAACGTTAGCATAAAGCCAGCTAGCTATTTACATAATCCTTGATGCTGCAGGCGACACACGTGAAAACATGCAAACACATCAGAGTACTGACTTTTTTAATGTCTCGATTATTTCAATGAAAAAGAAAGAAATGACTTTAGAAAAGACCGCAGACACAATGCTTGCCTCTTTGAGACTCCTCTTCCCTGTTTACTTCCTCATGACCAATCACATGACTCTGCCGCTGGGTGCGTTTGATTCTGGTCATTCAGCGCGCCGGAGAGAGGCGGTGACATTCGGAATATTCAAGAAGTAATGACTTAATGTGATTATAATGCTGCAATATAAATCAAATGTACTTTTTATTATGCATAGAGTGAAATCTAGTGTAGTTTTCCCAGTTCACTCAGGTCTTAACACACAAAGGGTTGAACTTGATTCTCTAGATGGCGACAGAGATCCACTGTACCCTCGGTTCATCTCTCTCCTTGTTGCTCTACTAGCCTCACGATGTGCACATTTCTGTCTCCACAGGGATGCAGTGATTTGGAGGGATTGGGTAAAGAGAATAAGTCTGAACTGAAATCAAACGAACTTGCAGATACCCTAACATTAAATCCAAATTAAAGAAAAAGAACATAATTTACCCTTCCGGCAAAAATATCCTCCCAAAATATCTCGTGTTGGAGGTTCTGCAGAATATCCAGTCACATTAGATAGCAACCCACGTATCAGTCATGATTTATGAAATTTAAATTAGTTTGGATGGGGAATTAATTAACCTTGCGTGTAAGTACTTGAGTTTCTCCATTCACTGTGTCCTAATGGCAGAAAAAAGCAACAACCTGCATGACCAACATTGTCAACATGGATGAAGAAGCATAAGCTCTCATGTTTCCTTCAAATTCTGATTGAATTGGACTTTTATTGCCAATAAGTCTAACACGCTGACAGGCACTTCCTTAAAGCAATTTGAGCTGGAGGTTAATAACAGTCATATGGAGGGAGTTGTTTGTTTGACCTGCCATCTTTAAGTGAGGCAGAGAGATAAAATCCCAGTTAACGTCTCTGTGTGCCACAGAAGATCCTCTATCCTCATTATTCAAGATTGAAACTATTGCAAAACTTTTTAAATACCTCTGCTTCATCATTTTAATTGCCTTTTTCTTTAATATGCAAAATAGTTCCTGCTTCAGGGTATTATCTTAAGAACACTTTTACTTTATTCATTACAGAGTTTTGATTGACAGGCAACTAGGAGACAGAGGGTGTGACATATGGCAAGGTGAGCTCTGTTAACGTCCTGAATAACGTGCTTCTTATCTCACCCAGCCACTAGAGCTCCATTATTTCAACGCATTTTATAGTGAGTACAAGGGGAAAAGACAGACAGGTGTAATTTAGATTCATAGCTCGCCTACTCATTGACCCAGCTGTCCACAGACTACACGCTGTGTCCCTGCAGCCGCTGGATTTATTACCTGTTTACTATCACACCAAGGTCACATTCTCAACATCACCTGGGTCAGCTGTATGGGTTTACTGGGAAGCATCATGAAAGGTTTTCACTAATGAGGTCTCTTATTGCATACCCTCTTTATTAACCTTCTAGCACCTTGAGGGCTTTCTTTTCTTGTTATCGAGATTGGTCTTTATAGAAGCTCTTCTGAGAATTGCTTTTATTGTGAAGTACGAGATTGTTTGTGATGAATCAAATGCATATGCTGGTATAGGACTCCACGTATACACTGCTACAGTGCAATCTTATCCCACTGAGTATTACTTATAACATATATTGTGTATTCACTTAGTTATCATCTTAAGAGCGACTAAATGACCCTCATGTTTCTGCCCATTAAGAGCACTGACGGATCTCAGTTCTCATTCCCTGAGTAGCCTGGCGGCCATTGACTGGTGGGTCAGGTAATTATCGTTTGTCAGTGAAACCCTTGAATTGGCTGACAAATGATGATTGCCTCTTTCTCTGTGAGCTACTTTATGTGCTAACGAGCCAACAAAATAAAAGACTTTGGATAACAGTTTCAAGAAAAGAGTGAGTCAGAGATTTATAAACTGGAGGTTGTTTTCAGTATACTGCAGTTTTAAAGGGTGTCTTGTATGCTCATGTAAGATGGTCTCAATGCACAGATGCAAGGATGTCCATGTATCTGGGGCCTGCCAAGGTGAATTAACAAACACACACATGTGAATGTGTCCCCTTAGGCCCTGTGTGCCCTTTATTAGCAGCAAGTTGACTCTATTCAGCTTGGCCAGTGATTAAACCTTTTCGTGGCGGGAACTTTCACACCGCTGTGAACTGTGTGAGGTGATTAAAGGCTGCTCAATTTGTAGTCCAATCCCACTGCTATTCTTCGTCATTGATCTTTTTCAGGCCCTTGAAGTGAGAGCAGCAGGCGTCTCTCATTGGAATGAGACAGGAAACATACTCTGCACTCGTCTCTCTGCTTTGGTGTCAGCAAATATTTCGCAGACATATAGGCCTATCAAATCTAATTACAGCTGAAATTAGCTGCCATGTATGGCTGGTATTTAATAATGTTTATGTAATTAACTAAGCTGTATCTCTTTTGATATTGTTATATGAATTTGATTAAGCTCTTTAATGTTGAGCAGTGTGCATGAATACATATCAAGCAATGTGCCATAAATAACATGTGTTCAGATAGCTGATCCTTATTATCTGTGACACATAACTCAAGAGGGTGAAGATACATGAAATACAATATCCCCTTTGGGATAGAGGGTTCAGACAGGGGGATTTGCTTCACTTATGTTGAGACCAAAGAATTAAAGTATTTCTATTTCATTTTTGTTTAGATTAAGAGCATAAAACAGTATGAAATACAAACAGAGGCAAAGGTGCTCACAATGACAAAATATATAACTTGGTAAAACAAATGTAATATTTACAATGTTGATTATTTTAGTCAGAAGTGTTTGCATGCTAGTATTCGTAAATAACTTTGTTTACTAGACTGTAGTGTTAAGTTCACTCAAAAGCAGTGATGTCAATTTCAAGTTGGCACTGAAGGAAATATTGTAAAAGTCATTTGTCTTCATCCCTCTTGACAACATAAATGTCTGTCCAAAATTTCCTGACAATCCTGTCATTGAGGAGTTACAGTAGTTCAGACTGATGTTGCCACCCTTTTTGCCACACTTTACTTACAAGGCTATAAACACACGTTGACTTGACAGTCATTAATCTTCTGTGCTCTTACTGATAACTCGGGTAGCTCTAAACACTACTTATCGCCTCACTGTCCACCCTGCAAGAGGGATTGATCCCTCTTCTGCTGTTGTTCTTGGGTGTAGCGATTAAGAGTTGATCAGTTAAGAAATGAATACTTCATAACATTACCTCGTTACAAAATGATATGTTGTAATAAATAGGAAGATAAACAGATGAAATAAAATGAATACATAATAAACAAATTTGGCTGGATTATAGTGATGAAGAATAGGAATATAAGTAACCTTACTTATGCTAATCTAAGACCTAATTTGGAGTTTGCGAGAATTTATAGCACTTACTTACTTTAACGTTGACCACATCAGCATTGCATGTTTTAGGCTTACTTCTTGTAGAGTTGTCTCACAGAGGAACTTTCTCCAGTGAAGGTCAAGCAATCCACTTACTCCAATCTGGTGACAACAGCTCTCCAGCAGGTACAGCCTGGGTAAAAGTCTCTGGAGTTTAACTTTCTGTCTGTTGCAAAACCAAAGTTGCAAAAGCAAAAATTAAAAGCCCAAATTTAAGAGTTAAAAATATTAAAATAAAAGAAAGATGAGAGGGCGGAGAAGAAGATAAGATGAAGCAAAGGATCAAGAGGGAGAAGAGAGAAAGAGTGCTTTGGCAGAAGTGTTCATTCAACATTCATGCCAATAAAGCTTTATAAATTTAAAAATTGAAACTGAAATGAGTGACAGAGGGTATTTTCAGTTCATTGCAGTTAGTCTATAAGAGAAACTTGAATTAATTTGATAATTGTTATCAATCATTTACAGTCTCTTTGCATGAAATGTGCAAGGATTTTAACCAACAAGTACTGAAGTGTCTTTTGGACTTAATGTAGAACTACACCTGGCTTAAGGAGTGTGAATGACGCCAGGGTTTTTTTCTTTGGAGGTGCTGATATCTCTGTAGTCCAAGTTGGGGTGAAATTATATGTTTTTCAAACTCATAGAGATGGAACCAGTCTCTGCAGGGTCATAAATAACTCTCAGCCTTCCCTCCCTATTGTCAGTCCAGCAGCACCGGTTAGTGCCCTCTGGGATTTACTCTAGATGCTGAAAGTCTAAACAACAGGTTTTAGCGGGAAAAGATTCATCCTGTGTCCTGAGACCAGATGTGGGATCTTGTTGTAAGTATATCCGATCAGGTCTCAGGATGCTGTGGAACCAAAGTTCTGAGTTGGACAGCATTATCGTGCCACATTTACAACTGAAGTCAATCCAAGCATGGAAGAAGAGCCTTTGAAGATGTTTTTTTAGAGCTGGAATGTGGCCAGCACACTCTGTCTTTTGGTATTCCTCCACATCTTGGCTTTCAACTGATGATGATCCAGTAACACAAGAATGTTCTGTTCTCTCAATCTTACACGCTACATTGGTTTTTGTGGGAAAGAAATGTTTCCTTTCCTGATCACGTACAATGCTGTTGTTCGGTATAAGGTTTATAAATCAAAGCCCTCTCAGGTAATGTGGGACTATAGTCGACATGAATAAGACTGACTTCACCTGACTCCATAGAAGAATGCATGTACAGAAGATTTCCCAAAGGAGAACATAGCTAAAACACAAATACTGCACATTCACCCACTGCAGACAGGAACAGGCTGGGAGAAAGGTTATTACATCACCAGTGTCGGATGCCAACACATTTCCCCAAAGGAATATGGAGGCTAACAAGTAGTTTGAAGACAAATAGCAAAGGCTGATTGTGGTAATGTTCTAATATCAGATGTGATCAAGGGGCAGATGTTACCTTTATTGCAAGTCATTACCGTCATACTTATTAGCATACAAATCGTTTTTAGGCCTATGGAGACCTAAAAGTTATTGCATGTGTAATTGAACCTGATCTCTGCTCTGTGATTGAGATGTTCACACAAAGGAGGGAGCCAGTCTACACACACATTCACACTCAAGAGGTGTTTCTCTGCACTTCTCATTTAGTCACAGTCCTTTCCCTTACTATGTTAATACTAAGAGTAAGGACAGTGGAATAGATAGAACATAGGAACGAGGAATATGATTATAATCATGACTTCTATTATAGTAATACTTATCCTGTAATTGATGAACACATTAACTTTATGTGGACTGTTTCTGTATCAGTTTGTTGTACTAATATCACAAAATAATAGTGACCCAAATGTTCATCTTTAATTTACCTTATTATTGAATTGTGTATCTTTCCACTCTAACTCTGAATGGGATCATTTTAATACACTATTGTTATTCTGGAGAAATGTAAATGTTAGTAATCGTTCACAAAAACACTGCACATTTTAAAGTCTTTAAAAAAGTATTCAAAATCACACATATATGTCTATGCATTTGTTCTATTACCAAGAATGTGAAGAGATATGAGTGTTTTATAGAATATGGTAATTTTCTCTGGATCTTAACAGGGTCATGGGAGCTCTTTGCTGATGCCTTTCAAATTTATGTGACAGGCCCTTATGACGCTAGTACTTCACAAAAATGGTTGCTGAGAACAGGAGCAGACTTTTAAAATCTAATGGAGTCGACCTTTCACTGTGGCCTCATTTCCTCTTTTACAGTTTTTTTGTAATGATATTTAAAATGAGACAATAAAAGACTCTTATGACCCCTGAGATATTTTCACTTATATAGCTCGTACAAAACGTTGGATAGAACAGGCAAGTTACGGACAATTATGGTCCCGGGAGAATGTCAAAAGTCCAATAAGCCCAAGTTTTACTTTGCATTGTTACAGCAAATATTTACTCACATAACTCATGAAACTTGGTTGTTGAAATGATCAGAAGTCTGCTTAAATCAAACTCGAGAGGATTGTCATTGTGAACATGTTGTGTTGCTGGCCTTACAATTAAGCCCAAAGCGCCAATGTGACCTTAGCTACAGCGTTTTCAAAGCTGCAGGCACAGCTTTAGATCTGGTTTTTAATAGGAAAACAGTAATTAATACTTTTAAGCCAATAATTTAGGGTCATATTTTACAGTCTATTTTCCAAGTAAATGAGTGTTAAATAAAATATTTTGCATTGGGTGTATGCTTTGGTAATTTGGAGACTTCTCACCTCTCAAGTTTTGTCTGAATTTCTACATTTTTCTATGAAAGCGTTTGCCTTTCTCCATTTCTATTTATTAGCATAGAGTTTGCTTATTAAACTGATGACAGAAATCTGTATTTACTCTTTCTTTTACTCGTTTTTAAATTGGTAAAAGGCATATTTTAATGAATTATTCTTCTAGGATTAAAACCAGATGTATATCTTTCACTTAGCCAAGAAGCTACAGCCAAAAGTTGGTAAACTGGTTAACTAAAACTTGAAAGAGAGGTAAACAGTAGCATGGCTCTGTCCCAAATTTGACAACCATAGTTCCCCTTAAATAAACTCCCATACTATATAATTATATCTAGTTAATTTGATACCAAAACCACAGTATTAAAACATCAAGTTGTGGTTCTCTTTGGATTATGGTTTAGACTAAACTAATTGGCTAAATTGAGCTAACCAGCTGCTGGCTGTAGTGACATACTTAATGCACATGAGAACAATATTCATTTCCTAAACTGTGAACAAGCATATTCTCCCAGATATTGTATTTTCTGTAATAAAAACAATTTCTGCAGCCACTAGACTTGAAAATAAATCAGTACACATGATGGAAACCGTTGCTGCCCACACACTACAGCATTCAAGCCTAATGGCCCTATTTGCATCAAAACAACGTCATTTCTTACCTGAACGTTTCATTTCGATGTTAGTCCTGATACACTGTAAAGTGATTTGTGCATTTCAACGTCAAAACAGATGGATGAGGTTCCTTACCAAGGTGGTAACCGGGGACATTAAATTATATCATTCAAGGCTGTGCTCTACATGAAAGAGGCCCAAGCACAACTACAGAGTGCAGCTGCATGTTTAGTCATGCACATATCTACACAACTCTTGCAAGAACCCCATATTGATATATTTGTGTATTTATAATAAATTAAATCTGCATTACAGACATTAACAAAAAGCAAGTAATAAAGAAAATGTGATTTGAAGGATATACTAAATCTCCATTTGGCTGTTTAGTTGCTTGGCTGACTAGCGGAATGGCTGGGGAAAGTATGTTGACCTGGGTGAATCCAAATTAGATATTGGCATGGTTGCGTGTTTTACTCAGTGGGAGTGCTGCTCTGGCTCAGTCACCCTGCTGCTTTAAATCTGGCCAGTGCTCAACTCAGCGAACACAATGCATCAGCAGGGAGGAAGCATCTCTACACTCATTCTCTCATACTCATTTAGCTGCAGATAAAAGCTGGACAAAAGCAGAGGCCCACAGATGATTTTTTTTGCACATGTGTTTGTTTAACTCTAATCTAATTGTCCACCTTATGTATTGATTTTTTTTCTTAGTCTTTTATAATCTTTGTCTTGAAGTGAAGTCTTCAAATAAACCTACTGTAAATCCAATTATAAATGTCCATCCCTAAAGTGAGGGAGATCATCACAATTCTGCATGGATGGACAACTTTAAAGAATTTGTACAAAAATGTTGTAACATATAAACAATGTGCATCTTATCTTTGTATTCACATCAGTACCCCATTTTAAATTGTTTTAAGTGATGAAAGAGAGAATAAATGGAAAGAATGCCAGGGAGCAGGAGAGGGGAGGAAAGAGAGTGAGAGAGGGAGAAGAGGGCTGGGTGAGACAGAAATAGGAGAGACAAAGAGAAAGGGAGGAGGTAGAGAATGAGGAGGTGGCCATCATATCCCTCCCAGTCTTTGATCAGTGGTCCATGGGGAACAGAGGCAGTGCAGATAGCTGGTCCACAGCTCCTGAGGAACGCAGCTTCACATTCCTCCTTGCTCTTTCCCCGCTCCTGAAAAATCACTTGTAGTCTTTCAGACCACGGCAGCTGTGAAAACACAACATGGCTTACTACATGCCAGAAAAGACCTGCTGGCTAATGCACTGCAGTGCCATTGTCCTGCTGGTCGTCAATCACCCAGGCCTATCAGGGCAAACTCTAGTCCATTCTTATCTAATGGTTTCCCTATGTTCCATTTTTATTGAGTCTGAAATATTTTTATTTTTGTTTTTGTCCCAATAGAGGGCTCAGTGGTCATGTTCAGTCAAAGCACAGCACTTGTATGACTTAAAAGGATCTGGTGTTTAAGTTAATAACATTTGGACTGATCTGATAGTTTCAAACAGGACAAAGGCATGACGTTAATGAAACATAATTGTTCAGTAGAATGCTTTAAAAGGTCCCAGAACTTGAAACTCAAGTCTTACAAACATCTTACTTTTTGGTCTCATAGCAGGAGTAGCCCATCGTTCATCTGCAGTATAACATCAGTGTATAGAGAACTAAAACCAAACCCTGCATGCCTTACAAGTGGTCTCTGTCCACCAGCACAATGACTGAATGTTTTAATGTAATCATAAGTAAGGGGTGTTCAACTGTCTGTAACCATTAGCCTTAAAAATAATAAAACAAATTGGAAAATACAGCATGAGCAAGAATAACTTATTTTTGCATCCTGTAGCCTAACAATAGTCCGCTGTGTTTGATCAGTTAGTATCAAACATAACAGCTCCAGGGGCCAAATGATGGGTGTTGGTGTCCCAGGACCACCTCCTTGTTCTGTTTTCCTGATCTCATGTCCTTGGAGCCCAGGAAAGGTGTTTCTACTTGAGTCATATCCACTGGCTGCTGCTTTCAGTTGCCTCTGAGATGAATGTGATGGAATGCCTCAGGGCCTATCTGTGGATTTCAAGATCCTCAAGCAGTCTGCTTGAATAATAAGCCACAAAATGTTTGCTTCCCACTTCATTTGGTAAGACTTTTTAGTTCCAGCCATACAGTCTTCCTCTGTTGCTAGTTCTGCATAGTGAGGAGCTACAAAATACTAAATGCCTGGTGCAGGTGAAGATTGACCGTTGGCTATAAACAACCATCATCATCCAGCTCCCTTTTCTGACATTTGGACAATTTATAATTTCTCCAGTTGATTGGTTGTTTTTCAGTCCAGTTGACCCCCCAGTTGAATTTTAAGTACTAAAGCCATAGTTCTTGAGGATCTGGTTGCACCAGCAGAGAAACAATTGTTGTGTTTTTGTCCTTAGTTCATCACATGAGCTGAATTTTAAAGAACTGGACTGATTACATATTTGAACATCTTGTGATATGATCAAAAGCTCCAGAACAGCTGATAAATTATCTATCCACTTTAAAGTCTGCTTTAAACTGCTCCAGCAATTGAAAATCTGATTGTAGGCCAACCACTTCAGAGACTCTCTGAATCAGCCTACTATAAAAACATGTTCAGGCTTGCTAACAGCATTGTCTGTGACCATTTCCACGCCCTAAATAGTTAATTTAAAATATGACCATCAAATCTGAGATACAGGGTCCCACTTTTTAATAAGGTCAGACTGAAGAACTCTTTTGTACACCAGTCAACCCTAAAATTGGATATGAAGTTGAATCCTTGTTCGAAGCACACTGTTTGAATATTGTGTCAAAAGTTTGTACCTTTGTTTCATGTCTTTAATTTTTATGCTGTAAATGGAGCCGCTATAATGCAAGGCAAATTTCAAACTTTGACAATAAAGTCCTATCAATGTGACATCAATCAATCATTGGTGAGAATATTATGGGTTTTTTTTATCACTCATCAGTGTGTAATAATTTAAATGACAACTTAACTATCTGTGTTAATATAATTTTACATTTCTCATATGGCCTGATTGGGAAAATCATAAATCTCAGCTCATAAATCAGTGCAGGGCCGGTTATTTTTGCTCGGTTCTTCTAGATGTGCATAGGTGCAGAGAGATAGATATAGCTCTGCATAGGTGCACTAGAAGCCCCGCCCCATCGGATATGACGCGAGCCAATGGTAACGCAGCGTGCGCCGGGGAGGGCCGTCACATCATCACTAGCAGCCGTTGTGGTGGGACTGCTGTGCAGCGTCTCTGCTTGGCTTGTAGTTTCCACAGCAGCAACACCTCTTGTTTTTGTGTTTGCGAGAGACACCACTTACACACTTTACACGACTGAAGAAATATAACGGAGGGATTATCCTGTCGGCTTTGTGGAAAGATAGAAGACTAAGTTACGCGGCGGAGGAGACGTGTTTTTAAAGGGAGGAGAGAGGCTGCCGGCCGGGTTGTCTTCACTTCCAACCAGCGTTAGAGCTACTTTGATGCAGCCGCTTAGCTAACAAGCTAACTGAGAATGTTTTCAGAAACTAGCCAGTGTGTTAGCTTGCTAGCTAGCTAAATCGGATGGAGAAATTCGCTGTTTAGAATAAGCAAACAGTCGAAATGTTCCTTTTATTCAAAGGCACATTAACCAAAAGGATTGTGGAAACATCTTAAACTGGGTATGTTGAATGTTTAAGCTTCCAGTGCCCTCTTTGTTGTTAATTTCCAGTAGGGACAATAGTTAACTGACTAGGCAACAAGTCTGGCACACTAATGCTTTAACGATACTCAAGTTTTTACTCATTCTGTGCAATGTTGATCTTCAATTTAATTTGATTCTGATGGCCAAACATGAAGTCTTTGTGGAAATTAAGCACTTTAAGCAATTTCAACTTAGTATATATAGGAGAGTGGGGTCACACTTTAACGATAGATCCCCGTTTTTAGGTAGACCGGGTTACTCTTTTCTATAGGAGAAACTGTACCAGTGAGTCGATAAAACTGGAGACGAGGAGACGAGGTGGATGAACATTATAAGTCGCCCACATGCTTTGGATCAGTTCCCGGACCTGTGAAAGGCATCTGAAGCAGAAGGTGGAAGACGTGAGCGCACAGCCCTTGCAGCCCGGGGGAAGATGGCGGAGCGATCCCGCAGGAGGTGGTGAAACCAAAACTTGGGCACTTCTTGGATTTATCTTCAGACATCTTATCCCAGATCTAAGGACACATGCAGGCCAAAAAACGGTACTTAACCCTGTTCTCCGCCGGCGCGTGTCTCATCCTGTTGTTTTGCTTTGGGGGTATACAAGTCCCACTGTCCAGACGGAGTCCCAGCCGGCGTGATGACCGCAGCCTCTCAGGGGCGCGGTGGCGTCGCTTCCCGGGGTCCCTGCAGCCTTTCAGCTCCTTGGAGCAAGAGCAGAGCGATGATCACAATGAGCACATATCTCCAAGGCAGAAGAGGGACGCTAACTCGGGTGTTTACACTGGAAGACGCTGCAGAATGGACTCTTGCTTCGACTTTTCCCTGTGCCAGAAGAATGGATTTAAAGTTTATGTCTACCCCCAGCAAAAGGGGGAGAAGATGTCAGAGAGTTACCAGAACATCTTGTCCTCTATTGAAGGATCAAGGTTCTACACACCTGATCCAGGACAGGCATGCCTGTTTGTCCTGAGTTTGGACACACTGGACCGGGATCAGCTTTCACCCCAGTATGTTCACAACTTGAAAGCAAAAATTCAGAGCCTTCCTCTTTGGAATGGGGGCAAAAACCACATCATCTTCAACTTATACTCTGGCACCTGGCCAGACTACACAGAAGACCTTGGTTTTGACATAGGCCTTGCGATGTTGGCCAAGGCAAGCATCAGCACAGAAAACTTCAGGCCACACTTTGACGTTTCTATCCCTCTTTTCTCAAAAGACCACCCAAGGACAGGAGGGGAAAGGGGATACCTAAAACATAACACTATTCCCCCTTTTAGGAAGTACATGCTTGTTTTTAAGGGGAAGCGGTACCTAACTGGAATAGGTTCTGACACTCGGAACGCTTTATATCATGTTCATAACTCAGAGGATGTGG
The DNA here is from genome assembly GCA_020745685.1 of Tautogolabrus adspersus. Classification (NCBI taxonomy): domain Eukaryota; kingdom Metazoa; phylum Chordata; class Actinopteri; order Labriformes; family Labridae; genus Tautogolabrus; species Tautogolabrus adspersus. The sequence goes on along the minus strand of CM036542.1, from coordinate 19,652,277 downwards.
TTCTCCTCACTACCTGCAAGCATGGGAAGGACTGGCAGAAGCACAAGGATGCACGCTGTGACAGAGACAACGCAGAATATGACAAGTGAGTACTATGTGATTGTAAACTTTACAGCTGAATGTGTTTTTTTTCACTCTATGTTGTTTTTTTCTGTTTGTCCACATATTTTGTGTTTCAAAAGTTCACACATTTTGAAATGATGTTTAACTGGCTTTCAGCATCTTTGAGGTAAGTGTTTTCATCTTGAACATTTAAAAAAAACTTGTTTCCTCCTTGGATTCAACTATAGCTTTTTTAAGATAGGTCCTGTAACCATGTCATACTCGAGCCAACTCGCATTGAAGTGAAACTTTAAGCAGGGAGTGTCTTTGTATAGGTCCAATCCTACAACAGTTTTTCACAACGCTGTTAACAATTTGTCAGATTTTGGATCATGTGCTGTTGCATGTAATGTAGGAAAATCTAGTTTAGAATGGCACTGGCATCATTTCTCATTAATTTCCCAGAGATGTGCAGAATGAGTATTTCTATATAATGTTCTGGGGGCTGTCTTGACCCCTCTTTTCCCTGATTCAATTGTATTTCATTCTGCCCATCTGATTTATTCAACAGCAATTTAAATGCCTAAATGGACAATGAGGATTTGACTTTTAAATAGTCTTTGTATCATATGACTTTATTTAACAAATTAAACATCATGAGGCACAGATAAGTAGATTTGCTTTAATGTCAGCTGCAAGAGCCACTGTATTAAAGTAATTCAATTGATATCCCCATCTGTCCATACAGCCTGTTGTTCAGCAGTGCATAATTCTGCTTCTCCTCCTCTGAACATTTTTGCCTTCCTGCCTATTATTGTATTTTGGAAGCTGATCCTCACGAACAGAAATTTCAAATAGCAGACAAAAATGCACCCACTCAGACTGCAGTTAACATGATACACTCAGATAACCAATATGTGGGCAAGTTGATGGACACATATTAAAATGACATAATACCAATATTTTTGAGACTGGTTAGAGTCAGCGATGTCCTCAACAGCTGATTTAGCTGCAACCAAACCTCGACTGAGAGGCAAGACAATCAATTTATTGTTTTAAATGTTGTATAAGCTTATATGAAGAGGGACATCACAGTCATATAGGTTTCTGCTGGAAAATGTGAGTTTCATTACGTGATTGTGCATAATCCCATGTTCAGGCATAAAGTCAGAGTGGAACAATCAGAAGGCAGGGATTAATTTAGCCTACGTTGTTATCTGTCACAAATCACTCTGTTATGTGACTTTTATATACCCGCCAACTTGGCCGATAGTTTAGCAAATTCACATGCGGGTGTGTCAGGTAGAGCTGGGCGATATGGCCTAAAAATAAAATCCCTGATTTTTTTTACACCACACCCGATTTACGATTTTAATCGATTTTTTCTCAAACAACCTACAAAACACAGAACAAGAAATTTATCAAATACGATTTGTTTTAATTTCAACAATACTTCACCAAACCTTTTTTTAAATATAAAATGTACCTCTTGTGAAGAAAATTAAATATTTTATTTGCATGGCATGCTCGAGGCTATGTAATTATCAAACATTAGGTGCTTGTAAATAATGTCTTTCAAGGTGTTTTTACAAGTTTTTAGCAAAGAACACAAGTCTGCCCACTGCCTGTGGCATGTTACGACTTTGCAAAACCGAACTACTTCCAGGCGACTGAGGAGACTGGGCCTTTTTTGGAAACAAACTTCTCTGTCTAAAATTCAAATTAATCAAAAAACTCGATTTATCACCCAGCACTAGTGTCAGGTGCTGGGCGCCTTCATTGGCTCAAAAAGGTCCTCTGTGATCATCATCCAGACCTGTTTTTTGTGCCTAAATCTGATGAGTAAACTGGTGCCTGTCTCCCTGCTTCGACCAACAGGATTCATTTCGTGTCCCCTCAGACTGTGCTGTGTTGTTACTGGTGACTGTGTGGCGCTGGGTGTTTGACTGTGGCTCTTTGGAGTGGATTAGTGGGGACAAAGCACTGGTGCCAGTAAGGGGAAGCCACTCTGGCCCCTGTTTGCTCAGTCATTTCCCAGACAAACCCAACTGCATGAGCCAGGAATGCCCTGGCCCAAACCCGTGTCCTGCGTGACCCCTTAATATTTGGGACCTGCTGTCATTGACCCCCATGTCAACTCTTTACCTTGATGTTGTCAGTTATAAAGGTTTAAGAATAGATGAATGGGGGCTGGCTGACTTACAGTATCTGCAGAGGTCTAAAGTGTTGCACTTTAAAAGTCAGCGTTTCACAGATGCATTTCTGTTATGATAATAATAATTGAATTAGTGAATCCAGAGTCGTTTTTAAACACATATATCTGGTTTTATGTGCACAGATGAGTTGAGTATCACATTGCTGTCTTGTCTGAGGCGAAACAGGGATGATAGCGTGTGAATATGCTGTCATATGCGACATCACAAAATGAAACTCACACGGTTCAGCAGTAACTTATATGACCGTGATGAACCTGCTAATTTAGACTCACATAATTTAAAAACAATACAATGAAAACAGATGTCTTCTGGGGCGCTCATCTTTGACAGGAGGATTATGTTCCTTGCAATATGATGGAGTTCAGGACCGTGTGAGACTGATGTGTGCTACCTTCAGTATACACAGCTTTTAATTATTTGTTTTGGCCTTTGATACACTTCACAGTGTTGTGCTAGGAACACATCATTAGATAGCCCTAGTTGACGCTGGTCAGTCACCATGAAACCTATCACACCACAACTCCATTTCTTGTCTGTGGCCTACATTTCTCCTCATGCTGACCTGTTCCTGTTCTCTTTGACTCCTAACAGGTTCATCATTTTAAGACTGTGGTCCATCATATGCACATTAATTAATATTTCCTTTCTCTTCATTGACAACACTGACATTTAGATACATATTTATTCATGTTAAACATAACTAAAAAAAGAGGGAGTATTTTCCTACAAATTGATTAACTGGGGTTGGCTTCTGCAAGTTGCAAATTCAGATATCTGAATCGGTATCTGGTGTCTCGAATATCTCCAACATCTCTCTTTTTTTAGAAGTCTAGGAAACTATAAAGCAATAGGATAACATGATTGCAATATGTGAACGAGAGGTGTTTTTACACAGGTTCTGATTTACGTACTATATCACACTGTGTAATGTGTTTTGCTAAACATTGATCCAAAAAAAGATCCTCGTCTTTGTGATGGCCTGTGTAGGTGGGTATGAGCTTAAGAGTTTCATCCGTTTTCTCAGCAGAGTAACATTCACCCCATCACTCTTAAGACATGAGCTATCTGCTCTTTCTGCCCCTCGCTGCCAAGTGCTGCCAGCGAATGATTTCTCACAGAAAGACGGGTGGCATCAGAGCCATAACCCAAAGGAAAAATTAATCCCCCTGTCATTAAGTAGCATAAGGGGAGAGACAAGCTTTGGGTATCTCTCTAGCCCTAGCTGGCCTAGCTTCATTGCATGGCTACAGTATGTTTAATGGTTCTTAGTCTGTGCATCCTCAGTAAGCCACACCACAATCAGTTAACAAACTCTGGCTAGATACCCAGTGCACCACAGAATTCCTCTTAAATTAAAATAATGTAATTTGTTGATTACTGTGTAATTAAACAGAGATGTTTACAAAAAACTATTTATATCTTCATATTAAAGAGAATTAGTATTATTAGTATAATTAGTTTAGCAGCAACATCTGAACACACAGGCCTGTTTCCTAAATGGTTAGATCTTACTCACATTATAATCCAAATACCCAAAACACATCCTGAATTAGTCCAACTATCATCTTGTTTGCCTCTCAAGCTGAAGACAATCTGGATATGTAACTGTTTTAAGTAAGGGAAAACATAGTTTTTTCTGATCACACTACCAAAGTCATGTTTGTGCTCAGGGTCCGAAATGAATACCTGACCATCTCGCAAACTCTGTCATTTGACAGTGCCAAACATTATAGTTCTGAAACTCGCCAGGTGAGCCATAATACATTTGTCACTCGATTTACTGAACTATTTTCATGAAGTGGGATAAGTAAAACATATTTTTCATAGTTTGAGCAACAAAACACATCTAAACGAAAAGATGTCATGCCTTAACCACTGTGCCAAAACAAAAATTGCTATTTTTGTGACATGGAGATGTTAACCCCGGGGTGCAGTGGATTTGTACGCCTCCGGGAGAGCACAGTCAGCTGCTATGGAGATGCTGGCCTCAGATCTAGCGTCTAATTCCTGAGAAAAGAACACTTAATAAATATGTGTTTTCTTGCCTCCACCTCAGTAACAAGCACCTTCATTTCACAAACAGTGAAATCCCTCTTACGTTCCGTTTACATCGTTATCTGGCCCATAGGTTGCAGCATGTGGCGTATTTATAGTAATTTGCATAGTTAATAATGGGAGGAGACAAGGCGGACTGAGTGGCAACCGCAGCTGCGTTCAGTTTCACGTTAATGGGGATGTATAAAGGAAAGGTGCGTAGGAACAGGCACTGTTTTATACGTGTGGAAATTTCTGTGTGCAAGTACTTTCCAAATTTTGGGAGTATAAGCTGCGCAATCTTTTATACACGAGGCTTCTAGTCTTTATGGTTGGGAACAAACATGATACGGTTAGGGAAAGACAAGTAGGGCCCTAAAGACATAAATCAAGCCTTCTTTAAAATAACCTGTGCTGAAAACTTACAAAAATTGGATAGAAGATTGAAGAGTTTTTTTTTTATAACAGACACATTTTCTTTGGTTTGAGTACAAGAAACAAAGTGAAAAGAGCCCCTCTGGGCCAGTTATACATTTTTCATGAGAAGTTTGTTTAGAACAGATCTGTTAAAAATATCTTGCAGTGTACAGTCATTTTAAGGAATGCAGGTTGAGTCCATGGGGACGCCGCTCTGCAGTCTACCATCTTTAAAACGTGTGTGCAATAATAGCCCACTCTCATGTTACCTACACTTGACTTTGGTCTCCTATCTGTTGTTTAAGTTTGAGATAGACTGGGATGAATGCTGTCTATTTGAAAGACCTAAACGTTTTCCTTTTCTTTTGTAGATGTTAGTAATAGAAAGTGATGTGTTGGGTCTCATATCAGTTGTAACTAATATAAACGTATCGTATTTCTTACTGTATTGGCATTTATTAAGTATATGCATTCTTAGCTATAGCACCAGTACAGTGGACCATCAAATTCAATCATTACAAATACATTTTTATGTTTCTGTTTGGAGTGCGAGTCATGTGGAAGAAAAACTCCAAATTAGTGACTTAGTGACACACTGACAGGCTCTGACATATGCACAGAGTAAGAGGAGGAAATATAAGAGATCAGGGAGAGCATGTGCGCTGCAGCTGTAGACAATAAAACAAAACACACTGCGGCACATCCACGCAGTTAACGGTCCATATACAGTGGGTACGGAAAGTATTCAGACCCCTTTAAATTTTTCACTCTTTGTTTCATTGCAGCCATTTGATAAAATCAAAAAAGTTCATTTTATTTCTCAATAATGTACACTCAGCACCCCATCTTGACAGAAAAAAACAGAAATGTAGAAATTTTTGCAAATTTATTAAAAAAGAAAAACTGAAATTTCACATGGTCATAAGTATTCAGACCCTTTGCTCAGTATTGAGTAGAAGCACCCTTTTGAGCTAGTACAGCCATGAGTCTTCTTGGGAATGATGCTACAAGTTTTTCACACCTGGATTTGGGGATCCTCTGCCATTCTTCCTTGCAGATCCTCTCCAGTTCTGTCAGGTTGGATGGTGAACGTTGGTGGACAGCCATTTTCAGGTCTCTCCAGAGATGCTCAATTGGGTTTAGGTCAGGGCTCTGGCTGGGCCAGTCAAGAATGGTCACAGAGTTGTTCTGAAGCCACTCCTTTGTTATTTTAGCTGTGTGCTTAGGGTCATTGTCTTGTTGGAAGGTGAACCTTCGGCCCAGTCTGAGGTCCTGAGCACTCTGGAAGAGGTTTTCTTCCAGGATATCTCTGTACTTGGCCGCATTCATCTTTCCTTCAATTGCAACCAGTCTTCCTGTCCCTGCAGCTGAAAAACACCCCCATAGCATGATGCTGCCACCACCATGTTTCACTGTTGGGATTGTATTGGGCAGGTGATGAGCAGTGCCTGGTTTTCTCCACACATACCGCTTAGAATTAACGCCAAAAAGTTCAATCTTCGTCTCATCAGACCAGAGAATCTTCTTTGTCATAGTCTGGGAGTCCTTCATGTGTTTTTTTGGCAAACTCTATGCGGGCTTTCATATGTCTTGCACTGAGGAGAGGCTTCCGTCGGGCCACTCTGCCATAAAGCCCCGACTGGTGGAGGGCTGCAGTGATCGTTGACTTTGTGGAACTTTCTCCCATCTCCCTACTGCATCTCTGGAGCTCAGCCACAGTGATCTTTGGGTTCTTCTTTACCTCTCTCACCAAGGCTCTTCTCCCACGATTGCTCAGTTTGGCTGGACGGCCAGGTCTAGGAAGAGTTCTGGTCGTCCCAAACTTCTTCCATTTAAGGATTATGGAGGCCACTGTGCTCTTAGGAACCTTGAGTGCTGCAGAAATTCTTTTGTAACCTTGGCCAGATCTGTGCCTTGCCACAATTCTGTCTCTGAGCTCCTTGGGCAGTTCCTTTGACCTCATGATTCTCATTTGCTCTGACATGCACTGTGAGCTGTAAGGTCTTATATAGACAGGTGTGTGCCTTTCCAAATCAAGTCCAATCAGTTTAATTAAACACAGCTGGACTCCAATGAAGGAGCAGAACCATCTCAAGGAGGATCAGAAGAAATGGACAGCATGTAAGTTAAATATGAGTGTCACAGCAAAGGGTCTGAATACTTATGACCATGTGATATTTCAGTTTTTCTTTTTTAATAAATTTGCAAAAATTTCTACATTTCTGTTTTTTTTCTGTCAAGATGGGGTGCTGAGTGTACATTAATGAGAATTAAAATGAACTTTTTTGATTTTAGCAAATGGCTGCAATGAAACAAAGAGTGAAAAATTTAAAGGGGTCTGAATACTTTCCGTACCCACTGTATGTTGCCACATTATTAACAAGCTGTGTATCGGTGGCGGGCGCAGCGGTGCCTGTAGCCTGTACATTTTTACATGCAGGGGACACACAGACTCTGCATGCACAGTGGTCAGTTCTCTGACGACTGATGGTGATATCAGACAGACTTGTATTGTAGATTGGTCATGGAAACAAGAACACTGGGGGTACTGGTTTGCAGCAAACAACACAAAAGTGGCATGAAGCATGATGTGCTTCTAGTCATCTCACTGACAATGCATGGCCTGCGATGTGACTATTGTGCATACGCACGTTGCAATTGCATTTGTAAAACGATATATCGCTCAGCCCTATTCCAAATAGTTAACATTACAGTCTGACAGAACTGATTCATCATTCCCCAAAACGTGACATATTTTAAGTCTGTAATTGTACCCAGACCTGCTGCATATTCCCAGCCTGGCACCCGGCTGTGCAGTCAGAGGGGCCAAAGATGTGGGTGTGACAGTGGTGTAGGAAGCCAGTTGTCAAGGAGATCAATATTCCAAATTAAAAATGCTTCTGACTGGCACTGTGCTGTAAACAACACAGTATGGATAAAGCTATCTGTTGCTTGCACCAAATTGGTAAACTATGCTTTGGTTGTTCACTTAAAAATATCTCTTTGGATTAGGCAGCTGTTTGTCAGATTTATACTTGGATTAATACACCAGCTAATTTGAAGAATGCTAAATGTGTCACATGTTCAAAATGTGTACTTTTAAACATACTACTACCACAGCATCATCTAACTTACACAATGCAAAGACCCTGCTTCAAAGTTGAATTGATAGTCCTTTCAAATGCTCATTTGCACAATTTCGGGCAGTACAGATTTCCCCTTGCAGGTTGACATGTGTACTGGTCCTGTTCTACAGCCCTATGGGTCAGACGGTACAGTCTGTGGTCTAACTGGGTGGAAGTAATGGTTTCTGTGCCTGGCTGTAGCCCATTGTGCAACAAATCCCTCTTATCCTCTCCCACTGACAACAAGGAAGTTGTGACAGACTGAACGTAGCCTCTCACCATAATTACCATGTAAAGGCCATGTCATTTTTTGTGTGTAATAAAACTTCAGTCTTCATTCTCCAGATGTTGTCTTGGAATTTGTATACAGGTTTGTGTACTGTGTGAGAGCATGTGTGGCCTTTTTGTAATTGTGTACCCTATGCTTTATGTTTTAAGGTCGTTTGTCCATTCTTGTGATTTCATGGTCTTTTAATAGTTTATGCTACACTATAAAACTGCTCCTACGTCTAATGTAAGTTTTTGGTCTCTTCTGCCTGTGGCCTTTTTTAGTTTCTGTTGATAGGAATTGGCAACCCTCATGATTCCTGTTTTGTACAGAAACAAGGCTTTTTTTTTTTTTTTTTAATTGCTGAATTCCTATTGTGCAGTAATGACTGTTTGTACACGTTGCAGACTCCCTCATGTGGTTTCATTTCATATCTGGGAGAGATTGAGGCATGTTCTTGCAAAAGGTCCAGCATTTGAGATTGTGAAGGTTGTTCTAGGTATGATGAACTTCATGGGTACCTTCGTCATATATATTGACATGACTTCTTTGAGGATTGAAAATGCCAACTCATTATTATGAAATATATGGTTTTCAGGTGAATTTCAGCACAATTTAATTATACTTGTTTACCTTTTATCTGCTGTTGTCAGTCAGTGGTTAGAGACAACTTTGTGCCTCCCACTTCACCACTCTGTCCTTCTGACATCTGCACTCAGCCACTGGGTACAAGCTTGTGATACAGCCAAAGGAGAGCAGAGAAGATACAGCAGGAGGCAGGTCAGATGCAATTTTAACCTCAAACTGAAAGCCCTCTCACAGCTTGTCTCCAATTAAGAGGCCCTGCCAAGCGAGAGAGTGCGAGAGGGATGGAGTGAGTGATGAGGAGAGTGGGAAACAAACAGAGAGTGAGTTAGAGGGATAAATAGGAACACAAGTAAAAGGAGCACAGTGAGAGTCTGAGAAACTGGCAAAATGGGGAGAAAGTAAAAGCAAGAGAGACTGAAAAAGGAAAAACACATGCCAGCCATCCAGCAGTGAGAGGTGAGAGCAATAGCTGGCTGGGTGCTGACGCTGGTCTGCTAGGTGTATTTATAGACTTGCAGGGTTTTAATCCTCAGTATTGGCCAAAGCCCCTGGCAGAGGGCTGCTGGCCAACTTGATGCAGGCTTTACAGAGCTTGGGGAAAATGATAATCGTTGGGGGAGAATGGTTGATCTCTGAGTTCCTGCATATTAACTTACTGTAAAATGGTTGTTTTCACTCCTTTCTGCTATTTGAAGTCAGTTGATCAGCAGCTAAACCGACCAGACAAAAGTTTGAACATTAAAGCAGTCAGACAACCACCTCAATGCATGTACCTTCTGTGTCTGTGTGAGATTCAGTCGACTCGCCTCTCAAGAATAACTAGGGCAAGCTCTGATTTTATATTCCAGAAATTGTGACAAGTAAAAACATCAAACCAGCCAAGCATCTGTTAGACACAACAACTCTTTTAATTTGGCATTATAAAACAGAGCTGTGCTGCATTGGCATTTCTATCCAGTCTCTTTGGTGGAATTGTTTTGCACTAAGGTAGAAAAAGGTCAGAGAAGAAAACAAAAAAGGATTTGGCTAAATGGGTGCAATGTTAGATTTAGTTTTTTTTATTTCAATGCCCAAAAGCTGATCTGGAACTACTTTTAAATGACTGACTTTGTTAATGTTGCATAATGCTCATTTACATATTGCAAACATTATCAGAATCGGATTTTACTGCCAAACATTTACACATACAAGGAATTTGTCTTGGTGTATTGGTGCAAAACATTTAACAAAGGAAATAAAACGGAGCTAGCAAGACTTAAATAATAAAATATAAGAAGCAATTAAAAAATATATAAAAATATATAAAATAGAAATTTAAAATGTCAAATATAAAAAATAATAAAAAACACAAAATGTACAAAAGGTGCAATAGTGCATAGAAAATGAATTTTAAGTCCAGTGAGCGTTAATGTAACGCATAAAAACAGTTTCAGCCTTCACATTTCTGTGATGTTTTCTGTCTGTGGGGCTGATGAGAGTCTGTGTTATTTGGGAGGAGGGGGTGGGAGGGCAGGGACATTGTTCATGAGGCTGACAGCAGAGGGGAAGAAACTTTTGTTGGGGCGAGAGGTTTTGGTCCTGATTGACCGCAGCCTCTTACCAGAGGGGAGGGTCTCAAACAGTCCATGTGCAGGGTGAGAGGGATCGGCCACAATCTTACCTACACGCCTCAGGGTCCTGGAGGTGTACAGGTCGTGGAGAGATGGTAGATTGCAGCCAATCACCTTCTCTGCAGAGCGGATGATTCGCTGCAGCCTGCACTTGTCTCTTGCTGTGGCTGCAGCGTACCAGACTGTGATGGAGGAGGAGAGGATGGACTCGATGATGGCAGTGTAGAAGTGCACCATCATGGTCTTTGGCAGGTTGAACTTCTTCAGCTGCCGCAGGAAGTACATCCTCTGCTGTCCTTTTTTGATGAGGGAGTCGATGTTGAGCTCCCACTGAAGGTCCTGGAAGATGATGGTCCCCAGGAAGCGGAAAGACTTCACAGTAGACACTGTGGAGTCACCGATGGTGATGGGGCTGGGGGCGGCTGCGTTTTTCCTAAAGTCCACAAACATCTCCACTGTCTTCAGAGCGTTAAGCTCTAGGTTGTTTTCGCTGCACCAGGTCACCAGATGGTCAGCCTCCCACCTCATACTCAGACTCGTCCCCACCAGAGATGAGTCCAATGAGGGTGGTGTCATCTGCGAACTTGAGGAGCTTGACAGACTGGTGACTGGAGGTGCAGCTGTTAGTGTACAGGGAGAAGAGCAGAGGAGAAAGAATGCAGCCTTGAGGGGAGCCAGTGCTGATGGTCCTGCTGTCCGAGACATTCTTCCCCAGCTTCACCTGCTGTCTCCTGTCAGACAGGAAGTCTGGGATCCACCTGCAGGTGGAGTCAGGCACGTTCAGCTGAGAGAGCTTGTCCTGGAGCAGGGCCGGGATTATTGTATTGTATTATAGGCTATGTTTGGCCATGGACACCTGAAGATGGCCCAGATGTGTGCAATGGTAAACAGCTGGCTTGATATGTGTCATAGCCCTTCAGCTGACCCTGGCAGGATTGTAAAATAATAGACATGTTGGACATGTTTGTCCAGATTTGTTCTGTATTGCACAAAAACAAATGGCAGAGGTTTTTGATTGGGATATTCAATGGTTTACTTTAATATATACTTAGTTCAGAAAATATAATGTCAATTTTTGTTGTCCAGTAAGCCACTGAGCTTCTGTGTCCTTAAAGTATCTGAGGAAATGCAGTATTGATTATGAAATGGAGTCATCGTTTGCAAAATGTGGCTGTATTAGGATGGTGTCATTGCTCACTCTGTGCCGGTCTGCCATCTTTAATTCTATAATACATAGCTCTTGGTTGTGTTGCTTGCAAAAAAGCAACGCTGTAGTTCAATGGGCACTAAGATTTATGAGAAGATGCCTTTTTCCTCTTGTGGCCATTCTTTTTACTCAGCTCTGCCAGGAAGTCACCTTCACTTAGCCCTGCCTGTGAGTGCTGACTGATACAGCATGCCACGAAGGAGGCTGGTAAACCACAAAACCACTCTGCACTGATTGTTTCTTCCTCGTTTACGGAGGCCTACAGTATATGACACTTACATGACCACACAATCATCTCGAAAATGATCAGTAGTTTGACTTCAACTTCAGATGTAATTTACCAGGCCATTTATTGTATGAATGTGAAAGCTTGTATTGTAGGGCAAGTGAGAGGCCTTTCGATACCAACACAGTAAATCTGTGTACAAGAAGCTCAGCAGCAGCTCTATTTGCTAAGCAAACTCAAGTCCCTCATGTGGGTTCCTGTTTCCTGAAGTCGCTTTAGCCTCTCAGCTTAGTCTTGGTGTTTTCTTGTCACTCAGGTCTATTGATAACCTAACAGTCTGTGTTGTTGCCCATTGTCTTTAAAGTTGAAAACATGAGCTACAGGCTTGGTTTGCCATTGTGTTGTTTCTCTTGAGTAAAAGGTACTGTAGCCTTTCAGACAAACAATACTAAAGTGGCAGTTGAACAGCAGTATCTTCAGTATATTGTGTTGTCAGTCTAACTTTTGGGACCTCATTTTTACAACAGGCTGTTTGCTGTCCCTTAAGCTGCATAGACAAATCTAATACTTAATATGTAGAGATAAACTTTTCTCATTTCTGTGATTGTAAACAAGTTTTATATCTGTTTCTTGTCTTTTCTGATGATATTGGACAATAGAACAGGAAATGTATGTCAGTATGACACTGAGCCTTATTTTTATTTTTTCCTTAAGTCTTTCACCACAGTTTTTTAGCAAAAAGGCTTGTTTCCTTTTTCATAGCAAAAGATACCGTGTAAGCTTTCTGTTTATAAAACTATGTCAAACAGATGTTTATAATGGATCTTCCTACTGATGGATACTGTGTAAGTAGGGATTTATTTAGCCTATGAGTCTAATGGCCCATAGTTGTGTTTTAAGGGGTTGCGAGGCCTATAGAGCCTTGGGATTATAAACTGCTCATATTTAGAGCTCAGGGTAAGTGATAGCTATGGAAACAAATTCAGGGAAGAGGATAACTTAGCAGCCTGACTATAACATGGCTGGCATTGTTATTCTACATAACTGTTCCATGTCATGTAAAGAATTACCAAACGGACTCTAAAATCTGAGTGAAGCCAGAGGCATGAGGGGCTGACCTATTGAGTTCCAGCTCTTCCTGTTTACTCATAAAAACGACTGCTCTGAGTCAGGCTGGTGACCTGCAGTGAGTTTCATCACTTCTAGCCCTGTCACTTTCCACTGTACTTTCAGTCAAGGAGATAGACACTGTGGCTGAATGGATTTCATGGACCATTCAGGGACCTACAAAGGGAGAACTTCTTTTGAATAAACTGTGCTAATATGACTAATATTTGTTTGATAATTAACATATCTCCCTTTTGAAATATTTGCATGTTTACACTTACTGTCCATTTAAGCTTGTTCATATAGCTGTTTAGTGTTTACACACACTCGCACTGAAAATATTGTGACAATTTGTTAAAGGGGTTAACGTAAGAAAGCAAATGACCGAATTTGAATCTGTTCACTTTGACTTTGCAAAAACAATTTAAGTAATGGGTGTGTCCAACACAGACATTCCTGCGTGAAAGGAATGTCTTGAAATTCAAAATGTTAGGAGTTCATGTGTGAAAAGGGCCTATGCTGTTTGTAAGTATGCGCGCACATGTACCCCCATGTTCCCAGGAACTGCCAAAACCAAACTGTTTCTCAGAAGGATTCAGTCGACTCACCTCTCAATTGATTGCCATCTCATTTTTCACTGCCAGGATTTATAGAGAGGGAGGTCGAGGGGGAACAGAGGGTATTACCATCACTGTTCACGTATCCTCATTAATTACTTACAGTGCCTGTGAAGCAGCCAGCTCTACATTACGTTGACGTCAGCACTTGGACATTAACTTGCTGTGACCTGGAGCAGTCTAATTTAAGAGCAGTCAAAATCTAGCAAGTTGTGGAGTTGTTGGTTGTCATTTGAGTCTTGTGTACATGAGCATTTAGTTGCGGGGTTAGATCGGATTCCGGCTCCCTCTTTTTCAAACACTTTCGCTCTGACTCAATTCAAATATACTTTATTTGCTTCAATGGGTTTTAGCTGCACTCTCAGTCTCTTTGCTGCACAATCTGGACAGAGGGCAGTACCATTTGTTGGCCATTTTCCCTCTCTCTCCTGTCCTGACAGGATGATGTATGTCTCGTCCTTGGCAGCCTTATGCAGGTGATGTATACCACTTGGAATGCTGGGAGAGTGAAATAGGGAAAGGGATGTCCACGTGCCAGACACAGAGTGTGGTCCATTCCTGGAAGAGTTTTCTGTCGTCATGTGGAGGCACATATCACCGCTTCCTTGTGATTAAGTTTAGCTGGATGAACAAGAAAGCAGAAAGTCAAGGGAGCTGCCAAACAAAGTTGGATCTGAGAGGGTCAGGGTGTTGAAAAAGTGAAAATAATCTGTAATGAAATGCATGTAGACCTTTATGGTGATAGATATGGACAGAGTAACCTTGGTGAAGAGTAGTAAGTGAGGATTGATCTAAAATCTATTTGTATGCCTTTTTGAAACGTTGACTTGATATTTTCCCAACACAGGTAACTTTTCGTTTATGAAAGAATGCAACAGCATTTAACCTAATGATGTAAAAAGAAGGAATTTTTAATGCCAGCTTCAAATCATTGGTCCATGGTCTGTTTTCTACAGGCTCTTGTTCTTTCCGCTGATATGAATAATGTGTGTATGAAATTAAATCTGCCTTTATTGACGTAGAATGGAAAAGAACAAGGATTCACAGAGTAGTCATACATTTTTGATAGGTGTCTCTTAGAAAGTCTTCTAGTGCCACTGGTAGAGCTTCTCAGGACAAAAGATGCAACTTTACAGAACAGATTCATCATCATTCATCAAGCCCAGTGTTTGCGTGACACATGAGGTACATGCACTGTCCTTTTAAACACTCAGATAAGTTGCCTCGCCAGCATGACAGGGGCCTTTCTCAATTATCCCTCATGTACGATAAAATATGTTGTGAGAGCAACATGCAGAATTAAGAGGCGCTCTCAAACCAAGGCCAGCAAAGTCCTATGCGCTTATAATCCTTTGGTCAGTGTGGTGAGTGGACCTGCCAAGCCTGTGGACATACGGCCTCTAAATCTCTGTGACTCTTGACTCAGTGCCACAAAATATATTTTTTTCCATTTATTTATTCATTTTTTGCAGTAGAGGAAGGGATAACGGTACAATAATAAATAGCTTTAGATTCTGTTTTTGAGATTTAGAGACAAAAAGAGCCTTATCTTGATAGTTGGGCCACACGAGTGTTACTGTCTGAGTATCTTCTCGAAGGGACTTTTGCAATGAATCATCATCACTGTGATGAACCATGTTGTGCTGTGTTAATGTAACCACACTTGACAGCATGGAAAAATTACCAGCCACCATGTTGCAGGGGCTTGGCTGGGTAGCGACATGGATCATCAGATAAAACTGGCACACACACCCACCCACACACACACACACACACACACACACACACAGATATGCTATCTCTCGCTGTCCTCTTTGGACTCCACAGATAAGGGTTTCAACCGGCTTTGTGAGAGGAAGGGAAGCTGGAGCACACAGAATGATAACCTGGGGTATGTGATGGTCTTAATTCCTCTGTCAAACAGTGGCCTTATTCAGCCTGTTTTTTGTTGCAATCCTTGACAGATTAAGTTGTCATTAGACTCAATTCCTAATCGATTAAGTGAAGACTCTCAATTACGGTAAACTCATTCAATCATGTTAAAAAGACAAAGAAGCAGCAAAACGTTGTAAACAAGTACATAATGACAAAGCAACAGTTTCCTTTTGAAACCACCCTCTGTTTTATCAAACCTGTAAGTTCCTGTGACACATACTGAAATGACCTGCGCTATATTTGGAGCCTTTTGGCCTAGCTTCACACAGTTTCTTTCCTCCTCTCACCCGGTGATAATTGTAACTTCCGCTTGTGAGGTCACAACCAGAGGGCAAGACAGGAAGTGTTGTCTTTGATCTTTCCCGCTGTTCAAACTAATTACCTGCCTGCAGCAGCTAGCACTGCAGGCCTAGAATTTCATTAACAGATTGTAAAGCTTTGTTCTGGGCCGTTGTGCCTGCGAGAATACAGAGGAATCTAGCTACTTTAGAGTCTACTTTTTGCAGTCTAATTTTGCCAGAGATCAGTAAAACGTGTCCTTTGGTGTAACATTTGGAGGATGTAGATGCTTTTGGCTGCTTGCTAAAAATGCCCTGAGTGTTAGGTAAAGTTTTTAAATGTAAAGTGCTTAAAGTTGTTGATTATGACAGATGTTTGCACACTATTGATACTAATATGACTGTAACAAAGCAGCTGGAAGTCAGCATGGTTTGCTTTGTGTAAATCTGTTGACCTGGTGTGCATGTCCTGCAGAATAAAAGGTGACGACTGTGACAGTATATCATTGTGCTTTAAGTGGCATGCAGTAATTTAAACCCACGTCAATCCAGCCTGTCCTCCCTCTGACCTCGCTTTGACCTCAGCTGTTTTTTAAAGGCTGTGTTAACATTTTCCACCCTGTGTTAAACTACTAATATGGTATACAATGCTTTGTTTGAATATGGTATAGTGATTTGAGATACTCAAGTGTAGATTTTCTTTTAAAAAAAAGAATAGAGAACTGCTTACCTCTTCTAAACTTGTTTTGCAGGCTTGTGTAAACCATTCACTTGATATGTTTTACCTTTTAATGTGATCATGGTATTAAAGATAAGGCATGCAGAATCAGTCACTTCTTTAAAAGCACTTTTTTGGGACTTGCTTTGTGATGTTATTATTAGGATAATTACGATAAAAGTTTCAAAGACTTGGGCTTCTGCTCTCTGGGGTCAGATTTGTATTCATTCATAGTCAGTAGATGTGAAGGTGTCTGTGTGTGGTGTATCATCAGTATAAGGATTAAGAGTTGCCCTCCCCCAGTCATCACATTAGTGGGGGAGGATTTATTACAGGGGTTAAACCTGAGGGGTGGTAGGCTGTGGTGAATGACGAAGCTGGCCCTCTCTTCAGATTAAACCTTTATGAGAATGACTGTGGTACAGAGATGTCAGTGCAGGTTGTAAATGCCACGTCATGAAAATCAAATGTCTTTGTATTCAGCCAATGATATTGGCAGCCATGATCATGTGTTGGTTGTTTAATGATTTGACAGGCCTACTAGTGTTTGCTGCCAGGAAAATATGGATGCATAATTATAGAACCAAAATAGTGCAACATGGTGCTGCTGCACTGAAATAGGAACCTGTTGAATGCTTCTTTGGATGTTGATGTTTAACAC
This sequence comes from Tautogolabrus adspersus, assembly GCA_020745685.1. Lineage (NCBI taxonomy): Eukaryota > Metazoa > Chordata > Actinopteri > Labriformes > Labridae > Tautogolabrus > Tautogolabrus adspersus. The sequence goes on along the minus strand of CM036542.1, from coordinate 19,635,228 downwards.
TTTCGGGAAAAAAATACAGTTTAAGCCGGCAGCAGGCGCTCAATAAAAAAAGGCATCTCTTCATCTCTCATTTTGAAGAGCATGCCAAACGTCAGCCAAATGCCACAAATGTCTGCTAGTTGCTGCAATTTTGTGTGTCCTCTGGGATAAACTGCTGTATTTTTCTCGTTCCCCCATCATCATTAGTACCGCCGCCACCCTGTAATCTCTCTTTCTGTCACTGAGGCAATGGGGCTTCTCCCCTCTGTGGTCTCGTAATTGTGTGGTAATCATCTTTTCTCTCCTGAGAGCTAAAATACTGTGTTTACACTTAGTTTTTGGCGGCTTGACTTGGCAAGACACTAATTTACTCTCTCTGCAGCAGAAGAAGCAGCTCCTCTCATCACTTCACACTGGCTTTGCACTTCTAGCCATTCTTTTCCCAGTGCATTTGTGGCTGGTTGACACAAGCAGTTTGGATGAACTTCACGTTTACCATCCCTTTATATTTTATTGTTTGTGTTCTTGGGATCTCTTTCTCTAAGATTTCTGCCTCCTCCCCTATATGCAACAAAGGTATGTACTTGGAGAAGCACAACTCTCTGGAGATACAATTAAATCGTTGTCAGTTCTGTTCCCTTTCTCTAGCTTTAACTTGAACTCTGCAGATAGAAATGGAACATATGGCTCCACTATCACCTCCACTGAAATCAGCTTATTCTATTACCCCCCCCCCCCCCCCCCCCCATATTACATTAATCATAACACTTTCCCCCCCCCTTAACTATTTATCCCTCCCTCTCTTTCCTTGCAATGCTTACATAAGACTATCCCCTGTATGTCCTAAAAAAAGACCTCATGCCAGCACACATACAAATACACACACTAAGGCACATGGTCCTGCAGTTCCACTGATGCATTACCCCTTCAATATTGTCCTGAATCAAACCCACACGCAAACAGAAATGGCTTTAAAACAGACCTCTAAATCTAGGCAGATTCTGGCTTTACCTAATTCCATCTCTCTTCATGATGGATCGGATCAGATCAGACACAGCCCGGGACTCTGATGATGCATTGATATCAAATTCAGTTGATAACATCAACATCTGAACTAAGGGAGATATTACTAAGCCCTCTTTTTCCTGTCACTTTTATTGTCACGGTTGCTTTGACGTTTAAAGAGGAAAGGTCTTGAAGCTGACATGGTTTTTCGCCCTGGTTAAAATAAAATTGATGTTTAGAAAAGCTGTCCACATGCTCATATATTCAAAACCTCATACAGGCAAGGCTATATTTGGATGTGCCATCCAAATCATTAACCTGTGATTTGTTCAGTTTTTGTTCCTAAATTGTGTTGGTAAACTTTCCCTCTTCGCACTGGTTTCTCCTTTTCTCTGTTTCATCCCACCCCTCTTTCCCCATTCAACCCCCCTCAGTTACCACCCATTCATCACTCTCTCCTCTTCCCCTCTATCTGCCTTCTCACATCCCTCTATATCTCTTCCTCCATCCGTCCCTGCTTGGCCAAGGATCAGAGACATTCCTGACCTGGACTTTATCTCTCTTGCAGAGCAGCCACTGAAACATCAGCACCAGCAGGAGTCAGTTACTGGCTGTTTGATGGCATTCCTTCAAGATCAGGGAGCGCTTAGATTAAGCTGCTCGACTTCCACCTTTGTTCGGAATGAGACACACTTACTGGTCATCCAGAGAATTGTGTTAATGTTTTCATTCATTCAGTAAGTCATTTACCACAGCATAGTTGTTTGTTGATAGATTGACCAATATTGGTCTTATGGGATCCAAAACTAAGTTAGATGTTGTTGGATAAGAGGACCTCTACACAATTTCTTTTAAAGACTGGAAAGACATTTAGGACTCCATTTTATTTAGGCCCAATCTTCCATGTGTAAAATACATGGTACAGGGTACCGTTAAATTACGAGTCCCAATTGTTCTTAACTATTTCCAAAGCAGGGAAGGTCTCTGTGATTGCTGCTGTCAAATGATTTAACCTGATCTATCTGATCTGACATCTTTATGTTGTCGGAGTTAACAAGTCAGCCCTGACATTCCAGCAATAATGGCCATTCCATTAACAACATTTGTTTCATTATCTTTAAGACTCCACTGTTCTTGTTTTCGGTGTCCAGAGAGCACTTCAAAGCGTCCTTATCATCAGCCTCATCACGCTGATGGATGGCTGATGGAGAGATGTGAGAAAAGGCTTCCTCCAAACTCCCTAAGGATTCAGTGAGATGAAATCAGCTCTTTTATGGCCCAAATATCTTCTGGGTAGATGTTGAACATTTTGTGAGTTTTGGTCAGTGTGTGTTGATCTTATTGGAGACTAATACGAGGGCGGGTTTGACTCGTTTCTGAGGAGGGATGTTTGTAGAGATGAAAGGTTCTTGCTTTTTGATTATCCTGGTGAGAGAGAGCGTACGAGTGCAGGCAGAGAAGAGGAACAAGAAACAGAAGATTCAAAGCGTAATAATTAGGGGAATTAACCTGGGGTCATGTTGAACTGTGGGAGTGCTTGAGACCCCCCTCTGTGTGCCTGTAAATGTTTAATAAAGCTGCCTTTGAACTCATTAACTGGAGGAAGATGAGTGAGATCAAGGTGCCCTTAGGAAACGGGTAAAGGCTTTGTGTTTTTAAAAAGCTTTATTGATATGAACATCAGTGTTACTTCTTTGAAGAACTTTAATGTGTTCAGTTTGTATACTGAATATTAACAAATATAAAGAGCCTATTGCAATAATTTAAATTGGGCACGCTGAACAATGTCTGGAGAATCAGATCGAGGGCATTGTGAGGAGTTCCCTCTCACACTTGGAGCAATAGATGTCCTTTTAATAATGCCAGTTTATGGCATATATTTATGCCCCTGTTAAATCTCATCTTCAAGATAAATGTTAAAGAGGCGTAAAACCTGATTCATGCTTCTTGCGGACGGCACGGTCAGCACGGTGACCGCAATCAGTTTGAAACGACTCGACGCTCGCAGGGACCGTGCGCGCCGTCCGCATCGTGTTGACCGCACCGACCGCAAATAGCATGAATCAGGTTTAATGGTGGGACCAATTCATCTCCATTCTGTGGAGGGAGTAGCAGAAGCGTTATAGGGGTGTGACAGCCTCACGGCGAGCCAACAGGGAGCACAGTGCTGCGTGTGTGTGCATGTCTGAGTGCATGTGTATGTGGAGCCCCTGCTGTGTCCTTACATGTTGTGATTTTGCACTTGCGTAACACAATTTGAAATCACAGAATGGGACAACAATATTATGCTGTTGCGGAATCAATATGAAAGTATTAAGATGTAATGAGAGCGGAGGTTTGTTACAGTGCTTGTTGGGGAATCGTAATCTGAGAAGGGCTAAAACAGGAGGTTGTCAGTGTCAGACGTGTGCTCAACTACTGGATTATGTGTTTGGCTAAGGCTTTGGATGGCTCCATTGAAGAGCATCCAGAACTTGAAAGTGATGGTTTTTCATCTGGTGTTGATATTACTACATTCATTCTAGTGTATTGTCTGGACATGTTTTGGGCTTCAGTGGATTACAGTATAGAGAGGGGATTATTGAGAAAAAAACCAAGTAGTGAATTTATACAAATGTGTTATTGTATGCTGTGGTTCAATCATAATCATGAAGACAAAATTATTACTTAGTTACAAACATGTTTGGATTTCATTTTCTTTCTGATCTGAACTACTCATTGTGACCAATTCCATTTGCATTTGGATTAACAATTTGAAGTTGATAAGTTAGAATGAGGCACTATGCACATTCACCCTTGAGGTGCTGAAACACAGCCGAGCTTGTGTGAACAAGTATAGTTCTGTCAATTAAATTCTAGCTTTCCCTTTAACTCTGCTGCCAACCTCATATTTTTGTCACTGGATTATGTTCCCATCCCTACATCATGGCATTGTTAGCCAGCGCCATTGCTTAAAATAAGTTGTTCATCCATCATGGCTGCTGTTAACAGTCGAGATTAACTATGCAGTTAAGTACAATATAGTGCAGAGAATCTCATTCATAAAAGCCCTGTGGGGATATCCTGAGGCCACTGGAGTTTTTTAAGCTCCAGTTAGTGTCACATTTTTCACGGTTATTCTTGGCACAATTTCTTCTCTCCTCATCTATTAAAGTTCTAAAGTATCTTGTGAATTGCGTTGCTGGAAAACGTATCTCTGGGTAATAAGAATACCCTCACACACTCTGACATTTAAACAGAAAAATCAAACATTCTAACGAGGGGATTTATTGGATAGGTGTACCAGATCTACAAGTGCAATAAAACTGCTGCTCACATCTAATGGGACTCGTCAGGGATCTCTTTCTATGGAGGTGTCAAACACTATTTCAATACCTGAGGGCTTTCTGGGGTTAATGTTGGGGCCTAACTAACCCTATGTAAAATGAGTATGAGGAGTGCTTATTAACATTATGTTATAAACGTTGTTTAATTGTCTTGCTGGGATCAAAACAGTCATGTGGTGACTGCAAACTGTGTGTTTTCTTTACACACACAGATCTGATGCTTGTCTACTAGAAAGAAAGTTCATCTATTATATAGAAAGCATCTGCTTTCGTGCTTGGACAGCCTGCTAGTCTCCCCTCCCTTTTGCCTGTCTCTGTGTTGTGTACATGATGTCAGCCTCTTGGTGTGCAGTCAGGAGAAACAAAGCAACCATGTCTGGCAGTGTCCAGAAATATTGAAGTCTCTCTGGTGTGTTTTGAGATGATCAGAAGGAGGCTTTATGTGTCTGTTTGCGTCGTGTGTGACATTCTTGCTATGGGTGGCTTTTGCTGTGTGGGGCTTGGATACGACATGTGGTTGTCAACTGCTGTTTTCCTCATCTTTTCCTTTCTCATCTGATGACACTAACTTTCATTCGGTGCCTTTCAGGATGAAATTCCTCTGGCTCGAACTCATAGTCTGGGAAAAGGCCAATTGCCCATCAACTTGGCTCAAAAAAAGAGGAAGCAGAAAATGAGAAACATAGTTTGTGTGTGATGGGACAGTGGAGAGAGAGTGGAGAGAGAGAGCGTGGGACAGTGCCAGAGCTGCCTTCATTTTGCCCTCTGAAGTCCATCTTAGGGAATTCTTATTGTTGAGGATTCCCACTGTGATAGGACTGAGCGGTGTATTTTATTGGATCCAGGCTATGCTATTTGTAATTCATTTATTTTACATTTGTAAGCATTTTGATTAAATCAAATAAGCACCGTAGCCCCTTCAGTGTTAGGACTGCACATTGAATCACAAATCAGAGAGGCTGTTCTTTTTCAGTTAGGATAAAATAATAGACTTGTTTGTTTTGATCACAAAATGAGATTCTTCTTTGACTTAACATGTGCAATGAATTAGGCCACTGAGCTTTCGAAGACATTATTTTATTTGTTGATAATTGAGAGTGTGGAGTCTTTTTGCTTTTCCCTTTCCCAGTTTCCTCAGCTCACATGATCTTATGTCTTAGTTAAATTACTAAAGCAATGATCATATTGCAAACAAAGAATACATTCTAAATATCCTATTTACATTTGAGATGTTTCCATTTTGAACAAAGGAAAGGACTTTCTGAATATGTGTTTTCTTTTTTTATTTTGCACGTTAGGGGTCGGGGCAAAATTTCCTGATTGCCAAATCACAGATGAGATTGTGTACAGACGAGGAAAGAGGATGAGTCTGACACGTTGTTGCAGCACAGAAGATGGTTTAGACGAACCCCCGTGAAAACTTGTATCCTGTCATGGAGCTGTCTAAGCCATGTGTCCTTTGATTGAGTCCTTTCTGTGAGCTGTTATGATGTAAATGTGTGTGGTCTCTCACGTAGATTACAAACACTTTGGCTTTCTTCTCCATCTCCTCGGCCTCTTTGACAGAGTGAGCTGTGCATTTCGTTTTGAACACCATCCATTCTTGTTGCTAGGAGACTGGTTGATCTTTTTTCTTGACTCAGCTCACTTCCTGTTATCTTTTTGTCTTTCTGGGTATCTTACTGCATCCTTCTCTGACAATATTTATAAATATGTTTTGTCCTAATGAGAGGCTTACTGTAGAAAACAGAGACATGTAGCAGGGGATTCAGTGCTCATTATTGATCTGAGTTGTGTTGAAGTGATGATGCTGCGTTTGTAAAAAATAATGCCGATGAATAAGAAGTTACCGGGATGAAATGAACTCTATTAAAGAGTTTGCCCAGCGCTCTAATGAATTTCAGAAATAGACTACATGTCCTTTTGTCCGAGATAGAGAATTTTATTTGACGTGGACATCACCATCACATTGGAAGCACCAGAGGCATTGTTTGAGTGTTTTAGCAAACATGCTAATTCTCAACACTTGTCCACAGGAGGCTTTAGACAGAAAGATAAAAGTATTAATGATGAGACTTAGAATGAAAATAATAAGAGAAAGAGATAGAAATAATAAGAGAAAGACGGAAATGATCAAAAGTACAATGACAACAGAGAAGCAATACATTTGAATTATATACGCTATAGAACCAAGGCAACATGATCAGTGAGTAAACCAGTTGGAAGTTACTCATGTGAGCACTGTTGTTTTGATTTGAGCCCCTTGATTTAGTCCTTTTTCAAAAGACAGTTCTGTAGTTTTACCACTTTGCAGAGAAAGCAGAGCAGTAGACATGGAAAGAGATCAGGTTTAATTGTCTTAAAAGTTACTTGATTAGTCTGTGAGCACTTACCTTTGATTTGACCACCTTTGCCTCTGAAGTTTTGGGTCTCACCTTTTTTAAGCTCCTAAATCATACCCACTAATTACCAGCCTATGCCAGTATACCTCGCTCGCTCGCTCACTCACTCACTCACTCACTCACTCACTCGCTCACTCACTCTTAAACACATACATTGTGGTCTTACTGACGAACCACCGCTTCTTAAAGAAATGTAGACATTGTGGCTGCTCTGATTAAACAGTTGGTTGACCTCATGTATTATCTCAGGCTGAAGCTGTGTGCAGTAGGCTACAGTGTTTCACACTTTGGTTTCACAATTGGATATTTCCTGTGCTATCAATTTAAATTTAGTGTACCACCAACATTTTTTACACTATCTCATTATAAAAGTTCAATGAAATTGAGCATGTAATAGCACATTTTCAGGAGGATAGATGATGCTGCAGTGGAGTCTGGTATTCTGTTGCCATTTTTGAAGGCTGTTGTTAGATAGTAGTTTATCCCCATGTTATCGTTGTACTTTTAAGTATTGTCAAAAATGTAATTTGTGCTCCATCATCATTAATGTATGGTTGGTAAAAGACTAGCTAAAGCTTTTTCTGAGGTTGTGATTACAGCATTGACCTGCAAATATTAAACTGCTCAGCCAAACAGCAGCCATTTGGAGCATTGAACATATGGGCCAAGGGTTTATCTCATGATGTGTGGAGTTGATATTAGACTCTGCTTTGAAATGCAGGCAATGACTCTTGCCTTCTTTTTTCCAGTGCCACCAATTTGTCATTACCATTCATTCATGCATTTACACAAAAAAATATTTAAAAAATAAAACTGAAAGTGCACACCATGACAGGAGTTAGTTTATGAAGAAAATATTTTTGAACAATCATCGTTAATGTCTTCACTGACATGCAGCAGCATACTATGAGTCTGCTCTCCCCACAAGCAGCCATCTGTTAGAGCAGAGAAGAATGGAGGTATGCAGGGAGACGAACATCTGGTCCGCTCTGAGTTTGCACCGACAGGGAACGTAATGGATGGGAGATTTACACCGAGCCAGGGCTACATATAAACCTATACTTTTGTTTTTATTGGCCTGCAAAGCAGTCGGTTATTATGTGCATCTGGCTGGATTATTTGTTCTTCATGCTTAATGATAGCCCTTACAGTATCTATGATAGAGTCAGGCTATGACATGATAGATTGTTGTTTGATAATGGTTCAGAGCAGCATTTAAGATGTTACATAGCTTGTAGCATTATTTACTGCAGCTTACTTAAATCAACAGACTTGATAATGGATTTCTGTGGACATTATTGTGTATTACTGTAGAAGGCATCAAGCTTAACCCAAGCTTTAATGCTTTTTATGGCTCTTGATCTTCATGTAGCACACTTCAGTGACTGTAAAGTATATCTGTAATCTAGTTAGATATAACATTATCACCAATGTACATTCACCATTGTAGCATATATATTTACAGCACACTTGTTTGCAACTATATGGCAGTACTGCAAATGTGGAGTACAATTGTTATTGAAATATACTTCAATCCATGTCCCTAAAACAAAACGGGTTTGTTTGTCTTAGCTGTGGGTTGACATGTGAAGATTTAAGATATATTTTATTAAGCCCGCGAGGTGAAATAAAACTCTGTTATTGAGACATGCTACATACCCATAGGCTGAAATACACACATATGCACAAACAGGATCCTATGGACATGTACTAATGGAGAGATGTCAGAGTGAGAGGGCTGCCCACAGCGAGTGCTGGTGAGGGGTTTGATGCCTTGCTCAAGGGCAACTCGGCAGTGCTCAGCACCTCTCCAGCTACCAGACCAATTTCCAGATTTGGTCCGTAGCAGGACTTGAACCAGCGAGCGACCCTCCGGTTCCCAACCCAAGTCCCTACAGACTGAGCTACTGCCGCCCCAAGATAAAGTGGATGAGTTGAAGCATTGAATCTGCATTGAACTGGCCCCGTGCTACAGTTATAAATCTTGATACTTGCATTTAGAGTAAAGAAGGGGGGAGATATGAAGCCCCATGAGTAGACAATATTATACTTCCGGTGGCGCTGCCCTGCTTGCGACCCGGACTCAAGTGACAAATTTCCCCAAGGGGACAATAAAGTGTATCGTATCATATTGTATCGTAATATGTCCATTAACGCTTACATCCATTCATTCTAATGAAAACCTGATCACATTTTAATGTGAATACAAATATGGATGTTAAGTTTTTGCATTGAATGCATTGCAAATTGTGCACTGAATGCCTGTATATCACTAAGACACCTCTGAATAAAATGTGCCTACTTTCAATGCTTTCTAATGAAATCAAGTCTGCTGCATGGAAACCTTGCACACCCTTTCATGCACTCACTCTGGAACAGGTATAAAATCCACACTGAAGGAATTCCAAGCAGCTCCTTAATCCAAGCAAGTGCTGACTGAGGTTTAGATTGGATGAAAGGAATGAGGAAGGAACGAGGGATGTTGAGATGTGCAGGTGAGAGGGCAAAGGGTTTAAAGATGGCTTGGGAGATGGGAAGAGAGAGGAGCTGAGATCAAAGCAGGGGGTTCTTCCTGAAAGTATGTGTGCTTTCCAGGTATTTCGTTGTCAAGAAGAGGTGGCTTATCTGCTCTGGGGCCTGTGCTTCAATGAACAATGAGTCTGTTTTAGGAAATCAGAGGTTTTTAAAGACAGAAACAAATGTACCGATGGAACATGTGTGACAGGGATCTTCTATTAAAAGACAAAGATGTGTTTTTTTCAAATGTTGAAAGAATTAGTTCCTTATTATTGTTCTTTTTTGTTTCTATCGTCCTGCAGGTATGACTACAGGGAAATGCTCTACAACTCCACATTCTGTCTGGTACCTCGAGGACGACGGCTGGGCTCCTTTCGCTTCTTAGAGGCTTTGCAGGTCAGTGACTCACAAACAGATGTTGCTCATTAACACTAGGCTTAGCTGTTTATAAATCTGAGTCTGTTACATAAGTTGCATAATGGTGAGTCAGGAGTTTGGTTACACATTAAATCTCTCTGCAACTTTCCGGTCACTTGCTATGAACCAATAAAGTGAACAAATCAAAGTAGATTGACGCTACAGGTATTCCTTCTCTGGAGTTACAAATTGTGCCTTTTAATTTAATTCACAATTATTCTAGTCTTGATTAAACCCCATTGAAATGCTGAATTTTTTCTCAAGATTCAGATGCTTAAAGTGCTTTAGGTTTCAGGTTTAGAGCCTAATAGTTACGTACATTTTGGTCATTTGGTTTGTAGCTGAACTAAAAGACAAAATACTGCTTCAAGACATGTTGTAGTGATTCAGCCTGAAGCTATGTCTTCTGAACAATAAGGCTATTAATGCTAAGTGGTTGAGAATGGAAAAAGGGATATGATGGGTAACTCCCAGTAGCCCTCTCACTCTCTGCCAGTCACAGTGTTAGGGTGCAGACATTGTTGATACAGCTGTGGCTGACTCAATGCCTGTCATCTCTTCTGTCTTCTTTTTTTATTCTCCTTTTCAATTTTTTCTTTGGGTCTCTTTAACCACATCCTCGAGTCAGCCTGTCCTCTAACAAGCCTCTTACTCTTTTTAATACTGGTACTGGTTCTTCAATAGCACTTTTTCAATAGAGATCTGCCCTGTAACAAAGCTCTGCCGTTGATGATGGTAAAGTTTCCCAAGTGACAGCACTGTTGGTTCAGACCACAGTTAGACTTCTAGAGGAAAATATTTAAATGGTGATTTAAGTTGTTTGACGCAAGACTGTTGAAGGTAGAGTCAGTCGCAATGTTCATTGCAGCTTGTAAACACAACATTCAAATTGGGCCCCTCCTCCTGGGCTCATCGCCACAATAGTAATATTTGTTTATTTTGACAGGGACAGTGTACAGCCACTATGAGCTCATTTACATCTGTAGTCCCTGGGCAGAAGACAGAGACAACGTCTTTGTTAGGAAACAAAATACACAGAGATATAAGAGACAGAATGTAAGAGCACTACACTTCAAAAACTACACAATACATAACCACTATAAAGCTATACACTGCAGAGTTGGCGTGTAGGCCTACATTTACTGCTTGTACCTACGCTTGCAAGCTACCTGAGAATATTACTTTTGTTATATTGGAAGGCTGTTAAATATAGCAAGCTAGCACAAGCTAACCGCCGGTGTTTGGCACCTGCCTGTCCAACTGTGTGTCTGCGGATGAAAGCCAACCTAAGGTTCAACATCGTTTATGATTGTGCTTTATCCACTCGGAGTTTCGCCTCAATATGATTAGATTTTCTCTTCTTCGCCACTACATCCATATCCTCAATATTCACTAGTTTGAATGGCGTCCAATCGTTGAATTGTATACACTCCCAAACTCTCCTGCCCGCTGTCATTGGCTGGAGGAAACACTTCCACTCCCCGCCCAGAAACGTCCCATGTCAACAAAAACATCAAAATATAGACAGAGGACAAGGTCTCTGCAGACACAGTCACCACCACACATAAGGCCCATAAGTGATGATTGAGTGTCATTACTTTTGTTTAAGTCTTTATATTATTTTTTTAAGGAAAAAGCTGCAGACTCTATCTTTAACATGAGTCAAATGTGTCAACATCTGAGTGCTCTTACATAGTTGTTATTAACGTCAGTGAAAATAGCAACTATTTAGTTTGTCGAATAATACAGAAAACAACAAAGAAATAGGTTAGAAAGACAGATTATTATTTAAGTGATATTTTCTGGGCCTTTTGGCTTTTATTAAACAGGAAAGTTGAAGAGAGACAGGATATGGTAGTAGGAGAGAGAGTGGGGGATGACATGCAGCAAAGGGGCGAGGTCAGATTTGAAATCCAAGTCTGCTGTGATAAGATCTATAGCCTCTGTACATGGGGTGTGGAACATAACAGCTAGGCTATCCGGCGCCCCAAGACAGAGACTCTTGAGCCAGTGTTGGACTTAAAAGTTTACACCGGAAGTCGGAATGTGACTGTTTGTTGACAGGAATGGAGAGATAATTGCACCACAGGGGAGCCGGGATTGAGTCGAGGTAAGACTGGACTTATGACCAGGTCCTCACATGAGGAGAAATCAGTGCAGCTGCAGGTGAGATAGCGTGCAGCAGAGGTTAGCTGGAGTGGAGGGCTGGACACTGGCCTGGAGGTATTAGTAAGTCTTCCCTCTCACAGCCTTAGACAGGAGTACAGGAGTTGAGGAGGGCAGGCAGACACTGGAGGATCATGGGAAGCTAAAGTCCAGGCCGGCTAGCTGTATTAGCTACATTAGAGCAGACCGGATAGTAAGCAGTGTAAGAAGTCCAGAGTTGGGATGTCACATGAGGAGGGCTGACCTCCAGCAGATGACGTGGAGTGCAAACCTGCAGGATCAGGTTGTGCGATGCAGGTGCCCTGACAAGCAGTAGGCTGTAGTCACATTGAGATCCTCTGCTACACATGTGTGTTTGCAAATTGTAGACAGTGCACAGCAGGGAGTCTTATTAATGAATGTTTGTCGTGTGTGTGCGCGCGTGTGTGTGCGTGTGTGTGTGTGTGTGTGTGTGTGTGTGTGTGTGTGTGTGTGTTTGTGTTTGTGTTTGTGTTTGTGTATAATGTGATGAGCTGGGAGAGGATTGAGTTCCAGGAGTCTCTAGTTGATTGCTCCGAGCAGATAGGTAGGGAAAACATGGAAGCATTTCAGCAGATTGCTGCCTTTTGCTAATGACACCAAGGAGATTAGACGGGCACTGCAGCACAGGAGTGTTTGTGCTGTGTGTGCATGTGTGGTGACCAAGGCCAATCAGTGAATGGTACCACACTTAACAGATTAAAGGACTGGTTACTGCGGGCAGGATGCAAACACACATTTTAGGAATTAAATTTCTGGAACAAATATGTACACCGGTTTGTGTACACAAATGGGTGAATAAAAAAACAAGGGAACAGAAACAAGGATTTTATTAATCTCTTGTACGCTCTGTTTTGATGTTCAAGTTATGAAGTGTGTCTTCCTCTCCACAGAACATAATGATGATTTTATGAAGCTGCCCTGTCTATTCTCTCCTCCAGTTAGTCATCAAGGTACTACAGTGGTTCTGTAGTTAATGGACATGTGTTGATGAGTTGCTCCTGTTTGAATTGTTTGGGAAACGGTTCATGTGCAGTGATGGCATAAGCCATGTCAAATTATTTTCCGGCTTTCTCCTCTCTGCAGTTTTTATTTTATTTTATTGCTTGTAGCTTTACAAACTCAAAATATGAATCTCTTTAACCGACTGTCTTCTGTGTGTGTGTTACTCGTACAGGCGGCTTGTGTGCCAGTGATGCTGAGTAACGGCTGGGAGCTTCCCTTCTCAGAGATTATGGACTGGAATACAGCGGCTGTAATTGGGGATGAGAGGCTGCTATTACAGGTAAAAACTTAACTTGGATTTTGTTGTCACCACAAACAGAAGAAAAGCTCATTGTACACTGCTGCCACGTTGCCTATTAATCTTTTCTTTTCTGTAGTGTGATAGCGTTGTTGACCCCAATTTCATCAGACCTGATCTTATAAAGATTTGTGACACAGCGTAGAGGAGCTAAAGCTGTATATTTGCCTCTTAGAATTAACTTTGACATATTTTCTTTGCCTAGTGAAGGTCTGAATTTATGGATTTAGACTACTTCTTCTAAAGCTCTCAGTCTCCAGTGTAGACCAAGGGTTACTTTTGAGCTACTGAATTGTAAATGCTAACACATGTGTTTTGTGTCTCAGATTCCCTCAACAGTGCGCTCCATTCACCAGGATCAAATCCTGTCCCTGAGACAGCAGACCCAGTTCCTGTGGGAGGCTTATTTCAACTCTGTGGAGAAGATAGTGTTGACCACACTGGAGGTACACACATTCATGATCATACATATACGATACTGTGGCACACAAATATAGGGTTGTTGAGTGTCTCAATTGTTCCACCCGTTTATTGACTTTGCACTATCAAGCTTAGAGTGTGCAGCTGCAGACAAAAATACACACAAATGAAACATCTCCAGGCTCTGTAGAAAACCAAGAGGGATGATGTATACTCTTAAACACTGCTGTCATGTTTTCGAGGCTGTTTCTTTCTGCGGCTTGGCTATCAATCATGTCAGTAGTTTGTTCCTGTCAGATACCATTTGTCTGCTTTCCTCCTGCTGAGCAGCAGGCTATCACGCTGCTCTCAGGCTAGAATTACAAACAAGCAAAGATGAGAACAGGGTGGAATAAAAAAGGATAAAGGAGCAGGCAGGATGTGTGAGGCTGTAAGTAAGGGAAGGAATTCAAATGCATCGCAAGAAATACATTTGTGTATCCTCTTTACCAGCCACTCTCAGCAGTGCACCTCTAACTTAACATTATTAAATGCTTAGCTGATGTTTCTGTTACTTACTCCCTCAGATAAGCGTTGGCGTTTTTATGGTTGTGTTGCTCATAGGCATTGTTGCTGACAGCAGTTAGTCCTCAGATAGTGTTACAGAGGCCTTTTCCCAGGAGGTAGGAAGTCAGATCACTGGACTGCACAGCTGGGATTTCTATGTCAGCAGGCTGAAGTTACAGCCCCAAGAAGCTGATCTTCGATCTGTTTACACTCTCAGTATTTCATCCCTGTTCCAACACATGCCATAGTACAAGACTGTAGGGAGGGCAAGGTTTTGAATCTATTAGTGAGCTTGCGATGCATTTAAATTCCTGAGGTGACTTTAAGTATTGTTTTGATAACCAGGTGAGGTTCCACTCAAGTATCTGTTTAGTACCACCATATCCTACAAGAAGTAAAAAAAGGCTTTGTTTTGCTGTGTAGCTCCCACATAGCTCCCGAGAATGCTTAATATTTAATGAAGGCATCCTCTCACAGTGCTTCTTAAAGCTTTGAGGGAGTGGAAGCAGTTGATTCTGTTTGCCTGTAAAGCCCGCTTACACATTGTTTGTGATATTAGACAAAAGAACAACAAATGATTGAATAATGGAATTGCTGATGCAAGCCCACTTTACCTGAAAATTGTGTTAATGTGGAGGTACCAGTAATGTGACTGAAAGGTGATGGGTTATTGCGTATAGCTCATGATGTGCAGACATGATGTGATGGAGAAGGAGAAGGAGGGTGGTATTTAGCAAAGCCAGCATAGCTAAGTTTAGGTCACAATATTTCAGTTTAACTGGTATAAGTTTATGTCTCTATATAAAAGCCTCAAATGGAATGTATTTGCAATATCATTACCCAAGTTAAAGGTGTTTATTTTTTTGAGCTCATATAACTTGTAAAGCCGTTTCAGATGTTTTCAGACTCTTCTTGCATGTTGAGAGTCAGGGAAAGAAAAAGAGCAAACATCAAACTCAACACAAGATCAAATCTGTTATCACTTTTAAACATATACAGTACGTATTAGAGCACATTATTTTTGGAGCTGTTTTTTTTTTCAGCCAGGTTATGCATACATACATATACAATCCCATTTATAAAATGTGATTTATCATTAAAAGTCGATGTATTAAAACATTCAATGGCCAGTGAAGGCAACAGAGTCCTTAAAATGTAAAACTTAAGATATTGAGTAAGTCAAAATCGTGATATACATTTGTTTAGATGGATCAGGAAATGTACATTTTTTTTAAAGCAACAAATAATAGCTGTACAAAATAAATTAAAGTAGAATAAAATGACAGGACAGGAATTTGATTTTGTTATGTAAGACATGATGGCAAAAAATGAGCAAAAATAAACATTTGTATAGATATTGCAGTTTGTTATTCGCAGTGATTTATTGTTTCAGCAGAATATTTGAGAGAGGATGTGTCTGCACTCAGTTTCCAAGCAGCTTATTACACTGGGATCATTCTTGCTTAATTTGAAGTGTATGGACATGGACAATCTTGACTCTAAGCAAATGTCCTACTGGCATCCTGTTTACAGTTTCCAATTGGTTCTACAAAGGATTTATCTTGGACTGGTGTTGCTTCTCTACGAGTCACATAAAGACAATTAGCAATCAATCGACCACTTCACAGAAGACATAAATATGTTTTTCCTCCGCTCCCTTATTTATGCAGATCATCCAGGACCGGGTGCTGCGGCACACCTCCAGGAGTAACCTGATGTGGAACAGCCTGCCTGGAGGCCTTTTCACCCTGCCTCAGTACTCCACACACCTGGGGGAATTTCCCTTCTACTACGCTAAGCTCGGTCAGTTCATTATTCATGCATATGCTGCTGCCGGCTACGAACAGCATTAACGCTACACCCTGAGGTTTGATTTTCATCACACAGCTCAGGAACATCTGGTGTGTGGCAGCTGCTGAATCCTCAAACTAACATGTGACTCAGTGACATTGCCACAACTTAGGCAGGCCATATTTATTAATTCATGACTCGTCACAACGAAGCTCACCAATTAGACCTGCCATGTTGTCGTGCTGTACTTCTGCTGTGATTAATTGGACAAACATGGGGCTTGTTGCTGACCTTGGGATTTGTTTTAATTGGCACCTTTCTCCTTTACATGCCTTATTAGACCTTTTTCTCTTACACTGAATGCTGAGTAAACACAGCTTGAAGGGAACAAGCACAAACTAAAGGATGCTCAAATATGTCAACAGAGTTTGACCGATGACAAAGTCTGGCTTTGTGCAGTTCAGTTCGGGGATTTTGATTGTAAAGACAAAAAAAGGATAATCACAAATATACTACACAGATACTACATATGTCTAAACTTTGGAAGCTGTATATCTTACATTAAAGCTTCCTATCTCATCTTTGATGTGTTCCTGCTGTTCTCAGGTAATAAGCCGTACCCCAAGCTTACCGCGATTATTCATGTGGTGACCCCGCTGGTGTCCCAGTCACAGCCGGTCATGAAGCTTCTTGTGGCTGTGGCCAAATCCCAGTACTGTGCTCAGGTAATTCAAAAGCCAACACACCACACACTGCTAATGGCACCTCATAGAGTTATAATTTGATTGACTGAATATGCTAAAAGGGATGTGAGTAGATCTCCCCCTGAAGTTTAAATTCATGAGCTCATTTATCAAATGAGGAAGAAAAAAGGGAAACATAAAGAGTTTTATATACTATGTTTTTAGATGTTACACAGAAATGGAGCAAAGCAGAAAACTGGGCTGTTAGTGTATGGCAGAATTATTTTTAGGTTCATCACATCACTACAGTCTGGTGTTGACTTTAAACTGCTTTTGAAATACATTTTCTGTCACGCTGGGGATGAAGGGAGGTTCTAATGATTTCACAACCAGTCACAACAGATCCACTCAGATGCTCCTCTCTCTGCAGAATCTATAATAACACGACTGCACCTGAAATACTGTAAAGCATTAACATTCACAGTTATAGAGTGTGTTGCTGTAACAAATTCAATTGAATTGAGTGAATTTTATTGAAAAGGGACGATGATGCAACTTAACGTAGTTTCAATACAGGACATGAGAGATGAGAGCTGCACAGAGTTTAGAGCTGTTGCTGATTTCCATAATGTTCTGTAGTTCTTGTGAAGGGCGGCTGACAGTTCTGAAAATAGATCTACTGAAGAGTTTGTATGTTGTCGTCTTTCACTTGAATAGGATGCTAATCAAACGTTGGCTTTGAATTGAAACAAGGCTTTATTTCGCGTTTTTGATCTTGCATTTATAACTAAGTCAGACGGGGAATGTGAAACATTAATGAGCTTATGAATATCACACTAGGGTAACACACATACGTACATACATACAGTAGGTTGGCAGATGAACATGAGCATGCTGTATTCAGAATGATGAGTAAGCTTCACCTGTTTCACCTCTGTGCAGGTGATCGTTCTGTGGAACTGTGACAAGCCTCTTCCTGCCAAGCACCGCTGGCCTGCCACCTCTGTCCCCGTCATCGTTATAGAGGGAGAAAGCAAGGTACACTTCTGTCATCAAGCAATGTTACGTTCCATATAGAGCCTTCACTTTAATCCAGATGAACAAGTTAAAACTTGTATTTATTTCATTTTCAACGTGCAGGCATTTCAATGTTTCTAACCACATTTTAAGTAGATCAGAGTGCTCATTGTTTATTGATGTCTCAAGGCTCTCTCTACTTTTATTTTCTTCAAACTGCCCTTTGCAGATAATGAGTTTTAGAAGCATTGAACAATGGGATGATGGAAAAGCACCGGCCTCGAAAGCTTTTACTCTTATGAAGAGTTTAGACTTGAGCACTTCAGATATTATTTTACGATGCAGTCCCAGATGTGTCCTGGTTTAAATTTGAAAATGTGATTTTAAAACATGTCTAAACATGATCTATTCATTTTTACCCCAAATCTTGTTGCTTTCATCGAGATACATTTTGAGTCATTTAAACAATGCATAGAAGTTCCTAAATGTGGCCCTCATCTAAACCTCAGTTTTATATACTAATGTGTTGGACAAATTAGAACTGAGGACCAGGCACAAAGAGGACTTTTAAGGTCAGTTACAAAAGCAGCTGCACAGATGGGTCCCCGGCAGCCACCAGCAGCATTTGTCAGCTATTTGTCAGCACTGTTCTACTACACATGAATTATCAAAGAAACACAATGACGTATTTTTGAGAACAGCCGAATCCTTAAAAGTATATAAGAGGGATGTGACTGCGTAAGTATTTGTTGCTGTGACTGATAGAAAGCCTTTTGGTATATTCAGAAGAATAACTGGCACTTTTTATGTTTCATTGCCTGAAAGTAGAGGCTGCAGGGTTCATCAGGGAGAGAAACCGCTCTGCTGCTTGTAGATTTCTATCTGTGGTTAAATTTCATCAGTGGAGCGCTGTATTCCTGCTGCCATCTGTTTTATGTCAGTGTGTATGTTTGGCTGTCTCTACTGTAAAATGCAGCAAAATTCAACAACTCGGTAGCATGATGTGAAACCTGTGACGCTTCTTGTTGAGCAGGTGTTACCTCACTTGTGTACACTTGGACTTTGTTTATACCCTGGTTGTTTTTTACCTGCTATTTACTCCCTTCCAGCTACTGCTTATTTGTATGTTTTTTTGTTTGTCTTTGTAAATCACACCAGGTTATAAGCAGTCGTTTTCTTCCCTACGACACCATCCCTACTGATGCTGTACTCAGTCTGGATGAGGACACAGTGCTGTCCACCACAGAGGTCAGAGAACCATCTTTTTAATTAAGACTACATACTGCAAATGTTCCTGGAATGATGTGTTCCTGGTTTCCTGGCCTCATGTCTTCTGCCTCTTTGATTCCCTCTGATCTTGCTCCAGGTTGACTTCGCCTTCACTGTGTGGCAGAGTTTCCCAGACCGCATCGTTGGCTACCCAGCCCGCAGTCACTTCTGGGACAGCAACAAGGAGCGTTGGGGTTACACCTCCAAATGGACCAACGACTACTCCATGGTCCTAACAGGGGCTGCCATCTATCACAAGTACGGAGATACGACCATTTTCTACCCCGCCCTGCTTCTGTCTTGTACTTCACTCCTTTACATTCCATTGTTGTTTCGGTTTAGTTAAATACTGACACCTTTTATTTCTCACTTTTTTCACCCAGGTACTACCACTACTTGTACACCTCCTACCTTCCAGCCAGTCTCAAGGCCATGGTTGACCAGATGTCTAACTGCGAAGACATTCTGATGAATTTTCTGGTGTCCTCTGTCTCCAAACTTCCACCCATCAAGGTCACCCAGAAAAAACAGTACAAGGAGACCATGATGGGACAGGTGAGGCTGGAAATGTATGCATGAAGGTAGAACAGGAACTGTGCAAGGGATTCTTGTTGATTACTGATCGCCGGTATGGTTCTCAGGGAGAAATCAATACTTGGTCTTCTTTAGAGTTTAGAGTTTTCATCTGAGTGATGTCTACATACTGAAAACCAACGTAGAAGTAAGATTTGATTACCGATGTTCTTCATTGTGGACAATTTCTCCCCAAGTGTGCAGCTGAATTGATGCTGGAGATGAAATACCGAAGGGTGCAGAATCAGTACAGGAGCATTTTCATACCAAGTCTTGTGTAGATGTGTGAACATAAACATGCATACATCATCAATTCATTTTAATATTGGTTAAAATAATACATTTTGAATATTGCATGTCACTAACAATATTTCATTGAAGTGTCGATCCGACTGAGTGCCTTCATTTGTATCTCTAACAACCAATGAGGGCTAGCTTGCAAGTAACTAGCAATTATAGCGACTAACAAACACCTGCTCCTGATCTGTCACAGCCCACATCCTTGTTTATTTGTCTTCACACAGATGCTCAGTATTGAATAGACAGATGTGTGTTTTTCCTGATATTTGTAGAGGCCGATGACTGTTAGACGCTTCATACCACTTAAACCTTAATAGTGTTAGCTGTTGAAACATTGTCCATTTGTAAATTTGAACAGCAATTAGTTTTCTCGCAATATGGCATTCAACAAATAAATAAATAAATCAACGTGTGAATAATTGCAACAGGCTCTGAAAGGTCAGTCATTATAGATGCATTATTCATGTGTCTGTCTCTCTTTTTCCCTCTCTCTCCCCGCAGAGCTCCCGGGCATCTCGCTGGGCCGACCCAGACCATTTCGCCCAGCGTCAGACCTGCATGAACAAGTTTGCCAGCTGGTTTGGCACCATGCCGCTGGTCCACTCTCAGATGAGGCTGGACCCAGTGCTGTTCAAAGACCAGGTGTCTATTCTGCGGAAGAAGTACAGAGACATTGAGAGGCTATAACCCTCCGGAGCCCCCCCCCCCTCCCACGCTTGACACAACAAAGTCAGAGTGAGGGGGGGGTTGGACATGTAAAGAAACATGGAGCCTTTCCATGATTGCTTGGGACGGATCAATGGAGAAGCAAATGGGATTTCATGCAGGCTGAGAGAAGGAAAGAATCTAAACAGATGTGGAGGACGCAACATTAACTGCTCTCCTCTGTCGTCCTTTATTTCTCCTTTCTCCTCTTTCTCTTTTGTGTATTGGGGAGCAGATGAGCACACAGGTCCCACTCTATACACTAAGACTACCACCAACTGAAGGGCACCTGACGACTTAAAATCTACTCCACTATGAACTGAATTTGTCAAAGTCATGGAGTTGGAAATCCCAGCTTGCTGCTTCAGTGTCCCCAAACTGGTTCAAAAGACTTTTTCCGCTCTGTAAAGTCTGCACAGGTTCCACAAACTTTTTGCTGACAGAATATTATTATTGATAATACTGACTATGAAGAGGATAACACTATTTTGGAATGTGTCCAGCTATTTTTTCTATACAGTGAACAAATGGCCAGCATTTCTCTCTGTGTATTGTCTTAACTAGCAGGGTGGTTGAGGAGAGGAATGACATCCCCTCCACTACAGAACTGAGAAGTTACGATCGTTGATGTGATATTCACAGTGCCTCAAGTTTATCTAACGGCGTTGGGAACTGGGACTTGGTGCAGAACGAGCACCTTGATCTTGCTGCTTTCTGTTTTTTTGTTTTTTTTGATGATTCGTGATTTTCTTTATGATCGATGGATTAACAGGTCTTGTAGTGAATTCTTCAGGTCAGCATTCCTCGCTGAAATGTAATGAAAATTCTTTTTCACCTCAACAAGTTAAATTGTCGTTTTGTGCCATCTCGCAAAAAAAAATCCTCAACAGTCTTACACAACTAGCTTTATTTTTTTTATTTTACTTTGTGGGAAAATAATCGCAAAAGGACTGTCAATACCTATAACATTTAATGGCTTTTATTTCAGCAAAAAAAAAAAAAAATCTTCGTTTATTTCCCTCATTAAGGCTTATATAATGAGCTGGAATTGGTACTTGAATATGTGCTGGCCTGAAGAACAATAGCTCATAAGAATTGCTTCTGTTAGTGGGGCTGAACCTGCCAATTGAAACACAAACCACTGTGAAATCTACGAAATACATCTTTTGGGGGTTTGCTAGCAAGAGATATTACATGTGGTTATTGCCTCTATGCCATAGATCCAATTAGACCACAAACTGACAAGTACTTGACATGAGCTAACACTTTCATTCAGGAGCATCAAACAGTGCTTGTTGGCGTCAAAGACGGTATCATACTTAATTGACTGTTTAACCCAGATGGACAAGAATCCACATCAAGCATTTGTAACACTGTTAGCACAGGGAAGACATTTGATGCTAATGGGTGACATGCTGTACAGGAATAACATTTGTGTTCAGTCTTAAACATAAATGAGTACAATTAGAAGCCTTTCAAATTTCAGTATACTTGCAGAACACCAGCTTGTGTTTCTCCAATAATCACAGATGAATGGGATTGGCAGTTTGCTGTTTGTGGTTGCACCACATGGAAAATTAGAAACGATGTATCACCAGGATTTAAGTATGTTTCACAATTCAGTTTGGCACACACATTCAGGTTTTACATGTTTGTCGGCTTCTGATTTACTACCAGGCTGTGCTTGGATGCCAAGTGTGAGTGGAACATGACATCGGGTTTGTTGCAGACGGATGAAAAAGGATTTTGGTTCCATCACTTCTATGACCACTCACCCTTCACTTTATTTACACTCGATTCGTCATATCAGGTTACCTGACACATCATTTAAAAATATTGACTGTGTGCACTTGTATCTTTAAAATCGCTGTGCATTATCAGTGTAAAGTTTATTGATGCATGATGAATCCCTGTAAAGCCTTTCAACATGACTATAGAACTCTAACCACAGCTGCCCCAACGCCTCCTCTGTTTGCTTCAGTTTCATTTCAGAAGATAAAAGACCTTTTTCATCAATGTAAATGTTCTGTACCTGTCAGCCCAACTTGTGCCATGGATCAAATATGCTTTTATTTGTATTTGTTGTAATCATATGAGGAATGCCATGCATTCCCATATTGACATGGTTCATATAAATGATTTCCTGTCTCTTTAAGAAAGTAAAATGTGTGAGAAAGACAAGAGGAAAGGATTGAGAGAGAGTGGAACAGTCCCAGCAGAGATGTGTGTTGTGTGATATTTGTCACTTCTGAGGATGTGCTATCAGCTCGACAGCAAATAAACAGCCCTAGAATTACTTAACACAAAGCTATTAAGACAACTGAATATGGTCGTAAACAGAAAGGCATTTCAGAAAGAACCTTGGTGCAATATTTAAGATGACATCTTTTCTTTTTCTATTTCCCTTCCTCTTCTTGTTATTGTTTCAGAGGGCAGGGGGTTATGTATTGATGTGCCTTCAAAAGAAATACACTTTTTTCCCCATCTGCCTTGTGCAAGAAAAAGGTCCCTGTTTTTCATTTCAATGTGGATTGTTTTTTGTTTTCTGTATCAATATTCAGTAAAGCATAATGGCTCCCTACATGATATGGTTTAACACTGGAATGATACTCTGACTTATCTCCACACATCTCATATTGATATTCCTGCCTTTTCTGTTGTAGGAACTATTGCCTTGTATTACTATACTTGGGAGGTTTTCTTACTGGTTGTCTCAAACATAGAAATACATGTAACACACACACGCTTTAATTCTCCCATTCAAATATTCATCAGACAGGATTGTGTCACAAATCTATGCCTGCTCCCTTCACTCTCTTCCGTAATCGCAGACCTAATTTTATAGAGATTTAAAATGGAAAGATAGAGGAAAAATCACATTTTTTGTAAAAGAATTTTATAAAAACAAAAAAAAAAGATCAATAAAATGTTTGATATAATGTATCTGTTGTTTTGTGGTAATTGTATGTCTAATTTTCTTTCTTTTGCCTTTTCTTAGGACAGCTTTAGATAGACTGGAGATATGGGGAGATTGGGGGGGGGGGGGTGACATGCATCAGACAGTATCAGGAACGAGAGTCGAACCTGCAAACACTAACAAGAACTGTAGTCACGGTACATGGGCTGTCAACGCTAGTAACTGGGCTAAACCAGTGCCCCTAATGTGTTCTTTATGTTTTAATCATTGCAAAATGTTTACCTCTGTTCAAATACAATATTAAATCAAACTTAATTACAACCATTACATACTTAAAGAATACAGCATTCTTTAAAAGATACATCTACAGAAGCTCTTTCCCCCCTTATTTTACCTCATCATCCCTCTTCCTCTCTGACCTGTTAGCTTCCCATTTTCAGGCTTCCAAAACACATTTTTGTGTGTTGGGTTTTTTGCACGGAGCCCGCTGAGGGTGAGCCAAACCAAATAATACCTTTAGCTTCCTCCTTGTGTGTGTGTGTGTGTGTGTGTGTGTGTGTGTGTGAACCTCATCGGATGCCAAGAAACTGCTGTGTTTACATAAATCTGTGTCAGGATGATTGGTTTAGACACGCTGCATAAATAACAGCATCTATCCAGGATGATCCCATGGTGCATGAGAGCTGCCAACTCAGCTGGAGCAACAGCTTCAGGACAGATCGCTACCCCAAAAACACTAACATAAACACATAAACACACAAACACGCACACACAAGAAAAAACTAGGCTAAACTCTGACAGCAAAAAGATGTGTGGTATGTCAAAGCTGGACCCATGCCTGCATAGGCTCAATGATCTGCTGTGGAACCCAAAGGAAAAGCATAATGGACAGTGACGCAAAGACCACATCAACAAACGTGGAAAAAAAGGTCTTGATGTGTAGAGGCTTCGTTGCATGGTTTAAGTGGAAAGCAGCTTTTTTTGATTACCAAAAAGTGAAACTTTACTGCACTGGGGGGTTCAAATGCCAAAAGCCTGTTCGCATGATAGAATGGTATGCTAATCAGTCCTTGTCTCTTAATCCAACTGATGAGATATGTATCTGTGCAGCCTGGAGATGGATCTCAGCATGCATGGAGTCAGGGCTCTTATTTTCTGTTTGATTAATATCAGTGACTTGAGGCTAAATGTGACAAATTGTCCTTCAAGTTTAAATCAGATATGATTGCAGCTAGATTAAAAAAAGTTATACTCCAAAAGATGAAAGACAAATGTGTCAGTTTTACTTGATAACTGATTTCGTCAAATTTGTAGCCCTGAAGCTTTTGTATGTGGGAAATGGTCTAATAATTTTGGAACCTGTCCATTGGAGTTGATATTTTGTGTGCGTTATAAATGAGAACAAACAACATGTTATGTTCACTTAAAATGTTCGCAAAATAACAACTTCTATTTAACTTGTTGCTATTTGCATGAAAACAGTACAGAAGGGATAAAGTGACTCAGAGGTTATGATAATGACAAGATGTTATCCTGTACAGCCCTAAAATTATAAAACATACTGACAGGTAACAAGACAAATGACAATATTACAGAACTCACAATACTAGTTTAGAACCATACTGAAATACCATACATATGAGGAGTCAGATGACACCCAACAGCACCCTATCACACAAAATACACATTAGGGTAATACCAGCAAACAATTAATGAAAAACATATTTGCCAATTAAAACTTGAATTAAAATAGATCTGAAAGAAGCCTTAAAGGTCACATATAATACACCTATTCAACACGTTTAAATAAGCCTCAGAGCTCCCCAAAACATGTCTGTGAAGTTTCTTGACAACAATCCCTCTGATCCTGTATTTGATCATGACTATAAACCCCTCTATTTCAGCCCTGTTCAGAACAGGCTGTTTCTGTGTCTATATCTTTAAATTTAAATTAGCTGTGTCTGACCACGTCCCACTGAAAGGACATTGGTGGCTTGGGCTTTCTTGCAACATGCCATATTGTTTACGGTTGAAAAGACTCAGAGGACAGAACAAACACCTAGTGACAGGAGCGTCACAAAGGGAAAATCACCAAACGGCCTGTTTGAGCACACGTTTTCTGAAAAGTGGAGCAGGCAAAAGACAGAAAGGATGGACTTTTCTCACAATTGGGGGGTTTGTAGACAGGCTAAGGACACATATTAGTGTTGAAAAGTGTATTTTGCATAATATGTGACCTTAGAAATTACATTAGCAGACTGAGACTGTTTGCAACTGAACACCACACAACACCTCAAAGAAAAGCTGTTGGGTTCAATCAAAGCAGAATGGGCTCCCTATGGTGACATTAGTGAATACATTAAGATAAGGCACATTGTGCTATTAGCCAGAAACAATTCATGTTACAGGATTAAAGGAATCTTTATCTTCAATCAGTTGTTGCCTAGTTTAAGGCTGCAGCTGTACTTTTAGCAAATGCACATGTCCTCTGAGTGTGTTTGTATGTACATGTAACAATGCTTCAGTAAGTCCAAAGCATGAGATGTTTTCTTTCATACAGCTGTGTTGTTCATAATATACTTCTGTTTAGGTATGGAGAGATGAACAGAGGTTTAGGCTTTGTGACTCACACCATGCACGTCAGCAAAGTATCTGAAGCAGCAGAGCATCAGTAAAGGAGAGGCTGGTTTCTCTGATGCTGTTTACATGCATAACATTCACATGATATCAGCAGAAAGCAATCAGCTATCTGTTTAAAATGATCTTGTTCAACAGATGGCAGCCCAAAACTGTGTCACCATCCAGACAGTGCTGTGCAGCACTCTGTTATGAGTCATATACCCATTACTGTGCTGAACAAGACATTAGATAAATTGCTTAATTTAATATTTCCATTAATTGGAGATGCAACATCTCCAATTTATAATTGGACATTATTCTAAATATATTGTTTTCTCTGTAAGCTTTCATTCATGAAACCATTTGAGGTAATTTGCCATGGATCAATAATTTATTAATCTCACATTGAGCTGTTTATGCAATGATGCAACATGATCTGATGATCTGATTATGGAGCACATTTGTACACATTTAAATATATTAAGTAAATTGCTCTCTCGATAACAGTTAATAATTTGATTGTAAAGCATTATTATGCAGCTCAAGTGCTTTGTGACTTGATCGTGTTTTTCATCTGTGTTGTCACTGCAGCTATTCAGGTTTGTGCAGAAGTTCACTGAATGTCACTTTAAACTATCTGATTAATCATTTCTCAAATCAAGCTGATATTAAGAAACAAATGAAAAATATATCTAATGATGCGAGAGTAATGCAGCCTACCTCAGTTTCCTGTCAGTCATCCTCATATGAAGCCCTGTTATTCATAAAGATGCTGCACTGGCAGCTTTTCTGCTGCAACAGATTCTGTGGCCTACGAGACAAATCGGCTTTACCACATACCAGTTTTGCTATTTGATTGTAGATCAGTCAGTCTGTGGCGCATGTTTCTCCTGATCTCTGTAGTAAAATACTGTTGTTGATTCTTTTGTTGTATGCATTGTTGTCCAGTTCCCATTTAAGAAAGGACTAAATTGGATTGGCAGGCTTGAGATTATTTTTTTCTGTAAAATGTATAGCCTACCCATTTTGTCTTTACATTCTTCATGTAGATATAACTGAAGGTAAAATAGTATCTGAAAATAACATTGACAATCAGCCTACTCTGTTCCATTACACTATGCCATGACTTAAATGAAGAAACCTATTGAAATAATTGCATTTGTACATTTCCCGCTATGACTTTTTTTTAAATAATAATAATAATAATAATACATTTTATTTATAAGCGCTTTTCACAAACTAAAAGACACTGTACAATTTAGTTTAAAAAAGACAGACAGAAAAGTTGTTCAATTCAAAATAAAACTATCCAAGAAGAAAAATCAAAGGGGGACAACAGTTTGTATTAGGCCAGGGGTTCCCAAACTTTTCATCCCGTGACCCCCAAAATAACTACGTGAGAGACTAGGAACCTCCTCTGTCCCTGGAAATGGTTACAGCATCAAACATTGCGCACAGCAGCACACACTAATAATTAATAGGCCGATCCAAACAGTGACACTCGAACAACACTAAAGAATAGGCCTACAGCAGCCTTAAAATAATTATATTATTTCAGTGTGTCTGTGCATTTTTTTTTTTTTTTTTAGAAAGAGCACAACAGATACCTACATTGTTAGTTGTCATGTGCAAACTCAAATTTTGTACATTCATTTCAGCACAAATCTTACTTAAGGACTATGGTTTTATTTTAAATTGAACAACTTATTTGTTGGTTATTTCACAATAATGGGTAAAATATGCAATTTTAAGTCATTTAAAAAAAATTGTTTTTGGAAGGCATCCCAGTGTCTCCCGACCCCCACTACTGCTAGCAGTAGGTCAGTAGTAAAACCACAACTTCTAATGCTAATAGTGATGCTAATAATGCTTAAACTCATGCTAACAGCAACAGCAACAACTTAATAGTAATAATTGTTGATTCTATATTTTTTGCAGGCCCACTCTGAATTTTCATAATTTCTTAAGTCAAGCGCCTACTTTACATGCTACTGTAAATATTACATGTATGCCACAGCGCCCCTATCTTCTCCTGCTAGGTGCTGCCTATGGGTGCTGCCTCCTGTAGTCGGTGTCCGCCTCCTCTCCCTCCTCTCCGCCTCAGCAGACTCCTCCTCCGCCATTTTTGACTGTAAACATCCTGCCGATTTTAAAAGGACAGCGGTGAGCGGGAGGAAGGCGACTGGCGCCATCTTGGCAGTTTTAATGAGTACAACAGGGGAGAATTCGCTGGGAGATATAACATAATCATTTGAAATTTCCATCTAAGAGGGGAACTGTCGGTAAGTGTGTTTGCATATTTAATATTTGTGCGCAGTTTAGTGTACAGTGTGAGACGAAATAAGCATGCACGTCTGTGTTTATTTGCTGCGGCCTGTATCGTACCAGGAGCCATTAGCCACCAGCTAACTACACAGTTGTGTTGGTAGAGGAAAAAAGTATGAGCAGGATTTGATTGGCGCCTCGTTACTCTGTGATTTACTTTCTCCTAATACCTGAATAATATTTTCGTTCCCCGATTATGAGACGTTTTATTTTTCCATCTGACTGGTAACATCTTTTCCAGGCTGTGATTAACACGGACTGTAGATGATTTCAGAGCTTCTTTTGTAGCTAGCTGGCGGCTAACATAACGTAAAATTAGTTCGTCCCACTTGATGGCGCCGACTATTTACTGGCGTGGACCAGCCCCTTGGCGCTTTTACCACATTATCATGTATTTGGTGCATACACAATCACTGAAATTTCACCTTTATCTGTTTTCTGTATTTATGCATTGTTAAATTGAATATTTAATTAAGGTAAGGTAACGTGTCGGTTATAACTGGTAAGTTAACGTCAGACATGTGCATTTTCAGTGTTTGCCTCCAACCCGGGAATCAATCGGAGCTTTCGTGCAGTCACTGCTTATATCTAGATAAAACACATGTTATTGTTTAATATATGTTGCCCGTAGTTTGTGTTTTATTAACAATGATAACTTCATCGGTTACAGTTGATTGAATTCAACACAACACAACATTAAACAAAAGAAATGCGTCATGAACCTTATTGATTTTGCCCCTTACTTATTGAGTCTGAATCAAATTGAAAAGTGTCTTCACCTTTCTCGGGTAATAAACTGTAAGTAGTTAAAATAAGAGTTAATGGAGCTACAAGCAATCCCTATTCTTCAGAGGGTAACTGGGATTTATCCTTGCCATGAAGGTTTCAAGGAATGAAAGAATGAACTTAAACCTCTACATTAAATGCACCAAAGCTAAACTATTATGGCCACACAAACCTTAACATACATGTTTGTACTTACACTTTTAAAAATCAACCACAGATTACACTGGCCTTGTATGCTGATCAGTGCTTCACCAGCAGTCAAAATATTCATTTGTTTAAGATGGCCAAACTTTTACTCAATGCATCAGTAAATTGTTAATTTCTTTCATCATGAACTTAAAGAGATATCAAAGACTCTATTACTGATGCTGACTGAAAATACTGTTGTTGTTGTTGTTGTTGTTGTTGTCGTCAGACACGCAGTTGATCAGTCTTAGCTGCTTTGCTCCCTTGTATTTAGATACTTTTCATTTCTACTTTTTTTTTTAGATTTGCTTCTCCCTATAATAATTAATTGGGTTTTTTCAGGTAAACCATTCAGCAGTGTGAGTGTGTGAGCCAGAGGAACCAGGGCAATGTTCTACGCCCACTTTGTCCTCAGCAAACGTGGGCCGCTGGCCAAGATCTGGCTAGCGGCCCATTGGGACAAGAAGCTGACCAAGGCCCACGTGTTTGAATGCAACTTGGAGAGCAGTGTGGAGAGCATCATCTCACCCAAGGTAACGTGGGAAAAAGAGCACATTGTGCATGCAGATTCTAGTGCTCCTTTAGCATGCTCAGATTCTGAACTCCTGGCTCTATTGTTACTGCTAACTGATCAAAAGCAATCATTTTTAAAGTGTTTTTCTACCAGAGAAGAAATACATTGAATAGAAACAGATAAAAGCAGAACTGACAGTGTTTGCTTGGTTTAAAAGGACAATTTGTTGTGTCTTCATAAATTACGTTGTATTTATGATCTCTTTCCCTGGTCTCTTAGGTGAAGATGGCGCTGCGTACATCAGGCCACTTGCTCCTTGGGGTGGTGAGAATCTACCACAGGAAGGCAAAGTATCTGCTTGCTGACTGTAATGAAGCTTTTATCAAGATCAAAATGGCTTTTAGGCCAGGTAAGGATTAAAGAAAAGCCACAGTTCTGCTGGTTCTTCTGTCATTTTACACTCATGAAATGAGTTGTGTGTCTTTCTTTGATAAAAAAATGTCACTGCTGTGATAATAGTTTTTTTTCTTTAAGAGAGATGATGTCATAAAATGATGTTCTATAACAACATCTGTACTTGTTTCTGTATTCAGGGGTGGTGGATCTACCTGAGGAAAACAGAGAGGCAGCCTACAATGCCATCACCTTACCTGAAGAGTTCCATGACTTTGACCAGCCGCTTCCTGACCTGGAGTAAGTGTCGCTGCGCTCTGCTCTCATCTAATTTTTTTTCTTCTCATTTCAATAAAGGGAAAGACTGATCTAGGTCTTTACAGCAAGAACTTTTTATTTTAACTGCTATCTGCACGGGTCAGTTTGTGTCACTCAAGAATCAACCGGCTGGGTCCATCTCTAATGTTTTTTTTTGTGTGCGTTTGTTTTCTCAACAGTGATATAGATGTGGCACAACAATTCACGCTGAACCAGAGCAGAGTGGAAGAGATCACCATGAGGGAAGACGTTGGCAACCTCAGCCTACTGCAGGATAATGACTTTGGTACATAACACCATTTCTATATATACTGTATGGTTGGATTCATTGTGAGTGTGTCTTACACAAGGCAAAAATACATTTTAAAGGGTGTGGAGTTAAGATGCATCATCATGTTTTATTCTAATAACAGAATCAACATTTAAAAACCTGATATCTGTTTATATAAAAAATAATAATAAGAGCATGCTGTAGTTGGGGTTCTTCCCTAGGCTCTCGTCCTTTGATTGGGGCACAAATATCTTGAACTTATTTAAAATGCTTGATAACATGTCTAATTATATACTTTATTATTTGTTACGTGTTTGTTTTTTAATCTATTTTTAAATCTTATTTTGGTCGTAAAGCACTTTGTTTCTTGTTTTTGAAAAGTGCTTATAGTCATTATAATCGTTATTACTTTCAGCTGACTTCGGCATGGATGATCGGGAGATGATGCGCGATGCCAGCACGTTTGAGGAGGATATCATGCAAGGTGCCACAGCCACTAACCTGCTGCTAGACCCTGAGCCTGGTCCTGCTAATCTCCCCGACAAGTCCACCCACATGGAATATGATGACTTTGGAGATGCCTCCTTGGGCAACAGTGATGGGGGAATGCTGGGTTTGTAGTTTTGGCACTGAATAAACTTAATTAAAAAATGGCATTCAAGTTTCCTGTGAGAAAATGTGATCATCTTATTTCCTATTTCACAGTTGATAAGCTACTGAGTTCTGAAGATGGAGGCGGTATTTTTGATGACCCTCCAGCCATCACAGAAAGTGTCATGATGCCTCCAGACCATGGGGATGATGAAGACGACTTTGACGCTCTCCAGTCACGTAAGCATAGCAGTGATTTCTTCTTTTTTTGTACAAAATATAAAAACAGGAAAGTAATTTATTTTTATATTCTGCCTTCATTAAACCGTTAAGTTGTTTTTTTTCTGCTAAATAAACATGGAAGTAAATTTGTGTGGAGAACCGTCTTCAATGCTTGGTGTTAAATTGAATGTCAGATAAGCTGAACGACCGGTCCAGTGAAGTGTCTATTGTAATAAAAAATAATGTGTGTGTATGTAGCGGGTCCAGACAGCCCAGACTCTGGTCCAGTAGAGCCACTGCCAGCTATGGCTGACCAGACAGAACAGACCACTCTGGTGCACAACGAGGAGGAAGCCTTCGCCCTGGAGCCCATTGACATCACTGGTAAGATGCTCCTGCACCTAATGAGTGGCTTTGGTGAAAGTAACTTTTCCAGCTACCATGAAGTGTTGATTTATTATTTTCCCCCCATCTCTAGTGAAAGAGACCAAGGCTAAGCGTAAGAGGAAGCTGATTGTGGACAGCGTGAAGGAGCTGGACAGTAAGACCATCAGGGCCCAGCTCTCTGACTACTCAGACATTGTCACCACCCTGGACCTCGCTCCTCCCACCAAGAAGCTGATGATGTGGAAGGAGACTGGAGGAGTGGAGAAGCTTTTCTCTCTGCCTGCCCAGCCTCTCTGGAATGCCAGGCTGCTCAAGGTAACAAAGTTTGTCCAAAAGATGCGACTATTTGTGGATAAATATGAACTTGTGTCTGCTTGTAACTGTTTGAGGACATAATAAAACTGTCAGCTGTCAGCCTGAAATCAATTCAACAATAATACCACTTGAGAATCTGTAATGAACAAGCCACACTGGAGTTATAACTCTCAAAGCAGGTCAGACTCTGACTCTGTTAAATGGTAGAGGAGAGAGTCAGTTTATAATTTTGTATCAGTCATTGACATTCTGCTCAGGTTGTGGGATTTCAAATGAGAACAAAGAAAGAACACGAGGGAATGATTGGTTTTCTTTTTCTCCTATCCTTCACACCCACACGTTAACCCCTCCAGAATACTGAATTGAAAACGTGTTAGTGCATAATTTAGCAGGTCTCCTTTTCTTTTGTCGAGCATCAATCCTTCCCAACAGCCTCTGCATTTTTATTCTGCTCCTGACTTTGCATAAAGTTTGTACTTTTCATTAAATAAAACTTCCCTCCAAGTCTAACTGTTTAACCCCTGATGTCAGATGTTCACACGCTGCCTGACGCCTCTGGTGCCAGACGAGCTGAGGAAGAGAAGAAAGGGCGGTGAAGCAGACAGTCTTGATGAGTTCCTCAAAGAGCTGGAGAACCCAGAGGTGCCAAGAGAGGATGTCATGAGTCAGCACAGAGATGTTATTGGTAAGTCATGCGAGGAGGTCAACTCCCAATGAACACATGTCATAATCATTGTAAGAGGGAAAGATGCAGAAAGGCTGAATTTGCCGTGTTTACTTTCAAACATTATTTAATTAATTTCCTTCAAATACTCCATGTGTCCCTCAGACCAGACTATCATGGAGGAGCCTAGCATGCTAGTGGCCTCTGCAATGGAGGGCAGCAGGACGACCCTGGATGAGACAGTCATGCCTCCTCCGTCCACCCCCCGTGGCGTCAAACGCAAAGCCCTCGACAAAGAAGGCCCCCTTCCTGTGAGCACATGCCAAAGATTTTGTTTCTCTGTTAATATTCTTGTTGATTTTTTTTTTTAAAGAAATGACCTTGGAAAAGGCACAAAAGTTAAATAAAAGAAATCTGAAACAATATCTTCAGTTGATTACACAGATTCCTGATGGGTGTTTCCTCCTTACAGATGGCTCCCCTGGAGCAGCAGCAGGTGGCTGAGCGCTCAGTCTTGTCTCAGAGGTTAGACATGCCTCAGGTGGATCTGCCCCCAGAAGAGACCAGCATCAACCTCACCCAGCTTGTCCCTGAGCTTGACCTGCTTGAGGAAAAAGACAAAGACAAGAAAGATGATAGTGATGAAGAGGAGGTAAATGCTTTGGAACATGTTCTTCTCTTGGTGACAGGAAAAGTTGTATTTTGTAGTTGCATAATAATTACAGTTTGTCAAAAATGCAGAGACTACGAATGAAAGATGTCTAACAATTAGATGAACCTGCAAAATAAGCAAACATGTGGTCCTCAGTTGAGCAGTTTAAAGGAAATTGTATTTGGAAGTTGTATCAAATGCATGTCTAATCCAATGAATCCTGTGAGAGATGATGCTGATGAAAGTGTTGTCTGTTTTCCTCAGGAAGTAGAAGGCCAGGCAGGAGACCAGGATCAGGAGGAGAAGAGATGGAACAAGAGAACCCAGCAGATGCTGCACGGTCTACAGGTAAGAAAAGCCATTATTGATTATCTGCTTTTATTAAGACTGAGAAAGTCGTTATTTGTAAACGAAAGCTTAAATCAATATGACAAAGTAAGGTTAATGATCCCTGTACCCTATAGTTTTAGCTGTGTAGGTTTAAATCTGGAAAGAGTTAGATGATCATTTTACGTTTTCTAGATCTATCTTAGACTTATACTAACATCTTGTGCTACCATCCCCATAGCGCGTCATGGCTAAGACTGGCGCAGACTCAATCAGCCTGCTTGAATTATGCCGGAACAACAACAAGAAGCAGGCAGCTGCCAAGTTCTACAGTTTCCTGGTCCTCAAGAAGCAGCAAGCCATCGAAGTCACCCAGACTGAGCCCTACAGCGACATCATCGCCACCGCTGGACCAAGATTCCACCTTATTTAGACATTGGAAGAAAAGACAAACACTCTGCTTGCAACAGAAATACTTTTTTAATTACTCAACTTTTTTGCCTTTTACTTTGTTTTCCTGTCGGCCCATTTTTTTCTGGGGAAGGGGTAGGGGGGTTTGGGTTTTGAAGCTTTTAAAAAAGGATTTTACTGTACTACAGATGGAATCATGCAGTATTCATTTGGTTCAAAAGGAAAGGAAGAATGTTTAACAATTATATTTATAAAGCAACCTTTTTCAGTCACGGATTTGTAAGCTTTGCTTTATTATGTCTTGTAAGTTAAATTTCCATTGTGTGCTCATTCCATAAGATTTGTACCATCCCCACTCACACCTGAGATATCAGATTTTAGTCAAAGCGCCCTGTATTTACACGAAACTCTGTTCTTCATGTTCTGGAAGGTACTGTTTTATTGCTCAGGAGTGTAACCTCTCCCACCCTTTCCCTGTTGCACTTGTTCTCTCATGATAAACAAAAACCTTAATCTTTCAACAAATTGGTAATCCTTATCCTGGCATTTAATATCATGTTTCAGATGTATAATTCAGGCAGTTTATCAGTTGTTTTATGTCTGATGTTTTTGTACCTTTTTACGTTCATGCTTATTCACCTTTTTGCATTATGTAACTAGGTAATGTACTTGTTACAGTTAAGTTCAGTATCCCACCTTTTTAGTCTTCGGTAACTTCTAGTTGTGATACATCTGTAAAGATTTGAAATAAAGTGTTTTAAGTATTTGGTAATAAGGTTTGTTTCCTTTATTTTGCCACTTTAAAATGGTCTGAATAAAGCTGCATTAAAAAATAGTGTTAAATTAAAGAGGCAAACACTTAAAACCCTTGACAACAGACCTAGAATTCAAGGCAATCACTTATTCATCACAGATCAGATTATAACTGCTTTTTAAATGGTGGTGGTCCAAAGTATTCAAGGGTCTGATAGAGTAAAAGCAGAAGCTTTTTACTGAAATGTTTTGAACCATCATTTCAGTAACCAAGTCTTTCTCGATTAAACTATCTGTTTGACCCAAATCAGTCAGGCTTTTAAAGGGGGCCTATCTACTGAGACTGGACTACTTTACTGTCAGTAACAGAATCACTTCGTTTGGCTAGAGTTGCGGGTAGGTCTTCAGTTCTAATGCTGCTAGACCTGTCAGCTGCCTTTGACAAAGTTAACCATCAAATCCTCCTATCCACGCTCATTGAAATTGGCGTCTCAGAATCTGCCCGAGGCTTGTTTGTGTCTACTCCTACCTCTCAGGGAGATCTTTTAGAGTGTCTTGGAAGGGAGAAGTGTCTGGAGCGCACAATTTATCCACAGGGGGGCCTCAAGGGTCAGTGCTCGGTCCCCTTTCTCTTCTCCATATACACCACCTCACATGGTGCAATAATCTGCTCTCACCACTACTATGCTGGTGATACCCAGCTCTTCCTGTCATTCCCGCCAGATGACGTTACAGTTTCAGCAATCATTTCGTCATGCCTTGCTGATATATCTAAATGGATGAATGAACGCCACCTTCAACTCAACATCTAAAACACTGAACTCCTTGTCATGCCAGCCGTTCCCTTTGTACAACCACAGATTAATAACCAGCTTGGTACAACCATAAAGTCTGCTTGGAACCTAGATGTTATGATTGATGACCAGCTAACATTTAAGATTCAAGTGGCCTCTATGGCCTGTTCATGTCATTTTTCCCTGTATAACATCAGGAAGATTAGACCCTACCTGTCAGAGCATGCTACACAGCTCCTGGTACAGGCTCTCGTGATATCCCACATTGACTATTGCAACTCCGTACTGGCAGGTCTTCCTGCATGCACTATCAAACCTCTGCAGATGATCCAAAATGCAGCAGCACGAGTGGTCTTCAACCTAACCAAAACAGAACATGTCCATCTGCATTTCATCTCTACACAGGCTCCCAGTTACTGCTACCAAATTTAAAACCCTGCTGCTCGCTTACAAAACGGCCACAAAAACATCTCCTCACCTAAACTCTCTCATCTACACTCCCACCCACTACGCTCTACAGCAGAGCCCTAGTCTATAGCTAGACTCTTCTCCTCTGTCAACAAACTACCACACTTCATTCGCTCTGCAGAGAGTCCCTTTGCACCTTTAAGAAAAAGCTAAAGATCCAGCTCTTTCATGAACACCTATACACTTAAGGATAATGATGAGGGCGATGATGATATTTAGGATGGTGTTGAAGCTGATAAGAACTCTCAGGAACAGCTGTGGATGTTGTTGATGACAATATATGAATTTTAATTATTTAAAAAAAGAAAGTGCTTTGCCTCTTTGCATTGCCTCTCAGCACCCGTTTCCAATTGGACTTAAAGCTGTTTGTTTGCAGCTACTGTTGTTTCCTCATCTCTAGATCTTTGCTTGTGTTGTTGTTGTCCGATGTTCATGGATACAGTTGTCTACTAAATGAATTGTAGAAGTGAGCCTCCATCCTCTCATTGACTACTTGAACAACGTATTTTGTATTTTGAAAATCATCACTATAACTACTTTTACAAAACCCTTCCTGGGGGTGGTTGTAGGGGAGTATAGGTTCAGGCTGATTGGCATTCATTCAATAGCTCAGTGAGGTAATAAGTGTTACTATTGAAGATTTGTGTCTCCACTTGAACCCTTGCTGACAAGGGATCCTTATAAATTAAGAAATCTCGAATATGGTTCTTTATAGATTTATAAATATCACAAGTGTTTATGTGGCAAATGATCTTATTAATTACCATTACCTGGCTGAAAAACAAACAGATGTTAGATGATGATTAATTGAAATCCAATTAATTGAAAGGTGACACAAACATAGACTGTAATTTCTTTTTTTGATCAAAAATGC
Source organism: Tautogolabrus adspersus (assembly GCA_020745685.1). Lineage (NCBI taxonomy): Eukaryota > Metazoa > Chordata > Actinopteri > Labriformes > Labridae > Tautogolabrus > Tautogolabrus adspersus. The sequence continues at coordinate 19,598,004 of CM036542.1, read as the reverse complement.
ATACACAACCAACATGGAATTGAGATTTCTGAAAACATATATAGAAATCTAAGGGCACAGGTTCAAATGCAAACCAATAAGAAAAGGAAAGACAGAACAATGAAATAATTATAATAAATAAATAAATAAATAACTAAAGATTTTTGCTTTTCTTGTCAGTAATATTCTTCTACAATATTGAGAAGCTTCGTTGCATTGCCATTTATCATTAAGGGCCTTTAAAAGAAACTCATTAAACAACGTAGGCCTACAGCACTTGAGTATTACTTTCAACAAGTAGGCCTACTTGGATTTGTGTATATGAATTGTTCTAGCTGGAAAATGTTGGGGTAATAATAGACTGTAAACTTGTTATTCACTTGTTAACTGTTTTGCACCAAAACACCAAGACAAATTCAGTGTAACTGTACTTGGCAATAAAAACCGATTCTGATTACGGACACCAAGCATTTGTTTCTGGTCGAACACATAACCGGACGCACCGTTCCCGGAACCGTCCGTCACTGAAAATTGTCCGCCCTTTTTCCGCGTGTAGCAGCTTTTACATGGCTTCACGTAAAGAGTCCACTGCAGGATCTACCTCTGTGATGGCTTCTACAAGCGGCACTTTGGACTCTCCGGTCAAACAGATCCAGATTGAGGGATTGGTAAGTGTTGTTTGTAGCTTCGCAATGAATGTCGGCGCTGTACGGGTAAGTAAGCTGGTTCCCAAGCGTTACCAGGTTTGGATGCTAACTGTTAGCTTATGTGTGGGCATCATCATGGCGGACAGACAATATGATGAAACAATGTCTCTTTGTTGTTATCCGCTAAAGCTTAACCAATGATCTATCCACCTCTGTCCTCGTTCTGCGAAGTTTACTTCTGATGAACAGGTAATATTTGCTCGAAACAACTTCCTAATGGCTAACTGCGGTTATCTTTTAAGTGTGGTTAAGCTAACGTTACAGAGGCGTTTGATTTCAAGACCACGACGTCCCTGCCGGTTTTTTTGTGTTTCGGAAGCACAATGGAATATTAACTGAGCGGATTTTTGCTTCCCTCTATTACAAGTGCTTTTATTTGCATGAAAAGAGGAATACAAATATGTGGCATTTGTATACAATCCATGCCCCTAAACAGCAGCAATACGCTTTATGCTAAGCCTCTTCACTTAAGTGGTGGTAGTAAACTGGCTCAAGATAACTGAAGATACTATTATAATTGATGCATGTGTGGAAAGGGTTTAAAGATAATTAACATTAATATTATTGAGCTCACTATAGTGTGTGCACTCTAGTATCATTGTTTTAATTGGGATTTTGAAGTACTGCTTTAGTGCTTTATACATGTTGTAAACATTTCATCCTTGTTTTGAAGAAACCTGGATATGCTACTTTTTGTATATGAGGATCCAGAAAAGGCGGGAAATGAAAACATCCAGATTTCTGAAACATTTATTTCTGTTACAATATTAATAATAATAGTACATGTAATTTATAAAGTGACCTTCAGGTACACAAGGATGCTATACATAGTTAAAAGTCGGAAACGCTCAAATATCGGCATGGTATGAAATTGAGATCCAACTTCACACAGATAATCAGAAAACTGAAACTGTAAAGTGTGTGTAGACAGAGATATTAATAACCCTGTTTAGAAACTTCCATCTAACCACACCCCTTACTTGATAAACACAGAATAAGGCCATATGCAGTGAAATGACTGTCACTTAATCAACTGGTATTTGTCTGGCCAATAAAACAAAAAAAACTGATATATGTGATTTTTCTGCTTCAACCTGTGTTTCCAGCAGGAGTTACACATCAACAATTGCTCTATGTTCCTTTTCGTGAGGGGTTTCAGAAGAGATTACCTTGAACGCTTCAGAAAGCTGTGTAACTAAATCTTAGAGATTCCTCTTCATGTTAATTAGTTTTTTTTTTCTGTGAATATCAAACCAACACTTAGTACTGATGTCTCTCCTCTTGCTATAATTTGTGTGTGTTGATTTTCCGAAAATATGAGCTTTAGTTAAGAAACGTTAGTATTTTGTTTGTGGGACAATTGCCATGTAGAACATCTTTTGTGTTGTAGTATTGCTATTCTGTAGTACCTCTGTATAAACAGCAGAGGACAAACTTGCTTCACAGCCATACAATGCATTCCTCCCTCCTCTTGCTCTAAACTGCACTGGACACAAAGCAGCTTATTTGTGTGGCGTGCCTGAACGCTGTAGCAGGACTTTCACTCGCCAGCTGCTGCCTTCCTTTTATCTTGCTCATTAAAGCTGCCCCGGAGTCTCTGGCCCTAATTTCAAGTCTAAATATTTCACCTCCACTTGCCTTATTTAGACCTGTAATGAAATTTTCTTAATTCACCCCTCAGCCTCATCAACTAAACATTCTAATCACTGCCGTTAAATTCAAACCTGTATCTGTTTAGTGTATGACTTCCTCTGGATTCAGACTGAAAGGTGAGAGGTGTCTATTTCAGGTAGAGTTGTGTAGCGCGTTCCACCTGAATGCATTGATATGCAGCAGTTGCCGCTGTGTTGCGTCATGACCCGTCTGTCAGAGGTTTAGCTGGAGGGTTGCCCACAGACAGCATCGCCACTGCTGTGTAATAGAATTGGGTTGTTTCCTCGCTTTTGAAGAGGTTTCAATGGTTGACGTTGCCACAGGAGTGGAGTGCTGCACAGCGACGTGTTCCATTAAACACCTACAGAGATCACACAATTGCCTCTGTGTTTGAAAAAGACTTTATTCAATTATTCTGACGTATGACGCTTGTCAGACGGGTCCTTTTCATGTTCCATGAATTAAGGAACAGCCAGAGTGCGTTTTAAAGGACATGGCTGTGTGATTTTAGAGCTCTGGGGGATGAAAAAGGCAGGACAGATGTCCAAACTTGTTTGATTTGAACACTGTTGTTTTGCCGTGGCAGACCTTTTCTTTGTTTTTCTAAGCGAGTAATTGAATGAGTAAAACAGTGTCAGAACAGTCCCTTCCTTCCCCTGAAGCATTTCCACTTGCCTCGGGTCTTAAAGCCTGGGCTACTCAGGAAGTTGTTCACAGCCCATAATGTGACACGTATCAGCCGTAACACCAACAGTCACAGTAGATAACTTGGTGCCTAGTGTAGAGACTGCATGTTCCCAGTTGTCCAGTACCATTATGAACCACGTTGTATGTTCTATTTCTTCAGAATCTAAAGTATATATGTTAATCTGGAATTTTAAAGATGGAACCTCAAATGTCAGTCATGGACGATTTGCTGACACTCAGCTTTACTTTAAAGGCAGGGTTGGTAATTTTCTCCAGATACACTTTTTAAGATTTTGGTTGAAATTGTCCTGAGAGAAATTAATTATTCATGCGCTCTGAAAAAGGAACGAAGAAAATCCGTCATCTGTAGCAGTTGTAAGCCTGTAAAAACTTTGACCAATGCCTGCACTCGGTTCGATTTTTATGAACCAATCACGCCTCCCTGTCTCCCTGCTTGTTCTCTACCCCATGCATGCACGAGCCCACACTCAAAGCATGAGCTGAGGTCCGCTTCTGGAGCAACAGCGCTTGTGCATGTAAGTGAGGGGCGCGGCTTTTGAGGGAGCACAGAGGGGAGGGGGTGGGTGAAGATGGAGCACGGAGGGAATGCTACTTTCAAAATCATGCTAGTTTTTGAAAATTACCAACCCTGCCTTTAAGGTATCAGTAAGTGTGGTCTCTCTCTCTGTTCTCTCTCTGGTGCGTTCAGTGTGCATCCAGTCACAGTCTCATAGCTATAATCCAATTTCTTTTTGTTTGACCTGTCCTTGCCACAAAAAGCACCTAAAGTTGATTTTTTTTGTGCTCTTGTTCAATTAAACCCAAAAGGTCAAAACTGTCTGAGATGTGTCGTTTTTAGATTATTATTTCTGCGTTAAGGTTTAAAAGGATCCCATGTTTAACTATTGAATCCTTTAGGTGTTAAAAAGCTAAACCAAATGTTTTACGTAATTCTGCTTTGTATCTGGAGAGGGAATCGTAAACAGCGAGGCTCATATCAATAGAATGAAATTAAAAAACTGGATTGCATGCTACATAGTTTTCTGTTAATCCCTTGAGCACTCAAAAGCAATTTGAATCCAGCATAGGAGTCGGACCTTAACAACGAGCCTCCGATGTGTGGAGAAGTAATAACAAAATGTAAACACACTGAATGTCGTGTTGCTGTTAACAGTGCAGATCAGAAGCAGCAAAAAAAGGAGTTTTCATGAAAATCTCATTCTTATAACTTCTTTGCAAGAATAAAAATGTGTATGAATATGTTTGACTTAGATTGTATTATTATGTAAACTTACGTACACTGTTCCAAATTCGGTTCCATCATGTTTAATGTGATTATTAGTGTTACAAATCAAAACTGACCAGAGCATAATAAAGCAATATTACTCGTATGAAGTGAATCTGTTATTAAAACTGTCACCTCTTCAGCTTTGTCTTAGACTCTATATCTGTTTCCTAGATCATTTACGAGGGAAGAACCTCCACTCTGTTTACAATTGCGAGTAGTTTTAAAGCTCAAACCTTCTCTCCAATCAAGTCATCTTACTGATCAGGTCACATTCTTCATCTTTTGAACTATCACTTACATCAATAGCACCAATTACGTAAGCTCAACAGTTGAACAGTTCAGGGCCCTTCAGGAATTGGAGGAAGGTGCTTGAGAAAAATTGGTGGGCCAAAGTCATGAATCTTCTTTCATTTCTTTCATAGCGTGCATTGCCAGATATATATTTTCAACATTTCATATCTTTTGCTACTATGATTGTTTAAACAAAAAAACTTTATAAAGCCTGACAATCTTTGGCACAAAGAGATGAAATCTGTTTTGATGAATTGAATCTTCTTTCTATCTTGTAGCCAGAGGCTCCAACATTTATTCCATCCAAAAATGTTTCTGTTATCTGATTAAGCTGAATGTTTGAGTTCTTAACTTCCAACTTTGGTTTCTAGTTAAGCATCTGGTGCACTTTTTGACCCCCCCCCCCCCCCCACACACACACACACACACGCAAGATAAATAGATTCGCCAAGAGGGAGCAAGTGTCCTGAAAATGAATGTAATTGCTGAGCCCTGACACGTTTGACAAAGACCTGCTTAGGCCCACAAGTGAAACTTGGCAGATGCCATGGTCTCCATCAGTAGCTTATCTAAAAAAGTGTTTACTCCGCCGAGCCTGCTATCGCTAGCGTTGCTTGTAGAGTTTGTCTCCACATCAACGGCACAAAAATAAAACTCATTATGGGATGGTCTCTCTCGACGTTCTTTCTCATAACTTGAGCCCCGTAGTGGGGGGGATATGGGCCCTTTTGTGTGAGTGAGAGAGAAGATTTATGATGAGAATTACAGGCAGCCAACGGGGGATTTGGACCGCAATTGATTTTGCACAATTCAATTTTAAGCTTGTTGATTTATAATACGCTGTCCACATATCAATCTTTGGCTTCTCCACATGAGGTGAGCTCAGTGGGCTAGCTAGTGGTGAGCTAGATCAATAAAACTGTACGAGAGTGTGAGAGAAAGTAGCAAGAAAAGACAGGACTGGAGAGAGACCTGTGTGTATGCATGCAGGTTTTGCACAAACTTAGGACTTTCAAGGCTTTGCTTACTATACCTGATGGCATTTACTCAACATTAGGAAGCCTGCAGAACAAATCCACTGAAACCTCCTTCCATCCTTCCTTCCTTTTCCTTTAATGCCGACGCTGCTTCAGATCCCCTCTTTAAAGCGTTTCTGTAGATTCAGGAGTTTTTCTTAAAGCCCCGCAGCAATTTCACTTTATTTATTTGACCTTCCTGGTGTTGTTTTTGGCCAATAGTCCATCTCTCACCTCCTCCTTTCCCAGACGGACGCTATTTAAGTGTGTGATGAACAGATTGCCAAGAGTTAGATAGCTGAAAGCATTGTGTATCCCAGCTATCTGCTCTCACTGATGGAGGGAGGCTAGAAAAGCTATTTGCTGGCAGAAAAAGGAGCCAAAGCTCAAAGGGGAGGGAGGGGGGGGGCAGGGGTCTTTGTAAAGCACCCAGGACTGCTGATTCTGAGGACATCCACTGTAGCCCCCTTCACTCCCTCGTATCCGCCTCACTGTCATTTCTCTACATGTCTGCCCTCCTTGTGCACACCTAGCCACCTTTCTGTGTCATCCTTTCCTCTTTGCGTATTATCTCTCTCTAATATTCTCACTGTTTCCCTCCCTCCTTTTCCCCTTCTTCACCACTCTGCCCATCTAATTCGAACTCACATTTTCATCCCCTCTCTCAATCATATCCTCTCCCCCCTCTGACCTATTCCTCAGACCTTTCTGTCCTCTCAGTCAGACAAGCTGAGGCAGGCAGGCAGGGAATGAGATTTGTTTTTCCTCCTCCCCCCCCCCCCCCTTCCATATCGTCCCTCCCGCCCCTGGCCCTTTTACTTGTTGCATGACAGGTCCAGCACTCTATTGAAATAAATCATCTCCCTGGACAGATGTGTGTGTGTGCACGTGTGTGTGCGGGAGCTCGTGAGACAAGTAAGAGCTTCCTCATGGTGATGATGGGTGTTTTGTTTTGAGCATGGCCCCAGGACTACCACCCTGTTCTTTTGTCTATGTGTGTGTATGTGTGTATTATTAATGCCTCGGGCTGTGACCTGCCCACACTGTTATCAGCATGATTTATGCTCTCCCCATACACACTGTGCTCCCAGCTTCACATCCTCTTTCCGCTCATTCACACGCTCTGCCTTATTCTCCACTCTTTGCCTTGGTTGCTTTCTGTATTTTGCCGGTCAGTGTGTCTCATCATGTGTATGTGTGTTTGTATGCTTGAGTCTGGTGTCCTTGGTGTCTGTGAATCCAGATCCTCAATCATGTGAAGGCTTGTCCTATTGGCCCATTTTTGTCTGGCATTAAAAATTTAACACACACGATGATGCATGGACCCCCAGCTCAGATGAAGCCCGGCCGAGCGGGATATCAGACTACAAGTCCAAATATACCCTCCCACAATACGAAGGGAGCATTTTTCAAGAGATTTCACCAGATTCAGGTTTTATTCTTTATGTGCGCCGCCTCCTCTCTCTCGCTCTGGTGTAAATTTGCTAAGCTGTGCTGAATACTAACTACGCTTTTGTACGCACTAAAGATCAGCGGTGCAGCAGTGTAGAAGCCTGCAGGTGGTGCCTACCACTTAAACTAACCACTCAGCCACAGTTACTGATTGTCTGAGAACTGTCCCAGAATTCCCTCTTAACAAGTCTTAAGGCAATGTTTTATATAAGAGCATCCAGACTGGAGAGGAGTGCAGAAAGGTGCCTGTGGATTTATTATGCAATTTAGTATCGATGTAAAGGCTGTTTTAGTGTTGTGCTAGATTTCCTGGACATGTTTTGTGCTGTATGACCTCTCCTCACTATACCTGCAAGGACACATGAATTATATTACTGCTGCAGCGTGTTACTTTACATTTTTTCGTATACAGATAAAACATTTTTGACATTTGTTGGAACAGTGTCCACGCTTCAGGCCTCAGCGGGCCGTTGACTGACACTTGAAGGCTTGTGTTGCTAAGAGACATGCTGTCTCATGACCTTGGAGCACAACTGAGTCGATGTTATAGCCCAGTACGCCATGAAGGTCGACACAAAATACCAACATAGGTAAATGTACTGTTACCGATGTAAAGAAGTCTACAATATTCTTTGGCTTTAAGAATCCGTTATTTGACAAACTTAATGTTTTTTTTAGCTCTTCTAGCTGGAGTTGTTAATCTAGTTTGCTAATGTTACCACAGACTCCCAGCAGTCATCCATTTTAAACATGCATGTTTATTATTCAGTCATAAGTGACACAAGACCAGAGCTGCCAAATGAATCCCTATCTCACTGTTACCCCAACAAGAGCATTCAAGATGAACACAACTCAAAGGGCAAATTCATCCCATTAATAAAACAAAAGTTTTACGTAAACATGCAATGCGTTTCCACTCAGCACAGGTCCATGTCAGTTTGGGGCACGGGCTTAATGGCCATGCTTTTAGATGACACTGATGCAGTCAGATTTAGCTCAAGCGAGCCTCCTGCTACCATCAGAATAATACGTGTAAATTTAGTTGTGAGAAAGATTTTGGATCAGGAGGGAAATGTTGCAAACGCAGGTGTTCTTAAAAACATGAAGAACAGCAGAGCGACATTAAAACTGTAAGTTGTAGGTAAGATACGATCTTCATTTTAGTTTATCGCACATCACGACTTGATTGCAATATTGAACCATGTTAGCGCACATCACACATTTATCTAATAGAAGAATAAAGTACACAAAGTAACAGTGTGATGTGTTTATAGTCTGTTAACGACAGAAGTGTTTCCCACACGAGACGATACCAGGTCAAGCCGCCCAAGTCTATTTCTGTACCTTTTCTATCAAAAAGGAAACTCCATTTATATTTTTCAAGTCCAGCATCAAAATAAAGGCCTAGTTTAGGATGATGTTTGTGACACGTCATCGTCAATAAGCGTCCACACGCACGCTGGGAGAGGTGAAGGTTTGTGCAGGGTGCGAGTTTTGTTAGGGGAATGGAGAGATCTAAGGTGAGCAGACAAAAATCATTTGTTACATACAGTAAAAAATATTGTTGAATAAAGCATAAGTAATGTTTACAAACTTAATAAGCAAGAGTGTATACAAGTGTCCCTGTGGAGATGAGTGGCAATGTTATGGAAATGCGTGAAGCATCTTTCATTTTCCTTTAACCCAGAAGATGTGCAGGAGGAGCGACTTTTTAGGTTTCCAGAGTGACGGTGGTAAACCAGCTTAGGGTGGGCTGAGCCATGTAAGCATTAGCACCTGTAAAGGCTGAACACAGTCAATAGACAACTGCTCCTCTGAGAAAGAAAAATCTAATGATTGGTCTCCAGTGTAGTTGAGCAGTATTTCTGTAACCTCTGCACGTCAACTTTATCCTTCATCACATCAGAGCAAATTCACTGCATCAATATTCTGTGTGCTGAATGTGAGCGACCACACACTGAGCCTAAACTCTTTTCATGTTTGTAAAGAGTTTCCTACTCGACTCTTAATGTTTTATTTATTGTCTTCTTCAGTATGTTATAGAAGTATTTACCACAGCCTCACTGTTGGTTTCCTTAGGTGTAAAGTTCCTTATTTAATACAGTCACAAATCAGGGAGTTGTGTTTTTTTCATCCTGTTAAAGGTGTGCACTGCTTTATTCATGTCCACATTTGTTTCCTGTTGGCATTAATAATAGAGTTGTATGTATTTGTACTTTGATTAAACATCTTGTGCAAAAGAACTTGGGAAGAAAATCTGAGGCAAAGGTAGGAAAAACCTCTTGAGAAAAAAACATCTCAAGCAAACCAACCCCAACAAAAACTAATGAGTACAAATCTACATCACAAGCTCAAATGCAATGAATTGAATAACACAAATCAAAGGAGGATCAAATACAATAACAGAAACTGCTACAGAATGCACAGACAATTGGCACGGTAAATAAATTAGCCCCGGTTCAGGAAATCATTTTCTCAGAAAGTGGTATTGAAAAGAAGGCAAAGCCTCTTTTCCCGTCTCTGTACCTCGATTCTGTCGCAGTACTCCAGTGAAAGAGCTGTCTCTCTCCCTTTTTTTTTTTTGCACAGGTGGTGCTGAAGATTATCAAGCACTACCAGGAAGAGGGCCAGGGCAGCGAGGTGGTTCAGGGCGTCCTGCTGGGTCTAGTAGTCGAGGACCGGCTGGAGATTACCAACTGCTTCCCCTTCCCCCAGCACACCGAGGACGATGCCGACTTTGATGAAGGTAACTGAGAGCAGTGTTCCCTTCCTGTGAAATCTATCGATCCTCTCCTTCAGCTTGGGAAATACACACACGCCACACCACTAGAGTGATAAAGAGACTTAAATGAATACTTGTCATGCTACAAATGTGGTGAAACTGCATTGACATTACTGCGACAACGGCTTTTAATTTGCTTTACTTATACATAGGCTTTAACCTTTGCTTGTTTTCAGTTCTAAACCTTCATTAAGGATGCCTTGTTTGTTATTTAGCTTCTACTGAAGGCCATGGAGGATTGCGCAGATTTTAATCAGCTGAGGACTTGCCTACCAAACGGCACAGACACATTGAACGGTTCTGTGAAGATAGTGCATTGTTTTGGTTAAAGAAACATTTAGTAGTCAGCTGGTATAAATAAATTGGATTGTGTCCTTGACAGGTGAGCTGCAAAGTGAATTTCAAACGTTGCCTCAAATGAATTCAGTAAAAAAACAAAACTCCAACCTCCCAAACCAAGGAATTTGACTGGAATCAATGTAATGCTAACTTGTGTGTTGGTTCATTGGATGTGAGAGGGATGCTGGAGGGGCAAACCGTTCCTAGCCCTCTAAGATTCCACAAACAGAGCAGACTGTCAAGGCTAGGAGGAGCCAGAGGACAATCATATCAACAGAGCTCTGAATGTAGGTGTCTGTTTTCTCTAACATTTGTGCAAATAAGAAGTCCTCAGGCACAGTGTTAAGGACACAGCCGACTTTTAACTAAGCTAACTAGGTGCCGGGTGCCCTACGCTGTCAGTTCCAGGGTTGATGTGTTAGGGCAGCGGTGCGGTAAAGGAACGGCTCCAGTGTTTGTGTTACAGGTGGGTGGCACGAACGTGCACAGGATTTGATTCGGTCCTTATCCCCACACACATGCACACGCTTTTCCGATCTCCTCCCACGTCCCGTCAGCTTTCGTATCAAAGGATGCTATGTCCTCTGACCTTAGCTTGTGCATTATCAAGCCTTGTTGTTACCTGTTTCCTTGTTATCGCAACAAAATCTGCTGCGAGCCAAGCAGTGGGATGGGAAGGTAAGCAGATGTGGGAAACAGAAGAGAGAGAGAGAATCCTGCTCTAACAGGCATCCTCTGCTAACAAGCAACTGTCAGAAATTCTCCTAGACACACAAGCACCAATGGGGACTGAAGGTCGTTAGTGTCAACTCACTCTGCGTGCGCTTGTGCTGCTGAGCATCATGGCTTGTGTTGTTGACTTTTGATGTGCAAAATTTTCCCTCTGTCAGTCTCTTTACGTTAACAAGGTTTTCAGTGAGCAGAGCCTTGCTGTGAAATCTTAGAAAATGTACAGCGCTTCAACGAGGCTTTGCAAAATGTCACCGACTTTGAATAATCTGTCACTACTGAACTAAAGTCAACATGATCATTTCTTGGGAGTCATCCATGTTGTGTGTTGTGTTCGTTGTTGGAATAATTTCGAATAGTAAGCAGTACAGTTAAAAAGGAGACGTCTCTGCAGTCTGCAGGATGCTCCTCTGCTTGCAGAAATGACTTCGTTCTACACTCAGGAATTTATTCACTAAATCACAATCATAGAAAACAAAAGTTAGAATAAATGTTGCACAAAATGATCCCACTACAACTTGTAAAGTGGATTTTATGTCTGTACATTTGGTCGATCTGTTCTCTCCTACTTCAGCCTGAATTGTCTTCCCACGCATACAGCTGACCAGCCAGACCACCATCATCCTCTCTCTCTTTTCTTTCTCATTCCCTCTCACGCTCGCTGTTTCATCCGAGAGCTGATGTGGGCCCGGAAGCCGGTCTTTATTAAAGTGTGAGTTGGACTTTAAAGCAGATGCATCTCTATTGATGATCTGTAGACTCACTCTTGGAGCCATTATGCTCTGTTTAAGATGCAGGACTGAACCAAGCGGCAACCTCCGGTCTTGAAAAATGAAGCCAATGCGGAAGTGTAAAATCTCACCTGCAATACGGGGGGGGGAATTTTTAAAAAACGGCTCTGTTTTGATTTTGAAAACGATATGTGTTATTCATAGTTAAGCGCGTAGCTGACATGATTGACAGGTGGGTGCGTAATATAACAGTTCGTCAAGAGGCTTAAAACCCGCCTCAGCTCCGGCTGTAAGTCTGTCGTTAGGTTGACTGAAAGTTAGGCTGAGACAGCATTTCCAGCATGGCGGCCGATGAGCCTCCAGAGCCTCCTGCTGTAACAGATGGCTGACGTCACTCAGGCTTCATCCATTAATATTTACAGTCTATGGCCTGAACAGAGAGACGCGAGGCTATGACAGTAAGTATCCCATGTTTAGATGTTGGGATGGATATAAAGGTAAAATGGTTCAATAGTTTAAAGTTCTCATCCACTACTGGCAAAGTGATAATTCATTAAACACGTGATTTACATATCTCCTTTCAAATTGGAACCTAGTAAGTGTCTTGTCATTATTAATTAATTATTGCCAATGGTGCCCAATGCAAGAACATTAAAACACAAACTATGTTGTGACCCATTGAGGGAGGAGCTTACACCTGAACAAGTGTTCCATTAAATGCAAATTCAGTATGTGTCCCCAGGTGCAGTATGAGTCATCAACACCCATTTTTTAGGAAGGAAAAAAAAAGACCTACAGAATAAGTTTTTTTTTTGTTGTGCTCATGAGGGGCAGATACTGGTGATATACTTGGTGATAATCATTTTAAAACTTCTGTGATACAAAACAGAAATGTTATTAGAACTTTAATCTACTTACTGTAAACCATCAGCATACAAACATTCTGTTGAATGCTTCATTAACACTGAAAAACAAAGTTTTCAGGGAGGTCATGTTTGAGACACCAAAGATGGCTCTCTTCACAGTACTAGGCTTCGTGTCATCTGGGTAAATTAAGTGTTTGCGAAAATGGCAGACAAAATAATGTTCCTGGCAAATACATTGCTTTCAATGATTGCCTTAAACTAGGAGGACATTCAAACAATAAGGACCAGTGTGCTGTGAAACAGAGTTGGTCTTATGTAAGTAGTGCAGAGACCCACAAATGCTGGAAGTGTTTTTTTATCAGCACATCGGGCTCCTTTTTTTTTTTTAGTCGGTAGCCTGAAATAGGTATATGAATGGGGAACCTTGCATGAGAGGGAAGGGGAGGGGGGGGGCATCAAGCACTTACACAATTAAGTTCTCTCTGAATTAGGTTGGATGTGCTTTTTTTTTCTATCTGTGAAGCCCAATCTCTGAATACTATTGACTTTGTGATACGCATCAGCTAATCGTTACATAAAGCCTGAGATTTGGGGCTGGAAAGACTCGGCAGAGCGCAAACTTGTTTCAACCCCAATCAGACACCCGATACACGTTGAGCTGCCAAGGTCTGCACGTGTAGCTACGTCTCTCTGCTCTCTTTGTGTTTCTCTGAACTGGCAGTTGTCTGTGTGTCAGTGTTTGTATACCTGTATCGCCTCACACTGACTCATTCCTGCTAGAGGCCTCTCAGAGTGAAATCATTGCCCTCCTTCAATCTATCTCTCTAAAGAAAGATGGACAGGATTGGTGGATTCGTGACTGTGTTGTTTTTTGTTTTTGTGTGTGTGTTTTTGAGAGAGCACGTCTGTGTGTCTCTGCTATGCTGCTTTTTTATCAACAGGTGCCACTGTGGAGCTGCACTTGCAGGACAGTTGATGGCAGCAAGTGTGACCAATAGAAGTCAGAAAAAGATATGGAAAGAGAGTAATGGAGCACATGCAGCAGAGTCGGCCTCCGATAAAACCTTGGCTGAACCCCAACCATCCTATGTCCTTGCATACTTTGTCCTTGTATCATTTTCAGAATGTATGGGGGAGAGATGTGTTGAAGGACACGCCGTTATTCTTTAGTCTTTTTGTGCACTGGAGGCATGCAAGTAGCATGTTAATAATGTGCTTGGGTCCTCTTCTTTTGTTGCTGTGATGGTACAAAGAAGAGGTATCCTGACACACACTGATTTTTCACAATGGATGCATATGGGACAATAACCACATTGTGACCCTCCTGCTCTGAAACGACCTCCAATGATTTTACAGATTTAAGAGAGGGGGTTGTGATGATTTCCAGAGAATTAATTAACGCAACGTTACATTTACATTTTTTATTATGATGCCTGAAGCTACGTTTGCAACACTTCAATTAAGATCTTTGTACGAGCGATTGAGCGTTTCTGCTCCCAGTCCCACCGAGCAGCAACACCTACGTCTGCAGCTCAAGTGCATAGTCTCAGCGTGTCGACCCATATGGTTGACTCCCGTTGGCTTCTCCCAACCTCTGCACTCCGTCAACACACGGTGTATCCTTATTGAAAATGTCACTGCACTCTCAAGTTTTGACAGCGGGTAGGCGTTTATTTTTTTTTTCTTCCTTGTTTCAAACTCACATGTTCTGCCATGCACCTGTCTGTTCTCATACGGGTTTATCTAGGATCGTCTTCAATATTTCATACACTCAACCGCTATCATAAAAAACAAAGCTGTGGGCAGCTGCTCCTATTTTACAAGCACATGCAAACGGACAGGCACACTGCACGAAGTTCAGCAAGCAGTTTCAAACAGCTGGCTGGAAAGTAGAGCAGAGTGACAGCTAGTCAGAGAAATCCAGATATTTGTCATGAGAGGTGGACAATACATCAAGGAGAGTAGTACAAAGACAGGTCAAAAGGTAGTAAAAAAAAAACTTTATGATGAGTCTAATCCCATGGTGTGATAAGTAGTGTGATTAATTTGGTCAGATCTGACTCAGAAAGAAGTGAACAGGCGAAAAAAAAACCTCAGCAAATTGTAAATGCCACTTGGTTAAACAACTGATGGAGTGTGGCTCGGTGCAATTCACAGGCTTATAAAGCAAGATTGGGTTGCCTGTTTGACTCGTAAGGAGGGATTATATCAAACTAAGCGTCGCTCAGTACCACTTTTGGTGAGTGTGTTTGATATTCAGCCTGTGTCACTAGTGTTCGGCAGCAGGACAAGGTATCCTGAAGGTAGAAACAAAATTAGCCTGCTTTTTCTCTGCATTTCACCCTCCACTACTTTCCCTCTTTTCTCTCCTTTTCCACTCCCTCCTTTTCTCTGAGTCACTGCAGGTGAGAGAGCTGCCTCGGCCGTTTCCTCTCTGTTTTTTCTCTGTCTCCTTTCTTAAGTTCTTTTTTATTTTCTTCATTAGCCCATGTTCCTTTCTTGTGTACCACATTGTTCGTTCTACCCATTCATTGTCCTTCTGTTCTTTCCAACAGTCGCAAGATAAATAAAGCAATAGGGCTGAGAATCTTTGGGTGTATCACGATTCGATTTCGTTTCTTGGGGTCACGATTCGATTGAGAATCTATTTTCGATTCTGGATTCATGATTCAAAATCTATTTATGAATTAGTACATACTTCAGGATCTACTCCAGTCATCTGTGAGACTGGCTGAATTTCTTGCTGCTCCATTTGGCATTCTTCTAAGTTAAAGAGCTAGCCTTAGCACTTAGCAGGCAGTGACTGACTGACTTTTGGAAGTTATACATTTATTTAAAATCTCCGAAGATAAGAATCTCGATTTTTACACGAATGGATTTTTTTCCCCACCTCTATAAAGCAACATACATGCATGCATACATTTGGAGAGAGAAATTATGTAAAGCACCCAGACAATATTTTAGGGGACCTTGTGCTTAAACATAGCCAGGATTGTATTTTGATTTGGGGAAGAGATCAGTGCATGAACAGTGTTTAGAAAACTGGAGGTTTTTTATTTTGGACAAACAGATCACTTCCTTTTCCAGACTCTTAGCTAAGGTTAAGTCCTCTCTCTGTCCAAATGACTTTGAGAGTGTAATCCATAACTTTATCACATCCAGGCTTGACTTCTGTCATTCATCTTATTCAGGTTTAGATCAGTCATCTCTGTGGCGTCTCCAGCTTGTGCAGCATGCCTGCTAATCAGTGGCAAAGAACCATGACAGCACTACACCTATGTTAGCTGCTCTTCGTTGACTTACTGTCCGTTGTACGATTGATTTTAAAACTTGATTGATCATTTCAAGGTTTGAAATGGAACTGCCGCTCCTTATCGTGTTGAGCTTCTGCAGTCTTACAGTTGTGGAATAGTTTACTTGTCCAAATAAGAACTGCTCAGTGTCTTGAAACCTTCAAGTTGCTGATGAAGACTGATTGTTTTCTAAATGGCAGTCGAACCAATTTGTGCTCGGTCCTTCCTATTTATTTAATTTGATATTGTCCTGCATTTTTTTAGTATCAATCTGTTGAGGCTTTTGCTCTTATTTCTTTTAATCAAACATGCTATTTATTTGAGTAGTTGTGTTTTATTACGGATGTGGGTGCTCTTAGTCTTTCGTTCTGGTTTAATTGTAATTT
Organism: Tautogolabrus adspersus; assembly: GCA_020745685.1. NCBI lineage: Eukaryota > Metazoa > Chordata > Actinopteri > Labriformes > Labridae > Tautogolabrus > Tautogolabrus adspersus. The sequence goes on along the minus strand of CM036542.1, from coordinate 19,581,805 downwards.
CCTGCTTGCCTTGGTTGTACGGCTCGTACCTCAACACGCTTTGTTTTAAATGTGCTCTATAAATAAACTTGACCCTTCTTGGCTTTTGAAGCAGTGCGTTGAATCTGTGTGAATGTTTTCATTTTGAATACGTATTTGGTGATATTGTGTTAACTTTATCAGAGATAAACATCAATATTGGTAATCTGCCCTTGAAAGTATTTTCTAAAACCACACAGGGCTTCCTTCTGGCTGTCCTGCTTCTGCACGCCAAGCTGCTCACTCTCTGCCCAACACAGGTGGTAGGGGCTGCCAGGCTCCCTGTCTGGGCTTGCATCTTGCTTCACATTGGCTCAGAAGATAGCCAATGTGATTACTGCTAACACAAACATGTTTTTTAGGGTGCTTATTTTTCTATGTGTCCTGATTTCAGTGATTCGATCAATGTTTTTGCAGCTATACTGCTCCTCGGTTAAAACATGAAGCTCTTTCTTTTTGTTAGACCTAGGAGCGTTTAATTTTGTCATTTGACATGAAAACATTATGAAAGGTAGTCAATATCCCACGTCTAACAAGAAGCTTAATGAAAAAGAGCATGGAAAGTAAGTGTTGATGTAGAAACAACCTGTAGTCATTAACAGGGTTGATTTAGCTGATTGGAACAGTTTTCTTTTGGCATTGTTTATTTGTTGTTTGTGTCGCTCCTGCTGTCACGGTTTGAATTACTCAGGAAACTAATTAGCCACACAAGTTCAGATTGAAGTGAATATGATTGGGCTAAGAGATAGAGAACATGCCTCCCTGCATGGGATATCTGGCTGCTGAGACTGAAGCAGATAAAAAGCACCAGAAGACGAGAGAAGTCTTGCCAAAATTCCCAAAGGCTCTTCTGTAATCACGGAAAAGTCTTTAACAACTAAGAAATATTGTAACTGAATGAATTTCTATCAAGGGCACAGTTTATACTTCAATCAGTTAAACCGTTTGTGATTTTAACAAAAGTGATCAGATCTTCTTTACTAAACATTTTAAGTCAAACGTATTTGTTTCACTGCTGCTTTTAGACTTTCTCAAGTCTCCAAGAAGCTTTGTTGTCTTCCTTGCACCAGATACATCAGCTCTAATTCAATTCTTGGTTCCATTTTGATGTTAAGTATCCTTGTTCTGTAGCAGTGTCCGTCCAGCGTTGTTTCCTTCAAGTCCTTGTTGTGATAATCATTCAGGTACTTTTTTTTTTAAGGCCCTTTGAACAACAGTCCTTTCTCAAACCTGACTCTGTGACGTATCAAACACCGGTGTAACCAATACTATTAATCATAGCTGCATTCCCTGTGGCGATATTTCAGGTCCAAGAGCCTGGTGCATGGTGTACTGCAACCTAACTTGAACTGAGCGATCATTAATGTTATCAGTAACACCTGTGCCTTTCCATGCTGTCACATCACAATGTGTGTTGTGAGAAAAGGTCTGCACCTACCATGCCTTTGGCTAGCACATCAATCCAAAGCATAATAAATCCACTGCAATGCTTACCAGTTAGAACGTTCTTGTTCTCTCTCTCATGCCGGACCTACAGTTTATGATTGTGGCCAAAGAGTTCAATCTTAGTTTGAAGCACTTTTCTCCTAAAAGCCTTCAATTCAATTCAAAAAACTTTATTTATCCCCGGGGGGCAATTCAAGTAAAGCCTTTGTTTGATCCAGGTGTTGTGTTGAATTCTGAAAGCTACTGCTCTCTAATATATAATTTAAATATATAAAAGCTACTCAAGTCAGTAGAACAATCTAAAACCCATGTTGTCTTTACGGTGGGACAGCATTTCTAGCCTCAGCTCATTTGCAATGCCCGTCCCTATGGGCCCTTTAACATACATACAACTCAACAACAGACACAAAAAACAACTGTGTCAAACAAGCACAACAATAAAACGACACAACAGAACAGGATGCAAACTATCATACAATAGAAGTAAAACAGGAAGAGCAAGACCACAAGACTATTGGAAGGTAAAGTGTGGCCATACATTGATCTGAGGAAAGCAAAGGTTCAGCTGTATCATGCTTAAACTTGTGTCAATCGTGCTTGAGTACGGCACGGTACGGATTGCCAGTGTGACCGCGCTCTAAGTGTACAGAAAACCCGCCCCTTATTGTAAGTCTCACTTATGTTGGTTAACGGCTAGATGCATCTCAATCAAATGATCATATTGTGTCCAACCACTGTGTGCGATGAAGAGAGGTTTGCCTGATTTTCTGTTACGTCCCCCCCGACGTCATCCTTCAGTCTGCTCTAAAAGATGTGACATTTTGTGTTAGAGAACAAATAAGCAACTTTCTGGGTAGAAAGGTCACCCCGTAACTGTAGAATAAATACAACTTATCATGTCTGTTTTTTACTCTCTTGTAGAATGTGACATTTATGATGCAGTATTTAGCGGGCACAGGCTTTCTCTCAGCCTGGCTGTGCTAGTCGGCTAACAATCTACATAGCGGAGGGGTCGTAATCTCTGCTTTGACTGAGTCTGGTAGAAAAGCTGCATCATCTGCTTTCTGTCGTTTTCTTTGAACTTTTCTTTAACCCTCATTTGTCCATCCAATGATCCTTTATACCTGCATTGAATGTTCTCCTCTTGAAATTTTAGATGATTGCAGCTCCCTTTGACTCCTCTTATCTTCCCTTTCTGTTCTCCCGGGTCCTTCAGTCTGCAACAGGTGTTTTCATTATTCAGAGCCCCTCCCCCCCTATTTTCCTTTTTTATTTCAAAGAAGTCAAATTTGAAATGGATTCAATACCAGGCTGAACAATAGTAGGCCAAAATTAAATTTTCTCTTTCCATGGTATAGTGAAGTCGTCACAGAATCTAAAATTGTCTCAAAGTATGACTGCGCTGTGCTACAGATTGAACAGACTTCCCATTGTACCGGAGAAAAAACAGCGCAGGCTTAAAATAAAATGACTCGTTTGTTGATGTATCTTTTCCAGCTGCTTAACAACATTTGTTTGTTTAAGAATAATTATGAAAATTGTTGGCAAATGTCCACTTTAGGGGATGTTTGTAAAAACTAATAAGAAAAATGTTAATCTTCTTAAAGCGAAGCAGTGGAAGTGAAAACACAAACAGACCTAATTAAGGTCAATTACATCAGCAGCTTTGCTCAACTAGGGTCTTCAAGGTTAGTCTTTGCTTTTTGGGAGTTTAATTGTCAGCTGTGACAGACATTTTCATGGTGGGTTAATTGAAGTCAGGGGGATTAAAAACGTCTCTGCCATGATCTCTCAACTCCTCTCTGTAAATACACTCTTCAGTATGCAGTGAGATGGGAATATCTGTGTGGGTATTTTTAAGAAGCATGGCCCTCTCCAGTTCTGATAAGGTCTTCCTTGGGGTTAGCTCTTCAATAGATCACTCTACCTGCCCCAAATGGGAAATTGATTTCCTCCGTCTTCTTCCTCAGTGAGGCTAATTAGAAATCTCTTGGCAGTCCGCCTTTATAAGAGCATTATAAACATTGAAGATATAATCAGATAAAATATTGTTTTAGAATTTCAAGATGGCCACTTTGCCTTTTCCTAAGCCCTAAAAATAAAACGGAAAATATTTGTGCCCCAACCCTTTCACCTTTCCTCTCTCCCCACATCTATCTCCCCATCTGAACTCGCTGTCTCTCTCCCGCTGTAGCATAGATCTAAGCCCGGCTGTTAGCAGTGAGCTGAGGCTGTATCTGCTTTTGAATGCTCACCCAGCGTTATAAATCAAGAGTGTGGGTCCCCCAGGTGCCGTCACCATCGCCATCAGTTCCACTGTTTTATTCATCCGCTTCTTTGTCTCATCACAATTCTGCCCCACATTAAATTTTGTGTGTGTCACTGTGTGCAGGGGAGGGGGGGCGGTCACAACGCATTACTGAAGACTGCTGCTAATCCAGGTGGGCTGGTGGGAGTAAGGGGAGGGCAAAAGTAAAGAGGCAAGAAGGATGTGACCAGGGTGAGGGAAATAAAGGAAATGGCTGAGGGTGGTAAGAGAGAGGGGAAGGGAGGTTTGAGGTGTTGTGATGGGGAGATGTAGAAAGAGAGAAAGTTAGGAGGGAAATGAGTGCAACCAAGCAAAAGAAGGAGTTAGGGCAGGAACAACTAGAGGAAGAAGTAAACAGACGTGGGGGCATTAAAACAGTCTGCAAAACATGGAGCAAGATAGTGAGCAAGAAGAAAAGTGGCAATGATGAGTAAATTCAATAGAGGACAGAAACCACATTTGTAACAATTAAAATAGACGTAATAACTCAGCCACCCATTGGAGACCATTATAGGAGGGGGTGTACTCCTCCTCCTACACTCAATGTGTGTTAAATATGTGTCCCTATACGTTTTAATAAAATACAAATATGGTCTAACCCCTGACTGTATATCAATATGGAGGACATATCTCAACATACTCCTGATAAACAAAAATGAAGCCAATTACCCCCTGCAACGAGGGCTGACATATTTTGCATTTGGAGCCTGAGTGTATGCTGTAGGGGTTGGCTGGTGGAGCTGTGATAATGACGTCCCTCCCACCCATTCTGCTTAACAAAACATATTTATTTTTCTGATAGAAAACCAAGAATCCTTCAGGTTTGCCAAGTCCAGTCAGCATTGCCAAAATGGTGACTGCCATCGCTGGGCTTTATTTCTTCAGAAACCTATGGGTCACGTGACTATGTCCATGTTTTATACAGTGTATGCTGGTACTTCTAAATCTTAGTTCAAAGGCTTCATGGTCAATAGTACTTTTGGATATTTGCTTTATCTCCTCTAAATGTGCTTCTCTGTTTGGCTATGTTAACCACCTGTATTTACTCATGAATGTCTGACGGTCGAATTGTTTCCTTAATAGGTAAGGCCGCATGGGTTATGGATGAGACATGGGTTGATGTTGCTGTAGCACATAATGAACCCCGTGTAGACACTGAGGTCCTTATCTTGGAGGCTAAGTGACATACACCTGTTGATACATGTGCTGAATGTTGTAGCTCCAGCTGATGTAGCCGGTGGGGAGATGAGGGACATTGATTGTGTTTGAGAGGAAACACGTGGCTCTACGAGAAGAATTAAAAACTACATTCTTTAGATTGTTGGAGTTTGGCCCTTTTAAAAAGATATTTGTTGTTTCATGCATGTCCTTTCTGCACTAGTTTCTAATTCAAATGTTGTGAGATTAATTAAATGTAAGTGTCTTAACTAATCTCTACTTCATATCAGACTAAGAATGGCTGTTAATACACTTGAAAGAAACTGCAGAAGTGTTCTACTCTGCGTACTATACATGCACCCTCTGCACTTCCCTTCATTAGCTAGAAAATATGCTTAACGATATGTTAAACGAGCATCGACAATGTGATCAGATATACTTATTTTTCCCTTCCTCCCTTTCAAATGATCAAATAGGACGACGTCAGTCCCTCATTCCCTCTACAAAAACAAAGCCCTGTGACGAGCAGCGCTGTCAAATGTGCATATGGTGAACTCGTCAGTGTGTTATACACACAAAGCAGCTGCCTCGCTGTGCTCTCAGTCTCTCCTGTGCATCACGGAGTGTGTTTGTTTGCCTGTTTGTGGCCTCTTGTGCATGTATTTGTGCTTGTGCCTGCGCGTGTACGGTATGCACACTCTCTGAAGGGCTTGCTTTAACTAAGATTAATTGCACCTAATCCACTGTGCCAGGTGGAACAAGGACCGCGGTGGGTGCACTCACACAAACACACAGATGCTCTCACAAATAGGCACACACATCCCATTATAGCCTTGCTGCTGGAAATTAGCCTCGTACCTCTCCTGACACCCCGGACCAGACCACAACTCGATACCAACATTTACTTCCCGACAACTCCCACATTTATCACTGTTCCCCCCCGTCCGACGGATGAACACGTGGACGGACAAAACACCATGACAGAAGGACCAGCTATCTGCCCTCTCACATCAGCACCAGCTGACCTTGACGATACGTTTTAAAGAAAGTGTTTGTCTTTTTTTCTCTTTAGAGACGCAGAGGGAAACGATGTGCTCTAACTTAATGTCTTTGACAGATGCAGCACATTTTAGAAAGTGCTGCTGAGTTTTACTGAGTTGGTGGAAGGAATGCAACAGTTAGAGATGTCGATGGTCAGTTATAGTCTGAGATAAAGTTACGTTTCACCATTTTCACGACTATTTGTTATGTATGAATGAATTTAATGACAAAACTGCTTCTTTTTTTTTATCCCATGAAAATTCTTAAAAATGTTTCATGTTAGTTATCAGAGCTTTCTGAAACCGAAATAACCCAGTGATCAAATAATACAATGCAAAAAAATAACAATAAAGAAATGAACGAGTTGTTACTGATACAATAATGATTTTGTTGTTTATGTAAGTAAAGGATTTAAGCATTATTATGAAGTTTTATTAACACTACGATTGACTTTATTGATCCCAGGGGAACATTTTCATGAACTAAAGTGTTATTGTTATTAATGATCATGAATGAGTTTTAATTCATGAATTGTTGGGATGTTCATCTTTGTGTTGGAGTATTCCAAAATGAAACTTCACATATAACCATATTGAGAAACATTATTTGGTCAGTCAGTTAACACCTGGTCTGTCTGAAAGCATCATCACAACTTTGCTCCTTTTCTTTACATTAACATTTACTTACAAATATAAAAGAACAAAACAAACGAAAGACATTATTTGGATTTGCCACTGGTCCTCTGGGCTACTCTGCACTGGTGGCTTTTTAAACATCCCTGGCCCCCACTATTGTAACTAGGGACCGACTGATATAGGATTTCTTTAAACAATATTGATATTAGTGAGAGAAAAAATCTGTTACCGATATATTGACAGATATCTTTCTTAGCTCTATCTTCGATCCGTAGAGATGGATAGATGTATAGGTGGATATACGTATACATATATATTGTGTTGATCCCTCAAATGCTGTTATGAAACAAAGATATATAATGAAGACAAGATGGTCACTCAACTGGAAAGTAACCACACATGTACGTGCATCACTGCTTGACACTCTGCAGAGTAGTAAAGCTTGTTGTAATCCATAAAGCACACACTGCTGGTGAAAGAGAACCGCTAGTGTAATATAATAAAACTGGAATGAAATCCTGTTTGGCAGGTGAATGTCCAACCACGCTTTTAAAAACATTTTACCATACAAGAGAAAACCTGTACTATAATCCATGTCTGAGTGTACAATCCAATTGTAGTCAGGATGATTGCAGGCACCCAGCGGCGGCTGCCTTTCAACATTGACGCGCATGAAGGTGCTTTTTAAACATTGATGCTTTAGCAGTAATTAAAAAGATGACCTCACATCAATCTCTGACAAAACAGCAGAATCACAGGAAAACAATGTGAACTTATGAGTCACTGGTTTGTGTTTCAGCTGGCCCAGTCTTAAAACTGTCGACCGCTGATTTCTAACCTCCTCCAAACCAAACCAGTTTACATCAATAAACAAATCTAAACCAAACCTTTTCCCTGTGCATCTCATAAAAAAAGATCAGCCAGGAACATGTTAAAAAAAACAGGCATAATTATTGCTTTTTATTGATATAGGTAATGTCCTTGTTAGGGATGCATCGGTTCATTGGTATCAGCTGGTTACTGCCCTGTTTTCAGACATCAGCAAATAATGTGGCATCAATCGTATCAGTGTGATGCTGTCATCTAGTCCACCTAACTGCTGATTCAGAGAAGAGTTTGTTTTATTGGGTAGTAGATTTACCTGTCACTCTGTTCTGTTTTCATGGTCAAACATGAGAGGATATGTTGAAGTCTTACACCAAAATGAGTAATGAAAAAAAACATCGGTATCAGAATCTGCAACCAGCTAAAATTTTATTAAAAACATTAGTATCTATATCAGCCCTGATTCTTAACAATTTGTGCAATCCTAGTTCTTCTCCTGCCACCATGACTCATCATTTTCTCCCTTTCCACAGACTGAACCTCAGAGATCGATAGTCATGTCATAGGTCAGCTTCCCATGTGCCCTCTCTGACACACACACACACACACACACACACACACACACACACACACACACAGTGACATTTGCTGCACTTAGCAAATTGCAGCCCTGATGAAGACAGGCACTTTCTGTCCTTCCCCTCCTTCTAACTGCTGTCACCTCTTCTTCTTACTTTACGTCTTCAAGCGTCACTTCCCCGTTGTGACCTCCCTATTTCTTCCGCCCATGTATTTCACAATGATGTTAAGTTGTAGACCTCATTAATCTTCTGTCATACGGACATTGTATCAAACTAAACCTCCTCCAGATATTTATTCTGATGAATAATCTGCGTGAAAGTCACACGCACATTTAAACATGAACACTTCTCACATTAGGTTGGTTTGATCTGGTATGCATTCGTACTCCAGCCACATTTACATCAAGAATTCTAAACTCTGATCCATTACTTTAAGCTAACAACTTCAAACATTTAAAAATGACATCACTGTATCAATTTTAAATATTTACCCATACTTTTGATTCATTATTTTTGAATGCTTTCCTAATAATTCAGAATTTAAGCCAAACCATGTTTATTCTTTTTCTCCAACCATCCCTTAAGTTTTTTTATGTGCCATTTTTAGAAATCATTGTCCCTAATAATGGACATTGCCTCTGGGTGGTTTTATTGTCTGGTGTTTATTTTATTTTCTCTAAAAGTACCTGTGTGTGTGTGTGTGTGTGTGTCGGTGTCGATGTGTGTGTGTGTGTCGGTGTGTGTGTGTCGGTGTGTGTTTATTGCTTGCTTTGTTTGTGTGCGCTTCTAGCTGGAATCAAAATTATTTTTTTATTATACAGGGAGAGAAAAGCAAACAGATAAAAAAAAAAAATGCACGGCATATGCATGTAGCACTTATGAGCATGCTCAAGGGCGATGTCTGTTAGCTCAAGGCCTAATTGGCGTATTGTATTGTGCCGGTGGGACAAAAGAAGCCCAGCCTAACAAATGAGGCTTGGACGGAACCTGACAACTCATTGAAGGTTTTCTCCTCGGTGTCTGTTCATGGAGGAAATTAGGTGTTCAGACACTTTCATCAGTGCTTTTATCATGTTAAGTCTGTGTCACACAGAAAGTGCGTGCAGGGTTTGAATGGATACGTGCAATATGACGTGTTTTGAGAATGTCAAATGTTTCTCAAGTACACATTTAGAGAGACTATAACGTGGCCTCTCAAGGGGGGCAGAGAAGAGACATTTTTATGCATTTGCTGATTTCAGATCCTGAGTGTCCTTGAAAATAACTTTTCCCCTCGTTCATTCATTGTGCAGTCATTGTTTTCACTTTCTAACTTGATTATATTTCAGTCCATGAGGAGTTGTTTCTCCTCAAAATGAATTACATTTCCCCTCAAATATGAATTATATTGACCTAAAAGTGCACAGGGCACCGTTGAAACACTGGCTCCTCAGAGTTTAGGAATCTACAGTTCATCAGCGATTTGTAATGTGATGAACACACTCGGTGGAGGAGGAAAAACACATTAATATCATCGGGTATTCTCTGTTCCTTTTTGGGGAATCAAGAGGAGGAGCAAGGTTAGAGGAGGATAGGTAAACAAAAAAAGGAGTATCGCAACAACAAGGCAGAATAGGCAGCGAGTCTCAAGGCCCTCCAACAGGGAAATCCACTTCTCTATTCTCCATAGTAGACAATAGCACATGTAGTTATTGTTTTATAAGGGGTAAAGTCAGGCCAACTGTATTTATAGAATGCTTCAAAGGAAAGGAACAGAAGCTTCCACCCTTGCTTTAAACAAGTGCCGACAAATTTTTGGGCCTATCTATCTTTAGAGATATATAGATATAGTTGTTTTTTTTATAGTTGACTGTAAAGGACAGCCAGTTGAACAGTACACAGAAACACTCAACTTTACTTAGAAATTAACAATAAAAAAAATAACCTTTATAAAAAAAATATGATACTTACATTGAAAGTATCAGATAAAATGCTGCCTTCCTTCATGAAGTAGTTCCACACCTGTGGCTCAGTTGGTAGAGTCGTCGTGTCTCAACCGGAAGGTTGCAGGTTCGATCCCCAGCTCCTGCAGCTACATGCCCAATGTGTACTTGGGCGAGACACTTAACCCCAAGTTGCTCCCGCTCCTTCGTTAGCAGCGTATGCATGTGTATGAATTAGTGCTGGGCGATATGGCCTAAATTCACGATATTTTTTTTGCCTAATGTCGATGTGACTCGATATTTATCGTATTAAAGTTTATAAATGTATAAAACTGAACCAGACCAAATTGATTAACTTTATAAACCAGAAAGTTTATTTCACAATTATAATCATCACAAAGAAATAAATCACTTTTCCCTGCAGGTACTTAAAAATATAATCATCTCAAAGTAAAAGAAGCCACTGTAGCAAGCAGGGTAGGGGCCTCTTTTATTTTAACTCACAATTTTTCAAATTGCAAATTTGTGCAAAACAACTCTTGAAGGTATGCTCTTCTATATTAAACAAAATTGTGAATACAGTGAAAAAATCAGTATTAAACTAAAATAAATAAAAGCAATCTCAAATACCATAGCACAAAAATGAATCAAAATAAATACATTATGAGAAAACCTTCAATTAAATGCAAAAAATAAGTTAAGAACAGAGGATGCCACAATATGATATGGCTTGTAAAACATTAGAGCTTGGGTACTCTTCAATTTTCACAAATTAGTGCAAAATAATAAGCTTAGCAGCTATAACACCACTTGGTATGACAGATAGGCTATAACATACACATGTCAGAGGTTATAATCCGGCTGGCTTGACCGCAGTTCCTTGGCTATATAGAATGAGATTGCTGACGTTACCTCTCTCCATTTGGTGCTCGTCCTCTCATAACGGGACGAGCTGAACATAGATCCTGCTAGTGAAGTTTGTTTTGTTGAGTTTACAGGAGCGGCAAAGGGAGTCGCGGCTCTCTTTAGCGTGATACATGCATAGTACTGGATAACGTGCTTTACCTTCAGGGGGTTGATCAGATTTGTAGTGATGCCTGTCTTCGTCGCAACATCTTTCATACACATTTTATAGACTACGGTTGTTTGTTCTGTATCATTTTGCCTTAACGGAACCATTTCCAGATGACAGACGTGACGTGCCCTTTTTTTGGAACTAATTCAGACTGGCTCGCATCTTTCTCTTTCTCCTCCATGTTGGTCGCTTACAAGAGCTACTCAGTTGCAGGTGTGGCGTCTCCGCCCCTTCGTCTCCGCGCAACAAGCGCTGCCGCGGAAATCTCATGGAGCAACGAAATCTCGAGTGAAAACTTGAAAGTAGTTTAGAAAACAAAATCGATGGTTGCCTGGAGCAGCGACCTCAGGACCTTGCTGAACCTCACAGGCTGCTGCTGAGCTGGTCAGTGTTAGCACCCAGAGGGGCTGAAATATCACTAATAAGCTAAGCACCGTTATATAAGAGTGATTTTGAAGAGGGGAAATGTCAGAGCAATTGTATATTAACTTAATTAACCAGGGATGCGTTTCACAAACTAGTTAACAACTTACCATGAAAACACCACTTCACTCTGCACACCCGCTGCTCAGCTGTGATTCTTCCTGTAGTAATTGGAAAAGCCCTCCGCGATTTTAAATCGATTCATAATTTCCAAAAATGGATTTTTTTCAAACACCTTCTGTCTCGCCGTAGCCCTACGCGGCTTCCATAGAGCAAGCTACCGGCTAAACACTGCTAAGTGCTAAGGCTAGCTCAGAATGGAGCAGCAAGAAATTCAGCCAGTCCCGCCGTAATTGAAGGCAGGTGTTTGGGCACACTTTGGCTTTTACAAACTCCCGGGGAAGACTGAGCTGGACATGACTTATTCAATATGCAGGGTTTGCAAAATGAAAGTAAAATACTTCGGAAACACTACGAACGCCCGTTCTCACATCATACGCCATCACCCGGAGTTGAAAGAGGAGCAGCGGGGACCAACACCAACAGCAGAGCAACCAACACTGCACTTCTTCTGCAAACTTCCAGCAAACTCTGAACGGGCAAAAAGAATCACGAAATCCATCGCCTGTTTAATCTCAAAGGACCTGCGCCCCTACAGCGTGGTTGGAAATGAAGGATTTAGATTTATGATTAAAACAACGGAGCCTGAGTACGCAATACCATCCCGTAAGTTTTTTTTCTGAAAAAGTGGTACCGCAGCTTTAAGAAGAGACTAAGACAAAAGTTGCAGAGGCTTTGAGTCAAGCCACCAAGGTAGCTCTTACCTGTGATGCACAGACATCAAGAGCAACCCAGTCCTTCGTCACATTCACCGCTCACTACATCACAGACACCTGGCAGCTTTTTTGTATAACTTGTTATTCTTAAAATCACTTACTGAGTGAGAATTGAGAAATACAAAACGTTTGTGCAAGTTAAGCATAATAAATGTTATATTCGGTCTCAACATTTGCCTTTGCGTGTTTATATTATTGCAATCAGTATAAAACCTTTTCAAATAATAACAATTGTATGATCTTACACTTTCATGCAATACCACACCACCTTTATTAGCTCACAGATGACTGGAGTACATCCTGAAGTATGTACTAATCAAAAAATTCCAGAATCGTTTTGAATCGAAAAACGATTCTGAATCGAATCGTGACCCCAAGAATCGGAATCGAATCGTGAGACACCCAAAGATTCCCAGCCCTAGCAGATAGTCACGTAAAATGCTGATGTATCGGTCAGGCTTTACTTTAGACGTTACAAAACAGTTCAGTTTGTGTCGAGCAATAAAATATACATCAGTGCTGAGTTCAGGAAGGTTGTCAGCAGTGTGCAAATGGGTGAAAAAAGTGGAGAAGAGGTGGATTTACAGGCTTCTGCACTCAGCCAAACACTGATATAATAATGTGTGTTTTTAAATCGTAATGCCTCTAAACATTCGTTTTGTTCTTCTCTTGGCTCTGAAGTATTCATGAAATGCCAAGATGAGCACGCTTTGCTGTCACCACTGAAAAAGAATTAGTCACTTAGAGCAGCCAGCAAAACTTGCAGTCCAATAAGTCAGCCAAAATGGTTGTTTCTATGTTTTGTTTGTTGTCAACTTTGAGAGGATCAAAAAAAAAAAAAAGGATTTTCATCCTATCGTCTGACTTTGATCAGACTTAACAGCATTTCTTTTCTTCAGAGTGCAGTTCAATCGCAGCTCTATATTTTTGGTCTGAAACAAGCTTTGAAGATATTTTTGAACATTTCTCCAAACCTTATTTGTCCTTCATCGTGTCTTTCATTCTACCTTTTTCACATCTATGAGAGGGAAGATTTTAGACAAATATAATCAGGTAATTTCTGCCAGAGGTTTTTTGGCGCTAATAAGCAGTTAAATGTTTGAATATCTCTGTCACCAAGCTGAGCAACAAGTCACAGACATTTAACATCATTTCATTCTATTATTTATCTGCTCGACTTGACATAAGTGGGAATAAACTTTGCCCAGTGGTGGTGTGTGGGTGTGTGATTGTCTATGTGTTACACCGCAGCAGACTTTCCAGGCAAGACCTTTCAGCCTGTCATGGGGGTGATTAGAATTTGCTGTGACACACAAATACGTGCATCCCCACATGCAGAGACTAACACACACAGTCCCACATAGCAGCACATACCCTGCTGCCTGTGCTGAGATGTTGTGGCCTGCAGCAGCATGCAAGGTCTGATGCAGTTCACCTCTTGTGTCATTGAGTATTAGAGTATGGACTATCTGTCTGGTTCATTGCAGAAACTCACAAACACAGGCACACACACACACACACACACACACACACACACACACACACACACACACACGCTCGTAGTGCCTTGTTGATTTTCACTCTTAACATTACTGCCCAAGGTGAGGGGTATAGCTCCCAGCTGATAAATACCCTGTCTCTCCCATGCATGCACACGCACACGCACACACACACACACACACACACACACACACACACACAACCTCCCTGGTAAATGTACAGCATGTTGCAGAACATGTCCTCCTAAGGCTTCACACGTCTTACACTTTCTCTTTCCACACATTAGAGCACACACACTCGCTTAGAAAACACACATCTGCTCACAAATCCATTCCTGCTCTCCAACATTTTGTACTTTCACTCTTGTAACATCCTGTTTCCATCTTCTCAATTTTCTCTCTTCTCCATGGTTTCACTCTTTTAAATACACTTTCATTCAGCCTCTGTCTGACACACACACACACACACACACACACACACACACACACACACACACACACACACACACACACACACTCAAACAATCAAGGCATGCTGTGGAGAGACTCCTTCTCCGTCTGGCTCGGGGGCCCAGATTGATTAATGAGAAAGGCAGCAGAAATGAGTGAGGAAAAGCAAACGGTGATGCATGTTCCAACCTCCGCTCCTTGATATTGTTGAATTATCTATTTTTGGCTGATGCTGCTTTGAATGTCCACACAATATTACAGACTGTCTTGGCAATACAACAACAAGCAAGAGCAAGAAGTCCAATCTATTCAGAGAATTCAGACGACTCTAAACTAGCTTGTTATACTGCGATGTATTTTTAAACTGACCCTGGACAGAATCTTTATCAAATATATTGCAGTAAGCTTATAATTGAGCACCCTTCCTACCCTAACTTTACTCAGGGTGGTTAAGAAATGGAAAGAGAAGAAAAGAACAGAAATCTTTCATGTACCTAACCCCCAATTCTTACAACTTGTAGTAAAGTGTATCGGAGCAGAACAATGTTTTTCCTTTTTCAACTGCCTCTGAGTCTCCTGAGCCATACAGGCAGCAGCACAGTTAACATTTCTGCCAAACAATGAGCAGCCATTAGGCTTGGGCGGTATCAAGGTATACCAGGGTATTTAGAAATCCCGACGGTATGACTTTGAATACCAGCGAAAATACAAACGCTACTTTTTCTGTGAAACTGAAACAAATATAATGTATTGAGGTGAGGGGTTGTATTGCACATCACGGGCCAGCAGGGGTCAGGTCCTATGTAGACCCCTGTTAACGTGGCCACTATGACTGCACTGACGCAGGTCAAGACAGAGCTGATAGCCCTGGGAAGGTAAACGGTGGGCTAACATCGGAGTGGAGGAGGGAGACCTTTTCACATCTTTTCTTCCTCACGAGGTCATAATCATGCATTAACAGAAAACAGGGGCATATTGTTCCGTAAATAAACCGTGTTGAGTGCTCTTTTCATTGAAAGAGTCCTGTATTACAGTTAGAGTGACCAGCGGAGTTGGACAGAGAGCTAGCGAGCCTCTGCTTGCCTTCACAACTTCACTGCATGCTGAGAGCTCAACTACCGTACTGTAGCTAGTAGGAGTGAACTCCCGAAAGTTAAAACAGAACTAAAAGAGCGACAGAGCTGCACAGAAAACTTTGTCCACGTTACTGAACACAATTGGAAATCGTTTTACAAATTTTTACAATTTTTTTTTTATTATTATTTATTTATTTATTTTTCATGTTCCGTGGTAAAATGGCAAGACGGTATGGTATTATGAAAAAACGGATACCGCCAAAGTAGGCCTGGGCAATAAAACAATAACGATAATTATCGCAATATACTTTTTCTTACAATAAATATTAAAAATGTTCGATAGAATTTAACCTGTAATTACACCGCCCAACCACTGGGAAACGGGGGGGGGCGCTAATGCGCATTGAACGCTCGTTGCCACCCGACATTAAAGAGAAGAAGAAAAAGAAGACGAACAGCCAATCATGTCGCAGGGATATGGGTAGGCGGGCTTACAGACGTTCAGAGCAGAAGGAAAACATAGCCACATTAGTGACGCTGAAGAAAGCGCTGAGCCTGCCAGCTCAAAGCAGGAGAAAACATCGTCGACAAGACAGACCGCTCAGCTGCAGGAGTTTGGAGACATTTTGGATATTTACAGTCCGACAAAAAACGAGTAACATGCTCTGTTAACTGTGCTGAAGACGAGTGAAGCTAAAACGTGCCCTTCACTGTTTGACACAATATGACCCGTTAAAAACACGCTGAAGGAAAGAAATGACCAAACGTCCCAAACCAGTGTTAGTGTGGACCGTATTGTAAATAATATAAAGAAGTGTATGGTGTGGACCCTCAGTAAGCAGCGGGCCAGTAGGCTAAGTGTTACTGCCCAGCAGCTAACTGTCATATCAGCGTTTCCAGCTCCGTGCTCTGAGCTTATGATGGTGACATGTTCTTCTGTTTAATTATAGTTTGTCATGTTCTGATAATAAATAATAATTAAACCATAATTAACCATCTGGTTTCTTCAACTTTCACTCAGGAGCAAAAATCAGCTTTTAAATTTGAAAGAAGTAATGATTTAACATTTATCGTGATAATTATCGATATCGACTGAAATGAAATTTTTTATCGTGATAACATTTTTAGTCATATCGCCCAGGCCTACGCCAAAGCCTGGCAGCCATACATGCAAACTTTAAACCAGACGCATTAAAAGACATAAAATCAAGTATTTTTCAGAATCATAAATATATGAGGCACAACAACTACTGCCAGAATAATGCACTTGTTTTCAACATCATAGATACAGAGCATATTTGTCAGAATATACACACACTTATTTAGTTGACCATCGAGGCTCCCTTTCCTGCTGCAGTCTGTGAGAGTTCTCCAGAAATTCACCGCTGAACTATACTCAAGAGTATACACACACACACTCATATACACACCTAAGTCAGATTGTCCCAAAGTTTGTTTTGTTATTTGTTCCGCAGCTGTAGTTCTTGGTTCATGAACAAACAAGGTAGTGATCCTGCAGCATTTCTCGGGCTCTGTGCTCTGAATTGGATCTGTGGAGGATGAGCTGGCTGGTCTGCCACTGGCCTGTTCTCTCTCTCTCCATCTGAATCTCAGTTAAGCCAGGAGGCTGCGTCTCAGTTTGTTCTCTACATGTGTCCTCTGTCTATTTCCTTTTGACCACGGGTACAGCATGTAGTTGTTTGTTTGTAAATCTGCCTGTCTGCTTAAGATGCCTGGGGAAGTAGAGTTAGTGTTGTTAATAGTATTGGAAGACATTCATCTCCATCTCTTATTTTTTTTATGTGTTGAAGTGTATACTCTGATTAGTTCAAGGACTGTATGTTTTTCCATTTTTATCCTTTCAATAGTTTTTTATAGTTTAATCACATTGAATACAAAACTACATTGACTAAACAGGAACAACCCTTAAAGAATATGATGGTACAGCAATTCTGTTTTTTTTTATGTTTGTATTTTAGGAAGAGAAAAAGAGCAAATCAAGCGTGTTATTAATATGCGTGTATCTGCATGAGTTCTTGATATTGATGTTCAGCTAATGCATTGTTTGCTTTAGCTTCATGCTTTGGGACGTCGTTTAAATAGAGCACAAATGTCCCCGAAATAGGAAATGTTATCCAAATACAGCGATTTGTGATTCAGAGGAATGTCGAGCATTTTCACTGTATATCACTTGGCCCTACTTTGTGTTTTTCGGAATACATTTCAAATGTTTAGTGAAGAGCTGAATTTTGCTGTTTCTGCAGAATGATCTTTCATTTCTGCCAAGAATCTCTCTTGGTGTGTTGGCTTGCTTGGATCTTGGTCACTTGTGAGCTCTCTGAGGCTCTGTTGACCTGCCAGCTCAGGGAAAAACACTGTGCCGTCCCACGTTCTTTGAATTAGTACTCGCCATTGAAAAGTTCAGCCCTTCAGAACTTTTTTTTCAAAACCTTCCCTAGATCCATGCCTTTGATTTCAGTCTTCATGATTGTACCCAGCCAGATTGAACCTTGTTGTAAAGACCTCTTGGTGAGATTGAGAGGAGTTTTTCTATTAAAGTTGAAAAAATAAAAACATTGACATACACCGGTTAACAATCATCATACGTCTCTATTTACAGATTTTACACAAACATGTAGAATCTGTACTCTTGGGTCTGGATTTTAGTGTGGGAAGTGTGCTGGTTTCCCATTGCAGTATGTTTGTAGTCTGACCAATCAGAGACCGGCATGCTCTGGTGTATACAGGAAAAAAGCAAAGCATATGAAAAGCAAAATCGGCACAATCCAATCCACTGTGATGACTTCCCAGCTCCCATATGACAAAGATTTATTTAGCTTTATAAATAGAAATCTGTATTCAAGTGCAGCTAACAATCTGTTTTGGATCCAAAATTTCCACACGAGCGAACAATGCATCGCGCTGAGTCACAAAAGCCGTTCAGCATTTAGACTTCCTGGAATGCTTCAGAAATGACAGAACTGAACTTCCATTCAACAAACAAGCATTTCAAAAGTTGTCTTCTCCTCGTGAGGAGAGGAAATATAAATTGTGAAAATGAAAAAACAAAGTGCAGTAGTTAATGAGTTGGCAGTGTGGATGTCACTTCATCATATCAACTTTAGATTGACGAAGGGGAGGGGAGATGCACAGAGAAGGTTTCATGCAGGCACACATTTTAAACAAATCCTTTCTATTTTGCAAATCAGTGATTTTTCTACAACAGAATTATTATCAAAACAAGATAATTGGACGCTGCACATTAATACGGTATTAAGTTATAAAGAACTGCACAGGGAGTGGACATTGGTTTAAGACAGGACAGAGCTCATTGGTTTTCCTGACTCTGTTGTCAATCCTGCGGCCTTCAGAGTTCTCCCAGAGACAGATCACTTTGTGCACAATTTCTCTCCTAATGATGGGGTGTTGGGGCACGTATACACTTCAGTGGTGCTTGAGAGGTAACTACACATACTGATTGGCATAGAAGTGCAGATACATTGGTTTGTGTGGCAGGCTGCCATTCCTCTCCATTGAGCTGTGTGTGATGGTGGCTCTGCTGCTGGCCTGCCCCTAGGCCGGGCTGCTTGCTCCCAACTCTCTGTCACAAACACTCTTCACCTTCTTCGTGCTCTCTCTTTTTCCTCCTCTATAACTCCTCTTACCCAACATCATCTTTTTTTTCACCTACTTCTTCTTTGTCACTGCAGACTCGGGATTACAAATACGACACGTGATCGTCTCCCACCTGCTCCTCCCCACCAGCGAATTTTTCTCTATGAAACATACCATACGTTTATTTTTCTGGTGGGATTGTTACTACGCTTAAGATCACAGCTAAGAAACACACACACAGTGCCAGGCAGACACAACTGACACCTCCTCCTCCTCTTTCTCCGGTGGTTTTTCACAGAGCTGCTTCATGGTCTGCAATCTCTTTCCCCCCTCATGTACCCTATCTTCCTCAATTCCTTTCCTTCCTTCTTATCTCCTCCCCTCGTATGCTTCCATCCCCTTTGTCTCACCGGCCATGTCAATCACTAAATAAAAGGCTAGATTATAAGGTGAGATTTGTACAGGACGGACTGTGAATAGGGTCTCTGTCTGGCAGTCACCAACATGTGCTCCAATCCAGATGTTTTTACAGTTCAGTGAGACTTTATCATCATGACGAAGAGGCAATTCAGCTCTGTCCTTCTCGTGGGCAGAACAGGGCAGTTCGTTTTCTGCATGGAGTAAAGCAGAGGCAGTGGTACGCACGACTGTGAGTGAGAGGTGTTTGTGGGAGGTTTTTGAAAAGCTGTATAAATTAATGGAGACAAACTGCAAAATGTTGCGTGCTTGACTGAAAACTCCCTCTACGCTTGATCCCAAAATGCAGTCCTGAGCTTCTTTGTGAGTGCAGTGTGTGGGAGGTCAAACGCCTAGAAGTGACCAAGTGAAACGTTAATACATTTTGACCAAAGTCCCCCTCTGCTTTACATAACAGTACAACCAGGGGTCAAATCCAGGACTTAAGAAAGGAGCCAAAAGACAAATGTCACCTTTTGTAGCAAAATGACGTCACATTTTCCTTCACTTACTCCTCTTTCATGTCCTCGACCCCCCCCATTCCAATTTATTTCCCAACTTCTCTTCTGCCATCCTCATCTGTCTATCTTCTTTGCTTTTTTCTTTATATCTGCTTCCCACCATCCCCTTTTTCCTTCCTTTGCAGTTTGTTCCCGTTAACAGCCCCAGCGGGAGAGGGATGTGCTACACAGGCCGGGGTCTAGGGGGCCACAGCTGCCCAATAACACCCTGATTTATCAACCTCCTCCAGCCAGCCTGCATGGAGATGCTGTTTTGCTCGCTTGCTTTGGTTGTTACTTACAGCCGACGAGGCAGGTTGTTTATATTTCTGGCTGTGCGTCCTTAGGATGTGTCAGGCGTAATGAAATGGCTGTCTTCGCAATGTATCTAGCTTTCTCTGCAGTTGCTGAAGCCTGCCTGTGTATCTGTCACACCTTCCTCCCTCTACCAGGATATATTACTGACATAAGGAATGGAAGGGTGACTGGTGATCCCTTATTGAAAATCTCCGCCACAGCTCCTTGATAACAGGAGATGAAGCCTTTGTTTGTTTTTTTCTGTTTTGGTGCATTTGTCCTTCACATCTTTGTTGCTCATTTTGTCTCTGCATTTCGCACATCCTCAATCCTCTGTTAGTACATCATGTCCACTTCCAGATGGAGACCAGATATTCACAGATCCAAAAAACCTTTAAAAAAATCTCCAAGCTAATATCAATGAAAGTCATTCTGAATGTAAATGTTTCTTTCTCTCCTTTCTTTTGTCCCATCCCTCTCCCCCTCTCTCCGTCCCTACCTCTCATCCTGCCTCTAGTCCAGTACCAGATGGAGATGATGCGTTCTCTGCGTCACGTAAACATCGACCATCTGCATGTGGGCTGGTACCAGTCCACCTTCTATGGCTCCTTTGTCAGCAGAGCGCTTCTCGACTCCCAGTTCAGCTACCAACACGCCATCGAAGAGTCAGTTGTGCTCATCTACGGTAAGTGTCCTACACAGAGTAGTGGGAAGTGATTATGTTGATGGATTATTTATTTTTTTGCATCAAACGTAGGGAAAAAAGGCAACTGTTCCGAAATGTCCATAGATGGGCCCTGTCAAAAGAAGTTAAAGAAACAATCTGCTTTACAGGCTGGTCCTCTGCATGATTTCCCCCTCAGATGGAATTTTCCACGTTTTATGGAAATACTCCCTGCATTTAAATAAGACTTTTTTTTAAAGCCTTTTTTTATTAACTATCGAGAGCTGTCCAAAAAGCAGAAATCTGTTGGATTCACAACCTAATCTAATTTAGTCACAAAAATGAACATGTGATATCTCTTTGCCCCCGCACTTTGTGTTGATAGAATGTTTTTGTTGGTCTATTACAGAAAACTCCAATATTATCCTTTTTATTTTTACTGGGATCAGGACATTTACAAGAAAATATAAACTATGATAAAAGCCCCCGTTAAAAGTTTTTAACAGGTTATGATACTGACGAAAAGTAATACTGACTCTATACAAGCTACACGGCACACAAGACCATCAGGGAGAAGATCCTGAAGTAGGGCTGGGTGATATGACCTCAAACCAGAATCACGATTAATTGACCATTTTACCTCGATTACGATTAATAAACGATTATTTCGTTTTAGTTTTTTGCCCTCATAGTTCACTGACATGGTCTCTAATGTAAATATGCTCAACTATTAAAGCTGGAATATTGTTTCTAATAAAAGAGTGTATATCTGATGAACTATTTTGTGGTTATTTATTGAGTATTTCAAACTGAAATCAAAGCATCACTTGAAATGAAAATGACACATTTTAGTTTTAAAGTAGACATTATCTTCTCTGAAACAGTAGAAAATAAATAACTTACAACAGTTTTTCCGTAGTGTTTACATTTGACTTCTTTTTGTTCCGTGTCGTCTTCCCTAAAGACAAAATGTGTCCAAACGACATTGCTTCCATGTCGCGGATTGGACGTGTCGTCACGTGACTCTGAAAATAATGGAAATACAATTAAATAATCGACATGGGGCAAGATTACGTCGATTAGAGGTTCTGAATGTCGGTTTCGATTAATTTTTCGATTAATTGCCCAGCCCTATCCTGAAGTAAAACAATAACGCCTTATTTCACGAGTAAATATTCAAACGAGCCACGCTATCTAAATGAAACAAAAACCCAACATTGTTTTTATGTTCTTAAATTAGCTAAGTTCTGCATTGCAGATGGTTTTAATAGCAAAAAGGTATCTGACAATCACCTTTTGGCAAGTGGTCTCTGGAAGATTACACCTTTATTTCTTATTAAATACACCAACACAGCAATGATGGGTTCAACCATCGGTCAGTACAGGTAATACAACCCTTTCCATCTCTAGCAGGGAAAGTTTTATTGACAGAGCTGTAAAAGAACAATAGGGCCAATCCATTGCTTTATTGTTCATGTGTCACACAGCCATTTACTGACGTCCAGTAATGAATGGTCTTTGGAAACTGGTTCTAAGGAGATTGAACCAGCCCAGTTAAGATCTACACAGTAGCTCCAAAAGTGAGGTGCAATCTTCATGCTCCAATGAGGGACAAACATCTCAAATCATATATTGGGAATTAAAAAATATAAGTGCTACTAGTGATTTATGGTTTATATTTATTGAAAGAATGATTAAAACAATCTCAAGTAGAACATTTCTCTTTTATTAATAGGTGCCTAAGAATAGGACTGCCTCTAAGAAATCTTATAATATTCTAATGTGTTTGATATTTAGAGGGTCTTTGAAATAAGTCTGTGTGCCAGGTATTGCAAAAGAATAGTTGAGCTAAGCACTAATGTTATAAAGCAATGGCTGCATTTCAAAGTGTCTTCATTCTCACCACATCTAAGTACGTTTTAAATAGACTTTAGTGCTTCAAGAAAAAAAAGATAAAGATTCACATAATTCACATCTGCTGTATGAAATTTAATTTTCTGCCAGCTGCTGCCAAAGAACATGTAAGCAGTGTGAATGTTAAGTGTATAGGTAGTTCTACTCCGGTCCCCATAGAACACCACAAAGAGCAGTGTCCTCTCAGCTTTTCATGAATGTCCATGTTGTCTGTCTACAGCAAATGAAAGGACAACAGCGTAGGAGGCATTGACATTCAGAATACAGAGAAAACACACAGGATTAACAAGGAGGCTGGTAGCTGCTAACATGACAATTATAGATGTCATGTGTATGCACCTGCCTTACAGTGAAACCTGTAAGAGCTGCCAGGAATTACCACACCACAAATGCCCTCTCAGATGGTGGAAGCTTTCTTTCAGATAACAGCAAATTAAAGCCTGTAACAATAAAGTGGCATGCATTGAACTCCTCTTTGTCTCTATACATTTAAATGTATGAGTACGTTACCACTACAGGTGGTCATTGAGTTCAGAGGCAATACATTGAGAGCACAACTGTTTGTGTATTCAAGAAGCTTCATGTGACTCACACAGGACTTTTTCACAATGAGGACAAACATTCAAATAGAGACAAAATGTCTAGATTCTCCATCCCTGAGCTTTACGATCTTACAAGCAACTTTAGCGTAAAACCAGGGTGTCATAAAAACTCTTTAAACTCACTGACCTTAAATCAAACTCTTTTTAAGACATTTTTTATTTTGCTTTTTTACATTTTGGACACAACAGACAAAAACTTAAATGTAAGGAGAAAAATAATAGAAGTAGGATGATTTATTGTACAAAAGTAAGACTACACACAATAAAAAGATCCAAACGTGGTTGACTTTAAACATAAGAATTTCATAGCCGACAATATAAAGAGACTAAACTAAACATAAAACAACAAACTGGATGTTGGGAAGCACTGGTCAATGGGTGATAGGGAAAGCACATTTTTGGACTATCCACTCATCTAAAGACAGAGCTTGCAGCCTAAATTG
Organism: Tautogolabrus adspersus; assembly: GCA_020745685.1. Lineage (NCBI taxonomy): Eukaryota > Metazoa > Chordata > Actinopteri > Labriformes > Labridae > Tautogolabrus > Tautogolabrus adspersus. Next base: position 19,558,021 of record CM036542.1, on the reverse strand, counting down.
TCATTTTATAAACTGAGGAAAACCGCTTCAAATTCCATCAATGTTTTTCCAGTCACTGTCCTTTATCTCTTTCAGGGTAGTCATGTTATTATCATCATCATACAAATCTATTACAGACAAAAATTGATTTTAACCAATGGACATATGAACCCCTCAATCTAGTCCCGCCATCCACTTGTCCACCAAGGCAGGAAGTCGGTCAGCCCGCCCTTTTTCATTCTAAACGAGGTCTCCTGTTAATGTCAGTCAATAATGCAGAGCTTAATGGATCAAAGCACCTCAAAGGAATTGACATTATCTCTGTTTAAAGTCAAACGGGAGGAAAATCGATTACTTTTTTGTTCTGCCCGTCATTTGCCCACCAGTCGCTTTAATGTCAATGGATGAATCCACTAATTGACCAACAGGTGACTTAATGGCTTCCGTCCAATGACAGGTTGGAGTAAGAGGGGGCTGTTGAACCAGTTGGCTACAATTGTTTGCCATAGAAACAGTTTTCTTATTTAAAGTTTGAGGGTTGAAAGAGTAAGAATAGACAGGAATAGAGAAGACCTGAAACAGCTCTTACAAGAAACATTTAATACAACTGGTCGGGCATTCAAAGTCATTTAAAGCAAGTTGTAAGCTGTGTTTTTCAGCTCTACAATGACGCTATCACCATATATCTGTTCCTCTTATCTTGTTTAGCTTTTTAACACATGCACAGAACTGAAACATTTCCAAAGTTTTTCAGGATGAGCTGCATATGAATGCAAGTGGCCAACATTTTTACCTGACTTTATCCAAAGGTTTTCCTGCTGGCCCCCCAGTAAAACTTCTACAGAATTGGGGGGTGCTCTGATGTGTGAATATAGCAGATAATATTCAAGACAATTGACCGTGAGGGAGTGGGTGGGGGGTTGTGACGTTTATTTGCTGCGACTGCTGTTCAACTGGTATAATCTTAAACCTGGTTTATTCTTCTGCGTCTAATCTACACCGTGGCTACCCCTTAGTGGCCTAGACCATCGCAAGCACTACATACTTGTGTATTGATGTGTCTGCATAGCTCTGAAATACTCCGCCCACAAACACTAGTTGGCAGTGCAATATCAGTGCCAGTTATATCGCCACAGAGAAGTTCATGATACAAGGAAAATATATTGTCTGCCATTTCAATTTTCATTTTTAAACATCATGGCTTGCCTCCTGAGGACTCCCCCCCCCCCCCCCCCCCGGCCTACAGGGAAAATCCCCTAGCTGTTAGGCACTTTTTTGAAAGAGCAACTTAGAAAGATTTCAGGGACAGGCTGTTCTGGATTTTCTAGACATTTTCAGGAGTGTGTGTGTGAAAAGGGCTTTAGAGTGTCCTCATTAAAGCTGGAGTCAAACTTCAAAGGTGACCGACTGTATATCCATGAGATGTAAAACAGCTTGTTGGCTGAGGTACCTTTGTGAATCTGGTGTCTTGTACGACGAAATCTTACAAAATCGGTCAATAGATCTGCATCCCCTTCATTAGCTGTGTGGCTTAAATTACATTGTTTTTGCTATTTGTAAGTATTGACATTTCTTATTCCGCAGGTGAGAGACAAAACTGAAACAAGCCCCTTCCCTGTACTCCATTGCATCCTACTTCAAATTGAGCAGAACGGATGTGTATATAATGCATGCAAAATAAAAAACTCATAGAGATTCCTTTTCTGCCAGTAAAGATCCCCTTCACAAATTAAGGACACCTATCATGCTAGACCATGCAAGATTTTAATTTATTCACCAAGCTTCCAACAGTTAGGAGAGAGCTGTCTCAATCAAACGTGGCTGTCACCATCCAGCCTCAGTGGAGATGGGCCAGCACAAATTGAGATTGGCTGTGTCTTGTTTGAGATAGGCTTGCTCTGGGCAAATGGCTTTTCACAGTTGGCTGTTGGGAAGTAAATAAGTCACACTAAGATTTCTGGTAGACTGGCTGTCAGCCTACCCAGCCTGAGCCAGTAAAACACTTTTTTTTTCTTTATCTCTGTAGCAACTGACAAACAAGCCAATGGGAAGTGAAGTAGGATTAGATATTGTAGAACAGATGCTCTTACCTATTTTGTCTTTATTTTTTTAATGTTTAACTTTTCTCTTCACTTTGTTTAATTGACTAATTGTAACAGAATCCTTGCCATCTGAATATCTTATTGCAGTTGACTCATCATAAGCTCCCCCACTACCTTTCTTTCTGCTAATCAGTCTCTCCCTGCTAAGTGCTAAGGCTAGCTCTTTAACTCAGTAGAATGCCAAATGGAGCAGCAAGAAATTCAGCCAGTCTCACAGATGACTGGAGTAGATCCTGAAGTATGTACTAATTCATAAATGGACTTTGAATCATGAATCCAAAATCGTTTTGAATTGAAAATAGATTCTCTATCGTATTGTGACCCCAAGACTCGAAATCGAATCGTGAGACACCCAAAGATTCCCAGCCCTACTTTACACTTTCCAAATGTGTAAAAGTATAGAAATGCCTGCAGTGCAGTGCTATTTACGAACTCTAAAGCACTTGACACTGCTTTTATTTTGAGCACTAGGAGCATCAGAGAAGTCAGCTGGAAGCGGTGGACCACAGGGTAGAAATGGGGACCTGTAAACAAACATCAGTTTGACTGGGAGGCAGTTGCTGAATGGTGAATGTTGCCGAGCTCATTCAGTCCTCCTCAAGGTTCCCTTGAGCAAGGCACTTAACCCCCGACATATTCAGTAAATGCTTAGAAGCCTGTTTGATTTTGTATAACTGGAGCAAGACCTTTAGATATGTTTTATAATATTGAAACTACTAACAGTGCGGGGTCATCAACAGAGCCACCAGTGGCTGATACTTCTTAGAAAGCTAAATCTAGAGATGTTTTTTGTTTTTTGTTTTTTTTACTGAAAGGGAGTCTGTGCCAGCTTTGTTTTTGCTGAATCATAGACCTTATTTAACCCTAATCTTTCTCTCTTTATTTCTATCTCCCCCCCACCCCTTTCTCTCAATCTAGATCCTATCAAGACAGCCCAAGGCTCCCTGTCCCTCAAGGCCTACAGGCTTACTCCTAAACTCATGGAGATCTGCAAGGAGAAAGATTTCACACCTGAGGCGTGAGTACTTCATACTACAGAACACAAATTACAGGACATGATGGATGGATGTCATGATCACATGCATATGGCTGAATGTTCACGAATAAATCTTGTCTTGGTGTCTTCTTTGGTGTAGGCATACACAGTATAAATACACAAATGGACTCACATTGCTTACATGAATAGAAAATAAAAATATACGCGTCTTTGATCATCTGCCTCTACTCATTCAATGGATGCAAATATTGGCTGGTGTGTCCACAGGGGAGGTATTCAGCTGCAGTCGAAGACTGATGCTGATTATTTATCAGCCCGCCCTTGCCCAACAAACAAATGTACAATGTTTACACTTTTTCTGACCCCAAGGCTTATTATAATTGCTTTCAAATTGCAGCTTAAAGCGAATGTAATGAGGATGCCATTTTCCAGGCAGTTCAGAGTAGTCCAAGTGCACAAACTCACACATGCATCAGCACATTCACGAGGGGACACACGCACATGCAGTGTAAAATCTGAGTAAACAGTAGGAAAACAGAGCAATGAAGAAATCTCTGTGGTACCAAATGGCTGTTGATTCAGAACATTTCGATATGCATTTTTACATCCACTAAAGGCCAGTGAAATTGGAGGAACATGAGACAAATTAACTACATCCCATTTTTCTCTCCCGTTTCCTCTTTATTTCTTCACCTGTGTGTCTCTATTGCCAGCCACTCGGTTATTGACCCGGTGCACTTGGCTCAGAGTCAGGAACCTTCTCATTTCTGCAGCTTTTCATTAGTTCCTATGATTTATTAAGGCCCTGATCTGTAGCTATCACTGTTCCCAATAAGCCTGTGATTGAAAGAGGGCAGCTCTGGGCAGGAAAAGGACAATATCACTCTTTAACAACAAATTTGTCTCTGTGCTTTTATTTTCTGAATAGAATCTAAATATGAATCATGTGTGTGCGTGTTTTTCCCTCTTAAAGACGTAAAACTTCAAAAGCGTTTCATTCCCCCCTCTCTCTACGATGTGCGGAAAAAGCCATCTCTTTCATGTTGGTATATTTGATGTTAAGCTTGCATATATTGTGCATCTTTCTGAATTGAAAGGCAGGGAAAGATGAGTGCTGAATAGACCCTTTGAACTGCCCTCCAAGTCTGCTGGGCAATGGAGGGAAGTGGTCAATAGCCTCCACTTCAGCACACAATATAAAGCATCAAATTAGTCGGCCTGTGGAGTGAACCTTTTGGCTCTGTCCAGCGGGGCCCAACTCGAAAAGAGCATGGCATTAAGTGTGCCAAAGTCCAGTAGGGTTGCAGCAATTTGTCCTGCCTAGAAATGTGCTGGTCTCTGTATCTTCATAGGCAGCTTCTGTAGATGGCTCTGCAGGCATTTGGAAAGGTCATAATCCCCAGGAAATATTTGAAGGCACTGCAGATGGATAGTTGTGCAAATATGTATAGCAAAGTGTGTTTGTGTTATAATAGATTTCCCCTATAGACTGCAGCTCTCCATACTGATTTTGTTCTCCTCACTCCAATCCTCAGGCAGGACTGTCCAATTTTTTTTGCATTAGAATTGCTCCTAAGGTTCGCTGAAGGTGATGCTGTACTTTGAATACATAAAACTTTTTCCAAAATGACTTTATCCCAATCAGATGATGCCTCAGAGCCTGATGTATCACTCAGACAAAAGGCATTATATAAACATCTCTGTTTTCTGGTACGGTGCTCAAAGTGGATTAATGCAGAGAGCATATTGATCCTATAACAAGCTAGACGCCGCTACAAGCTAACATTAGACATACACAGACATTAGTTTGGAGCTCATGCACTGTGCACAAGTGACAGGCTGAGACAAGGCAGTCAGTCAATGCTATTGAATTTATGTGAGACATTAAGCAAAGTTTGAACCTCCATTTTGTGTTAACAGGCCCATGTCAAAGAAAGAGAGATGCTCTTAGCGCCTAAAGGAACAATTAGAGGAGGTTTACAATTGGTCCATGTATTGCGAATACATTTTTCAGCAGAGTCCATAAAGAGTAATTGATGCTACGGAGTCTAACATTGCTCAGGTGTGGCTGTGTGATCTGATGATTGTGTAGATATCATAACCCAGATTTCATAGTTAAACTTGCACAACATTAATATAATTGTTCTTTTATGTGCTGTGATGCATTTTTCTGGCAGACTATAGTCCACGTAATGACAGGGCAATGCTCCATTTGCAGTTTATTTTTTCTATTTGAAGGAATCTGCTAAAAACAAATCAAATATGCACCATATGCAAAGAAGTCGTCCCGAAGGCGTCTCTGACTTCAACACAACAGATGTTAAATTCCATTAGAATAACCTCATCCACTCTGCAAATATTGAAAGGTGTTCAAAATGTCTATCCTTGGAATGAATTGTTACAGGTTTACTTCCAACACTGAGTCATTCTCATGTGTTCTGTTATACATTCAGTTTATGTGCATTAATAAGCAAGCTGTCCTTTTTTTTTAAAAACACACACTGGATTTCAGAGAAGCTTTTCTTACCTTGAGTATAAAAGCTTTAGTTTGAAGTGTCCACAACAGGATGTTCCATAGGGCTGGACAGTATTGTTGAATTTCATATCAGCTTTTTATTGTGATGTATGGAAGTCTTTGCACTTGTCAATCATCCAGATTGATCAAAGAAATCCCAGATTTTTTCACTTGGTCTGTTTTCATTTGAAATGTGTTTAATGGAGAGTGTGTATTCTGAGAAGTTAAGGAGATGACAGTTAATGTAAAAGAGGCCTATATATCGCAGTCTTATTACATCTTGGTTCTTTCTCTGTCTTTGTCCTCTTATCAAAGGCTAACGCTAATTTCCTCTCCATTCTGCTTCTATCCCTCTTTCACTCTCTCCATAGTTTGAAGAAGGCCAGCATCGGCTTCGAGCATATGTTTGAGGAGGTGCCCATTATCATCAAGAACTCGCACCTCATCAACGCACTGATGTGGGATCTGGAGGACAAGTCCACGGTCGCGGACAAGCACGAACTGCTCAACCTCTCCAGCAGGTCAGACAAGAGGTCATGTGATTATTTGCCCAAGTAGGATTGAAGCCAGACAGCGTATTGTAAATATATATGCAGTGCGTATAACCACAATTGCCATCTTGAGTTGCTGTTTTCAACAGGGTTTTCTCAGGCGACCAACATTTACAAGATGTTTCTGCATCGTGTTGTGAGCCGTTTTGTGGGTTTATCAACATCCGTCAGCAGTAAAAAACCCTGACCTTCAGTCTGGTTGTATATTCTGCAATCTAACACTGACATAGCAGGGAAGGTGTTAGCTGATCTCAAGGATTTTACTGCTGTAGACACTCTGGAGTGACTTAAATTATCTCTTGATTTTTGTATGCGGACCTCGTATTTTTACTCCCAAATGAAAATCTTGTTTTTATTTTTATTTTGGAGTTTAATAATCTTTTATTGCACTTGGAGAGACCTCTGTACGATCATAATGTTTTGCAGCTTTTCAGTCATCGGACACGGTAACATAACAGCCTTCTTTATTTTTGGATGCTGCTTACATCATTGTGTCTGCAAGCACATATGAGCAAGAGCTTACATGGTGGAAAATAACTGTAAAAACACTCTCTAATCATATCCAGAAAAACAGAGTTTATTGATGGATGTTTCATCATCCCAAACAATCCATTACTGGAAACAGGTGCCACTTTAATTTGATCCGTCTGAACGTGGTTACCATGGTACTGTGCATAAATCTCTATTGAGAAGAATAGCATCTTCCTAAAAGTGTCTGACAAGCTTTAAACCATGTCATGGTATCTCTTTGAACCTGCAGGCTGCTTTCAAAGACATGAGTAAACGCTTTTTGAAAATTAAAATTGATTTGACATCACAGAACTCCTGGGCATTAGTCTGTGTCGTCTACACTGTTCTGAAGTGAGGGATAAGCTCTATTGGCGTATTTTCTCTTATGTATAGCCACCATACAGGCTTTGTTCAAACACTGGGACACAGGGTTGGTTAGCTGGAATGTGTCGAAGGGGCTGGCCTGTGGTGGCATTGCCCTTTCTTGAAATCAATGTGGCCTTCCCTCTTGCCACCCCGAAATCAACTATGATTGGCTTTTTGCTCTGTCAGAGGCGGGGCTTCTGCTTAATCAAGTAATTCTGCAGTGTTGCAAACGGCTGCTAGTAGCTTTCTTGTAAGGCTGCACAATAAATCACATTTTCATCATTATAACAATATGATCAATCTCAATGAACACACTGCAAAAGTTTCAATGTATTGGAATAAAAATATATATATATGTCCCCAAGAAGTGCTCTCTCACTCAGCATGTGTACATTTTACCTGTTAGATGGAGGTATAATGGACATGCTTTTACAATTGTGATGCAGTCAGACATATTTATAAAAAAAAAACACACACATAAAAGAGACCCATTTCTGTAATACCTTCTTTAAAATGTCCACAATTGCTGAATTTTTCTCTGCAATGACAGCTTCCACTAATAACAGCAGCTGCTTTTTAGATCTCTGCAAAACAAACGCTTACAGAAGCTGCTCTGCGTTTGACCTCCTTTGTTTGTGTGCATTACCATTTATCGTTAGCTGCACAAATTATCATTCAAATGTACATCGCCTGGGTCACATTCCGATACTTTTCACAAGGTTAGGCATGCAGTTGACAACACTAATGACGTAAGGGCCAGATTTGGTGGACCTGTGATGTTGTGCCTCTCAGAAATATACAACAACAAGCTAAAGTTGATAGACTACACTGGCCATTTATGTTGTGATGAAAGAATGTATCAACCAGTGCAGCACTCTGGCTCTCCTGTGAGGTTATTATACTTTTCAGAAGATCATAGACTTCAATCATATACAAGCATAAGCTGCATACGAGGCTGTGGAAAAACATGTTGGTGATATGAGTCTTTTTTTCTTTACATGAAATTTAAAAAAAAAGACAACACACCTGGTCCTCTAAAATGTAATCTTAACCTACACGACTTCAGTTCCAGACGGGTGAGGGTTACAATATCAAGACGTCTCAATGTGAAACTTGCCAGTCATGGAACAATTGTTGTGAGTGTTGACTAATTCAGTTTGTGAGCATTTCTTGTTTGGATCACAACTGTAACCCACACTGAAGGAGGGCAGTTCAAGTATATATTTTGTATTTTAAACATGTTAGACACCTAATCTGATTTTTGGGGAATTAAAAATTGCACCTTTTTAGATATGATCAAATCCAGTCCAAAACTAGATGCAGTAAATGCCACATCCAAATGTCAAAACCAATTTATTCAGAAATCTCTCCAAAAACAGGAACTGCCTTCAAAACTTTGTCTCCCATCACTAATGAGCACAATATGAACAAATATCACGCCAGCATCTCAGCTCACAGCCTGGCACTTTAAGTCTCACATTCAGATCTCCGAGGCGCTCGGCTTCAGTCTCTGGAGAATTTATCAGCAATCATTTATGGAGATAAACCGCTGCAAGTGGAGCAACAGCTGTGAAGCTTCCCAGGGGCAGGTGTGAGAAATTAGTACAATAACGACTCAAAGTGTAGATTTACACACTGTTGGCGCACAAAACACACTGTGCTTACTTACTCGCATCAGTGTAGCACATGAGGAGTTGTTGTGAGTCTTCCCGTACGTGTCCTGAAACAGCCGAGTAAGTAACCAAGTCATGAATTAAATGAAGACTCCAGATATATACAGAGCATGCACATGGCCAACCAAGCCTGGCACCAGTCATTTGTTAGAAATTGTCAAATAGACTGAAGGAGAACACCTCACTTTTCCTGCATATTGTTCCATTTTCCTAATGACTACTCGGATGTTGAAACACCGAGTTTGATTTGACCTAAAATGAGGCAGAAGCAGCCCGGCCCTCCCCAAAGGTTTCCCAGCATGACTGGCGATGGGATGTCAGGCAAGATGAAATTGTTTCCTGAAGTTGTCAGATTGCTGCGCAGCCCTGTCCTTGTATTGGTTTGTGGCGTCTTTCCCTTCACATCTTCTCCTGACAGCCCCACCTTCTTTTCCTCATTTCCACCCCTTCAAAAAAAAGATAATGATATTGGGTTTTATTTAATGTTTTTCCTTTTGTCTCATTTTCCAATCTGCAGCCCCATTTGTCAATGTCATAGACGTCTCAGGCTGAGTGAATGCAGTTTCACTCCAGCAAACAGGGTTTTTCTTACCACAGATGATGATGTTGATGGGGGTGATGGATTGCATGAATGTAAATTCATTTATGGTGCCCCTTTCCCCCCTGAAATGCCTCTATGTTTGCAATGTTACAAAGCAGCCTGTTATGTCAGGTCCCAAAGCTATTCACATATGGAAAGTGATCTGCACCTGCCTAAGAATTTGCCCAACATAAAGTGGCTTACATTTCTCATTACAAATCATCCTTTAAACCTCATATTTACTCTTTGTTTTGCGAGAATGAGCAACTCGTCCGTCCATGACCTCCTGTCTGATTACCTATAATTGGCCTTCTGCATAAAAATGTCGGACAGTGTAAGGATATGTAAACAGCTTTGTGCTCGACAGGAGCTCCAAGATGGTTTGAATTCAATAAGGGAGAAAGGGACCGAATCCAGGGAGTTGTAAGGCTTTATGAGGGCTGCAGCATTTGGAGGAGTGAGGAGACATAACTGGAAATAAGGTCACAGAGGAGGTGATGACAGAACTCAGCTATGAATAAAATATGAAAAATGACCCACAGCATGCAAACTTCCCAAGTGGGATGGAATTTTTGATCAACAGCCAATAACAGATTGTCTGATGATTCAGCCTTTTTTTTATGAACTATAATAAATGAGAAGAAGGGAGGTGACAGTGATTTTAACACAAAGTTGCTGGGCTGTAAAGTATTAAGTCGGATGCAATGTAGGAATGTCTGCCAAAATGTTATTCAGACTTTTTATTTAATATTTCCACAGAGATAATTCTATAAAGTTTTGCTGGGACACTGTCAGATCTCAGTTATTTCATCTTTCAAACATATTCAGCTACAGAAAAGAGCCAGACAGCCCCAGATGAAGTCCCAGTCCATCAGTTAAAAAGGCTCCATCTGATTTAAACACTCATTACAAGAATGGAAGTCACTCCTGTGACAGCTTTGTTTAACAACCACTCTGTGAACTTTCAATTTACTGAATGTCAGACAGTTTTTTGCTTCCACATCAGCACAGTTTTTAGAGTTTGTCCTCTATTGTCCTGTGTGAATACAAACACACACAGACAGGAGCACACGTACATTCTGTATGTGCTGCCATTGAATCAGACCTTAAAACAGAATCAGTGATGACAGGAATACCCTGGGTGTACTTTGATTTCTAATTCAGGATTGATCGGTAAGTTCGCTGACCTGTCTAAATAATGTAACCGTTTGTAGTCTTTGACTTGAGCTGCATTATTCAGCATGCAGTTTGGATTACTATACGACTGGCAACGTCTTGAGGTTTTAACGCTATAAATCATTGTGTACCCATTTAAGAATAGCAGTGTGTATTCCTTGCATATTCAGACTTTTTCCTACACCTAGTTGAAAGTTAAAAGAAAAGAACAGGAGAAAATCAATCCAATGAAAATTTAAGGGTGCACTCATACTAGGGACGAGCTGAGGGTTTATTTTTTTTCTTTTCCTATTGTCTCACTTTCTCTTTTTTTTTAAAAACTGTTTTGTATAACTGTCCCTCCTAAAGTCCAGTTCGTTTGACTAGTGAGAGTGCTCCGTACTGTACTCAAGCATGGTACACTTCCTTGGTCCTGGCACGCTTGGAAGAGGTGTGCTTCGACACGGTACAGTTAATGTACGAGCACAAACATGCGGGTACACAACATTGACAGCCTTCATTATGGAGAAATCCCGGAGTGTACTGGCGGTATCCGACTAAAATGGCTCAATATAAGCCACGATGTGCAGACGTCGGACTCGACCGCCCGTCCCTTTTTATTTATTTTAATATTTTGTATTATTTTCTAAGCACAGATTTTGGTCAGAATAGATTAAAGTATTTTTTTTATCAAAGTCATGCCCTACTTAGGTATTTAAAATCATAGTGATAATTATCAGATATATTTAAATAAAACTGCAAACCTGCCTCTTGTACAGAGAATAAAGGAGAGGAGGGGGCTTTTGGCCTTTATTTAGATGGCCTCCAAATCTAACAATTTACAGTCGACCGCCATAGAAAGACTACACTACAAGCTGACATCAACACAAAACAATATGCTGTTCACTCAATCACACTCGCATAGGCAAACGTGCGCACACACACACACACACACACACACACACACATTTGTGTTGAGTCCAGTTCATACTCGACACACATTAGCAGCAGATGTTTTGAAGGATCCCGCTCTGACTAAACGATTTCCTCTGCATATATTATAAATGCAAACCACACAAATTAGCTACCATATTGCTTGATGAAATAGTTTTAAATGGGCTCTCGTCAGCGAGAATCAATTCTGACACAGCCGGAGGGACGCAGCGGGAAAGTGTTATGGCGAGATTTGGTACTGGGCCATCAGTTTTCATGTTTGCAACTCTGACACCACAGTGGAGGGTTGACAAACTGATCGCACAGCGCTCTTCACAGGCAAACATGATGGGAGTGGAAACGGCTCAGCAGTTTAAACAACAGGAGAGACAATTGGAGCTGTGTAAAAGCATACACTACTCACATTTTTTTTTTTTTTAAAGGTGAAACAGGCAATGAATTGTGACTGAAAACCCATTTGCTGTATTCATTCACACACCCAGTGTGCCTAAAATCCTGCAAAACCAGGGCAGCAGGCAGCCATTCAGGCTGATTATTTGATCACTTACACGAAAACGCACGTCATGCAGGTACCAGGCAGTAATATGGATGGTGTAACAGAAAGTCAAGCATGAGAGAATAGCTTTATAAATCATCATCAACAGAGTTCATACAATTATCAGCATCCACGTGGGTACATTAGTTTTCCATGTCTGTGCACGCAAGCTTGAGGGACTTCATCTGTATGTGTGTTTGCTTGTAAATGTAATTAAGGCGTTATCAGCTGAACGGGGATTGATGACATCCAAATGTTAAGCTGAGATGATCATGATGAGTGGCTTTAGGACGTGAATATTTAACTTTATTAAGCATGTGTGGATGCTTCATTTTATGCGTATGGATGGATGTAGTGTTTCTAGTTTGGGCTTTATACTTTACACTTCCTGGCATTTCAATAGCACGTTTTGTAAGAAATAATCAAACTTATAATACAGTGGTAAATTGCCTAAGTTCTTACAGATGTTATATTTATTCTGCAATCCATTTGAAGTGAAAAGTAAGAATTTTGGTTGCTTTGATGTGAGATTGTACTTGATTTCATCAGTAAGCTGGGCTGGGATTTATTAATTATACAACCTCATTACAACTCCCCTCATTGTTTTATTTCTAACCGCAGCTCAAGCACAAAAAATACTTTGTCTAGTACTTACTACTGAAAGTAAAAAACAACAACACACGTATCAGGAGGCGGACGTCTTAAAGGGGACATATTATGAAAATCCACTTTTACAGAGTTGTTGAACATATATTGTGGTAACCTGAGTGTCTATCGACCCACAAAATTTGAAATAAATCCATCCAGTCCTTTGTTTGTGGTCTGCATAAGTCTTACCACACAGAGGAAAGTGCTCCGTTTCAAATTTTCTCAGTTTGTGACATCACAAGTTGGATTCTGGTTAAAAAATACCCTCCCCTCCCCTGGTATCTCCACCCATGGACTCCACCCCCAGCCTAGAGCAAAACTTTTGCACTGGTCTGCCATTTTTATTCTCGCTACAGAGGAGTGATATCTACTGGGAAAACTCAGGGGGGGGGCTCATTGCATTTAAAGAGACACACACACCAAAACGGAGCGTTCTGAGAGAGCTGGTTTATACAGGGTCACAAACCTCCTCTGGTGCTTGAGTCATGTTATATTTTGACCAAAGCACATCACAGATGTTTCATTTAGACCACAGGGGACTGTTTGAAAAGGTGGAAAAGGGGGATAATATGTCTTCTTTAAATAAGAAAAACATCTGCACACATTGATGAGCTAAATGTGTTTTCTTCGGGTCAATTGTGGTTACACTGGAGCTTGTTTATAAGAAAATCTGTGTTATCCTCTAACAATAAGCAGTCATTGCCTGAAAATTGGAAACAGTTGTTGAGATGGTAAGTGGCAATTCCTTTCATCTTAAGTCCTCATAGAGTCTAAGAAAATTGAGGGAGGGTAAATTATTTCCTGACAATATATATTTTTTCTTTGTTGCACAAGAGAGCACCTGGAGGAGAAGAGGGATATTGATTTTTAAAATTACTTATTGAAAAATCTCACAGCAGAAAGCAAAGTAACTAAACAAAAAAACCTTTTCCTCCACGTATTCTCACAGACAAAGCGATATATACACACACAAAGTAGTTACGTCAGCAAAAGTTCACACACAGCCAAAGCATACACAGTGCTGGCAGTCCTTGTGGGTACAGTTGTCATTAAAATAAACAGTCAGAATCTGTCTTCCCACAGTACACACTGCATTATGTAGCACCCAAACAGTCATAAATGAAAGATTATAATTCCACAGAGAATCGTACAAGAGGGAGAAGGCTTGAAGTAGAGCTCTGCAGCCTTGTCAAGGTTGAATTTAAGGCAGCAGTGAGGCATGTTGTAAAAAAAAATGGGGGCTCATGGGAGGAAAGAGAACACGAAGGCTGGTAGAGATGTGTGTTGAGTTTTGTCTGAATGGCGACGTTTGGGGGAAAAGATCAGGGATGTGATTCCAGAGCAGAGAGTTGAGGCACGGAGACAGGAAGAAAGGTCCGGAGGTCTTAGCTCTGTCAGACCCCTGGAGAGAGCTCTCATGTCAGATGTCTCAGCAGACGCACCAGAAAACGGATTAAACAGGAGGTGAACTCAATGATAAGGTCAGAATGAATTGCAAACAGAGAATGTGCAAAATTGTGGATGTAGCGTTTTAAGATTGCAACCACAAGTTTACGGAAGAGTGATCTTCGAGCTTGAAACCGCCACCACTGACACGTGTTCTCGTACCGGTAATTGTTGAATCTTGTTAGAGAGGAGCATCCTGTAGTTCAATGCCAAAGGAAGGAAGATGCGTATCGACGTTTGACATGACATTTTGAACAGTAAATGGTTGTAGAGTGATTTTGGTTTTGAAGTGAGCTGACTCCTTACAAGAGACCCCATCTACCCCAGTTCTCTTTAATGATGCAGCTTCCCTCCTCGAGCCTCAGTCGAACCGAGAGTAGTTCCAGACCTGCCATGTTAAGGATCATTCCAAAGCTCTTACTACTGATGGAGGAGAGATGAGGGAGATCTGAGGAGCAATATGAGAGGATACACGAGAGCAGATTTCATGAATTTAATTTTACTGACAGACACGCCCCCTTATCGGATATGACTCATTGATTGGACGCTGCAGCGGATCGGATTTCAATGGAACTTCGCAACATCACCTGAGTTTAATCGTGGAGAACAGACGGACCTTAAAACACACACTAAACTGCCCTTCAGTTTCCTAAAGTGTCGGCATGTGATGAGCTGGGATTAAAAAAAGAAAATGAGAAGAGAGGATGCTACGGTGCTTGGGCTAAAACAAGAATCCCATTTATAGATTTCATGTGTTTTACATGTAACCATTAGGAATGTTTGCTACTTTAGGTTACACCAAAAGTTTAAACAATCTGTATAAGTTATTTGAAGAATAATTTTCTTATCTTTATTTATTAAGAAAAGGACCTCTTGGCCCATTTATTTCAGTATTATCCACATCACACATGCATTATGGCTCATGCTGTCAGCCTCTTTTGCGCTTCAACTCAAACTGTTTTTTCCAAATATGCCCATAGCCTGCTGATCGTGACAAAATAAATCAAAATGAATTACATCAAGTTCATTTATACGACACAACTGTTGATGTGCAGGGGTGCTGATCTTTAAAGGAATTGCAATTATTCTCCAAAGCTCTAGTGAGCACTGTGGTCAAATCAAAAATGTAAGGAAAAAGTCCATGTGATTGTCCTTTTGTTGAATTGTTTATAGTGACTGTACTGTTGGTTGTTCATTTAAAGTATTAATGTTGATCTTAAATTGCTTCCTCGTTCAACTTGTCCTCATAAGTATGCTCACTATCTGACTTAAGAGTAAGTTTTAAGAGGGAAGAGAAGAAACTGATTGGGTGAAGGAACATTTAGACCAATGAGCTGTGTGCGTGGCTGGAATGGCCACATGCCATGATATTTTGTATTTCAAAAGGCACACAGAGAGTATGTCTAATGACCACAAGTATATAACTGCAGAGGTTTGCAAGTGTGTTTTCTGGAACCTGCTGTGAGTGTGAGCAGCATACAAAAGGCCAGCATGAGGATACAAATCTGAGCCAGCCAGAGCTTTTCACTGACGGCAGGATTGGCAACGGAGCCTCGGCTCAAACTATCCACATGTTGAACTGCACTTTGGCAAGATGCTTAACCCCAAATTGTTCCCAATGGTCCTGCCATTGGTTTGCTTCTTTGCTTGCATCTGTGTATGTGTGCCTGGGGGATTGAGATTTGTAAACTTGAGTGCTATATAAATGCACTCCATCGTGTCATAAGTAAGCAAAGAAAAATAGTGTTGAAGTAGGTAAAGATAAGCTTATGCTTTTATATCGGGCATGGAAAGTGAATGAAATTTTAAACGTCACTGTTGCTTGTATCACTACTAAAACGTGTGAATGACCTACTGACATTTTTCTTCCAGCAACCACCTGGAGAAGAGCCTTCAGCTTCTGATGGACAGAGTGGATGACATGAGCCAAGACATTGTCAAATATAACACCTACAGCCGCAACCTGAGCAAGCAGCAGCAGCAGAAGCACCAGGTAGGTCTCACACACACACACACACACACACACACACACACACAAGAACACAGACATGGCCACCAGACACGCACGCTTTCATTAAATGAAGCGCACACACCTCATACAGACACAATGAGCAAGCAGCAGCAGAAGAAACATCAGCTTGCCAGAATTTATACAACAGAAAAGGTACCAACACACGCACACAGATGCACCTACAGCCACAAACTCCACAGGAAAACAGCAGGAATATTTCTCTGAGCCATGGATACAACCAATTGCTGCTATAATCTCAGCAGTCAGGCAGCATAAGCACCAGGTAGCAAAAAACAAACACTCTCACACACACACACACTGAAATACAGAAACTTGATGCTACAAGCTCACACATCCATGTACATTCACCCACTGTGGATCAACAAAACTATCTATAGTGAATGGCAAAGGTTTATAAATATACATAAATAATCAATATCAGCTATATAAAACGCTACAAAGCAAAGCTCACTGCTGCTATACTGTGCACATCATTCATTTCTGGTTGCTCAGCTTGTTGCCTTAAAAAAAGAAAATCATCAATGGAGCACGCGGTCTAAAAACGTGTAATGCAGAAATGACACCTTGGCAGACAGGACTGATTGGCATTTAAGTGTTTTTTTCTGCACAGGGAGTAACCCTCACTTCACTGTGGAGTGGAGAAGTGAACAACTTTGTACTTGTGTTAGCTACGGGCGGTAAATTGAGTGTGATTGGCTTTCACCTGGTTGTCGTTCACAGAGCGTCAGAGGACATTTGTAGTCTGGCTTTTTTTTTACGATTTTGCAGTGACGCTGAGCACCTTTTAAAGTCTCTTTAGCTCAGCAGGTTATGCAAGGCAGAAAAGCGAGGTACCATTCAATATAGGGACCAAAGCTTGGCAGTATCCCAGCATCAGAAACTGTAATTGTGTGAATGGCCTGAGCGGTTAAAAACATCAACTAAGGACGGGAATGGACGGTTTCCTTGGGGTCAGAAATGCTGCAGAATTTACTTTAAAAAAAAACAAATAGTTGAATCACTTCAGATTTCATTATAACCACTTGACAACGACTCTAATTGTGACATAACCGTAAGTGTTTTTGACTTTGGACCACAGGTCGTATATAAAGATAGATGAAGCGTCTTCACCTCCTGTTACAATAATAAAGCCAAAATACTCCTCTTGATGGGCGCTAAAAATATTTTGCTAGTTACGTCATTTTGAGCCAAAAGACGGCGCAGTAAACATCTGCAGGTGGAGCCGTGGTATTGACTACCAATCCTTTCTGCTAATCACAACAGACATTTCACTTACAGATAAAACGACTGAGGTCCAGTTCTGGAGTTGGTGTCTGAGCCTCAAACTAACTGATCAGTGACTCTGCTTCCTGGTTCACATTTCTTTGTCTCATTGGTGCCCAGAGTAATGAGCACCTATAACCCCCCCCCCCCATATCCTGTCAAGGAATCCATCATTTTCATTTGTACCAGGGTTAATTCTGTGATGCAGTTATTAATTTTTACTTATGGTAAGAAAAGTGGGTTCAGAAGGTTTAATACCACGAGCCATGCTCAGGCAATCTTCAAGTACCTTTGACACTCAGGGATTTCTGATTCATAGCGACTCAAAGGTTCTGATAATTATAATGAGTGAATTGACAATTCAAGTTTTTAATCTTTATATGTGCCAGGCACATCACAAACTCAAAATGTATTAACACGTACAAACCACAGAGACGCACACAGTCATACACGCAGTCATTACTCAGGGAAATGAAAGCACAGAGACTCAAGGTGACTCACTGTTGTGCGCCTAGTCAGCGCGTACCAACTTACACCTACGTTCAAATAGACACATTATTCTGTCATTATCCTCTGCAAGTGGAAACGAGCAAACGTCTGAAATATTCATGTTAATCCGACTGAGTCATCATCTCCTCGGCCGGCGGAGGATAAAATCACCGCCAAGTTCACACACATTTGGCAGACTCGAAACAAACATGGGTCTGTGACCACAGGTAGTCCGCCATATACAGACAATGCATTTACAACCTGGACTGTGGAGAATCAAACACCTACAAAGTCACACATCCCTTCGGCCAAATCACCCACACTCCAGCTATTATGATCCATCATCCTCCCCTACTGACCTTCTCATCATCACAGTCACAAAGCCTGAAACACACACACTCGTGTCATACACATTATCCCATACACCCTCTCCGTTTCATGCAATTCTCCACAGTGACGACCACAGAGACAAAGAAAGTGAGCCTCTAATGCACCTTTCAGACATCTGCTGTACTTGCTCCATGTAATCTTGTTCTATTGACCCTGCTGCTTCGTGGACAAATGGAACCTTATTAATCATCATAGAAAGTTGCAAAACGGAGCCGTGCTGAGAGGGCTCCATTTATCATTTAGAGCTCTCTGAATTTGGTGAATAGCAGAATCCCAGTCACAATCTGTGGCCAAGTTAGTCTTTGTACCTAGGAATTTACGTCTCTCTTCCCCTGTTTATTCCTCTATTTCAGTTTTCTTGTTTGTTTTTACTGTGCATTAGATTAGATTAGGGTGCAGTCTGTTAATCTTATGAACCAAAGAGTTGTGGGGAACCACTTCCGGAAAAGGAGTCGCAGGTAGAATTGGAACCCAGGCCACCCACTCTCGAGGACTTAAGCCCCCATACAGGGGGGCGGGCACTAACTGCTAGGCTACCAGCGCCCTGTACCAGCGGACTTCTCTCTCTCTGTTTACCTACAAAGCCTGTATCAGACGCTACTTAAGCAATGATTAGATACTGAGGGGAGATCGTTTTTATCTTTATTGGATCTTAGATGGAAATCATAAACGGATAAAGAAAAGAAAAATGCAAACAGGGTCGGTAAATACAGCAAACGATGTGCTGACCAACTAGCGTTATTGTTCACAATAATATTCACCCTGTTTGTGGCTCAGTCTGTCATTAAAGCATACACACACACATATTTACTCGTAGACTGCCCCTGAAATCTCCCTGAGTTGTTAGTTCTGACATGCACCTGACAGCGTGGGACAACAGGGCACAATTCACTTATCCTACCCACCCACTCAAACTATTAATATTATAGCACACACCACCCTTTCTTATCTGGATGGAAAGGAGCAGGGCGACATTGCTGTTCATTAGGTGCAGTTTAAAGTTCTAAACAATAATTCCCCCTGGACTCACCACAAACTGTAGGAACCAAAAAAAACAGATGCACACCTGATTGTGCATGGGGATCCTTGTATTCCCAGACCCCAGATGTTGAGGGTGGCAGGACACACCTATTCCTTGACCCGGTTTGGTTACTAAATTTTGAACCTCAGGCACTACCTGTATAGACACCAGTGTAAAGCCACTTTGGGCATCCCCTACAGACCCCACAATAACTGCGGGAAAATCTTTTCCTGCACAATCAAGATGGTACTTGTGGAAAACTGCTTTGCCGGCACCAAACATGACAAAAATCATTTTAAAGAACGGTTTGTTAAGCAGAACACAAAAGGGCACTGCTACACCCTGCCTATTTCTAGGATATTTATAGCAAGCACTGCAAGATTAAGGCCAAGGGATTGAATGATCTCAACCAAACAGGAATGTATTCAGGAAGAAGATACTGGATATGCCAGTCAAGCTTCTATTCTCAGACTATTAGAACTGTAAATAAGAAGGTCAAGAAGGCTCTAATCTTTAAAGTTATCAGCCAGAAATAGCTCTGCTTTTTTAAAATTTTTATGTTCTTGTTTTTTTTGTATTTGACCCTCTTTTTTTTTATTACAAACTTTATCAGGGTTTAGTAATGTGTTACCCTTTCTTAAGTGCAATATCTAAAGTTGACATATAATTTATGAACTATCTGTGTATTACCGGTAAGTCTCAAATGTCACGATGTTTTACTGACTACTCAGACTCAAAATGATAACCCGACTTTGTGCTTCGCAAGACTGAGCTCAATGTGACCCAGTCTTCCTTGGCAGATTTCTCGTTGAGACTTCTAGTCCAGAGGATGATTTGTAATTTTTACCCTTGATACTTAAACCAAAACCCAGTTGTAGCCATAAACACATCATCCTCAGCATGAAGCATGGTGGCTCCAGCAGCAGCACGCTGAGGGGATGTTTCCCTGCAGCAGGTCTGGAAAGACTCATGAAGGTGGAGGTGAAAATGGATTCAACAAAAATCTAAAGAAATCCTGCTGCAGTCTGCAAAGAACTGTGAATTTGGACTGGATTATTTTGAACTAAGACAACGACCTTAAACATACAGGCAGAGCTTCACAGGAGTCTAGACCTCAGTCTAATTAAGACTTTAAGTTGAACTTTAAAACGGATCTTTCCCTTGCAGAGCAAAACTACAGAGCCTGTGTATAGTTTCTAAAAGACAAAACTGGAAATAGGGGCTTCTTCTAAACGCTGACTTAAAGGAGGAAGTTTCATATTTGTACTTAAATTAGATCAGTTGAATTTTTTTACTCTGACATTTACTTCCAGTGGAGTTTAAGACATTTTAGGCTCTGTTTGTCTATATTTAAATACGGAAAGTGGAGCACAACTGCAAACTGCCTTTGTATCCTTGTCACCTAAATTTGCACACATTAGCATTTTGATGATGCACAGTCGTGATGTGACACGTTGGTAGGAGAAAAGGAAACTGGAGGAGTATCGATTCATTTGAACAAATAATTACATTTTTCATTTCTGAGCAGCTTCTGTCTTCCTCAGTCACCCCTACAGGTGTGTCGTGGGTTGTTTGGTTAAAAGCCCTCGTTGCTCCCACCTCATTTTTCCTCCTCCTCTCCTGCAGCCTCCCATTCCACCAATCTGTGTGTCAGTCTTTCCTCCATCTTGCCAAATTAACAAGGCTTTTAGGATCTCCAGAGACCCGGCACCTTACTGATTTACCGACTGTCAGCCCTCCACAAATCACTCCATCCCTGCCAGCACTTATAACTCTTCTCTCTGTCTGTCTTTCTCTTCTTTCATCACAATGTTTCTTTACATCTCGCTCCCTTCCTGTAACTGTTTCCAGGCCATTCCCATTCTCTTTGTTCTTCATCTTTCTTTGTGTTTTTTTACTATCAGCTGTCAGTCGGTGCTGTCTGTAGAACTTGTAGCTATATCATCTCCTTTTTTTTATTCTTCCACTTTTCCCCATTCCTGACTTTCTTTCCTCCTACCTTCTTTCTCCTCTCATTTGCTACTAATGAACTGAACCATCCTGACATTATTAGATAACTTTTCATGGAGCCAAATATTTTGATTATAATCCTTATTAAAGCCCAAACAGAACAGAGAGGCTCCATTTATAGACACAAAATAAAAAAGCTCCAAGTGACTGATACTAACCTTTTAATGAATCGATCAAAGATTCAACCTGAAAACCTCCTGGCTCTGTTCTTTCTCCGTCTTGACCTGTTTGTTCGAACTCATAAGGTGTTGGAAATGTTCTTTCTTGTAAGTTAAAAACAACACAATATCTGCAACTACGGCGCTGACAGACAACATGAATCAATCTTTGGAAAGCTGATCATTCACATGTGAAAGAAGTGTTGCTGAATGGGTTGGTGCTAAAAGAAATGCATGCTGTATTAAAGACTTTTCCACGTCAAACGCATCTGTTTCAATTAAATGCATTCACGCATGTAAACACCAGACCTTATTAGATCATTCAATCAGAGTTATTTCAATCAGAATGATTAAACAAATGTGCATCTATTGTTTCCCCTTTTATTGTCTTCTCACATTATCCTCTCTTCACCTCCTTTGCTTCCCCTTGTCCTTTTTTTAACGATACGATACCGTACGATACACTTTAATGTCCCCTTGGGGAAATATGTCTTCTACTCCCGGGCTGCATACATTTAGCCGCCTCTACATTAGAGTAAATGACAACAATAGAAACAAACAACATCCTACATGTAAATAATCTTTTTCCCTTTCTACGTTCCTCTTTCAGTGCAATTATTATGTTTTGTTTTTTCTATTTTCTCTTTTGTGCCCTCTGTTCTCTAACACAACCCCTCTTTCTCTCGGTCTCTCTCTCCAGTACACCCAGAGGCGTCAGCAGGAGAACGCCCAGCGGCAGAGCAGAGGAGAGCCCCCGCTGCCTGAGGAGGACATCACCAAAATGTTCAAGCCCCCCCAGCCTCCTCCTCGCATGGACACGCTGCTTATTGCAGGTACGCACACACTGAGACACACACACACACACACACACACACGTACAGCCCTTATCGTCTCCACCACAGCAACCCCCCCCCCTGCTTCAAACTCCATCAGCCGCCTCTGCTCCCCTCACAGGAGCTCAGGTTCTGTTTTGTAATTATCTCCGCCATTATCTTGAAATTACATTAATTTAAAGTTTATTGACTCAATCTCCAACTCGACCACCCCTTCCCCTGGTGCCTCACGCTGTTCAGCTCTCCTCCGCCTCCATGACAACATTCTGATCTTTCCGTTTACTCTGCTCCCCCTCTAATTTGATGTTTTTCTGTGCTGCTGTTTTCTCCCCTTCCCCTGCTTCCCCCGCTTGTTTGTGTAAATATCTGCGTACACACGTATGTATGTATGTTTCCGTGGGTGTGTTTTTCATGTGGGGGCGCGTGGATGCATGTGGCTACCCTCCAACAGGGCAAATCAACAACTACTGCCAGAACGTGAAGGAATTCACATCACAGAACCTGGGGAAGCTGTTCATGGCAGAGGCTCTCCAAGAACACAACTAAAAAGGAGACAAACGAGGGAAACCATCAGCAAGAGAGGAAACGAAGGTGCACAGAGGATGAAGAAAGAGAGAAGGCTGACAGAGATGCAACAACAGGAGAAACATTACAAACATCTTTATTATTTTTGAGAATGATTCATTGTTTATGCCTAACCATAACTTGTATAAGAGTTATCTTTTTAAGATCCCTTGATACTGATTGAAATAAAATTCTTGCATCTCTACATCCTGTCTGCCTTTGATTTTGTTCGCACAGTTGAACTGATTCTACTTTTCATGGTAATTGCAGCATGTTTAACTGTAGACTTGAACATTGTCTCTACAGGACTATTTCGTTTTGTGCACACTTGCTGAAATGAGGGATAATGGAAAAATAATTACACAGTACAATGGTATTCAAACATAATTTCCTAGCTTTATGCTTTTCATCTTGCGGTTCAAACATTAAGCAGGTGGGAACAATTATGATTGGATTTGCTGAAGTGTCGGTTTGCACCGTGGGAACAGTGATATCCTTGTTAACAGAACAGCCATAGAAGTACAAGTTAAAGCTAAGAGTTAAATGAAATGCCACTTTCATGTCTCTACCTCCACTGTCTCACAGCACTTAATCGACTTTTGATTTTGTCTTCTTTCTAATTCAACTGCAGTTACACAGCCTTTCACAGGTAGAAATTAACACGTGTTTATTTTTAGCATGCGTAATAATGTCCCAGTAGTGACATTCACCAGATTAAGATAAAAAAATAAATCTCTTCTGTTGAGTTTTTAAGAAACCATTTAATGGAGAAACTGCAGGTGTACCAAACGAAAGACTGAGGAAAAACTGTCAAATGCACTCTGAGGCTTTCCTTATTAACTGGTGCTGTGTCTGTGAGTGCCAAAAACGCAAATTATTTGACAACATCATTTTAGAGAAATTGGCAAAAAGGGAACCAAGAACTGTGCTTTTGAAGTTTACTCATGAAACCGTGTAAATAATCCATGCTAAAACATCAATAAAGAGCAGGTTGAAAGTTAGAATAGACAGCTCTTACAAGAACATGGGGATTTTGTCCGACAGCCGGCTGAAGTGGGATGTAAACATCCGCCTCATTGTCATTCATGGCCATCACAGAGCTCACCTTCAAAAACCTGACTCTCCGATATTCTAACATTTATCAAATCCTTTATAGAGACTCTGTTGCCTCTTTTTTGTGTGTAACAGCTTATCAGAGAGGGACAGAATCAGCCTGAACAATATTGTTATTGAAGTCAAATATAGTGATTCTTTTGTGGCCAACAAGTGATAAGGGAATCAATGAGCATGTTGAACCTACCTGACCACAGCGTAGGAACGATGTAATGCTCTATCTGCCTGTAAAAATTTTTTTATTTTTGATTAAAATCCATCCATCCATTCTACTGTTTAGGGATCTTGAGGGAGCTGAAGCTGATTTCAGCTGTCAGTGGGGCGAGGGATGGTAAACCCACCCAGTCAATTACAGGGCCAACAAAACTGACAGACAACCATATTCATACATTCACACTGAGAGACAATTGACACCAATTAACCTCAAGAGCATGTCTTTGGACTGTGGAAGGATGCCGAAGACCCAGTGGACCCAGAGAGAGCCCATCGCTGCACTGGGAGAAAATGCAAGCGCCGCACAGTAAGTCCCTACCCTGCCAGAAAATTACAACCAGCAACCGTCTCACTGCACGAGTGCTAACCCTTTTTTTTTACCTCTTCAATACACTTTAGTATTAGTTCTGCCTTCTAGGGAGTACTTGGTGTTATTGTTACCCTCAGAATGGACTTCAATGAGGTACTGCTTCCATCATCTCAAAGCTGTTATCAGAGTGATGATAAAAACATGTTTAGCATGCTCATCATCTTGAGTTTTATCAAACAAACATTCACTCATTTACACTAATACAATGTGCAGTTAATATAGGAATGTTGTTATTTTGTGAGTGTTTAATCATAAACGTTTCTTTCCCGGCTGTCATCCTGACACATTGGCTATCAGTTTATAATGTGTATTTATTTCTAGAAGTTAGAAATAGCTTTGAAACTCTTGAATGTTTTTGCTTTGTCATCGAGCATGTTTGTTGAGTTGGGAGGTGGACTGTGTTGTGCAGTGGCCCTTGTAGGAATAAATAAAGATGACTCATGTGGCATAGCAGCTCTGTAAAACAACCACTATAAAGTTCAAATTGAAATGAGGAACAGATAACAAAGAACCCTTTCAAAACTGTTCATAAAGTCCATCAGAAATGAAGGGAAGGGCATCCTAAAACAAACTTTTGCTGACCGAAAATGCTGCATTGAGCGTGTTGGTCAGTAAATGGTCCAGTAAAGTGTCCTTGAACAAGTCTGCAACTCCACTAGCTCGCTTACTTTAAATCCTGCATGAGAGCGTCAGCTAAATACCTCACATGTTCCGTAAGTTGTTTTGCTGCTGATCCTCTGCAGAGCATCACATATCTTAGTATTACCTCTCTGGCCACAAAAGCCCAGCTCATTTGTGTGGCTCGTCACCAGTGTCCACTCCAGTCGAAAACAACACTAGGCTGAATTGATGGCTCTTGGAGCTCCATTTAATAAGGAAGCTGCCAGCGTGTGGTTCATTGTATAATAATTACACTGCAGCTCTATCTAGCTGTGTGTGTGTCCGTTGTTCTTCCTCGACCTGTGGTTAAGCAGCATCATCTAATTCAGCAGATGATGTTATTTAACTTGTCATCAGCATCGCCCAGTCGAGTAATAACTTGTAGTGCTCCTGCTTGTCATCAGCACAATGTCATTAACAATAATTACAAGTCAAGCAACATGATGAACGCTTATTGGAACGGTGACACTCGAGCCGGAAATGATTTTCTCCCCAAATCATAACATGTTTCCCCGACAGGCTGGCAGGATGGCATATATTAATTCACCGCAGAGTGCTCAGTTTATTTTTATTAATTGGGGGATCTACTGCTTTGACAGGCTCACCTGTGCTTGTGATTGATGTGTTGTATGATGTGAGGCCTTCTCTTCCAAGCAGGTATTGACTAGTGTTTGATGAGTGGCTCCTTCTTAAGCTGAATCTGTGTTGTTTGTAATTCTGAAGCAGCTCTGTAGGGGGGACATTGCCCTTGAGGGCCAGATGGGGCCACAGCCTCCCTCCATGTCCCTAATCCTGAGATGTGTGAGGAATTACAAACTTTTTAAATGCCCTCAACAGAACCGATGAGCGTTGTGTGAAGCCGCTGAGGCCTAGCTCGCCCCTGCGGAGTGCAAACACGCTAACAGAGAGGCTCAGCTTGTATTTAAAGTGACAGTGTTTTGTTTGGCGTGGAAAGCAGTTTGGACTGATTCATGTAGTCACGGCAGGGCTCAAGGGCAACAGAGTGCAAGCGCATGAGAGTCAAACTGGTATTTTTCTTCCACATTTCTCAGCAGTCAATATAAATCATTACATGAGCTGTTCACTGTCATGCTAAACAAACAAAGATGACATATTTACAGTTGGGTTTGAGCAGTAAATCACAGGGTCAAATTAGCAACAAAACAATGCAGTGTCCGGAATTACATTTCAAAGTAAAGCCATCTCTACTAGTTTAACGGAAATACTTTAACAAAATGTTCTTACCTATCATGTGCAGTGTTTCAAAGGTATGTTTAAACCTTTAATATATATCTACTCTTCAAGTTACAGCTACGTCTTATCATTCAATAAAGACGTCAGAATCTGAAAATTTGCTAAACTGTTTGTTTCTAAAGTTTAACTGCTGGACTGACTGACTCTTCTGGACTGTAAAGTCAGATCTATGTGATCAGTGTAACTGTGACTGTTTACAACTGGTATCAACATGTGGGTTCACTGGTCTGATCAGAAATGGACTGACTTCTGTGCGTGCACACCTTGCATTAACAATTGCAGTGGCCCTTTTACTCCTCATGTAAACAGGGCCAATGTGTTTCCAGTGACCACTTCCACTCAGGCCTGCTTGAAAATAAGCACTCATCCATCATTTCTGTATGAAAAGACCAGGAGGGCAGCATTGTTCTCTCCGGACGGGCAGTCCTTGATGGCCCTGTTTAGAACCAACATTAACATTCCTCCTGTAGTGATTGGATCACAAGTTGACCACTTTACCAGGTGTAAATGCACCGTATTGAGTCCTGAGAATGCCTATTTTGATGTATAATAGGTATTAAGAGCTATTTGGATATTTCAATAATTTTTTTAATCACATATTTCTCTAGCTGGTTGTTGCTTAGTTGCATGAATATGGTCGAACTATGCAGAAAACAAGTTTTTGAAGAATTTCTTATCGACTTTAGAGTTAGCTATTTCCTGGAAAACTGAATACATTGTGATGACTCATGCACTCAGGCCTGTCCATTAAAATGATTCCCAGAATTTTATGATCCTTCTATTTGATACAAAGGCTCTACTTGATGGCTACTATTTGTGGTTAATGACTTTGTGTGTGTGTTTACATTCAGCAAGCTAATATCAGCAGCTCGTTCCCTCGGTAAATATGTAATGCAAAATCAAAAGCCCTCTTACCACTGCCATGTCACTTTGTATGTCACGGTCAAAATCTGCACATACAGTTCAGTTTGTGAAACAAATATTCTGTGATAGGGTTTACAGCATTATACGTTATATTTTCATAAATTATTTATATTGAGCACACAAATGCTACATCAGGGTGTTGCATACTTTCAACTACTTGTTATGTCTGATGCAATTGAAAATTAATTGAGTAGATGTTTGGAGTAAATTCATCTTTCTATATTAACTGAACACTGTATTTATGCAAAGGGAAAGATTTGGCTGAAACACACTTAGCCTATGTCCCTCCATACGTGCAGACACTTCACATTATGTGCCCACTCGAGGGAGGCACTGATGCACATTTAGAAGTGCAGAGTATCTGCTTCATTGTATTGCTCCTTTTGAAATGTTAAACTGTTTGGAAGAAAAGAAACCCACAGCAGCTGCATTTGCGATTTTCTCTCACACACTATCTAACTCAATTGGCCGTGAGACTTCTGTGAGTCGGGAAAATGAGAGCGACATCCTCAAATAGGAGACAAATTTTCTTCACCCACAAACGGTTCAGAAGCCGAGTCTGTGGTCTGCTGACGCAACGCTTAAACTTTCCACTCTCTTCTCCAGAGATTTCACTCAATATCCCAATTATCTTTTTCATCACTCCATATGATGTCACATTTCTTACCAATGTTTGCACAGATTACGCTAAACTATGTGTTTGAAATAAGCATGGGAACCGAATGAAGGCTTTAGCTGTGTAAACAGCTGGACGTTTTGTACGCCGCAATAGGAGGAAATACTTAATTAGGATTATGGGATTTGTCTCTGCACCTTCAGATTCCTGAGAAGGAGGCTGGTAGATGTTCAAGGGATATAAGTTTGGTCTCATTTAATCAGGGAGTGCGGCCTGCACAGCCCTGACCCCAGCAGTAATTTATTACAGCTCAAACACAAACACAAGCTCTCTCTCTCCGTGCAGCCGTCGCCCTGTCATTGGTGATAGAGAGAATCAGCTGGCTGAATATAATGAAACCAGTTATTTCGCTGTCAACTCTCAATACTTTTTCTCTTTTTCTTTGCCTTCCCTCTCTCTCTCTCTCTCTTTCTTTCTCTCTTTCTCTCTGTCTTTTTTTCTGCCACAGATATTGCCATGGCAACTGTAGATCCTGTATAAAGAAGCTGTTGAGGATGTAAAGTAGTTCCTGTGGAAAAAAAAAAATAATCTTGCAAATCCCCAAAACAAGAGCAGAGAGGAAGGCAGATGCAGTTTTAGGGAGAAGGTTGGGTTTGGGAATTTTCCATTTTCAGGATTACTCAGACAGGTCTGACACAGCCAGCGTGTCAACACGTCTCTTCACATAACAATGCTCCACCTGTCACTGAGGCAGCTCTATATTTACCTTATCTCCGGTCAATAGATCTGCTTTGTGATTGGCAACTGTATGGATTTAACGCTGTGTTCTAGTAGCAATTCGTCTCTGCCTGCCACCCAATTCGACGGCTGTCACCCAGCAGTGGCACAAATCCCACAGGCCATTATGAGGCTGGTTTAATCCCCACTACGGCAGCATCAGAAGCCTTTCAAGAAGGGTTTCGGAGCATGATACCCTGTCTGTCACATGCACCCATGGGCTTCAGGCAAGGCTACAGTGCATTGTTGTCATCCCACTTCATCACTTGCGTCTCGTCTATCCTCGAGCCGCTAAGACAAATGCACTGGATGTCCTTCTGCTGAAGATCAATCATGTGTTGTGTGTAATCTGCTGCTACGCTTTGTCTCTGCGATTGATTCTCAGAGCTGGTCTTGGCTGTAACACATAGTAAACTATGTTTTTATAGATGTCTTGATCATGCAGGTTGTTGAAGGGTTTTGTCTTATCAGGTACATTTGGTGCTTCAACAAAGAGTCAATTAGCTTAGTTTAGCAAAGTTTCCAAATACTCCTTCCTGCATGCCTAAAGATTATATAGCTGATACTTTTGACATTTGTTCAATCTGACAATTGATGGCAAGACTTCAAGAAGTCTAATCTAATCTAATCTAATTAGAAGTGCCCAGTTCAGAAGTGGCACTCCCAGTAAGACAGAACTCTTTTTTTTTAGCGGATTGTATTTATTTTCTCTTGTGTTAATAGATAAAAAAGGTTTAACAGTTCTGGTAGGCATTTAGATGAACTCATGCTAAGGTAAATTAATCTACAGTAAAGTACAGTGGAGCTCAAGCATAAAATGATTAAAATTGGTTTTTCATCAACACTTGACATAAAAACCTGAGTATTTTCAGAAATGTCAACTAAATCCCTCAAAGCAGGTATAATCAATATGTGTATACCTAATACAGCTCAAATGTTGATGTAAAAGGAAGCACATGTACTAATGAACACAGATTATATAAAGAATTTAAAGCTCCTGTGAGGAACTTTCATTTTTTTGTCAGTTTTGCGCCCCGTGTGGACAAAGCAGTAAGTCTTACCTCTTTGCTGACCCTGTTCTATACATGCATATATGGTGTTTTCTCACACTAAATTAATACATATAATACATATTAATACATTATACAAATCCCCCAAATAAACCTTTAAAAAGCATGACTATAAATGTAAGTCTGTTTTATAACCTTTTTGTCCTATAAATACATCACTCTGGTTTACCAACCTGTACCTTTAATGTTTTGGCTCATTTTCATCGGCATTTTTAGGCAACAGTGTTTTTTATTGCATTTATCCATATTACCTGCAGAGGTAATAATATGCCACTGAGTTCACAGCTCTTTTTCTGCTCCTACTAAGTGAATATGATGCAGTTATTGCAGGTTTAAAAGTGCTCCCAGAGCCCCAGATGTTTACCATTTTTAGACATTGGTAGTATATAAATATACCACATCGTAATTGCATTTCTACAGAAGCGCTAAAAGTTGACAGACAAGACAAGATCAATACCCTGGTTTTGCTGCTACTTGTACAAGCTAGTTGTACGTCAGATGCAGAAAGAGCAACTGTAAGACATAAGAAAAAATACCTAGGCTTTCTCCTGGTTATAGACCATAATAATTACATAATATTGTATCGTTTCTTGAGCATGTATGAAGTACTTGACCTTCGTTTTTCCCTTTTATGGGCCTGTTGCTTTTTATTCAGGATTAGAACGTATGTTATCCATCATCCTTGTCGAAACCTTGAATTTCAAATTCTGCCCTTTTTCCCTCTTTTTGCTGGCTTATCATATTTTAATGAAGAAAATGAGAAAATGCCTAGCAGAGTAATTTATTATAATTCATGATCGCCTCCCCACTCTTCCTTAAAGTCTGGAGATGCCACGTTACCCTCAGTAAGTGATTGATGGGATGCTTGTGACCTACAATAGACAGACCCACAATTAAAGTGCGCCTTATCTCCCAGCTGTGACTCTGGAAGATAAATGCTGATAGCACCCTCCCCTTTGATGCTCAATCATGCCTTGCTCTCAGCTTGTGTCCTTAGAATGACTGATGTGCATTTGAATATTTCTTTCACGCAGGTAAACATTAACATTCCCCTAACTTATGCATTCACTCCTCCTCACTCTGGCTTCATTGTAGCCTGTCTGTTTCACACAGTCATTCTCAGGGGAAAGCAGCACCTAATGTAAGTGTGTTTATGTTCACGCTGCGTGCCAGCAGGACAAATGTACTGAACATCCTTTTTCATTGGAATGATTTATCACATGATGCAGGAAATGGACAAGGATTTTCTTCATTTCTCCATCTGCATGGTTTTTTATTCTTTCAAAAATATTTTGTGGCTTATATACAGTATACTTATATTTTCACCTCTATCCTGTGAGACACAAGCCTTTGACCAATGCTGGAACCTTGGCTCTGGTCTCTGGACCCTTGTTAGGCCTCAACCCATGAAAAATTCATCTCTTCCAGCTTATGTTGTCCTGAACCGCATTTTCTTGTGCCAACTACACTTTCTTTTTCCCCAGGGCTTCCATCGTAATACAACATCTGAATTGATTCTGTGGCATCTTGAGAATGTGTCCACTCCACCGCAGACTTTGATGATTGACCTCAAGAAAAAAAAAAAGGATTTTATTTGAGAACTTGTTTGAGCCAAAGTTGGGAATCAAATTGAGGAAGAACCTCTAAAGTGTGATTTCTTTTTCTGCATGCAGTCATCTTTACTAATCGTCCTGATCTAGCTTTCTCCATATCCTGCAGGGCTTTACTTCTGGTGGTGGAAGTAACATCAATGAAGGAGATGAAGCACAAGGTCTTGGAGGAGCTGATGTTTAACCCAGTCTGAGTTGTGCTATAATAAGACTCTTGAATATAAAAAACTAGTTGTGTAGTTGGAAAGAACATTAAGTGTCAAGCCCTTAAAGCTTCAGTTCCTCAGGGTGCTGGTTTAGCTCAGTTGGTGGAGCAGGTGCCTCATGTACAGAGGCAACCGTTCACTGGTTGCAACATCGACTTCAGGTTCTGATACCATGGTGCATCAAACTGACTGTGGAGTGACTGTGATCTGGTCCAGCGGCATTGCCAAAATAACACTTGTGTTAGGCTTCTCT
The DNA here is from genome assembly GCA_020745685.1 of Tautogolabrus adspersus. NCBI lineage: Eukaryota > Metazoa > Chordata > Actinopteri > Labriformes > Labridae > Tautogolabrus > Tautogolabrus adspersus. Next base: position 19,526,184 of record CM036542.1, on the reverse strand, counting down.
TTAGTGATGAGGGATGGGGGGTGAAGAATATCTTAAGGTGTACAGGAAAGAACATTTTTTGGTAAACTCAATAAGTTGTGGTTCTGTGTGAAATAAGTTCTTTGATTTTTCTCTATAGATTTTGGGGAGTTTCCGTCAATAATAGCAGACCTGTTTTAGGGTTTATTCCTCTGGAAACCATTTAAAGAGACAACTGTTACAGCTGATACTTCATGCTAAGTGCTAATTTAAATACTCATCTGCTTTAAGATTATGCGCTCTTCCATGCACTCCATGCTGAGAACGTTTGAACTATGTAAATACTTCAAATTGATTATCGCCCTCCTTTTTTATTCTTGATTCCTTTCTGTTTCCCCCTCAGCTTTTTCAGCTTTTTTATTTATTTTTGACTCATCGCAGTAAGTAAGCCTTTACAATACGAGCAGCAACATGTACGCTTCACTCAGTGGATGTCATCTCTCTGATCTCTGGTATGTCTGAAGCAAAAATAGCTGCACAGTTGGCTTTAAACATTTAGAGTGCATCAGTGCATAAGAAATAACATTTTTGCTCACTATCTGTAAATATGGGCCGTTTACGGTTACTGCAAACCATCAGAAAGACGTCACTAACCTTTTACACATTATCCCACAGCTGCTAAAAAAAATTACAACAAATTTAAAAGATGAATAGAAGCTCATTTTATAAGATTAGTTGCAGTTTTCACCTTCAGCTTTATTTTTTTCTTTCCTCACACGTTTTGATTATAACAGATGTTGATGCCTGGGCCCTGAACCTTGTCATCTGGTGCCCATTTATTTCCTTGGAGGGAACCAGCAAGCCCACTGACATTCAATCACATTATTTTGGCACAATGATTCGCTGCCTCCACCTGTGACCTGAATCACACATTACACAGTGCATGACAAGGGCTGTGTAAATCAAACCACCGGGACACTCAGATTCCTAACTGAATCTCCTGGTGAGACCCTGACCAGCACCAGAGATAATAACATGCACATCAATAAACAAAGCAGCCATCCAGGAATGCACTTCCATCCCCTTCTTCAATATTTTAATTCAATTGCTCCCAAGCCACCTGAAGGGCAATGCTGCACCACTTGGATGCAGCTGCCGACCTGTAACTGCAGGAGTGTGATAGAGCGTAAGCTTATAGCAGCCATAACAGGCTTTTGTAAGGGCATGATGGCCTGCAGGTAAGTGATTTAGAGAAAATCAGGTTGATGCTCTCCAGCCCTCTGCAGAAGAAGCACGGGCCAAGGCCAAGCAGTTGTAAATTTTGTCGAAGTGTCAGCACTTTCCACATCCCTTACCTTATTCTCAGCTGGAATACATTCTCGAACAATTCTCAGAGCTGAAATTGGTCATTCCTTGTGTCCTTTTTTCCTCTCGACCTCTAAAAATTGTCTGAGGCTGGAGTTTCGAGGCTTGTCTCTGTGCATTTGATGTGGCAACTGATTCATTCTCAGCAAAGAGAAATTTCTTAAACTTCCACCCAATTTAAAATGAATTGGCCCTGCTTCTAAGGGTTGATTTGACATGGTCTGTGCACAAAAAGGGAGCATATATGATGCGTTCAGGCTCCCTGCGACTGGACACCTAGCCTAGGTTTATTAACAGGTTTCACTGTACACTGGAAGTCTGTAAAATCTGGACATGCTGTCCACATCCTGTATGACATTTAGCAAGTTTGCCTGAGTGCAGTTTTACCATTATTCACATCCCATCAATCGATGCTTAACTTCATCATTTAAATGACAGATTATGACCTTGCAGAAACCCACACAAAGATAATAGGTACATTGATTGATGAAGGATATTTATTAAAAGCTTGTAGTTATTATTTCTAACATGAACTGTCAAAGAAACTCCCTAAATAAAATGGAAGATACAGGTGTAGATAAATAGACGCTACATTAAGTAGAACACTGTCTACCCTTCACTGGAAATATGTCCTTTGTACTGTCTTTTATACATAATTTCCAGGAAAATTGATTTACACGAGACACATTACATTTTGAGTGTCTAATGTATGCACTATATTCAATTAAAATTCAATAGCTTGGAAATTATAGAAGAAGAAAAAACCTCAAATGCACAATTTTCCTCTGAAAAGACCATGCAGAGAATATGACGGGTTAAGTATTGGGATGGTTATGAATATAAGCTGCTGTGTGGGTAGTCAAGCTTATCACATTTGACACGTCTCCTTCAACAATTCAATCTACACCAACACCGACCCTGACCAGAAGGCCACTGATCTCAGACTTTATATTTCTCTTAACACAAATCAGTCAGGGAAAAATGACATCTTAGTCTTATAATTGGATGAGAAGTTTTACTGCCTGGATATTCTACAGAGTCATGCATAATAAAAAGGTCTAAAGGGACGAACAACTGGCTTTGCATGTTTAAACTCAGCATCTACAGTTTGTACACTTAAGATTGCTGACCGCTTATCAGAGTAAGGCATTACATTTTCATTTCCTACATAAAGTACATTGCCTACCTTCTGTGCCTATTAGGGATAAAATGGAAAGACAAAGACAATGTGTGAAACTGTGAAAGACAACTGGTACATTGAGTGCATATGATATATTCAAAATGACACTCCTTTGAGAAATAAAAAACTTTGAAGGAAGGTATATTCCAAGTACAAATGCTCTAGTAGCCATAATGTTTCTCAAAGGAATAGTTCGGCCATACCAGGAAACTCACTAAATTGACCTTCTGCTTGGAGTTAGAAAAACAAGCAGCCCCCTCATGTCTTTGTATTAAAATGTTTTTTAAAGTAGCAGCCAGTTAGCTTAGCCTGGTGTGGCCGGGGCAGAAAGGGTTGGTGTTTATTCAACTATAAATCCGAATCTAACTAACTCTTCTCAGCTCTTTTGTTGATATTGTGATTCCGTCAAACTACACGTAGCAATATTCTCATTATAGCATCGTATCCTTAGTCTGGACACCCCCAAAAGGGGCTAATTTTTGTGAGGATCCCACACAGAATTAACCCCTAAACCTCAGCTCCCATCTGAATCACAGAGCTTCAATCCAGTTTTAGCTCATTTCTAAGTTGTCAGCGCACAACATTTAGGTTTTGGTTCACACTCATCTATCTCACATTGTTTATTGTCATTGCAGCAGGCAACTGCTTTCAGTGACAAAGCTCTAACATCTTCCTGTAAGCTTCCAGTTTCTGAAAAGTGACTGAATATACTTGAACACTTAGCAGCTAAGGAGGCAGATATTTCACTCAGGAGCTGGTAGAGACTAAAAGCAGAGCAAAATGGGAGTAAATATTGGATTTATAATCCTTTGGTGGTCATAAACATGACTCCAAATGAATGCTAATGTAAGACTCTTCTCAATGTGTAAATAAGCAACTACTGGTTTAAAATGAGCTGAAGATGCTCACTGAAGTTGATCAGTCTGTAGTTAAAGAGCCAACATAAACAAATATGAGGTACATGCAAAATGTAAATGTTATAATAATTATTTTTAATTAATTAAATGTTTATAAATTTAAATTTATGATATTAAATATGTGTAGATTAGATAATATTACTATGTCAACATGTCTTTGTACTACTTCATATAGCTTGCATAGTAGTGTGGTGATTTTGGCCAGTTTCTTTCAAACCTTTAGCTTCTTCCTTGTTTGCTGTTTTTTTTTTTTTTTTGCTGCTCTGACGGTATCATAGCATCTGAAACCTGGCCGAGAATGAGAGATACAACTTCAGCTGTCATCTGGCACCATGCTATGTTATGATTTGTTTTCCCTCAGGTTAGCTGCTTGCCAACAGTCAACAGAAAAAAGAAACAAGAAAAAAAAGCATCTTGAGCCAAGCAGCTTAAAGGTCCCTTTATTGTGCAGTAGAAAAGTTGATGGCATAGGTGCAGGTGAAAGCCCACAGTGTTTATTGACTAATATGAGTGATACTGATCTGAAAGCAGTTATTTCCTCTGCACCAGGCTGTCATTTGGCTGGCTGAGTGAATCCAGCCCGGGCTTTAGCCTATTCTTTTGCTGCCAGGCTGCTGGGTGATTAGTACTGTGGCAGTCTGCAGCTCAGTGTTGTTTCCTGATGAAAGGGTCAGGCTCAGTCTCACACCCACCGCTAACCTACCCCGCCACTTAGCAGTCTGTTTTCTGTCGGCCTGCTTGCTTTGAACAACACCAGGTCAGCGTACCTACAAAGTGTGCCTCTCCATGAAGTAGATCCTCTCCGGCACTGCTCATTGCTGTAACACATCTCTGCTCCAGTGCAAGAACATCCGCTGATTAATTAATCTAAGCCAACATCAGAGCCAGAAAGTCAACAATGCAGTCTGCCTGTGGGCTGATTCTCTTCATTGACTGCGGAGGGATAGGAGAGCACACAGAGGCAAGCCAGAGTTAGTTAATTGGATATTATATTGAACAGAAGTAGTTTAGAGCAGAAGGAGAAAATAACTTTTGTTGGGAACGGTGCAATTGCAGCATGGGGAGATAAAATGGATGTGATTCTCCCATCAAAGAGCGGGTTTATTGTGTCTAGAATTGTCTTCTAAAAAGGATTGAGATTGGAAAAAGAGATGGGGTTTTCATCTTTTCACAGGGTGATTTACTGCACTGATATAGTTTCTAATCCGATTTTACTGCTGTTTTAGAAGCTTTTTAACATCAAATCTTGGGGGGAAAGAAACTCCTTTAAGCTAGAGTAGGCAACCTTGGAGAAACTAACATGTAAACAAGTATCAAACCAAACAGGATTCCTTGCCAGTTTCTTCTTGTCTCTATCCAAAGCCAGAACCTTACACAAAAGAAAGGCGTAGTCGTCACTTACTGTAGCCAACAAACTTTTTGTGCCATCATTTTGCGACTTGCTTGCAAGTTCTGCTATTTGGCTTCCTAGCCTGGTCCAAGTCTCTTGTGCATGTGCATTAAGTGTACGGGCAGAGTACGTGAATGATATGATTGGATGGGCTTATTACAGGCCTGACATGTTAGAGCTCTTGAATGTGATGAAAATAAATAAATAAAAGCTTAAAAGAAAAAAGGGGTAGGACAGGTTATGAATCAGACTTTTTTTTCAAAACATTTTTAAGGCAAAGATTCTGGATGAGTGAATCATTTGAATGTTAAAAGAAATCAGGATTAGATTTTTTGTTTAAAACACTACTTACACATGTATAGAACAAACTCAGCAAAGACGTAAGATGTAGAGCTTTGTCCACAGGGGTCGTTAAAATCTACGCAAACCAAAAGTTCCTCACAGGAAATAGGACAATTCATTTGCCTATTTAAGAAAAGTTCTGTGTATTTAAGTAGTAGCACAAAGGGTTTTCCACACGATGAAACTAAAACTTCGAAGCTTGGAAGTCTGTAACCATCCTTAAGGCAATTTCATTATACTGAACTAACTCGTTTTAACATGCAGGGGAAGTTGAATGCAGCGTAGCAACATTAAAAAAAAATGATTATAGCAACTATGCAATTATAGCATCCACAGGGACCAGGCACAAAGTCAATGCAGCTCACCTTGGAGGCTCCTGGAGGGTCAGCACTAGGATGCTTTTAATCCATTCGCCCACACGTCTTCCGCACCATGACCTTGCAGACACACAATGAATCTCATTACATGCTTCCTACCTTTGACATGACAATGACAGCTGCTGTAAGTGCCCTCAAAAAAGTTTTCTTAAGGCATCATCTACGAGGCGGGAAATCCATCAAGCAGCAGGCCCATTTACCAAAAGAAAAATATTACTTTCTGTTCTGCTTCAGGATTCAAGGCTCAGGCAGAATTCAGTCAGATGTGTCTCTTTTCAGAATTCATTTTATTGTTTCATTTTCCATCACACACCCACACATGCACTGATACACACAAACACTGCAGCTCAGTTCCATTAGTTTGGCTGACTTTTCAGGATGCATTGCTAAGCACTATCTGAGACTGCCTCATGGTTATTGCTAATTGATGCTGCAGCCGGTTCATTATTTTAGTCTCCCTTGGCCGCTCATATATCTGATTCATACATGCAGCCTGCATTTAATCAGTCTGATCACACCGCCATGGGACCCAATGTGAGAGAGTTTGACGAGGGTCTCAATACATTAAATCATGCGTGTGTAGGTTAACAATAGTGTTTAAAGCGTATTACAAAGGCTAAGTCATTATATTTTTCTCAATTGAAATCCAATTCTATGGATTTCACTTACAGTTTACCAATTAAAAAGCATTACTGTTTAATTATTGTCAACCCCAGTATCAGAGATTCAATTACAGACTTAGATGTGATAAAATCTGCATGTCGGATTCTACATTGTGGTGCTTTAACAGCGTGTAAAGTCCCCAGAGTCACCAAATGAACGTTATTTGATATAAATGCATGATGTATGTTATGTCCCAGTGGTAAATCAACAGCTTGGCCTCATTTATCAGTCTTCGGTGTTGGGGAATTGAAGAATCAAATGTGACAAATATCTTCTCCATCCACATTAGACTTGTTATTTTCCACTATAAGCTGATAGATCAGTGCCAGTATAATTAGAAGATATCATTACTGCTTTTTATACATCGTTTCTATTATGATCATGAGGCTCCCGCACTACACTCGCCCTCCTCAATAACCAGATATTATCCCATTTGAGCTTTTACTAGCCAACATAAAAATGGAGTACCAGGGTGATTATTCAGAATTATGATGGTAGTGGTGATAAACATTAGCCTTGGCCACTAAAGAGAAGCAACGAATGCCAGAAACAGCAGCCATTACAGAGCTATAAATGAGGGAAATCCCTCAGCTGGTGGGCTCAGAGCTAGCATAACAAACACAACCATTACTTATCCTTTGTGCTGAATGTTTACTCCGAGCATCTATCAGTTATCTAAGGGACATCTAGAATACCTTTCAATGGCAAGCAGACTCAAATGACCTCATTTGAATGCATTATTCTGCGCATAACTCCCACCAATGATGCATTAAAAGGCCATGATCAACACGTAATAGACCTTATGCCACCGGCAAAAAAAAATCACTGAAGCAACAGAGACTGCATGCCTCCGATAAAAAGCAGACAAAAAGGAAGACAATTAGGATGTGAAGAAGAAATGAACAACCTCATAGATGGGCCTGAATAGAGTCCCAGAGGAAGATGAGGTAAAATGTAATGCTTCAACAAAAGGACATTAACACTCATTACTTTGATTATAATGACCTCCACCCACACCTCATTCTTATGAGCCAGAAAGACAAATAATTTACATTAGTTCAGTGGCAAAGAATATTCTTCTTATACTCCACTGCTCCATGCAGACGTTGTCAGATGAAGAGTGCTTAGCTCAGATGTCATTGTTGTTAATTAATCCTTTGACATTTTGAGAGTGTCAGCTGCCTGGAGCCTGTTGCACCTGATTTTTATCAAGCTATTCATAGTTCACACTCAGCCTGGTTATAATCATAGTGTTGACTGAGAACAGATCTAACTTAATTCCAACTTCAAGTGGGTTGAATCAGACAGACAAGTTCTGACATAGAGATGTAATCTCACTAAATATTGGTAAGTGTTATTTTTTTGTTGCTTCGGTGCTACGGCTACAAAACCAACACTATGCTAATATAGGCTCAAACATAACATTGGAGTTTATAAGAGGCTCAATGATCTTGAATATATACCACCTTAAAAATGATCAAAATTATATTTGGCTACTATATGAAGTTTAAAAGTATTTTTACAGGATAACGAAATATGACTTTGCTAATACACTAGCCTACATAACAACACATCGTAAGGATACATTAGAACGTTTCATTTATGTCTCTAAAGTGTTTTTTATGTATTTATCCCTTTGATGCACCTTTAAAATACTCACACTAAGGAACCTTCGCACATAAATGTGTTCATGAAAACTCAAGCTATAAAATCTTTATGAATTATAGGGTTTTTAAAAAAAAATTTGTTGTAATTTTTTAATCCAGCATCTGTCCTAATCATACATATCAAATGTTGATGAATTTATTTAATTTTTAACCCTTAAATTGCCATGTTTTTGTCATGATGCAACCCTATTTTATGGTCTAAAATACACAATAAATGATTTATTTTCAATATACTTCATGCAAACTAAATTATTTATGGTTTGATTATTGCAGCCTGGTATATGTGAAAGATTAGCAGCAACATTTACTTATACATATTTTTATTTTTTTTGCAGTGTCATATTTCATAAAATACTCACACTAAGGAACCTTCGCACATAAATGTGTTCATGAAAACTCAAGCTATAAAATCTTTATGAATTATAGTTTTTTTTTAAAATGTTTTTGTTGTCATTTTTTAATCCAGCATCTGTCCTAATCATACATATCAAATGTTGATGAATTTATTTAATTGTTAACCCTTAAATTGCCATGTTTTTGTCATGATGCAACCCTATTTTATGGTCTAAAATACACAATAAATGATTTATTTTCAATATACTTCATGCAAACTAGATTATTTATTCTATTCGATTAGTTACTCTATCCTCGGAATTTAATTTTTTAAACCTGCATCGGTCGTAATCATAGCTATCAAATATTCATTATTTTGTGTGCTGTAACCGTAGACTGGCTGTAACAAAGAACCTCACCTATTGCCCATGTAACATTTCCACTTATTTATTATAACAACATAAAACAGAGCAAGAACAAGATCTATAAATGAACATAACCTGAATAACAATAACAACATAACTTAACAAGGGCATACAGAACAGTTCAGGGATCAATGGCTGTCCACACAATGTAGGCGTTGAGGGCACTAATGTCCACTCCAGCATGATAAAAAAAGGGCCAAGGGCCACCATCTGTTCCTCCTCCTGCAGCTGAATGTAGAGATCATCTGCAAAACAAAAAAATGACCAGAGACAAAGATGATGAAAGATGTTTATAAGAAATGCTGAATAGTAAACATCTCAGACAAGCAGATAAATTCAGAAAAAAAACAAGTGTATATACATGTCTTTTATGGATTGCGAAAACATACCTCATCCAGGTGCCCGAATTCGAGGTTACGGAGTTCGACCTCGATCCCTGTGTTCCATGGGCTTGAGATCGAACTCCATGATCGTATAGCGCTCCTCCGTAGTGGTGTAGTACCTCCTCATCGTGCCAGGTAAGACGTGAGGCTCTCCTCCTCTGTACTCCTGTGCACCGTGCTGCAGCTGCAGCTGTGTAATCAAAGTTGCGGTCTATTTTGGTTCTCACGGCGACTGCACTTTCATGTGTTGGGAAAGGTCCTACGTTTCGTTTATTTCAAAGCTCTGCAGGGGCCCCTGTGTAGATGTGATGTGTGTTTTACGTATGTTATTTAAAAAAAAATAATGTGGTGCTTTGAACGTTTGCATAAAAAGTACAAATGAAACGCCAAGGATATGGAAAAGGTGCCATTTGAAAGCTAGCTGCCTTTTTACGCATTCGGTCATACGGTATTGCAATGTCCACGCTGTAGACACGTGCGCAAACACACACACACACACACACACACACACACAAACACACACACTCGCATGCATACATTCCCACACACACATACTCACATACCCACACAAACATAATGCCTTAGAGCTTGTGTGGAGAGAGGACGGTGAGGATTTATTTTAGCAGGATCAAAAATAGTAATTTGAATGGGTTTCAATGCGCACATTTATGTGCAAAGGTTCCTTAGTGTGAGTATTTCATGCCACATTGTTTACAAAAGGGTAAACATAAAAAATACATGAAAAAACCTGAGAACACTTAAAAATGCACAACCTTACATATATCATGAACAATATGCATGAAAAAATATGCTAGAATTAAAAAGCCAAAAACACATAAATGTGCTTGGGTGCGATAAAGGGTTAAGTCACACCCCATGATGGTTTGCAAGAAAAGGAGAAAAGCCTGCACACTTCCTTAATGCCAAAAAAGTGTTTGTATCACAATGTTTCCACCTAATGGTCGTCGTTGGGTCATTGTTTGTAAGAAAATAATCCGTATAGGACCATTAAATTGAAATGTTGTGATTATTTAACTGCTGTTTTTTAATTGCTCTCCACCTACGTGATGTGCATATAAACACCCTCATCCAACAGCTTATGATGGTAGAATAATCATCTGTTTGCTGTATTTTTTACTTTGATTAAATGTCACAAATAAAATGTTTCCCATCTTCCAAGCACTAATTCTAATAACATAGTCGTTTTTAAATTTGATGGTACAACTGGATTAAGTATATAATTGTCTTGAAATTAGCTTGTAGCAAAGAACCTGTGAAGGACTTTAAAAAACATACTTACAGAAATATGAATAATATTTATGTGAACGCAGTGCCTAAACAATAAATCTACAATCAGCCTCCCCCTTATTGAATCTCAATAACCACCTTATAATATCCCCTAAGTCAAACTTTATAAAGTTTAATAAAGCCCTGGTTTAGGTACATAATATGCTTTTGGCTGTCTTTGCCCTTCAATATTGAAACAACACAGTTTTCTTTTTGCAAACACACCAAGGACTATATTGATCACCTTGAAGGCAAATATTAGGAAGACATGAAGCAAAAGTTTCTCATTACTGCTCTCGGTTCATTGACTGTAATTACCAAGGACACTTTAGAAGTTATGCAGCAATTAAACCAAGTCACATAATATGAGCTCAATTATCACTCAGCGTGGATATGTTACCATGTAGAGATACAGTAAAAATGATTGCACTGCTGTAACTGTTCCTAACGTTGGTCACGTTCAGAACAAGCCCTGCCGGTGAGTAATTACTGAATGAGTAAGCTTAATGAGCAGAGGTGAGCACTTCAAATGTGAATCATGTCTCCACATACTAATGATGTAGGAGTTCATTTCAATAATAAAGAGCTGGATGTTCTTGAATCATGCTCCAGCTATGAAGGAGGAGATTTAAAATATGAAAGAAAGCTAAGACAGGGCGGTGCTAAAGCCAATCAAATATTTGAACTAGCTATATGAATATTTGATCAGTAGAAGAAAAAATCTGTGATGTGTGGTTTGAAAGACAGGCAGGAAGTTTTTCTGTTTATTGCTACATTTCTCAACAGTTTTTTCACAGGCTCTGAAGCCCAACAACAAAATAAAGTAAAAATTGTTGCTGCTATTATGATTAAATTAAATACTTTGTTTCTCAAATTAAATAAAACACATCTCAGAGATCCTGCCTTTAACAAGTTTATTAATCTGAGTTTACTTGAGGCTCAGTTCAAAGCAGAGTCTTTTCTTTTTTCTGTCTTGATAAGCCAGCCAACATATCTGGCTGCTGGGTTTCTGTGTCATAATCCTCTCATACTAACCTTTCTCTCTTGTCGAGTCAGCCAAAGCTCAAAATCTCCACTGATAACCTGTTGTGGCCTCGACCAAAGAGCCAGAGAGCTGGATGGATTCGTGCACAATTACCCCTTGATGATGCTTTGAAATGTTAGCAACACCCAGGAGAGGGATTTAGAGGTCTTTGTAGGGTGTTGTTGTTGTCGTTCAGTTTCCCGTCTTGTGTACAACATCATGAGAAGGCACGATAAAACCATGAGATTTCAGCTTTAAAAATGATGCATGTCTCTTGGGCAAAGAATTAGTTCAAATACATGCCTAATAAACCCACTACTTAAAAACTGGGCTCTTTCATATTTTAGTATCCACTCTATAATGATAGAGGGGGGATCTGGAGAGATAGAGAGACCTAGGTAAAGGACTGGAGTGCCCTCATGGTCCCAGACACAGATGGACAAGATGAGAGGGGAACACGAGCACAGCTGAGGCCTTGCAGCGTGCAGAATTATAAGACCAGGAATCAGTGAGCCTGGCTCTGCACTGATGACACTGGCTTTACTGCCACTCAGTTTTCCTCTGTGCTCACCAGGGACTCCTGGGACTTGACTTGCCGAGCACAGCATCAAGATTAAAGACAGTTTCCCCCTCTAAGATCAAAAGTTTGCTGGATCATGCCAAAAGTGTCTCCAGTCGCGATACGATGGCACAATATCAAGAACACCAATGCCCAAAGCCATTAGTAACACGGATATGAAACCTAACTCAAAGCATATAAAACATTTTTTTTAATCTGAGGTTATTTCGTTGGTTTTCCATCAGTTTGGGAAGTGTAGATTTAGTAGCTTTACATCCAAGCTTTTCATTAAGGGCGTAGTTCATGACGGATGAATTGGTTTGAACTATTATGCACGCCTCCCTATATGAAATCCCTTTAGCCTCATGCATAGAAAATATCACACCCTTATACAGGGACAATGAAGTTAATCCTTTAACGGGAAAAGGAGAAATAAACGTATCCACTCAGGCATGAACTCTTGTTTGTCCCACTTGCACTCTGCTTGTAATGTGATGTGTTGGATGAGTGTATCGGCTAAATGTCTAAAATTGGAAAATGTAAAAATTGTCTGAAGTTATCTCTTGGGCTTCTCACTCCCTGTGAGATGAAGCACAAAGCACACACCACCTGAACTGTACAGAGTTCAGAAAACTAGTAATCTTCCACCCGGCTAGCAGCAGGAAGAGAAAGAAAGCACACAATAGCATCATCCACTTCTGATCCATTTTGTGAGGGGAGACGAATGAGAAAAGAAAATGAATACACAGCCTCTACCACAGACTCAACAGTTGCAGGGAATGAAAAAAGAAATGGCGAAAAGAGTCGACCACAGTGGAATTCCTAATAAGTCTACCACTGTGGGTTTAAGCAAACCCTGTGAATGAACTTCAATGCATAGACTCTATAAGGACCACAGTGTCATCTGTTGGTTTATCTATTGTTTTACGCTTTGAGTTTGACATCTTGGCCATAGCAATTTTAGTATCCTGCAGCTAGAAGCGTCAAATATTTGGACAAGAGTGTGGTGCTGGGGAGCAGTGAGGAGTTGGAGAATGCCAAGATATCAAAGCTAAACAGTCAGTGCCCATGGCTAATTCATTAGCTTGTAAATTAGCAAGTTTACGTTGTTTCCCCCCAGATTTGCTCTGCTAGCCAACAGGAGTTCTCTGACTAAAAAAGAAAAGAAAGTTTGTGGAAAGTAGCATGTAGTAGTAAGACTTGTTGTTCTTTCATTCGCATCACAAAATAGACGTCCTTTATTGCAACAGACTTCTTGGATGGTCAGTTAGCGGGGAATCATGGGAGTTCCCCCCCAGTGAAAATGAACTCTGTGTTGACCGTAGTCAATACGAACGGGCGAAGCCCAGCTGATGAAGAGAATATGTTTACCGACGATATATCAAAGTATAATTTACATGTCGTTTTTATCACAGCAGCACATACAACAACAGTACGGCAGCTTTCAGTAGCAGCTCCCGCTTCCTTATGCAGAGGTCTTTGACGTAACATCCAGTGTTTCCGACAGACACGTCCCATTACAACTATATAATTACGGATTTCTCTGGCTTTGATAACTGTTCGAAATATTTGAGGTGATGTAAGTACTCAACAAAAAATTATATATAACATGGGTTTACTCAATTTTTATTTTTATTTAGATATTTGAATGTAAACATTGTCATACAATTCCACATACTATACCTTTAATAAAACTTAAAATCAGCTAGTTATTAAAAAACAACCCTCGTATAGTTGTCTTCATAGGGAAATTAGCTATTGAGACCAAAATCAATCTTCACACTCAACTGTAAACATGTTTTATTTGGCTGTAAAGTTGGACATAGGCTTTATGGGGATTGACTATAAGCCATCAAGGAGCCAATCGGCCGATCAAGGAACTGCAGTTTTTAGCACTTCCAGGAAGTAAAATATGTGATAAATGTTTGACTAATTATTTAAACTCACAGTGCTTTAGAATAGTTTTAAAGCCAAAGTAATTTATATAATAAAGTTGATATAAAGGAAGGAAAAGCCAGAATGAATAGAAAGTGTGGTTCATCCTCTTTCTCTCCTGTCGTGGAGGAAACTTTCAGGTCGGCAACTCAGAACTAAGTACTGGGGTTGGTTGTCAAGGTAACAGTGAACAGGCCCCCCTTTGGATCGAATGGCTAATTTCCACGCCTGTATCCTGCCCATGACTGCAGAGCAATGTATATTTCAACTAGCTTTATGGCTGCTTGCCTGCAGCGATCAGCAGGGACAGAGGTGACCACCATGTAGAGGCTGAAACACAAGAACAACTCAGCATCTACTCATTAGCAGTATCACACCGATACAAATCTTGCTGTGGGTTATGTTATCCTGATCTTGTTCTTCCTTTCTCTTTTTTTGGTGAATCCTCAGAGAGGAGTGTTTTTTTTTTTGTCTCCTCACCTCCTTCCTCGTCTCGTCTCTCTCTCCACCTCCCATTGTGATCTGTGATTCAAACTGTCCTCAGGTGGCTCTTCTCATCCCTGTCAGTCTGTCAGTTTATCAAACCAAAGTACTCGTCTCCGTGTATAATTAGTTCACTGTCCTGGAAAAAGAGAGGAGATACTTAAGACCAGCTGTTTCCAGTTTGAAATGTAGCAACTTCAGGGTCGCGAGCTTATTACATGAATTGGCCACCTGAAGCAATTCTCTTAAGTCCTTGTCCTTTGTTATTTCAAATATGTGTGACTGTAAAAGCAACACATATACATCCTCGTTTTTTTTTTAGTAAGTGTTCAACACTTAGCAGATAATCTATTTCATCAGTATCAAGTGCTGGTGGAATGATCAGATTTGATTGCAAAAGAACACAGAACTGTATTTTTTTTTATGAGAGAGAGAGAGAGAGAGAGAGAGAGAGAGAGAGAGAGAGAGAGAGAGAGAGAGAGAGAGAGAGAGAGAGAGAGAGAGAGAGAGAGAGAGAGAGAGAGAGAGAGAGAGAGAGAGATGTTGTGAGTCTGTCATAGGCACAAGGTAGCAGGCCAAGAACTGGGGATAATTACAGCCAGATAAAATTCAGAACAGCATCACGACCTTGAGTGGGATATTGCTTTCACACAACGGCCCTACAGGCAGCTTATCATCGTGAAAAGTTATAATCCACACAGAGATTGTGATTCTTTGGCTCCAAAAACAGAAGTAGTTGAATTATACTTGGAGTCGACTGTTTCCTAGCAACACATAAACATTTTCCTGCACTCTTGCTTTTTTTTTGTGGTGGCTATAACTTGTATGAGACCAACTTTTTGGACACTTTAATTCTAAGGTACCAACTTTATGTTGATAAACTGTTTCAGAACTCCTGGCTGAGGCGGAGTGATACACATAGGAAAAAGGCCCAGTGATATTGTACTTTATTTCAGGGCCAATGGAATGCTAGAACATAATGAACATAATGAAGAACATAAGCTGAATCAAACAAGATCAATAATGTGAATAATATTATGTCCTTATGAAACCATTTGGCAGAACATTGCATGTTTTTACTGAATATAGAACCTTAAGTACTGAGTACAAATTTACTTGTTCATCACTTGAGATCATCGTTTTCATACCACTTGAACTTTGTATGCACTACATTTTTAACAGTAAAAGCTCTGGATTCCTAATTCAGTTGCAATTATTTTAACATCTTTAGTTTGTTGTTTCATTCAAATTGAGATTTTGCCACAAAAAAGTATGAAAAGTTCATATATGAGATGCATTTTGTAGATTCAACAACCCAGCTGTACGGTTTGAAATGATCATTTATTCTATGAATGGATGGATTGACATAAAATTAATTGGATACATTTTTATTCAGTGTTAAAGATTTAAAAAAACAAATATGACAAAGATTTGGTTTCAGATACTGGACCTCAAGGATTGGCAGATTTTGACTTTTTATATTACATGCAAACATTAGCATTTATTTCTGTCTTATATAAAAGAAATACAATTAGCTTAATCTCAACCAACTATAACAAAGAACACACAAGTTATATTAATGTGACGAGTACTTTCACTTCTTACAGTATCCTCATTATACCTACTTTACTTGTCTGGGCTGTTTTAAAGTGCTAAGCTCAAAGTTCTGACATTTTACAGCCATTTTGAAATAACTTTTTTGTTTAACTTTCCTCAGGTTGAGTCCCTGTCCACTGAGGGCCAGTAGGCAAACAGTCCGATGGCTTCTCAGACGTTGTAATTTGTGTGCATCTTAATGGCTGTTGCCCCGGGCTATTTGCACAGTTTCCCAGCAGCCCTGTGAAGGTCAGCAAGGCATCACAGCAGACGTTAAAGACAAACTAAATTGCTCTGACAATTGAGAGTTGACACTAACACCACTCCTTTTATTTGCACCAACCTGAAGCTCACACACACCCCTAATAATGGTCTCATCAGGTTACATTGGCATACATAGGTACTACTTCAGGACAGACAAATATATTGCATGATATGTTTTATGACAATTACACACAGTATATATCCCACATTGCTCTCTGTTCCATCCACTGACAGGGGGCACAGAAAAGAAAAGAAAATGTAAAGAAAAAAATTGTAAAGAAAATGACATGCTTTAGTACATTCTTACAGTATGTATTTAAGGGTCTTCTTTATTTTTCACGGATATGTTGGTTAATAGTATATTTATTGTTGTTTGAGCAGTTAGCAGCATTGTTTACGCTCTGATTATGGGGAGTCAGTCAAAGTAATGCACAGATACACTGCATTATATCTATGATAAACAGATGCACCTGCTGTTGTTTAAAATGAAAGATTTTAGTACACATGCTATATAGAGTAGGACTTTGAAAACTTCCCCATACAAAAATCATATTGCATTCTACTTGAAAGAATATATCAAACCTTTTTTTTTTTTTTGACTGTTATGATCGACACTAACTGTGATGTAATACTATTCATCACACATGGCTAGAGGGTTTTAAACAAAAAGGACTTGTGATTTCTGCCCTCTGTCGGCATTTGTTTGGATTCCTGGCTTGGCAGACAGTAGGTGGAGTCAGGAAGGCCATTAGTTCAACTACACCTGAGTCCATCAGGACTCGACTTATATAAGTGGCTTCCACTATAACTTGTGGCTCTCCTCTTTTCCTCCCAGGGCCTCCACCAGCTGGTTTGCTGTTGTTTGCACTTTACAACACTGCACTCATCCATACACTGCATTCATGACTGATTTGACAGATTTACATAATTCTGATTGCTTTAAGTTTAGTTTAATGATAAATTAATTTCCTTTAAACCTTGTTTCATGTGTGATACCCTTCTTTTGTCACTTACTTTGAGCCAGTTCGTGACAGACTCCTGAATGTGATATTGACATTTTAGGTCAACGCTGATCTCATTGTTATTGTTATATTGCTAATTTCAACTAAGAGCTTACAATGCTAAAATCACATGTGGAAAACTAGCACAGACATAATGATGATTTGTTTCTAGTTTATTTAACTGTGGTGTAATCTTCATATTCTGCATGTGTTCAATGTCATCTAAAGAAGTCACTTCCTTACTTTGGTATTGAGGAATTGAAACTGATATCGGTTTGTCTGGGGCACAATAAGTTGCTCAGAAGCGACTTTGTACTGTATTCTTCTGTTTATGCTTACCAGAGAAGTAAGTTGACACCACTCACATATCCTAATGTTCTTTGCATTATTTGTACAACCTGAACCTTTGTGGGCCGGTATTTGTAAACCCGTTTGAGTACGTTTCTCTGGAAGACATGGTCCAATATTAGTATAAAACTCCAAAAAATATCATTTTGGAAAGTAACCGAGCCATAACACTCTTAATCTATCTTTAGGTACCTCTTTTGTAAAAATATCATAAGTCAATTATGGATTTTTAGTCAAACTTAAATGAAAAAAAGTAATGATAAATAGTAACAACTGGACCCATAACCGGTTAAAACCTCAAACAAGACATACTAACAACTGAATTTTATGTTAAACACCTTTTTGGCCTGATTGTAATTGTTCTCATCCTTTTTAACCGTTTTTGGAATCAACTCGTTCCTTGAATCTAGTTAAAAGGAGGCAGATGGTTTGAAACATTTTGTGATATTTTTCACATCCGTTAAAGATTATGGTTCTTTTTAGCTAAATTCTCTTAAATCTAGCTGCTGTTATACTAGTCCTCATATGATGTGATATGACGAGCACTTCTCTTAGAATCAATCTGTCTGCCTTACTTTTCAGAAAGTAGAATAAAGTTAGTGTAGTATGCATCATCATCTTACGTCAAAAGGTGCGTTTTAAGTCAAAAGAATTGAGAAGATCTTCACTGCAGACATGCACAGACAGCTCTGTGATTTTCTAACCATAGCTGTGAGTCAGCATATGAAATAAATATATTTTTCTAGGATTTTCTTACTGCAATGCTTTTCTTGAAAGTTTAAAAGGAAGTCAGAATAGGCTCATTCCTTGCTTCTATTCTGCCTACCTGCTGCTTAAACACTTGACTCAAAGTCAATACA
This sequence comes from Tautogolabrus adspersus, assembly GCA_020745685.1. NCBI lineage: Eukaryota > Metazoa > Chordata > Actinopteri > Labriformes > Labridae > Tautogolabrus > Tautogolabrus adspersus. The sequence goes on along the minus strand of CM036542.1, from coordinate 19,507,827 downwards.
GATTCAATACATATACACTTTAGCTCTGCTGATAAAACGCTGCACCCCTTTCTGCTAGCATGAAACAGCACATTTTTAAAATATAGAAACATTGACATTCAGAGCAACAAATGTGTGTCTGGCAAAGCAGGCATGCGTGACATGAGGTGACCTCTGCTTGGATTGTGATTCAGGATGAAAAATAGACACATTGAAAGCTTTCAAAGCAAATCACATCATAGCTTTATAAAGACTACAATCTAAAAACATACTGACACTCAAATGTTGACCAGAAGGTCTTACACAGAATAGCTTGCGTCCTTTGAAAGTGCACTCTTCTTTTACACACATTCAATAAGCAATGTCAGGTAATGGCTGCTTTATAGTAAACAAGCTGTGTTTGTAGGTAGTGAGACCATGTAGGAGTAAGCATCTGGGGATGATATGTGTCTATGATACAGGGTGCTGATCAGACATGTCTGTGTACCAGCTGCATTTACTTATGCAGGGATTGTAATTGCAATGGGTTTTGGAGACTGAGTGGCGAATATAGCAATCTAAGCAGGTGAATTGGCAGCTTTGCTATGGCTGTGCTGAGCAGACTGCTAAATAAGGTTCCTGTTGTCCAGAGAAAAAGCTGTGACCGTAGAGAGAGAGAGAGAGAGAGAGAGAGAGAGAGAGAGAGAGAGAGAGAGAGAGAGAGAGAGAGAGAGAGAGAGAGAGAGAGAGAGAGAGAGAGAGAGAGAGAGAGAGAGAGAGAGAGAGAGAGAGAGAGAGAGAGAGAGAGAGAGAGAGAGAGAGAGAGAGAGAGAGAGAGAGAGAGGGGGAAAAGATGGAGAGACAGGGAGAGAAAGGGAGGCAGAGGTAGGATAGACCCAAGCACGAAGGAGTAAGGACAATCGAGGGTGAGGGAGGGAGAGTGTGAGACGAGCACCTTAGAAAATCAAGCAGCCAGTCTATTCCCCCGAGAGAGAGCAAGGCTGGCTGTGGCTGACTGATCCAGTGCTGCGCTGCACTCTGTGAAAGGGGCCAATAACAGGCTGAGTAATGGGATTGTGCCACTGCAGATTGTGTGTGAACAGGTTGGGTCCTTGGGTGTTCCCACACGTCAGGTTAGCACTGGCCTGAATACGACTGGACTGAACGAGAGGCGAGTATGCCTGTTGTGCTCAGCGTCTGTGGGCTCGCCAGTTTAGCTTTAAAGGATAAGGATGGAGCTATTATTTTTTTCCTTGGTGTCAACAAATACCATAAAAAGACCAAAACCAACAATACATAGATTCTACTAACAGGCGTAACCTGTGAAGCCAAAGCCGAAATGTAATTCTAGGCTGAATTTAGCTTGTTTGCTTTGTGGCTCAGACATCAATTCTGGCTGAAAAATGGAAAACTATCATCATAGATCACAGCCATCATATTAAACCACAGAAAGAAGTCTGGCACATTTAACTACAGCTGTTACTGTGATAGAGAAAGAGGATGGCAACACAGTAGAACAAGGATGGATTAAAATGACTTTAAAGCTGTGCAGCAGTGAAAGTATGGGCCATGGAAGTGTCTTAACATCAATTAAACCTGTGTGATTTATGCAGTCTTAATGAGGTTAAATGAGAATAATAAATATAAATCAGAATGATTTTAAGTCCAGGAATTTAAACAGGCTGTAGAAAATATTGTTTCATCAGAAACAGTTCAAACTCTAAAATCCAACTGACATCTCTTTCTTCAAGAAATAGAATCAGTAATTAATCGATAGAATCAGTTTCAAATTGACATTTTGCATCAAAATGTTGATCTTTTGAGTGAGACACTGCATAACTAGCAAGAAAATGTGCACTTAGCATGTTCTTAAGGTTGACAAAAACGTATTAAGTTTGATTCAGGAACACTAAAGCCCGATTTAAACCCTATTTAGACTGCCATTTCAAGCCTCAATATTTACACCCCTGTGACTTTTCACTTTCAATCTGAATGTCGCAGAGGTATTCTGGGGGGACGAAGTGAAGCCCCCTCTCTACCGTCTTTGGAAGTAGTAACAGAGGCGAGACGGTTGTTTCAGTAGAGCCAGCGGGGGAGCGCAGTGCTGTGTGTCCTTATAGAGCTCCCAGTGTGTCATGCTTCCGCAACGCTGAAACGCAATGTGAATTCACAGACTGGAACACCAATATTACACCGTCGCAGAATCAAAATGAATGTACAAAGACGTGATAACAGCTGAGCTTAGTTACAGCACTTTTGCAAAAGAAGCAGTCTGAAAAGGGCTAAAGTAAATGGTGTTGTGTTACCTAGAATTATCCTCCATGCAATAGGCACTGCAATTTGTTGAGCACACCATGATATAGAGACTTTGTCTTGTTCTTAGCATTGACCAACATATATATATATTTTTAATCCCATTGGTCTAGCTTGCTAACAAGCTTTCACAACATTTTTCTTTTGTTAGCTTTTTGTGAATTATGAAGCTTGCAAGCGTACAACCAATCGTGGAACACCTAATGTACATTTTGACAAGTATTTAAAAGATTGCCTGTGTAGGTCTCATTTATGTAGTTTCCTCCATTTAAAATGAACAGAGACAAGAACAGTAGATTAACATGAAAAGGGCAACATTGGGCATTTTACTTTAAATCTCAAAGTAAGACATGTAGTGAACAGATATTTATTGTGTCCACTGTCAATGTGCATTTAATGGTTATTATTGTCTGAAGGTCCCATCTGTCTCTGTAGATGTCAGCCTGTCTGAAGGGATAAGATCATCTTCTGGAGTGAGACAGGGCTCCATATTGATGTAGGGATTAGTTACTGTAGTTCACACAGTGTCAGTCTGGATTAGGGCCTCCACTGCTCAACACCTCCCTGCCTCTGCTTTGAAGCCCTCTTTCTCCACATCCGGCTGGTGCTTTAGCTCACATTTAGCACGTCCCATTTCATTAGTCTCACTCCGTCCCTCACCTTGTGGCTCGGCTGGAGCTGCCACTTCAGCCATTTCCAGTTCCTTGTTGCCTCTTTGATGTTTGTCCATCACATCAGCCACTCCCGCATGTGTGTGGGCATAAAAGAGGAGAAGCACAAGTGTGTGTCAGAGCGCAGGAGTTAATTGTACCAATATGATTCAGCTTCACACACCGCTGTGATCAGTGGATTCGTTTAGTAGTAGAAGGTGTTTCTAATGCTTGGCTCAGAGCGAAGATGAAGATGGTGGCGTACAAGCAGCCCAGCAGGATGATTGTGTTGCCAAACATATAGCTGTGTGCCATTTCTACACCAACACAAAATGCATTCAGCGGTCCAGATGATGACTCAAAGGCAAGACAAAATAAGGTATTTTTAGGGGAGAAATTGAAAGATTTTTGATTTAAGATTATTCAAATGAACTTCCTACTTGTGGCAAATGTTGAAAGGAGAATTTAATTCATTGGCAAGACACCAAAGTCATGATTACTGCTTGAATTTTGCTTTCTTGTGCTGAAGAAATATTTCCATCAATAAAGAGTCTCTGGCTCTTTCGGCTGGTAACTGCCAGGATCACTCTACTACACTTTCAACCACTCTTCCCACCAAATTTCAGGCCTCTGTCGTCTCATTATTTTGGATTAACTGGTCACCTCTGACAGCAGTGAGGGGGCTTCAGATGATGGCCTCAGGGCTTCTTCATACCCTGTGGCATTTTGTTATCTAACCCTGCCAAGGTGTTGAGGGATGGGGAGGAGTGAGCAGACAGACTAGCTGCAACTGCTTTAAACTAGATTTCAAGTTGACCTCAAGCACCTTTTTAAAAATAAAATAAAAGATGTTTTAATTCCCTTTGATTTTCTTCACCTGACTGCATCTAATTAATAGTTTAAAGGTTGATTTTGTGAGCTTAGCTTAGTCTACAGCATTTTTTCCCCCCAGTAAAGCTCTGATGAATCTTTTAAGCTCTCTCTCCCGATAATTGACAGCCCACAGACACGGTTAGCCCACCAACATGGTTAGCTGTTTCAAAAAAGAACACACTTCGAACATAGCATAACATTTAGCAGCTAAAGTCAGATATTTTCAATCAGTGGAGACTATAAATGAGCTAAAATACACTCCAGAGATACACTCCATGCTTTAGCAGCATGTGACGGCTGCCTCGCAGAACTGATGGAGTTCAAACTGTTGAAGTTTACGTTCAGTTTTTTAGCTGCTGCTGCTAGCCCTCTCTTTTCACATTGTGTTTGCCTAAACGCCTGGGGTGCCGGTTTCACTCAGTATTAGAACAAGGGCCCCATATACAGAGACATTTCCTCATCATACTGGACTCTGGTTAAATCCTACCTTAGCTGTCCTCTCTAATCAAGGCAAAGGCCAAATAAATCATCTTTAAGAAAAAGAATGGCCATTAATAATCTTGGTTTCGGCTTATTTCAATACAAATTTGTATTACTACTTAGTGTAGAGAGAAATGTGAAACATATACAAGCAGTTTTGTGTGAAATTCTACAGGTAACGTTGTTGAAACTGAAGTGAAAGGTGTAATATTCCTGGAATGACGTCAATAGCACTGACCATATTATTATGTGTAGTCCTTTCCACAGTCTATATTTGCAGAGAACAGTATGTGCAGCTCTTGGTAAAAATAGGTGAGCCTTTTATTCTCTTTACTGTAGGTGCTGCTACGCAGTCTGCATGGCTAAACTTATGGTAATTATTAATGTCACATTCGTGATCAACATACACTCGACAGATGGCTTTGCAGCCTCGATGTTACATCCCCCAAGAGGCAAACTTTTTTACTAAAACACATAAGGGTATTTAATATTCACATGTTTTTTAGCAGATCATATCTCTGACTCATTGTGGATAAATAATGATGTGAAGATGTGAAGGAACTCTTTACCCTGATTATCTTTATTAGAGTCAACTTTTTTTTCTGTTTATTTGTCTTTTTTTCCTCTGACCTTCTATTATACCTCGAAAGATGTTCACTAATACAAAACAGACCGAATAGAGACATGATATAGTGGACTGCCGCTGAGAGTGTGACACCAGCAGCAGGAGTCGGAGGTAATTAGGCCGGTAGGTGGATCCATTTCATTATTCCCACAGAAAGAAGTGACTACGTCTGTGTTCCCCTGTAATCTCTCCACTGCACTGCCCAGTATGGTTCAGCTCCAATCCACTAAACTGAAAGTCTTACGAGCCAGGTTGCCCCAGGCTTACTGACAGCAGCACTGTCTCTGGTGACCGAAGCAGCCTCAGCACAGAGCCGGAGTCTCCTCCTCTCAGGTTGAACAGGGCTAGAGGGAGTGCCGTTTAGTTCCCCTTGTTTAAAGATAAGATAAGGCTAACGACTGTAATAGCTCCTCAGGGAAATAGATACTCAGGATAATAGAGATCCAGTGTTACTATCAGTCCAGGTATAATGGACAGAGCAGAGGTTTTTGGCCGGAGAGAAAAGCACTGATAAGCTCTGCTTTGCATTACAGGTCTCACTATAATGACTGTAGTGCATCAGCTATCATCCAGCAGAGTAGAGATATAAAGCTCCCTTCCTCTTTTGACTTTTGTTGACATCACTCATCACTCTCTGTTCATTTAGGTTTTGCTTGTTGAAGAAAAGAAAAAAAATTAAGACAGATGATGAAACCTCAGAATGCTTTTAAGGTGTTTTTTTTTCTCTTACAGAGTAAAACTTCTGTGGTCTTTTTGTTCTTTCAAATCATAAATCTTTCATGGAGAACAAGGTTCATTCAGCAAAGTCAAACTCTTCTCAAGTGTTTTTGTGCAGAGACTCGCAGAGATACATGTTTATTGAGCCTATCCAAGCAAATGCCAAAAGGGCTGGAAGGGCAACATGCCCCTGGGAGAGATTTTTCCTTTTTAAAAGATCATTTGAAGCTCTTATTCCAGGTGACGTCTGACTTAGAAACACACTGGTTGTCAGTGCCCTGCCTTCATTACAGTTTAAAGGCCTAGCAAGGTCTTGGTTCTTGTTGAATCAGTTGAGGCCTTTTTGTGGCCAAGTTTTTTTTTTTATAAAATAAGTCTTGTGAAAGCATCAAATAATACCATTACAAATCACTCACTTTATTGCATGAAATGTTAATATAAAAGGCACCCACACTCAAGACATATGCAGTCAAAATGTTTTTCACACTTTCATATCTTGTGGTACAAGGAAGACTGAAAGCATTTGGTAAATTTTTATTCAGGAAAGTGTCTCTTTAATTTCAAAACACAAATCTCCAGTAATCTAACAAAGGGACTTAAAACAGAGCACCTTTTTGTGATTCGACCATGTCCTTGTCTGTGTTTTGTTTTAAATGACTGCCCGTCTTTTTTTTTTTTTAAATGTTGGCCGTGGGCAGGAGTGATTATCCCTCCTGCCTACACCTTTTACTTTGTGCTCTTAAAGCCTGTGCAGCACCTTGAAGCTTCAGTACGCCATCAACTAATTTAAATTTGTCCACTAAGATAATTTGTTCTGGGTTTGTGCCACAAAAGATCATTGTTGCACACTGACTTTGACCTTTAAGAGGGCGAATTATTATGAAAAGGTGGCTTTAGTTTGCATTTATTTGATGTTACAGTTGTAGTCTTAGACACTGTGATTCGTAATAAGCATTAAATATGATTTAATCCACCTGGGGTTCAAATACAGGAGTTCAACTAAAAATTGTATCTCTGCACATGCTGCACATTCGAAATACAAACCGCAGTTTTAAAGTCAGACCTGCTGATATTGTTTGACTGATAAATTTAGAGCATCTCTCCCCGCTCCCTCAGCTCACATGCCTTCCTGTCTTTCCTCCATCTCTGGAGATTTGTTGTGTTATTTCCTGTATCTTCATCTGATCCTGAGATGAAGCAGTTTACCTTTTGATATTCTACTGGCTGACTCCAAAAAGATCTCAGTGTTTCTCCATCTTTTCATACTTTCTGCTATTGTAGGTCTGTTTTTTGTTTGTTTTTGTTTTTTTTAACATTTGAATATTGTGTATAAGGTAGGTTTTGTTCACTTTTAGCAGCTTTCACGCTGCACATGAAGCAACAAGTGGCATCATGGGACAGACTTTGTGTGCCATTCCTCATGAATGTTTTTGAACACCCCTTCCCATACATCATCATCTCATGAGGGTGCACTGTGAGACTTGTTCTCAGATTTAGCGTCTTAAATTCGGCACAAATTGGGAAGCCTCCCTAGACAGAGTCCGGGGCAAGTGAAAAGAGCAAAAAGTGGTGCCTCTCCGCCCTGTTGGATAAACACTCACAGCCGAGCACATTAACCTTTCTTTTTTTTGTTGAATATTTCATCCAATTTTTGCATAATATAAAAGGTTAGAATCCGAGTTGAACTAGTAATGACACTTAAATGAAAGTGCTGTGCATGTGTGCGTGCATGTGCAAGGGTTTTTGTCGGTGTGTTTTTTTTCCCCCTGCATTGTGTGTGCGTGCTGTGTTCCAAATAACAACAAAATCTGGCATATGCAGGCAACTCATCCTGGAGTGAATGTCAGCACACTCATGTCGCACTCTATCTGGCATTCTGTGTCTGCAATTAATGTTCTGGCATACAATGTCACTGTTAAATGTCCCAAATCACCGCTATGCCAAAGACAAACAAACACCATGAATGAATTATAAAAAAAACAATCCCTAAATAGGACACCTCACTTCCTTCTGAAAAAGTCACTTAGCTTGCACTTGTACAGAACAGGGGTATCTGAGGTGAAGCAGGCCTCCGTTTGGATGCTCTCCTTCTCCTTTGTCCCTGGCACTGTGTAGCTCTTCACCAGCAGGGACACTGCAATAGAAGCTGGGACTGGCAAATAAGATAACAAACTCAGGGCTGAGCACAATACCGAGGCCAGTTGGGCAGCAGCATAAAGGCCAAGGTGTAAAGGAGAAGTGCATGACTTGTAATTATGTCTCTGTTCACTGTAAATCATTAACATCTCCCTGGTCCTTTTACTTTTACCTTTTTATCCTTTATAGTGAACAATGATTTTTATTTTCTTATACTCCCACTGTGATCCAACAACTTCCAGACATCAGTAAATTCTCATTAACAAACATCGTGGCTCAGCTGGCAGTAGTCACACTGAATACTCAATCATTTCACATCCTATCTGATCCATCACTGAGTTGTCATCTCCTACATGCTGCTGTATAATGCTTATTTCCTGTTTGAGTATGGGGGTACGCTGCCCTAGATAGTTGAGATGTTTTTTTACCAATCAGCTATCACTCACAGATGATGAGGGAGAAGTCCAACCTGCTGCTCTTTATGAAGCACCAGTCTCTGTGCAAAGATGGTCTCTTCATTGGCTTACAGCCAGTTAAACAAAAACTACTTTTTTTCTTTTATTTTTTGAAAACTTATTCCTTCAACACATAGAAACAAGCACATCACTTGGCTCCTTTCCACATCAGTCTGACAAGAGTGAGTTAATATGTAGAAGTGGTCAAAGTCATCCCGATCTCTTTCTCTTGAATACAGAATCTGTAGATGAGGGTCAGGGTGTTTTGTGTCAGAAGCACTCTGATTTCACTTTGTCTTCTACTAACTACAGAGGGGTTGGGCTTTTAGCAGAACCATTTTGGTCATAGTGCAATTTAGGATTCCACCAGCCTGTCGTTTGATTGAAATTTTATTGATCTCTATCAATAGACCTCTCAATAAAAGTACAGATTACAGTCTGATTCTAGATTTCGTCTCCCTACTCTGGACAACAACTGAATTTCCAAGTCGAAATTGTCTATATTCTGACTCTAAACATTACACGTAAAAAAAATTACTCGCCATGACATCATTGCTAATCTGCAAAACTGCTGACTTCACCAGAAACCTTAAAAAAATCTCTCACTTTTATGTCATCCAGCAATAACTGATGGGTTTTAACGCCCCCCATCCAATTTTTTTCCTCATCTACTATGTGCCTACTGCTTCTGCCTTTCATATAATGCACCCTTAATTTGAGTTATATTTATTTCTCTATGTGATGTTGGTTTTTATTTAACTTCACATATATCCACTGTATGATTTCTGGGGTTTTCTATATTGTCACATTTCATGCTCTTGTTTTCCCATCCAGCCCATCCACTACATTTACTCTCTCCGAAGAGCTTATCCTGTTGTTATTTGTCTGGTTGTAAGTAGCAACGACTATCCAATCAAACCTACCACCACTACAATAAATGCTGTGTCATTCTGAGTGACACCATTAGCTGACTCTGGTCCTTCTATAGCCTTTGAGTTGCTGGTTGTTCTCACTTATTTTTGCTTTATTATTAAAATGCTTTATCCTATAATAAACACAACACTATCGAGCCTTAGAGCAAAATTAAACACAAGACAAATTCCTTGCCTTCCTTGCCTGTATTCCAAAATGAGGACTAGAACGAAGAAAGCAAAGGAAAGTTTAATGAGAATCAGCTTGGGCCTTGGTGCTGAGACATTCGTCCCATAAAAAGCCTGATAAAAGGCTCTAATCTGGACTGCCTTGGACTGATTGCATATGCACCACCAGTAATGGTGAATTGACTTGGCCCACGGGGGAATAGGATCTCCCTCCTCTGTGTAATGCTTTGATCACCACAAGACACCAGCAGCACAGGGTTTGTTCCCTACCTTTCACTCAGCCTATGCCACAGGAATATATTAGCATGCGGTGCTATAAAAGAGCTGTCGTCGGTAATCTTATGGCTCTGTGTTAATAATGACTTTAAATAAGTTTGTTTTTCTGTGCGTGCATGAAAATATACAGTTTGGATGGAAGATTTGTCAGCTTGGGTTGTTGCATTTAATACTGTAGCAGCTTACTGTCATGAGAGCATTGTCGTGATACAACACAGCACACAGGAGCTTGATAAATAATTAAGACTCTTAGGAAGAACTTTTGTTACACTTTTTAGAAAACTTCTTGCAACGCAGCTCAGATTGGCTGTAATTTACATGTAAAAGGTTGTAGTGCACGTGCCCTTGAACTTGTACCCACAATCTTGAAATCTATGAAGTGGGTTAGACATTGGCAGCAGATGTGATTCTGAACAAGACACTGTTAGTATTAAAAATACTTTGCAAATGTATCATATACTCATAAATATGGGAATTTCAGCACATTCTTTTGGATGCACCGCCTAAAGCAATGTCAAGTTTGAGAGGCTTTGTTGTCAGTGTAGAGGTGTTAGGTCGTCACGCAATGACCAGATATTAACTTATTATTCCTCAGGCTGTGTTCATTTCAGGTCTGGTTTAGTTGTGAGACATTTGTATGAGTTCTGAAACTTTGAAGCTGTGCCCACATTGCTGGTTCAACCCACATTGTTTTATAGATTCATGAATCATATTACTAATGAGTCCCCCTGCTAGAGAAAATCTGTCGAAATGTCAACAACATCAGTCATGAGATGTGGCCTTAGAAACTTTGAGGGATATTGACCTGATGGCATTTTCATACATGTGGTTGAAAACGCTGGCCAGTGATGATATGATAGATTTCAAAGGATTTCATCACACATTCCCAAGTTGTGCTTTTTCTGCATGTGTCAAATGTAATTCACAATGCTTCTAATCTCTATAGCTCGAATAATTTGACACTCAGATGCCCAGACTTTGTTTGCAAGTCAACAGTTCAAGGGCTTTAAGTGAGAGGAGTCAACATCAAATTGGACGTATTCTTCGTTTAATCAAAAGCTTTAGTTCAGTGATGACACTACTCCTGCCAGAGACTGTCATGCCCGCCCTGATGAGACCACCAAAATATTCATTGCCACACAGCTCGCTGCCTTTGCTCTTGAGGACATTGCTGAATCATGCAATTATGGTTTGGATGAGGAAAGTCGATAACGGCCTCATACTTGGCCAGAGATAGCTAAGGTCACACCTGTAATCATGTGGGAGCAGCACAGTCCATTGACACAATGATGAGACTCCACAGACAGTCAGCCAGAATCAGATAGCGCCTGATTGCTCCTTATTGGGAGATGGAGTCGGCCTGTCATGAATGGTGCTGTCACACAGATGGAGATATGCACCACTAGTCACATGTTTGCTCAGGTTAAGGCCTGACACCTTGCAGGCGGCTCTTCTTTCACTGGGTCAGAGTACAAGAACCATTTTAAACAGGCAGCAGATAAATGCAGAGCACACGCCAATCAGTGTATGTAGTGGATATGGGAATAACCTAACTAGAGAAGATGTTTATGTTCTAGACATTAAATAGAAGCACCAATAAAAGATAAGTTGTATCTTATAGCTTCATTTGGGGTTCATAAATATTGAGTAAAATATTGCCTTCACAAATTGACTACTTGTCTGTCAGAAAAGAACCTCGGAGGATCTGTAACAAATTGTTAATAATATCTATATAGAATTGTTTGAGTTGTGTGAATGACCAACACACACACACACACACACACGCACGCACGCACACACACACACACACACACACACACACGCACACACACGCACACACACACACACACACACACACACACACACACACACACACACACACACACACACACACACACGATATACTGTATATATAATTACTATAAAATCAATGTATCAATGTTAAAGTTGTGTTAATGTGCATATTATTGTTTAGTGTGTAATGTCTGAATATTTTTTTGTATTGTATTTTTTCTTTGGCAACGTTGTAATAGTTACTTTCATGCCAATAAAGCCCCCTTTGAATTGAATTGAGAGATAGAGAGAGAGCTAGCACACTGATACTACACCAAAACTCTGAAAGTGACTGAGCGAGCAAGAGAGAGAGTGAGAGCTAGCACATTGACACTACCCATTCAACACCAAAACTCAGATTAACATCAAGTCGCCAGAGAACTGGCCCTAAAACAACCACTAGCTAAATATTAAGCATTAAAGCTATGCCAGAAAAACATGGACCTCATTATTGAGCTTGAATCTGTCGCCTACAACATATTTAGTTTGACAGAGTCAGACCCCCTTTATAGCTCATTAGCCGTTTTAAAACCCATGTCCTAATTTTGCTGGATATTAGAAAGAATGCATGTTTTAGCTACTGGTGTGTAGGCTTCACTTTTACACAATTACCTTAAAGGCAAGGCAAGTTTATTTATATAGCACCTTTCAGACACCAGGCAATTTAAAGTGTTTTACACAGGCACAAAAATGTTGACATTTCACAAAATAATAATAAAACAATATACAAAATTTAAGAAGCTAATACAAGTTGAGATAAAAACAGTAAGTAGAAAGGTGGTTTACTCAAATGCCATGTTGAAGAGAAATGTTTTGAGCCCTGTTTTAAAAGTGTCAACTGTTGTAGCATGCCTCAGACTCTCTGGCAGTTTGTTCCAGAGGTGGGGGGCATAAAAACCAAATGCTGCCTCAGCCTGCTTTGTTCTTATTCTGGGTACAGTGAGGAGGCCTGCCCCAGACGACCTGAGCGGTCTGGGTGCCTCATACAATGTGAGTAGGTCTGAGAGGTATTCAGGGCAGAGACCGTTAAGTGATTTAAAAACAAGTAACAAGATTTTAAAATCTACTCTTTGGGACACAGGGAGCCAGTGCAACATTTTGGGAACTGGTGTGATATGCTCCATCTTCCTGGTGTTAGTAAGCACTCTGGCGGCAGCATTTTGGACTAGCTGTAGCTGTCTCATAGATTTTTTGCTGAGACCTGTTAGGATGCTGTTGCAATAATCCAGTCTACTGAAAATAAAAACATGCACAAGTTTTTCACAGTCTTGTTTAGATGTAAAAAAAAATTAATTTTGCTATGTTTTTGAGGTGGTATCAGGCTGATTTTGTGATTGTTTTTATGTGACTGTTAAAAGTTAGATCAGAGTCCAGAACAACACCCAGATTTCTTACATGATCTGCAGGCTTCAATGAGATTGTTTCCAAATGAGCACTGACTCTTGATCGTTCCTGTTTTGGCCAAAATACAATTATTTCAGTTTTGTCTTCGTTCAGTTATCCAGTCCTTGATGTGTTTGATGCAGCCAACCAGGTTATCAATGTTACTGAGGTCATGTGGTGAAACTGTTAAATAAAGCTGTGTGTCGTCTGCATATGAATGATATGATATGCTGTAGGACTTAATGATCTGAGCAAGGGGGAGCATATAGATATAGAAAAAGGAGAGGCCCGAGAATAGACCCTTGGGGGGTCTATGTAATTGTTTCACGCTCAGACACATGACCATAAACTGAAACAAAACATTCTCTGCCCTGAAGGTAAGATGCAAACCAGAGCAGTGCCATGCCAGTTAAATGATGGCACTTGATAAACAGGCAGTTTTTTCTTACTATTTCATAAATTGATTTCTATCTAGTTGAGAGGATACTTTTATTAAATATCGTACAAATTGCAGTTTTTAATAAATGTTCATATTTTCCCCCTGTGGAGACAGTGTTGATTTTAAAGGAAGGGAGAGCCAAAGACTTTCAAAATGGAGAAATTATCATAGCTTATTCTTTGTGTTTCTAGGTCCAATGTCATTTTATTTTTCTCACCAAAAGAAGAGACAGGAGTCGTTGATAAAATAACATATTTCTTTCTTTTTAAAGTTTCTAATCGAAACTAACAGTGTTACCATTCATTAGTACGGTGGCCCTGAAGTGCAGAGCACAACGACAAATCACAAAACACAACGACAAATCACAAAACACCACGACGAAACACAACAACAAATCACAAAACTGTTGACAAAACACACAAGAAATAAGAAAACACAAAAACATTAACTTCTAACGGAAAAGGTAGGTACCTGCGGTGGACAATAATTGTCGCTGATTGGATGTCTTTTTAACAGGAAGTAAATGCTTCATACGCCTTTGCTGCCAGGCAGAGAAAAGTTAACGAAGGAAGAGGAGCAGGATGAAAATATCATTATGTATTTCCCAAATTGTGCCAATCATCGTTTGTCCAATCAGCGACGATCCTTGTCGACTGCAGGTAACTATTTGATTTTTGATTTTGATTTGTCGTTTGTTTTCTTGTTTTTTGTGTGTTTTGTGTTTTGTGGTTTGTTTTCTTATTTTTTGTGTGTTTTGTGGTTTGTTTTCTTGTTTTTTGTGTGGTTTGTTTTCTTGTTTTTTGTGTGTTTTGTGGTTTGTCGTTTGTTTTCTTGTTTTTTGTGTGTTTTGTGGTTTGTCGTTGTGTTTTCTTATTTCTTGTGTGTTTTGTTGTTGTGCTTTGCACTTCAGGGCCACCGTATATTAAAGCTTTTTATCCAACAAAAGGGGGAGTAAATGGCATAGTTAGGGGGGAGGTGTTAGCATGTTAGCAGTTAGCTCTACCAGCAACAGTTTCTCAACAAATAGCTCTGTGAGTAGGCCCTACATGACAAAGCATTTAGAAACAAATATTGTATGTAGTAAGTCACAAAGATGGCTGTCAATGTGTCACTTTTTGGTTTCACCTTGGGTGTAGGAGTTTGCAGACTGATGCATCAAAAACTCTGATTGCAATCAACTACATGCAGTGACCAAAACTTGAACAGCTTCATCTTATGAGCTGAAGTCATGGAGAAGGTATTTTGATATAATTCAAAGACCCTAATTATTTTCAAATGAAATTAAATGAATAGAACAGCAGGCTTCACCTTTAAAAATGTGTGTTCACATATCCCCTTGGTTTAGTATTTTTCTATTTGAAGAAACACCTTCAAAACCCTTTAAATAACAACAGGTTAATTATGACAATTGTTGCTTCACTTATCTGAAAACAAGTTGCTCTAAGATCGTGCCACATGCACTTTACATAATAAGAAGCCAGCAGAAATTCAGATATGTGAGTTGAATTTGAGTAGCTACCTGCAGTCTCTCATGTAGATGATTCATTAGGAGGAGCCCAGGTTTTCACAACGCTTCTCTGTCCACTTCAGTCCAATTATTTCTTACAAGTGTTCCCTCGGAGGTCATCATTATGCCAAACCGCCTCCCCAGTCATTTCAAAAGCCACAGCAGAGTGTTGAAAAATCCTTAGCATGTCTTCCTGCTACTTAGTCTTTCCTGTTGCATTTACATATCTGAGCCTGATTTGGAAATAGAATACAAATGTTGTTCTTGTTTTCTTAATTCTACAACCATCAAGGTGTTTTAGATGTCACTCTTCTTTACCCTGAAGCAGCATGTACAGCGGAGAAAGAAGGCTGCCAAAATCCTCTAGTGTTTGGCTACTTTGGTTGGGCTGTGTAGGCAGACCATACAAGAAATTGTTGTACAATATAAATCATAGATTTAAAAGCAATGAATAGACAATTGTTTGCTTTCTTTTAATTAGATTGTCAGATGAGATCCATGGTGTGATAAAAAAAAAAAAAGCATTTGTTTTTGCATATAAATGGCAGCCTCTCGTGTCAAGTCAGTGAAAAAAACAACAACACTGTTTACCTTTTACCTTTTCTCTTGGGTTGCAGACTGTGCCGAGCTTCATTAATTCAGACTCCCGCATATTTATATTAGTACAAAAATAAGTGCAATAAAAAGAGAGGGACTCATCACAATACGGTTATCAGAATGCTACTCATTAATGCTGGATTGGTTTAGTTTATAGCTTATTAGAGAGTGTGTGGCCATGCAGGTGACAAAAATTGCAAGCATGATTAGTTTGTCATAGTAGCACGCCTGCGACTTGAGCACTGGCAGGGGTATGTAGTAAAAGGTTGCCAGAAGCATGTTCTCTCATAATGATCCCTCTAAAAATCACTGCAGCTGTTATTTCAGAAAAAAGCCTTAATTTGTTTGTGCCTACTCCAATCAAAGTGATCAATCGTAAAACACAGAAGTTGTTAGATGCCTCCAATGACCTAATTGTATTTTTTTTAATTGGCTCTTATTTATTTCACTGTTGAAGGAACATGTTTGTCAGCCCATCAGACTCTGCCGGGAAGCTTTACCAACCAAACAGCAGTGGAAACTGCTTGAATTTACATCAAGCAGTTCGCTTGTTTGTCATTTGTCTTCATCAAAATGAAGTCAGGTTCTACATGTATATGTTGTTTCTGCCTTTATCTTTTGTACTAAACTACCGGTATACTGAGCAAAAGGTATGTTCGGCTCAAGTGCCTGAGACTAACAAGCACATTTGAGCTACTGTTGTTTCACTCATAGACGGCCCCCTTTGATCTGAGCAATAATCTTTCTCTCAGACAGTGGGAGCTATTTAAAGAGGAGATTTATTTCACTGATTCTTTGTGTACAATGAAGCATCTGCTCCTGCCAGCTCAGGTAGAGGAGGGCTGTTTCAGACAGCAGCTTTCTGAATATGTGCTAGTTTTTCTCTAACACAAAGAGAGAAGAAAAATTCTAATAATACCCGGCTGAGTGTCCTCTGTATGCTGCTGGATGTGTGTAATGCTACTTTCAACGAGCTGAAGAGGGAGGAATATGTCCATCTATGAGCGCAACTCTTCTACATTCTTGTCAATGCTGCAGTAAAAATACACCCAGAGGAAACTTTGGTCCATTATCCATCACCAGTGGACACAACTGCGTTTTCATCTGCTC
Source organism: Tautogolabrus adspersus (assembly GCA_020745685.1). Classification (NCBI taxonomy): domain Eukaryota; kingdom Metazoa; phylum Chordata; class Actinopteri; order Labriformes; family Labridae; genus Tautogolabrus; species Tautogolabrus adspersus. The sequence goes on along the minus strand of CM036542.1, from coordinate 19,491,375 downwards.
CACTGTGACTACAAATAAAATAAAAGAGCCATGAGTGGAATTTGTCTCTGCTTTTTATCTCCCAGCTCCAAAGTGAATTACACAAGCCCTGAGCAGTGTCTGGCAGGCCTTGAGCTATTCCCAGGCAGGAACAGTAGAGGTCAAGGCACAGGCACAACTTGAAATTCTGCTAGTGCTTCTTCTCCCACAGGCTTGCTCTCATTTCCCCACTTTCTATCGCTCTGTCTCCTCCTGTCTCCCCTTCCTCCTTCCTGTTTCTCTCCTGAGCACATTCCCTCTCTCTCTGTCTGTCTCTCGCTCCCATTACTTTTTAACACCTTTCGCAACATTTTTCCCCCCATGTGTTCTCCTAAGCTCTCTTCATGCAGGTGTGTGATCAGTGAATTAAACATATTTCATGACATTTTTTCAAGTCAAAGTGATCTTGTGTGAACACATGTACATCCTATACTTTTGATCCCTGATTAATTTAAAGGCTCTGACACACCAAGGAGATCGTCGGCCGTTGGTCCTAGTTCGACCATCAGTGAGCGGTCGTCGCCCTAGTTTTTGCGGTGTGTCCGGCTCCGTCGGCCCCCGTCTGCCTTTTTTTTGGCTGATTCGACATGTTGAATTGGCGCGGTTGCTGAGAGGAATCTCTCTGATTGGTTGTTCGGAGGTTTCATTTAACTCCAGCTCTCGACACAGGTTTGGGAAAGCCCCTTGAGTCTGCCGTCTCCGCCTCTTCTTTTTCCACTAAAAGACCAAGGGCTGCCAGTGCCATTTTCAACTTTTTATCAGACATTATTCTCGATTAGTAGTACCTATAATACGAGTGGTGACTGACAGCGGTGTGGAAATGGTCTTCTCGTATCATAACAACAGACTACCGCTGCCTGCTGGCATGGAGAATTATTTCCTCTCACTCATGCGCAGAACGTACATGGTGGTTGGCCGACGGCTGTAGTCTTTGTGGTGTGTTCTAGTGCAACTTTTTGGCCAAGACGTGAGGCGACGTCACAGGCGGCATTCGTCGCCACTAGTTTTTTGCGTCTGCTTGGTGTGTCAGGGCCTTTAAAGAAGCAACTGCAGACCGTTGTTGAGAAGAAAGTTTTTCTAAATTTAGAAAACAAGTCTTTTTGCCTTTGTCAAATCAACAGATGAATGCACTTTATTCATTTATTTAACCTTTATTTAACCAGTTTGGTCTCATTGAGATTAAGAACCACTTTTTCAATGGAGACCTGGCCTAGACAGTCAGCAGCAAAAACACAAATTTACAGACAGAGACACAAATGGAGACAAAGTACAATTTACAAAAACACTGAAATTTGCATTAAAAGAGAACCATTTATGAGTCACATCTATAGGAGTCAGTCGTTTAAGCAGTCAAGCTAAAAAACATCGACATCCTATAGAATCTGCTTCAACGTCTTTCATTTTAGATTTAAAAACATTTAAGGACACCGGCTCGTTCAAGTCATTCTGCAACAGATTCCAGGCTGAGGGTGCAAAATACCCAAAAGCGGTGGAGGCATGCATGTACAAAACATCACCATAGCATTTAACATTTCAGTATAAGAGTTGTGGTCAGAATTTTAGAAATCCTCATGTCGTGACCCCAAATTCTCTCATCATAACCCCACAAGCCCGGTTAATGTTTGAGAGGATACCAGAAGTATAAAAATGAATAATCTAGCACGTAATACTTATTCTACTTACAAACACATGAAAGCTCAAATGGTGTGTCAAAGAATTCTCCCAAAATTTCAGATGCGTCCTAAATCCTAAATCCCTTGATATTTTTTCTTACATTTTATAGCTAATGTCATTTTTTGTCACATTCAGCTAGTAAAAGCACTGAAAAATTAATTTGCCTTCATCCACCAGCTGCAAGAGTACAAGAGTAAAAATATGCCATGAAGAAGATTCATATAATTAGGGAGAGAGTGCCTGGCACTAAAATGTAGAACATGTTAAATATAATTTAAACATTCATTAAGTACATCTGCGAATAAAGTTAAAAAGAGTAATACAACAGTTTTAATAATGTCCCCTTTACACGGTTACACCCACACGTTTTAATTTTTAATTACATTTAAAAGTCAATCTGAAGTCAAGTCACATTTATTTCTAGATGTTCACAGTTCACAGACATGAGCAAATTAAACCCTGTAAATGTACCGTAAGTACTCCACCTTATGTCTTTAACATTGTATTTTTTTCACTAAATATGTCTTCAGGGACCTCAGGAGAAACTTTGTCCCCGTGTAACTTATATAAGGATAAAACACGTGAGATGTTTGTTCTCATTATCAATATCATTACATAATATTACATAAAAAAGTACTTTTATGCTGACGATACCCAACTTTATCTATCAGTCAATGCGGATGAAACCAGTTCGCTAATCTTCATGAATGTCTTTGTACATAAAGGCGTCCACAGTTACAAACAACATGCATTCAAGTTAGAGAAGAGAGACGTGATGTGTATTGCAGTTTATATTTAAAAAAAGTATTTCCCAGCAGATATTGAACACTTCACAGCAAAAAGTAGCTTGCAGCAGAAAAGTATATATTGCATAGACAAAAAAGTATTGCACAGATAGAAAAATAAATATTCTGCAGTACGAAATATAGTTCAGGTAGAAAAATATGTTTTGCACAGATAGAAAGTATATATAGTACAGGTAGAAAATATATATTCTGCAGTAGAAAATATCTTGCCATATTGCTTTGCCATAAAACAACTTGCCACAACAGCTAATGATATAGTTAATCTACACTGAATTGTCTTTGCCTCCTGAACCACCTAAGAAATCTGTTAATAGTCTTTAATCAGTTTACTTTATTTCAGTGCACTATGATACAAACCTTTTCAACTTGGCTACTTTTGCAAAAAATAGACATATCCTGTCTCAAAGTGTTGCAGAAAAGCTAATCCAACCATATGTCACTTCTGTGCTGTATAATTGTAATTCTCTTTTAAAAGGCTGCAAAAATAATTATCTTAAGACCTTCCATCTGGTCTGAAATGCTGCTGCATGTGTACTGACAAGAACTACAAAAAAACAGATCATATGTCTCCTGTATACATCTGACATCTGTCACACATTTAAAAGAAGACATTAAACTTTACTTTTTTATAAACCGTGCTGTTGAGGTTGGTTCAGATAAGCACAGAACCAACCCTAAGTAACATTAGATCTAGACTCAAGGAAATTTCCCATGATACATGGAGCTCTGGCTTTCTCATTTCTCCCCTCTTCTCCTTCAGCTTCCTGCAGGTCTCTTTGCCCCCAGTGATGGGAATTTAAATCTTTGGTTGCAGCCGCCTGCCCAAATGGTAATGCACAACACCTACTTCTACAATTATTATTAGTCTTTTATTACTATCATAATTGCTGACCCTTTTTAAATAAATATTATTATGTCACTACACACAAGCCTGGGTCTGCACAGAGTTTGTGTCTGTTATATGGAACATACTCATGGAGTTATTGTTAAGTACACTGTATCCTTACTCTCTACAAAAAAAAGTGCCATGAGGTGACTTGTGATTAAATAAAATTCACATGACTTCATTTGACAGGAAGTGCCTTTCATACATACTGTAACCGGAAGTAAGTTAGCATTTTAGCGCCATGGGGTCTATCCTCTCAAACTCAAAGGGGATTTTGAATGGGTTTGTGCTTAGACGCCTGAAATAAGGTCTGTGTTTACCACAAGCTTATGAGATGTTCGCGTTTTGTTAGACGACATAAACTACATTAGGTAACACCCCCACTTGTGAATTTTGACGTTTTTACGCGTCCTTAAAAAGGCGGTTGTTAACAAGTGGCTAAATGAGACTACAGCTACAGTGGTTGTTGGGGTCATTAAACGTCATCACGCCGGACACAAACGCTTGGAACTTTCTCACTTTTCCGCCTTACAGCCTCTAGTCGTGTTTTCCAATGCTCTTGCAAACTCTTGTAGATTTATCAATATATAGTATTTTCCAATTACAGTTATTTAAGGCAAATATTAGGTTAATAAACAATTTATTAAGCTACGGTTTCGCTAGGTCGTCAAAACGGCTGATTAGCTAATCGGAGATCGTCTGAAGCATAAATGTAGTGACGTCAAAATCATCCGACCGTAGTGTAGTTCGCTATAGCATAACATTAGCTTTTTGTTTCTGTTGGCTGCATTAACGCTTCAAACATCATAAAAATGTTGTTCATTTGTGAAAATTATCCCGCAGAACAAAACGCCTACGCATCAGAAACGTGTGTTTGCCACAGAGCTTATTTTCTGCAATGATCCAAAATCCAATGCAAAAATCCCATAGGTGAATTTTCAATAGACCCCATGGCGAGGCTACTTCCAGGTTGGCCTACAAAAATACGTCATTTTTTTTGTTCTCTATCATGGTATTTTAACACTGTAGTGCCCTCATTTCGCCACACATGCCACCTTTAATTTTTCTAAGTTGTATTTCATCATATGACGCTGCAGCCTGACTAATAACTGTGCTATATGACACCTACTGTGCTATGGGTTATATGAAGTGCCTGCAGGAGGAGATCTCTGTGTATTTGGGTCTTTGTTATGCTAACAAAACATTCTAATGTACTCACGCAGATCCACGTGTGAAGAGATTCCAGAGGGTGCTCAAATTGCAGGACGTACTGTAGAGGCTACATGGGTGGGTGAGGACTCCACTTCAGCTTTTAACACTTCAGTACACAAAGTATGCTTAAAACAGTGACAATATTTACATGCTCAAAAACCTGCCTGCAGTTTGTTTAACACTCGATTAAACTGTCGAAGCTCAGACTAAGATTCTGAAAAGCACAGTAAAGATGCCTGGCACAGAGTGATACTAAAAGTAAATCTTGTGCTTTTTTAAATTGCCATCTGTGCAAACTCTCCGACTCTGACAACGCTCTGTTTACATTTCAATATCAACAAAAAACAAAGCAACACCAGCTTTTGTTCTATGTACTTGTACTAAATATATTTCACTTGTATTAGGGTTAAAATGATTTACATAAACTGGAAGCTTCACTTCTTCAACAGTGACTACAAATGGACAGTTATAATGACTTAACTGATTTATATAAACCAAGGATGAGAGTTTATCAGGTGCAGTGCACAGTTTAACCTCAACCAAATGTTAACCAGAATATGACTGATATCTGTGTTGTTTCATGCATGTAAATGTATAGCCCCAGGAAGTAGACTGGGTTCAAGTCTAACCATTAAATATTAATACGCTTGACATACAGCACTTTGGAATAAAAGAGTGAAGCTAGTGGACGGTGGAGCTAACTGTAGAAGGGGGGCCCCCACACTTTGTTATAACTGAATATTCAATATTATTATTTAGTCAGAACTAGTTTTATTTATATATTTCATTTAGTTTATTTAGTTTCTCCTTTGAGAGTACCACAAAACAAAATTGAGTATTAAAACCACACATGCAGCCCCCCAGAGACAACAAGGGAAACACTTATCAGGAAGGAAAGCAGGAATTAAAACAAAGACAAAGAAAGAAGCCCTCCTTTGAGGGAGGACGGGTGTGCAGAGAGAAGAAAAAGATTAAATGTATAATACAGCACAGCATACAGAGCAAACAGTAGCACATTAATAAAAAACTTTCCACTAAAACCTGCTCACTCACCACTGGCAGAAACATAACGTGGCCAGTATGTGAACTGCAATTGATTATGGTGAACACAACACAACAAATGAGCTGAAAATGCATGCAGGGAAAGTGGGAAAACATTAAGTCCTGTCTGTCATTTCAAGCCTGTTTTTGTGATTTTACTAATGACACTAATGAGATGAGTTATGATAGGAATCGTAAAACTAGTAAAATAATAAATACAGCATTTAAATAGTGTTTCCAAACACAGGCATTGGCTCAGGAAACATTAGTAATACACAGTCCTTCATAATCATCTCATTTTGACATATGACACCTACAAGCCAACTGTTGCACTAAAAAAAAAGACAGTGAGAAGTTTTATTATTTATCTAGAAAACTACACTTTGACAAAAAAACTATTAAAACAGAACCAGATAATGGATATGGAGACTGAACAACATCAGCTCAGTAAACCAATTACAGCATCAACAACAGCAACTGAACAAAGTAAATAACCACTCAGCAAGTTCTTATCAGGACATATTTAGAGTTCTTGTGCAAATAATATATATGTTTGTATACTGTATAAGGCTGAGAGAATTTTTAGGCTCTGTAGCTCCAGGTAAAATGGCAGAATTCAACATGTATCTATATTATAGCCCATGATGCACTTAGTCAGACATGTGAGGCCCTGAAGGATGACTAGGTAATTGAAGCTCAGACACATTTCACAATAGATCTCATTATGAACCCTCACTGATAAGGAGCCGGCTGAGGCTGGCCGTTTGATTATTGGATTATGAAACAAAACAAAATCTAGCCCTTTATATGAGCATATTCCAAACAATCAAACCAACATGAACAAATCATTTCATGTTAAAGGACCATCATTTAATCAACTAAGGTGAAGCCTGGCCTTCTTACAAACAACCTTAATATGCCCGCTTGTCATTCAAATCAGCCATATCCCTAATTATGCATAACTCTCATCCTTATTGTTATATAAACGGACGAGTTATAATGAAAACATGTTTATTTCTTCTGTAAAAAATGAACAAGCCTCAAGTGGACGCTGAAGGATCTGCAGGGTTTTTTTACCTTGTGTTCCCTTAAACTTGTGACATCCTCATTCACATCATTCACTATATTACATACACACAGCACAGGAGAAGATTTAAGTACTGTACAAAAAGTGATCAAAAAGTTAGCTACAATTGCTGTGAATAACATGATTAATTCTTCCATCAGAGCCATCTATTTAAGACAAACTGGACTTTATATCTTGGGGTATTCAAAACTATTATATTGTCTCTAGCATCAACCTTTATTCCTCATTCTGCTCTAAGCTATGACATCCAATTTCCACCCTGATGATTATTACGCTGTAGATACTAATACAATGATGACGGAAGAAAAGGAGAGTACAGAAGTAATTACAAGCAGCGGGTCATCTTGTTTGCCCAGAGGGGGGATGCACAGGGAATTACTTGGTTGAAAGACAGAAGAGGGAGGGGGAGAAATAGAGAATATGATAAAAAAATATATAAGGGAAAAAAAAGAAATAAAAGTGGGGGAAAAAATAGAAAAGTAACAGAAAGAGACTCGTGATGTGGAGAAGGATGGAGAGAGAAAAAGAGAGAGGAAGGCGACAAGTGAGGAAAGAGAAAAATGAGACTTGTTTCATTTTGAAATGATGGAATGTGTTTCCGCCCCAGAGCTCTGTTCAATAATACACCTTCTGTTGTTCTGGAGGAGAGAGGGAGGAGAAGAAGGAAAAAAAGAGAAATAATAAGGGAACAAAATGGACATTTGTGTGTGTATGTGTGTGTGTGTGTGTGTGTGTGTGTGTGTGTGTGTGTGTGTGTGTGTGTGTGTGTGTGTGTGTGCGTGTGCGTGTGCGTGTGCGTGAGCGTGCGTGTGCGTGAGCGTGCGTGTGTGCGTGTGTGCATGTGTATCATTCCACAAAAAGCATTAGTCCGCCCACTCTGCTGCCTTATATGCTGTTCACTCGTTCCACCGCATGACTAATCATGATCTAAGACAGATTAGCACATGGATCTCATGCATAGGAAAAAAAGCTTTATGTGCCCATGATGCTCTACTATTCATGCCAAGTGTTTCTGTTATGTTCTAAATCAATTACAAAACAACTCTGGTTTATTTTGGGCTTTAGAAAACGTCCAGTGTCAGTCAGGAGAAAAAGGGACCCCAATGAAAGATATTCATGTTTACTTTCTAGACATGCAGGCTTGACAGTTTTTCGTTTGATTTAATTCTTAGTATAATGTAACAGGAGCAATGGAAGCGTTCCAATGTGATTTTAATGTCAGCTCCGGGTTGATATTTGCAGTTCATTAAAATGATGAAAACAATTTCTTTCCCTTGCTATATGCAGGTAGTTTAAGATTTGTGTGCCAAGATGTTCAGATATCCATTAGCCTCCAACCCAGGAGTAAATCTGAACAAAACAATAATTCATCAACGAAGAATGTGTGTTTACACTGAAAAAATATGCTTCACAAAACAGCCAAATGCATAGTTAGCTAGCATCAGATAAAGGGAATTCAGGAGCTCTTTACAGCTGGAAAAAAAAATCAAACTCGTCGTGGATGATGGGAAACCGCTCCAAAAACACCTGAAACACAATCAATTTCTAGACAAACATTTTGCTTTCCTTCCACCCTATTTTTGGGACTTTAAACATTTATTAACATGAAACATATGCGAAGTCTGGAGGATGTATCGCTCCTTTGTGGAATACTAATAACTCAAACATTTGAAACAAGTTGAAATCCTAACAAAAAACTGCCATTATGTAAGGTTATAAGATCAAAAGTTCACAAGGATACATGGGATTCACTGCTGAAGGGAGTTCATTCCTCCTCCATCTGCACACAACATGGACTCTTACAGATTAAAATGATCCATCGTCTACTCTACACCAAAGAAAACTAGCCACATTTTATTCTGATGTGAACCCCATTTGCACTCAGTGCAAAAATCAGACAGGGTTTCTGATCCACACTTTTTTGGACCTGCCCCCATTTTAGTGATTACTGGGGAGATGTATTCAAAACTCTCTCATTGGTGTTTAAAGCCCTTCTCTACCAATCCCCACTGACTGATGAAGTTAAACTTCCAAAATATGATAGAATGCTATTGCCTTTGCATCTGTAATTGCTAGATGAATAATTCTTCTGAAGTGGAAGGATGAGGCACCGCCCACCCACTGTCCCTGGATTTGAGATTGAATGCAGTTTCTACCACCAGAGAAAGTTAGGTTCACTCTGAATGGATCTTCTGACACATTATAAAAGCCTGGTAGACACTCGCCATATGAGGTGAGTGTCTTTGGGGGGTATTGGATTAGCAGTTTGTCAGTTTGCTTTACAGTATAGTGTTGCTTCAGTTGTGCATACCAGAATGCTAAATGACATATTGGTATCATTGTTTTTAATAAATGTGAAAACTCTTTAAATGAAGTGTGCCCAAAAAAGTCAAAAACAACTCATCAAACCTTTATCTGTTTTGTTCAGAAACTAGTAACTACAGCTAACAAATAATCATTATAGAGTTAAAATTACATTATTCCCCATAAGGGAGTATAAAGATTTATTAAATGGAACACATGTGACACATCTTGCTGTTCATTCAAAAATCACACCGTCAATATTATTTTTAAATTGATTTATTCATTCTAAATTAAACCTTAAAAAAACTCTTTTTTCAATGCCAGTAAAAACTTCTTGCAAAAACTGTAGGCTGAACCCTTCTAGTCTTAAATTGTCTTACGGTGTGGCCCAAAGCAAGTCTGAGATTAAATATGTGGGTAGGGCTGATACAAAACATACAAATACAGGAGTTTGCACATCAGGATAATTTAAGCAATCCAATGTTGTAAACTATTCACCATCCAAGCAGTATTCCTCATTCCCTGAACATTTTACTGTTCCTTATGGTTTGAATATAAATACTAATACAAACAATACTTTCTGAATGGATTTGAGACAAGGTTACTTCAAGTAAAATATTCAGATTTGGGGCAGCTTTGGACCTCTATATTTTTGCCATGGGGGAAAGATATATTTCAAGTAGTCCTGTCAAATTGGTCTTGGAAAAATGTTTCTACTCAAATGTATTTTAATGTACCACGTGTTATTCCTTTACCTGCTGAATGTTTAACGTGTTTGATCAAGTAGTCGCTGTAAACGAGGATGATTTGTGTGGCATATTTTTTACAATATTTCAAACATCTTAATAAAAAGTAAGAGGTAGACTTGACACATCCCATTCTTATTGAAGCTTCATTTTAATATTGGCAATGTTCCAGCCATTTCAGATCAGTGTTACCACTCTGTAAAGGCAGATCTTTACATTTTTCATCAAAGTAATTTAGACTCGTCACAGGAGGGAAAAGAACAGATGTTGGATATAAAATGAAAGATGGCTGATTTCCTTTTTATTTGCTTCTTTTTCAGGGTCCATGTAATATTACTGCTCTCTCATTGGCATGCTACTGAGACATTTGAAAGACCATTATCAATTTTATTAGTTATGCTTGCACTTTTCCAACTATGAGAAGAAAAAGTCTGCTGTGAAAAATGTCATTTACTCAGTAAATGTTTCTGTATTATCTCTAGGGAATCTTACTTGGCACAGAGAAGACAATATTAGTGGTTATATTGTTAAGTCATGGCATGTGTGGGTGACACAATAGACATTCCTGCAGACAGTTTCACTGATTTACAGGTGTTGGTAACACAGCAGGATATATGCAGAAATGTCCCTTAAAACAGGAACAAAAATTGAATATATATATCAATATTGTGCTGAATTTAAAAGTAGCCTAGTGGTTAGTTCACGCCCCATGTACGGTACACTCTAGTCCTCCAAGAGGGCGGCCTGGGTTCCAACCGTCCTGTGGCTCCTTTCTCATGTTATTCCCTGCTCTCTCTCTCTCCCTAATTTCTGACTATCCACTGTCCAATCTCTAAACAAAGGCGTTAAAAGTCCCAAAATAAACCTTAAAAAAGGCTTCAAAAGGGGTACTGGATAGCTGTTACGTTGCGCGCCCCATGAACGGAGGCTACAGTCCTCATCACAGCGGTCATGGGTCCCAATCCAACCCAGGCCCTTTGCTGCATGTCTTGCAACACTCTCTCCTCCCAACCTTTCCTGTCTCTCTTCAGCTGTCCTGTGAAATAAAGGATCATCAATGCTTATATTTCAGAGAAGTCAAATGCAATAAACATATTTCTTACAGTGTTAAGGACACACTGATTTTGCTGTGTTACACTGGATTTTAACATAACAAAATTTAAAACACTTTCCTTCAGACCACAATTAACCAAGCTAAGTTAAGATTCCAGACAGCCAGTCTTGCATAATGCAGTGTAACATTCAAGAAATCAAAAATGTACGAGCTATAAATGGACGCCGCAGCTGCTGGATCCAGCAGCACTTCAGCCGTTCACTGAGGTCACAGCTGGGCTCTGCAGGCCATCATACCTTATTCTAACTGCCCCATTTGCTCCGTCGGACAAGTACCAACACCTCTCTTTAAATCCTGCTCCCCCATCATGTCTCAGTTCATCCCCACATGCATCAACAAATCTGCTCAGACAGGAGAGGTGCCCGCTGCCTTTAAAATAGCAGCTCTACAGTAACCTCAATCAAGGTTCTCACTCAAACTACACAGATCTTTCCCTAACCTGCTGTTCTACACCAAAATGCACCAGCACACTGCCTCTTTCACAGCCACCTATTGTATAAGTGATCCTGATAAAATAGTTACATTTTTTCCCAATCACAGCCTAGAGCGGCAGTAGCTCAGTCCGTAGGGACTTGGGTTGGGAACCGGAGGGTCGCCGGTTCAAGTCCCGATGCGGACCAAAATATGGAAGTTGGTCTGGTAGCTGGAGAGGTGCCAGACCACTTCTCGAGCACTGCCGAGGTGCCCTTGAGCAAGGCACCGAACCCCCACCAGCTCAGGGGGCGCCTCCCAAGGGGCTGCCACCGCACTCTGACATCTCTCCATTAATGCATGTCCACAGGTCTCGTTGTGCATGTGTGTGATTCAGGCCTGTGTGTGTGAGAAGCATGTCCAAAAATAACAGAGTGCGAACCACAATTTCCCCGTAGGGGATTAATAAAGTATATAAAATTAAAAAAAAAAAAAAAAAAAAAATGATGTTGATTGAATCCTTACCATGGCTGACTAATGTTAGCAAGCTTAGCTTCAAGCCTTTTTGTCATTTTATCACAAACAATTCACAACATTCGCCTCCATGTCTAGCTATTTGAAGGCTTAGTAATGTTTTCAATGCACTTAGCAAAAATAAGTCTAAGGTGAGTTATGCAAACCTCAAAGATGTACTTGTTTTTCCTCACAGTTCAGAGTTATTGTTGTATGCCGTATGGGGCCTCGCACAAACACATTTTTTGGAGACATGAGCAGATGTTTTGCTACTGATACAGATTTTACTGTATAAATGCAAAGGGATTGAAAAACTAAAAACATTCATACATCACTGACAGGATTTGCTGGTTGAATTAGTTCAAGTCAAGCTAGAGAATAAAAAGGAAGAAAAAAAAGGAATGCACTTTTTATAAAGGAGGTGTTAGGAGACAATCATATGGAAGCCCTCTGTCTAGCAATGCATTTAATTAAATGTCACTCAGAGAAAGAAAATGACCAAAAATGTGACAAATACTGTATATTTTTTAAATGTTGTCATTATTTTCTTGTTTACCTGCTGTTTATTCTTGGTAAACAAATACAGCAGAATACAGAACACTCAATGTATGTGTGCCCTTCCAGCTTCTTGACAAAAATTAGAGATGAATTTCAGTACCTGATGTGACTAAAATACATGACAAGATGTTCACTTTGATTCTTTTCTATGTTGTATCTTACATATTTTCTCACTGTCTCTTGGCTTTAGACATTTTTGATTAATTCATTTTTATTTCATTGTGACATTTCTATAATGCCATGTTTGTACGAATGATGGGGTAGGGTTTTTTTTCTTGTAAAGCCACATTTATTCACAGCGATGGTACAACTAAAAAGGAAATTCAAAAGGAAGCAAAAGGAATTGGGGTATTGATATTCAGGCGGACGCAGACTCTCAGCAGAATGATTGAAACTAAATAGGGACCTGATGCAACATAACAACAGCAGACAGCAAAACACTAAACACAGGGAGGTAAAGAAATGAGGAGGCACACAACAGACGCTACTTCTTATTCTCTCCATTATTTTTGAGGGAAAAATCACATCACAACAACAGTAGGGGTTTATGTGAATCCAGATGTGTGCAGGAATTTTCTAAAGCTTCTGTGGGGCTGCATTTTTCTAGTTAACTAGACAGCACAGGCTGCGAACCTGAAACTGTCATATTCAGCAAATTCATCTGTCAAACCTGTCTTAAGTTGTAAGCTGACCAGGTTTCAAAGTTGCATTTCACTGACCCATTCAGGCATTAATAGTTGGTTTACATTTTCACCTTCTCTCCGACTCACAGCAGGAAATGCTTTACTCATTTCCTTTTAAATATATTTGTTCTTCCAGGAGCCTTATTTTCAATAACTGCATTTTTATGTCTAACTTTTGTACTAGTCTCATACTATGTTTGCTCACCTAAATGCTCTATTGTTTTTTGTTCTGGAAAAGAGTTTGCCCAAGATATACATGGGGGATACAGAATATGTAAACTATTTCAGTAGGACTAACATGTATACATGTATTTTAAAAGTCCAGTTTTAATTGGACTTAGACAATAAAAGGACTTTCTCTAACTGCATGTAAACATATTGACTCTCACACAGACTCTCATCAGCCCCACAGTCAGAAAACATCACAGTAATGTGAAGGCTGAAACAATTTTTTATGCGTCACATGAACGCTCTCTGGACTTTACATTTATTTTCTTACATGAACTCTATTGCACCTTTTGTACATTCTGTGTTTTTTATTATTTTTATATTTGACATTTTTTAAATTCTATTTTATATATTTGTAATTGCTTCTTATATATTATTATTTAAGTTCTTGCTAGTTCTGTTTTATTTCCCTTGTTAATTGTTCTGCACCAATACAGCAAGACAAATTCCTTGTATGTGTAAATGTATTTGGCAATAAAACCCGATTCTGATTCTGACTGCAACTCCAGCGTACTCTTCTGATGTGCCGAATCCCAACAATGCACCACACACAGGGTTCGCAGAGGTGCAAGGGACCATTAAGTAAGTTTTTAAAGACTTTCTTGTTTCTTACTGCAAGTAAGAAGTTATTTGTTGTTCCTTGGGAATGAATAGGAGGAGAGTTTGACTCTTTGCACTTACCTTGCAGAACTCTTGGTTAATTTTCCCTTTCCAAGGGGTGTTATCAATGGTCGCAGAACAAAACACCTCTGGACTCTATAATCATTCAAAGCAACTTAATATTTATTGTAAGTGGTAGTAGCCTTCTAACCTTGGTATTGAGTTTCAATATACACTTCATATGGCTTCTAGTTCAAATTGACATACAAACGTTTGCAGAAAAGGAATAAGCTTACACATTCTATTCTTTTTAAAACTTGTTTACATTTTTCATAACGCAATAAGTTCACCCTGTCAGCCCTGCACATTTTAGTCATGCAATAACTTAACACATCTTTCCTGCAATGAAGTGTCCCTTTTTTGGTCTGTTTTATCCTGAAACATCCTTCACTCATCTTTTGAATTGTCTTTTATACCTGGTAGTGTCCCATCCAGAGTAGCATTTCAACGTTTTTCTGCCTATCTCAGCTGACTCTGGTTGTATGCAGGTTGTAAACTGTTCATGAGGACAGGAAAAGAAACAGAGCACAAATCTCTGTAATGCAAACCCAGGACCAGAGTTGGCTTTATCCAAAAAAAGATTCTGCTTTAAATAATCCAAGTTGCTAGTCGGACTATCGTCAGACAATGAGCAGTCCTTTAAGGCTAACTGATGGCTCGACCATCTTATCACACAGAGATTTGAAAATCTCTATAATGCAGAATAAAAAAACATCAAAATATCCCTATGATGCATTAAACCTAAAGTCAAGCCTGTATATTATATATATATATGCATATTTTATATGTTTATATATATACTTCCAAACTCTGGAGGTAAAGCATGACATGATTTCATTGCCAATGCATTTGTATGCAATTTGAGCTATCGCCAAGATGCAGCTACAGCCTGTCATTTCATCTTGCCCCCTTTTAGACAAAGGGTTGTGATTAGTGAGATCTGCTTAAAATCTGTCTGAACAGGAGACAGAGCAGACAGGCTAACGCTGAATGTCAGTGGTACTGGGATGTTTAAAATTTTGAATCTTTTGCACAGACCAAGATAACTTCAAAACAAAACATCAGAGAGCTCTGCAAAGGTGTCTATTCATCAAGCGTGAAGAGTAATTGATCTTTAGAAGTTCAATCACAGAGGGAGCAGGTAGATCAGGGCTTGATTGTTGCAATTTGGTAATTAAGCAAAAGAAAACTAAAAATGCACACATTTCAGAGCACCTGCTTAGATTGCATTAATTCAGTCACACTTCACAATCTAAGCCGTGTTCTATTCCAATTCAACAAAAATACAACCAAAAACAATTCCTAGCTGCACACCTGTTTCACCCTTTGATGTATACTGATTCTCTGCGACCTAATTGTAGATTCACAAGGCTCAAACAGTATTTTTCAACTTTCTACTTTCCCATCAAAAGGGGGAAAGAGGGATTCGGACTGAAAACGTATCTTAAGAAGCGTTGCACATCACCTTCCTGCTTGAATCATATCATCTTCTCTCTACTGACTCGAATAGTTCTCTCAAAAATACCACGTCTTCATCTCTGTTCGGCACTATTCTGCTATCCAAGCCAGCAGGATAATAGTACTAATTATTATTTTTTTTTTTTTTCGTACAAGTATTGTAAAAAAACAACAACAAATGGGCCAAAATTTGCTCTCCTCAAGTTTGGTTGCACGGTTTAAAATGGATCTAGAAATAGAGGCTCTTTTCACTGTTGACAATATAATGCGTTACGAACATGTAAGATGCAAATGTAAGGTTACAGATCCTAAAGGATGTCTTTGAACAGCAATTTCCTATTTACATAAATATACAGCACACAAACAGGTGTTTATGTTCAAAGCCATATGCAGAGAACAGGCTAAAGGGATCTGTTTGTTCACATTTCGTGCCAGAACAGCAAAATAAATGTGCAATCACCTAAGACACTAATTGCTGTGTATAATTAAGGTTCCTGGGCATCCGAGGAAACTCTCACAAAGACATGAATTCAAAGCAGTTTTGGGAGTATGACCCGTTTTTTTGGCACAGCTTGCCTGAGGATGGTTGTAGGTATAAAGAAACATAAATCCTATGGAGGGAAGATGGAAGACTCCCCCATGCTACAGAAAAAAATAGATCCACATAACAAGATAGTGTAGCGTCAAATGTGTTTATCGGCCTTCTTTGGCTGTTTCAACAGGAAATGTTCAGCTGCCACCTGTTGGATTTCAGGCACAGATGTCTTTATCTTCACAAAATGTCCTAGTTTTTTATGCTAAATTTACCTCGCTTACATTAACATAATCTGCTGTGAAAAGAGACTTTCACTAAGCAGGTTTGTTAGTACAGTATATATCTGTATGTTTCTGATGCTACAGATTGATCCCTCGCCTCTGATCAAATCATTGTACATCTGCTCTACGACGTCTGAAAGCCCACACGAGCAAACAATTATCTCAAGTTCATTTCATCAGAATATAAATATTGTTGCATTACATTAGAAACTGCTTCACACAGCAAATCAGCCCCAGACTTCTTTAATTAATTCATATTGTATATAACACAAAGTCTCAGGTGTCTATAATTCTATTGCAGTGTATAATTTTGATATCTTTTCCCCAATGTCTGACACGGCAAAAAACTCAGAGTTCTGACCTACAATAACCTCATTCTCCATGTGCTCTCTTCTATTAGAGATACAGGAAATAAATTAAATTTGTGATCACATTTATGTAGATACTAGAAGTTGTGAGTCATCAAGCCCACAAGCTCCACCTACCCATGTTCTCAATGTTCAGATTTAATAGAAGGCTCTGGACTAAATAGGCTGAATTCTCAGTAGAGTAATCGGTTTGTTTCTCCCTCCACCACAAAGGCATTTTGGAAAAAAATTGTACCCACTTTTTTACACATGAAAATCAAATATAACTTTACGACGTATCTAAGAATGTGGAAGAAGCAACAGAGTTTGACTCTATAATGACAGTAAGGCTGGCAGGAAAAAGTCAGGGGTTGAAAAATTGACGTTTGCAGAGCTCACCACAGAAATGTTGTGACATTTTCAGTTTTGTGTGTGTCTGCAAAAGCACTAATAGAAATGAAACTCTATACATCCAACATGCTCTCTTACTCAGGCAGTGAAACCATCGATTTACAATGTGTTCTTTGACGGGCGGTTTTCGCTCAGTTGGTAGAGTCGGTCGTCTCTCAACCGGAAGGTTGGGGTAAGATCCCCAGCTCCGATATCCGATGTGTCCTTGGGCAAGACACTTGACCCTGAATTGCTCCCGCTGCTTTGTCAGAGGCGTTTGCATGTGTATGAATGGGATTAGTTACTTCTGATGGTCACTTTACATAGCAACCACTGCCTTCAGTGTGTGACATGTGGTGTAAAAGTGCTTTGGGTAGTCTAGAAGAAGACTAGAAAAGCGCTACATAAGCTCTAGTCCATTTACCATTTGACGTCTTTTTCTCAAAATTCCTCAATTCCCACCATATGAGCCTGCATCTTGACCACTCACCCTCATATCATGCCTCATGCATTTTCTACCCAAGGATGTACGCCTTTAATCTCACCTTATGAATAAATATGGTATTTAAAGTCGTATTTGTTGAAAAAGCTTATGCTAGAGGCAAAGAAACACGTTTTTCATATTGTAATTAAACTGAGGTATTGATTATTTTCATCCCAGCAGAGAAGCTGAGTTCTATTGAGGGTGTTTAAGGCCAAGATAAAGACTGAAGAAAAGAACAAGTTCAAGAGCAATGAAGTGAGTAGACTGCATACAAAGCTGGAGTGCCTCCAGAATACCACCAGGTAAGTCACTGAGCCTGAGGTAAGTCACTGACCAGCAGGGAATGCAGCGGGCTGTTCTGAAAGACGTGCTTTTAACCTTGGAGGCAGCAGTGAATGATAGAGGAATTGCTATGCTGCTTTCAGGATACTTGATTCACCTCAGCCTTGCACTGCACTCTGCAAAATGTCATGCTGGCCTTAAGAAAATAAATAATAATCTGCTTCATATTACACAGGAATCTGCTCAAGAACACATCACTTTTAATTTGCATACAGTAAATAAGAGATCATTATGTACTGAAGGACTTTGATTGATCAGCTTTGAGGAACTGAAAACATGTTGGGGAAAAAAATGTAGCATTTCCAGTCACGTTGAAAGCAGTACTTGCAGTTGTTGTACTGGAGAAACACAGATGCTATTTTAACAAAATTCAAATGGGTAATTTTCTCCTCAGCGGGGGAGAGTGTGTGGTAATACGGTAATGAGAACAAACGGATTTAAAAAAGACTCTTAAACTCTTACACTGTTAACTGCTTACAGCTGATGTTTAAATTGCCCAACTTCACTTCTTCAAAGGCTGCATTGAGCTCTGCCACTCGACTATTTAAGCATCGCAACACTTTAGTGAGTGTAGGTAGGTCTGGAATTTCACAGTGTGATTATCTTCGGCTGTCATGAATACAGGATTATGTTGTGGACTGTCAGAAAAACCTCTCAGTCAATAACCCTGGCACGTTTTTAATATCGCCAGCACATTTACACATTCTCTCCTCCACACATACAATCAAACGCAACATTTTGCTTCTCATGAAAAAAGGTGTCTAAGCCGAACCCCCCACCCCCCTTCTTTGGCGTGAATCAAAAAGCTGGCGTTTGCTTATTCTCCCCTCCTCTCTCAATCAGCAAAATTTTCTCTTTGATCTTTTATTCATATGATTAAGTCTGTGTATCACCAGGCTGCTCATTCTACATTTCAATATATGACGAGACCATCTTTGAAGTTGGCCACGCTGCAGATGAGTCACTTTGGCGAACAGCTGTTTTTTCTATCTTTGATTTCTGCAATTATAATGGTTTGGAAATATGATACATGTTTTTAATGGTAGCATCTTAAGTGTGACAAACACAAACAATTTCCTGAGTTGTCTCTTGAGCCTCTCTGTCTTAAATGATATAATAAATAAATAAATCCCTGCTTATTAATTGTTTTTGGCTCGTGCAACCCTACATACGTTATCTCTTTAATAAACCCATCAGTTTGGTATCCAGTTATAACTTTTCATTCCAATTTTCCTCAATGCTTGTGGCTTCTTTGCTCCTGAAATCTATTTTTTACACTTGCTTATTATAAAGCTCTACCCTTGTTCCTCTCCTCTGTCTCCTTTTTTTTTCCAGTGCCATCAACCTCCATTCATCCTCTCCCTGCCCTCTTTTTTCCTGTTTGTCCTTCCCTGCCTTTCCCCCAGTCTCTCTTTAACTCACACCTGTTTTTGATCTCTCACCTTTCACGTGTGCTCCCATCCTTCAATCAATACAGTTAACCCTTGTTTTCTCTTTGCTGCTTGTTCTCTCCCTGTCTCTACAATTTCTGACTTTTCCTCAGAAGATAAAAGGTTTCAGACTGTTTAATGTCAGACATGTGAACAAAGCATAGGAGCAGTGAGCAGGCATCTAAATGAAACCTATATAGGACCTAATGAGCAAAAGGCAGAATCCGGGGGGGCTCGCATCCAGTAACAAGGTATATGTATAGGTGGTGAGATGAAACAGAGAAGATGTACAGTAGGTATCCATGTGAAAGTAATGGATCATGTAGTGAAAGGCTGTTGAACAATGATGAAGGCCTAGTGCTGAAACGCGTCTGATGTTGTTTTGTACACTGCTCTTACCCAGATGAAGGAAACTTGAAGGACATTTAGTGTGCTGACTTTTCTGTCTCTTTTTTAGTCATGTAGTGAAAGACAAACCGTTATGTGATCATATTTTCATACATATGATCACAGGCTTTTCATAAACTAAAGATATGCACTAACTTAGTGCTCGTATAAATGGATCAGAAAATGATTTCAATGTCACTCTTTATTCATATTGTTTTGGACTTAAACATTTGCAATGACTCACAGCTCAGAGTATTGCCCCGGGCTACAGTGCTAGCATCACTCTGATGATAATCTTGCAAGGCATGCCAGTGAAACTGCCAATGCATATATTGTCAATAAACCACCATGCAACCTGCAGGAGGATAATGTAGTATGTGAATAATTGTATAGATCTACTGTGTGCCCCTTTCCATTTTCGAAAGAAGCTTGTTACTTTAGCTTTAATGCTTTTAAGAGAACTTTTCGTAATTTTTATTTTACGTCTTTGCTCACAGCTTTCTCAACAGAATGACAGCTTTAAAACCTAAATAGGACAATGAGTCATAATTCATTTGACGCATAATAAAACAACTTAAAAGACGTGTCAGAATGGAACAATAAAGAGAGGGAAATTCCACTGCATTAAAGAGTACACGATTTGACTTGAGTAAAAGTGAACCTGCAGTGTTCCAGCCAGTAGATTCAAAGCAGCATGTATTCCATTTCAAATGTTTTTCATATATGTAAAAAAGCTAACTCTCAGTTCGCAGATGCTATTGTGTGGCTGCAACATAGACTCTGGGAGCCACGACTAATTCTTCATGGCTTCCGGTGTATAAAAGATTTCTGGACTTGCTTTCCCATACCCTTGCAATTGATTTAAGTCTAATTAGACAATTCCATCCATCCATACATCCATTTTCTTCAGCTCATGGTCGGGTAGTGGTGGCAGCAAGAACCTTAAGTCAACCCGGACTTCCCTCTCCGCAGCAACATTTTCCAGCTCCTCCTGAGGAATTCCAAGGCCATACGGGATATATAATCCCTCAAGTAAACTCTGGGTCTACCCTAGGGTCTCCCAGTTGGGTGTGCCTGGAAAACTTTCAAAGGGAGGCGTCCAGGTGGCTTCCTAATCAGATACCCGAACCACCTCAACTGACTCCTTTTGATATGAAGGAGTAGCAGCTCTACTCTTTGCTCCCCCCAAATTTCTGAGCTCCTCACCCTACCTCTAAGGCTGAGCCCAGCCACCCTCCGGAGGAAACTTATTTCGGCCGCTTGTATCCGCGATCTTATGCTTTCGGTCAATACCTATAGCCATGACCAGGTGAGGGTTGGAACGAAGATCAACTGGCAAATCGAGAGCTTTGCCTTCAGGCTCAGCTTCCACTTCACGACAACTGTCTGGCACAACGCCTGCATTACTGCCAACGCTTAGCCAAACCGTCTGTCAATCTCACGGTTTATCCTACCAGATGAAGCAGACCACATTACTTGTTGTACAAACATAGACCCGAGTCCTTCAGACAACAAAAGCCTGTCCCTCACCCACAGGTTCTGTATTTGTATGAGAAATATGATTACAGGGGTTAATTTCGGTTTAAGTATCCTAACCCTAGTCTCTCAAATAAAACTTTAAGTTAAGTTTTGCCTGTGTCTTCTTTTACAAAAGTATCTGTACTAGTCCTTGAGTAAAGATTGTGTGTACTTAAGGCACTTTTTTCCCCATATAACTGTGACAGTGACTCTGGTTAAAAGGAAATCCCATCATTATTTCAAACCTAACCTCTGTCTCTTTTCTCTATTCATTCATTATTAACTGACAGGCCAACTTCCCACAGCACTGGGATGAACTGAACATTATTCACTCTAGCATTGTGGCTGAATTTATAACAAGAATAAATAGTGTAGTCAATATAACACACATTCAAACACAATGGACTCGTATAACTTTCATGTTAAACATTGTTCTCATGCTACAGGCACCCTTCATCACTCATTTATCAATCCCCATCCCCCTCTACCATCTTAACTCACATGCACACATATCTCCCCTCTACCCTTTTTTCACCTGCACACCCCGCCCTGGGCCTCTTAGGTGCTGTAGGTAGCAGACCCAGAGCAATGGAGCTGCAGAAACTAGCAGTGGATTAGCAGCAGTGTGTGAAAGAGGCCAGATTCAGACACATTCCTCCAGGGGGAGTCACGGCAGCTAATCCGACCCCGGTGCTTACTCTATCAACCCCCTACCAGCTGCACTTTGCCCCTGAACATAAACACACACAAATACAACATATAACCCAGCCAGAAAGATTTCATCTAAGATGAATGCTAGTCTTTCCAGGGTGTGTACATGCAAACAGACATACAAATATATTTTACTGTAAAGAGGGCACACATGCTACATACAAATGAATAGACACTTTACGCATACATGTGCATGCCCTGCCACATCATGATTTGATTGATTAGGGATGATTTGACCTCGAAAACAAGATGGTTCATCTCAAGGGGCTATCCATCATGAAAAAAATTCTCATAACATCTTATACACAATTAAACTATGCATACATACATGCACAAACATTCATCCAAGCCCCCCACAAGACCGTCAACCTTTTACCCCTGTGTGACATGAAACCCTTTCAAGGCATCAGTCCACATATATGGCCTCTGCTAATCAGAACATGCTGCTTGGATTTACAGGTACAACATCGGGAGTCCCTGAGGAAGAAACAGAGTCTGTGCAATCTGGCTGGTCGCTGAGTTGGCTGGCTGATTATCTGGCTGGTTTAGCTGACTGGTTCTTCTTATTACAGTGGCCAATGCATAAAAGTACTTTAAACGCATGACTTCCCTTTCAGTCTGAGCTAAAGCATGCAAATGTTTGCCCAAACATGCCTCCACACAGGCAGAATGCTCAACCATGCTTGCACACACGTATATGTGTATACTGTTTATTCCATTTGGCATCTTTGTCTAGTTAACACAGAGACATGGATACACAAATGTACAGATGCACACAAAAACAACAGCAGGATCATGTAAGAGCCAGTCTGATTGCTCATCAAGCAGCGAGAGCTGGCGAGAGGCATCAATACGGCTGAAGTCCACTCTCCTGGGCCCACCTGTCGATTACAGTGGTAAAGACAAGCTGCCTGGTGCCTCAATCCATTCCCAGCAGCCTCCACTGGGCCTGAACACACCTGAAGAATTCTGATGCCAGGAGGGAATAAGGGACCTTCCACTCCACAATGGCAACATTGGTGATGGTTTGCCTCTGCTGCATAAACCAATGAGATAAATAACTCTACAGAGGACTGGAGCGCAGATACAAATCTATTGCTCATGTGGCAGAGATTCAGTTTGTAAGGGTACAATGAGTTAGATAAATATCGAGTCGTCCACAGAAACATGTAAAATGAGATTTACACAAATCGCTACAATACATTTTATTGAGCTGGCAAAAACACAATAAAAACAGAATAAAACCCAATTCACAAAATAAAAAGCACATAAAGTGCTGCAGCTATTTACAGCACAAATCCCAAATCAATCTAGTAACATTACAATACAAAATGTGATATTTATCACCACTTGGCAACAGAGTTGCATTATGTTTTCTGATTATTTGGAAAAATGACAAACAATCACATTGCCCTCTGCTGCCTTATAATTGGAAAAGATTAGAAGAGGATCAGTCTGTTTTCTCTCATTTATTCTCCCCGGAGAGAGCAGAGGAAGGATGGATGGTTCACACAGTCTGGTCAACAAAACATGCATAGAGATTATAATCTAAAGATCTTCACAGGATTCACAGGAAGGTCAGGAGAAATAACTTTCTGTTTCTTTATCTGTTTACTCACTGTTTGAATCACAATTATTTACAATTTAATGGCATTTAATTCTGAAGTACTTTTTGGAGGTGAAGGATCAACGTATAAATCAGTTTCCTCACTAAAGTGGCTGCAGATGCTCTGGTTTAAAGTTTCAGCACCACGGACAGCTCTCATACTATTACTGAAAGGCATGCTATGTCTTCCCCACAACACAAAGAGGCTCCGGGTTAATTTATTAGCTTTCCTTATGAACTTACCCTGCTGACTCCACGCCAATAAATCTTGCCAAACTAGGGCACAGGATATGGATTTATATGGAGGTCATTGCAGGTAGAATTATTAAATGGGCATTAATCAAAGCCGCTGCGATGAACATAATTGATTTAAACCTCACCTGATATCCAAGCTCTGCTCTCTGCTCTGAAACTTTAATTTGTTGGGCTATTTTAAACGACAAGATTCCAAAGAGTATGCTAGAGTATTAAGGAAACATAACCATTAGAATGAACAGCTCTTGAAGAAAGCCTCTCTGAATGTGTTGATGCTCTTTCTACGTGCAATCACGGCCCCCCACTCCTCTGCTCCCCGTTTTCCCTCCGTGATTTTTCAAAGTGCAGGTCGGTGACTCTTCCAAAGCTAGATGGCAGAAGAGGCCCACTGCAGCCGAGCAGCTCTGCGCCGTCATCATCCCATCTTTGCATTGCAAATTGCCCAGTCCCATCACTCCCAATAACGGCTGCGCTCGATCTCCGAAATGAAAATCAGAGTTATGGTGGAATTGCCTACCGGGCGAATTTCTGTCATCAGCTCGGGACGGCATGCTGCCTGTCTGAGTCTCACCTAACACCACTACTTCCTCCCCTTCTACTCTCTCTCTCTCTCTCTCTCTCTCTCTCTCTCTCTCTCTCTCTCTCTCTCTCTCTCTCTCACACACACACACACACACACACACACACACACACACACACACACACACACACACACACACACACACACACACACACACATAAACTACATGCTGTCATTAGCAGAGTTCATTTCTTCCTCAGGATTTACATCCTCTCCATAAAGACGTGCCTCCTCCTCTCTTGCCACCCACACCTCACTGTTCCCACTTCATGATTTGTTACCCACACAGAAGCCACATCATACTTACACAGGACGCTCTCTCTCTCTCTCTCTCTCTCCATCTAAACCCCCCTCCTTCCCCACCATCACCACCTTCTCTCTCTCACTCTGCGTGGTTCAATTGCAGATCGATAAAGGCAGCATTCAAATGGTCGGCTAGACTCCTCTCTCGGTCCTAATAGGGATTAAAAAGGAAAGATGTTGAACAGCAGATACAGGCGCGCGCCGGCACAGATCCCCACACTTGATGCCCCTCTCAGCAGAGATGGTTGAGCCCTCGTCCAGGTTGCTGTGGTCCTCTCCTAAAATTCAGTCCTGCTCACTTCTCTCCTATCAGCTGACATAGCGCGGCGGGCGGCTCTGCCTGTTTCTCCACTGACAAGGGAGAGGAAACCTACTTCAAGCAAGAAAAAGATTTTAGGTTTTTAGGTTACATGTGTTAGTTGTGAGCATGAAAGGGATTTACAGGGACGGATACTACGACGGATCTATTGAACTACGGGACGTTTTCAACAGGAGATGCGTTAAATGTGGCCGAGGGGACTTTGTTCAAGCCAAAACGATGAGGATTAGGACAGGATTTGTTTTTTGGAATCTCATCTTTTCACTGATGTTCACTTGTGTGAAAGGTACGAGCCACTGCAGCAATATCTCTGTCTTTCCTCATGCGCATGTGTGTGTGTGTGTGTGTGTGTGTGTGTGTGTGTGTGTGTGTGTGTGTGTGTGTGTGTGTGTGTGTGTGTGTGTGTGTGTGTGTGTGTGTGTGTGTGTGTGTGTGCGTGCGCTTCTGTCTATTTAAGTGTGCCCGCGCGTGCGAGATATCAAAAGCTTTAACGTTTCAGACGTGCGCAAAAATAGGGCTGCCACGGTTTACTGGATGGAGTTTTGAGGGACGCATTTCACTTGCTCAATGCAGGCTTTGACTGAGGCGCTCAATGGATATTCTTGCGGTTGCCTACGCTTCTAATAGCCTACGTGAGCTGCTTTGCTTAGTAGGGTAACTAGTGAATTGTTGCAAGTGCATGCACTGCAGATTTCCTAAAGGATGTGGAGAGATTCCCCGTTTTATTTGGCTAGGGCTGTGCGCATTTTCTCCTTTCTGGGTCGAGTTTTCAAGTATTTATGTGAGGATTTTGCGTCAGGCCAAATTTCTCCACAGAAATGTGACTGGAACCATTTGGTGGAGGGAGGGAAAGGGGGGGAGCAATTAGTAGTGTGGAACCAATTTGTCGACTGGTGTTTATCGGACTTGCCAGTCCAGGCAGGTGTAAGGTGGGCTTGTTAGTATTCTACAGGCTCTTTCTTGCCCATGGTCTGTCCTTTGAATACTCACTCTAGCTG
Organism: Tautogolabrus adspersus; assembly: GCA_020745685.1. Classification (NCBI taxonomy): domain Eukaryota; kingdom Metazoa; phylum Chordata; class Actinopteri; order Labriformes; family Labridae; genus Tautogolabrus; species Tautogolabrus adspersus. Next base: position 19,465,490 of record CM036542.1, on the reverse strand, counting down.
CTGAGGTAACTGCTGGTTCCATCGGTTTTTTCCTCATGTGCGCCAGCTAATTTTATCCACACCAAGGGGAAAAAATCAGCACTAACCAAAGATCACTTTTCTGACACAGTTATTTAAATGCAGTCATATTCCTCTCTGAATTCATGAAGCAACAAAATGTGTCTGTGACTTTGTGGTTCGCTGATTGACCACCCCTGTTTTTCTTCCCCTTGTTTACCACAGTATTTTGATTCATGCAATTTAAAAACAGCCAGAGCTTGTGCAATTTTTGCTCATTTTCTACACTGCAATTTACCATGTGCTAATCCATTGTCCACTGACATTTGGGGAACATTTACAGAAAACAAATACAAATCCATTACTTACTTCCTTGCAGGCAGTCACATGTTGATAACAAGAACTGTGCACAAGTGTGTGTTTGTGTGTTAATGTGTGAGTTTTTTATCAAATAGACAATGTTAATGAGTAAGATTTCTCATTTTCCATTTTAATTTAAGGGTGAGCAGGAAAAGTCATATCCTATTCCGACCCTTGAAAGGTTTTCATCCCAATATGTGTGCAAGTGTTTGTATTCACAAAAGGTCTGTCTGTAAGTGTATGTCTGTTAATCTGTTTAATGCATGTATGTAGTATGTCTGAATATGGGCACTCACAGATATCAATTTACATGCAGATTTTTCACACTTTCACATATTTTTCATGTGAGTCTGTTGGGGGTGGATGAAATGTGCAGCATGTAGAGTAGCAGCACCCACCAAGTACAAGCCAAGTCAAGTCGAGCAGAGTCGGGCGCTGTGCTGTTTCATCACCACCCACATTGTGGCAATGTCAAACCTCGAGGCCACTGCCAATCTGCCTAGTTCTGTTACTTATTAGGGAGCCAGCCAGCCAGGAATTGGGGAAGCAGGGAGGAAAGGAGGAGGAGGAGGCCTGGGTCTTCTTTGGAAAAGTGAGAAAGGAAACAATGACACAGAGAAAGGCATGGAGGATGATCCAATGAACAGCTGTTGTTCCTCTGCTCTGACAGCTGACTCAATGTTTGCTGAAGTAAAAAGATATCTGCTGGATCTGGCCTGTGACTCACCTCCTGCTAAGATAATGATGCTGAAAAAAAGAAGAAGCCCTATAACTTGCAAAGTTTGTACAACATCACTTTGCTAGAGGTGCTTCTCTTCTATTAGTTTATTTCTGAGCCAGGATTCTATGTGTGGGTGGTGCACAGTTTTGAATCTCAGTTCACAAAGTTCTGTCAGTCACCTGTCTGATTCTTGGCTCTCGACACAGTTAAGTGAAGTTAAGCAACTTTTCTTTTTTTTTAAATTAAGAATACTACAGCATGATGCTTGAATAAAATATTTTGATTTTGTATTAGTCCTCTACCAAAACAACTGAGGACATCCATTGCAAGTGTGTCACCTAATCCTTTGGGAACTTCTGAAGTGCTCAACACAGACACAAATTTAGGATGCTGAATTGCAGGGACTGGACTTTCCTTTTGACTCGGGTCAAATACAAATTGAATTCCTTTACAGTGACAGTGCACATTGAGCTATAGCTTCTTTTGAGCTACGTTTGCCCTTTTCTCTTTTGACATCTATCGATAGAAAAACTATCAGTTTCATTGTAATGAAACAGTCTCAAAGCCCAGCGCGCCCCCTTCTTATGACACATTCCTGAACAGGGATGATATCATGAGCAAAGGAGAGATGTCAAACTTTAAGGATCCAGATTTATAGCCACAGCTTAGAGGATCTGCCCTATGTGTTGTTGATGGTTATGAGGATACTCTTTATGTAAACTGTTGATCTTTCAATTTCTTTTATAACTTTTATATCCATTCCAAATGCTACTTTTCACATCAAAATTGATATACAAATGGCATACATTCAGTTTTGTGTGTGTACCTATGGTACAGACTTGATATGGTAACGAATGGTAGAGTCATGATTGTAATGGAAACTTGAAGGGACACCACAGGAGAGGACAAACAAGACACACAGGCACTGGCCTCTTTCCTGCACATGCAAATGACAGCAATGGATTTATGTTAGCCAACAGATTGTTCAAAGTTATCCATCTGTCATATCCCACTACTTCTTGTGATTTTTTTAGTACCCCCCCAAAATCTCCATCTAGCTTCCATATTTTGATGAAATTTAGTTATTCTTTCAATCCTATCCTAGACAGTTGCTAATTGCTGGCTATCAGGTTGGGTCTGCACAGACAGTAATCTGGCCACTGAGCCCTTGATGAAGACTTTCTCTCAATGTGATTATGTAAACAGGCTGGAAAGGCTGCTGGGGCTAATCAGGATTACAATTTGTCTGTGTAATTATACACTATCTACAGGGAATTTAGAGCATTATCCCACTGCCCCTTAGGTTTCTGATCTCCACAACAGAAGAAGAAAATGAGCAGAAAGAAAAAAAATTGACTGTTTCCGGAAGAATCACCTTGGTTCAAATAGAACAGAAAGGAGGGATATAAAAATGTCCGGGTTACAGGAACTCGGAAAAGTAACATTTTAATTTTCAGGATTGCTGATGCTTACTTTAGTGAAGAAATCTCACCAGATAGCCTGAATTGAGTAGGAAAGTTCTTCTAAGCTCAACTACTGACCCTCGGACCTCTGGCTTTTGGCCCCGAATCAGGCTGTTAGATGTTGCAGATACTTTAGGTCAATGCTAAGGTCAAAAATAGCTTGCTAGTTCTGATTAAGTCAGTTCCTCTCAGGTATCACATCAGTTTTAATTCAAGCAGCTCTCGGGGGGGGTTGCAATATCTTGTCTTCAGGAAGAAAAATTGCTCAGCACTTGTTGAGATTAAATGTAACAGGTTAGTTCCAGAGTCAAAGCTGCAGATTCAAAGTGGGCTGTCATCTGATCCTGCAGGTGCCATTTTCAGAAGGGATTAAACTCTGTTAACTGTCTGGGGGCACATTCACTGATAAAGTGTATGCATTTATTTAGCCCTAAATCATGCAGTGGTTGAAATCTAGAACAAGTGACACGTTAAAATGTGCTGCCAAAAAGAGGTCGGCTTATTTTTTAATGCAACAACTGTGTTTGCAAACAGTCGTGAGGAGGGTATTTAAAATCAGCCAAGCATTTATTTTTAATTAGATGAAACTAATAAACCAAGCTACATTACTGAATATTAAATCCATATATGTGTTCATTGAAGCATGGTAATATCCATACCATTGGATCTTTTCCATTAATCTTGGCAAGAAAGTATACCTTGTATTTCATCCAATACTATATTCACTTTATAACCCGTGACCATGATATACCCGTGTGCAGCCATGAATCTTCCTCGGCACTGACCACTTCTGCTCCTGTTTGTGTCTGCCGCTGTCAACTGCGGGCTTGATATGTGACAGCAGAGTGGGCCTGGGCGAGGCATGGTCAGGCAAACAAAGCTGCGAGATGTGAAGGTAATTGAAGAGGTATAGGCTGTTTGGTGGAGGTTGCAGTGATTCCAGAGGATATTTCAACAGCAATTAAAATGACAGGCCAGGTTAGCTTACCGGATACCTGTTTAGACTCTCAACTCCACCAATTTGTTGTTAGTGTTGAGGAGGCAGCACTGGGGATTTCATATTGCATCTAGTTAGAGAATGGACCTCGACAGGTAGCCCATACAAACTCATTTGCCTGTGAAATGACATCAGCAGTTTAGCAGCAGAAATTATTGATTTCTTCATAAGTGCTAAATTAGTGTTGATTTACCGATTAACTTTTTAAAGTTTTGAAGCTGGTTCTGTAAAGAATCAAGTAACAGCAATGTGTTGTGCAATGTATTTTCAACAAAAGAGACACACATTTAGATTTCTGCTATACATACGGAGAAAAAAACCCAATTTGAATAACCATCTGATTAAAGGCTTTCATGCTGTGTACACTGGCACTTGGTCCTGGTCTGTGAAGCGGCATTTATTAAATACCTTATTCTTCCATCTTTCTCCATTGTCAGTTTAAAACCAAGTCTAGCTTTGCTCATATGAGTCAAGAACACACAGTGTCACTGATTCAAAGTCACTATCATGGAACTGCAGTAGCATCAGTTTAGGCCTAAAGGTTTAATCCCACATGTGGAATCTAAAGTCAGTGAAGTAGCAGAAGGTTAGATGTGAAGTAAAAGCTTCTTAGTAGCGCCACCCTCAGGCAAGCAGTGCTACAACTGTGGTGCTTGTGTTTAACTTCTACATTGGTTTTGTGCATTATCAGATTGGATGATTTCTTATCTTTTATTTTTTTAACAACCCAAGCATAATTTCTTTGGATTCCATGAAGCCCAAAGTTCTTGGAGAGTCCTTGTGTGTCCTCCGTTTAACAGATTTAGTGTTATCTTTATTTTTTTTGTTAGTAGCTAAAATAAAGATTCAGGGATGATGCTTGATGTCAAAAGTGTGTTCATTTACCAATTTACAGAAAATGTAGTCAATGACTTTGACTATCAACACGTTGTTCTGGGAACGTTTTGTATATTTTGTATATTTCACAGCCATAAACGGACTTGTTTTTCATTCCCATAATTCATATACGCTGCAGCTTAGTTTGATACGTTATGTTCCATTTTTATCAATGTCTTTGTATTGATTCATTGGTTTAAATGGTTTTACAAATTCTTCTGTGGAAAAGAAACCCAAAACACAAAGAAAACACAAGCTCAAATCTGAAAAAACTGCAGGTTTAACACATATTTCTCCTAAATGCTGCAATTTAAACAACAATAACTACATTTTCCATTAGGAGGCGATTTCATCAATCATCTGGTGGTCTCAAATCCTGCTCCTATTACATTTATTTTGATTGGCTTGAATAGCGTTAGTCTGGAGAATCTGCAACCTACTAAATTTTTATGAGGCAATTTTTAGTTTGTGATTAAATGTCAAGCGATTTGCATGAGGTGCTCTGCATCTTAAAAACGTCCTCACTTTGTTAACTGGCTGTTTATTGGATGAAGATGTTTGCCTAGAAAGTTGAAAACAGTACAGTGTTGTTTTTCAGCCTCTGTATTTCTCGATCCAAAAAGACACATTCTTGTTACAGCTGCTTTCCTCTTCTCTTTTCGAGGAAAGTGAAGTGGTGATGTTATTGTTTGTTTGGAAGATTGGAGGCTAGAGAGACAGCCATCCTATTAGATGTGTTGTTGGCTCACTGTTGTGTGTTGTACAGCAGCTCTCACAGTGGTATCCTGGCACCAGGTGCAATATGGCTCAGCAGCACTTAGAGAACGTATTGGTGTCTCGCCATAAAGTATCTGCTGGGAAGTAGCTATAGCACCAGCGGCACGCAGACGTCGAGAAATGGTTATTATACTTGGCTACCTAGACACAAAACTGCTGTTTTATCCTAGTGCAATGGTGTGCCTTTGGTGTGTGTATGTGTGCATGTGCCAGCTGTGTATCAGCATGACAGTGTATTTGATTTTAGTATTTTTCACCCTGGTGGTTGGCAATTTAAAACCAGCGAATGGAATATTTCAGAGCCCCTTTCCAAATTGCAGTGACACACTCATGAGGTAATAGTCATTCTCTAGAAAGCCTCTTTTCGGTTTCTCGTGTACAGAGCCCATTTCCTTTTCATCAAGCATGCAGACAAGCATGGTGAGGGGCGGCGATTATGCACAATCTATCAGAAGGAATTGTGAAGCTGCAGCACAGCCATGCAGATAAAAATCCTGCTCTTTGGGGACATCAATTTAACATTTCTGTCTACTAAGGTTGCTGTCGAGGCCCCAGCCATCATCGTTGTTGTATTCTTGCTTGTGCTGTTGAAAAATTGTTTTCTCTCTCTCCTCCACATTTTATGTGTTTGGCTCAGAGTGCAGCTTGTCATAGATCTAAGAGAAAAAGTGCTTAGATAACTGAAAGCAAAATTACTTCTAAATATAACCCCTAAATGCTGCAGCGGCTATAATTTGATAAAGATGCAGACACTGAAGATGCATGCGCTGGAGGTGTGACTTCACACAAGCAGTCCACGTTTTTTTCTCTCTCTTTCTCATGCACCTTTCCTCTGCTCAATGGATGTTTTCAGTGTTTAACATAATCTATAATTTTAATTTCCTCTTTGTTTTCTGGAAATCCATACTCACCAAAATAAGCAAGGTTTATGTTTATGTATAAGACTTTTGTTCCTATTTGTGTTGTTTTATGAGGGGTTTGGATTCAGAGAATGAAGCCTAACAGGGTGTTTGTTGACCTTTATTTTGCTTGGTAAGGGCTCTATCTTTCCAGTCACTGCTCTGTAACCGAGCCTCGCTGATGGATATCTCCATATTGGCTGATTTAGCTTTAAGGTCAGGGGCAAATCAATGCAGCTTTTTTTCAGACTTTTTACTTTGATTGCTGGTAGCAGTGATGTTACCTCCCTCTGTGTTTGTGATACACCATTATCATGAAGTATGACAAAATAAGCGACATCCGAAAATAAGAAGAGATGTCCTTAACTAAGCAATCGTGAGGAAATGAATCACACACAGAGAGAAAAAAAACTACATGCCATAAATAAGTTAAAAAGAGGAGCCTGAAAGCACATAGCTCAGTAGGCTTGTGGATATTGGGCTGAGAGCTTGTTTGAAGAGAGATGCTGTGATGTTTGAAGGGTGAGGCCAAAATACATTTCATGCAAAGAAAGGTTGATGGTCCAAGTGATGATAAAAGCACAGCCAAATTCTTTCTATCAAAACATCTAAAAGTATGCATATAGTATCCTTTAGTTAGTGATATATGTATTTGTATTTATTAATGCATTGGATTGAAAACACTGCTGTGTATATGCTTATATTGCAGGAAGAATCTACATGGTGCTTTATATTTGCTCCCTCATATACTTGGACAATATGTTTCAGCAAATCTATTTAAAAAGCAGAGTTAATAGGGTGTAGGACATGTTGTGTAGTGTAGTTTATATAAACTCATGTACACCTTTATGTGTCAGAAATTTAATCGTAATTAGTCACTTATTTTGATCCTTATTTGACTTTTTTTGGGCTTAAGTCTCCTACAAAATCCTGTAAATCCTATAATTCTCTCTTTAAATAGGCACTGGTTCAAAAGTCTTAGAGAATCAGAAATGGAGCGTGGACACAGTATTAATAACAAAGTAACTTAATGCACACTGCTGCAGCACTTTGCAGCAGCAGGAGGGCACTCAGTGTAAAGCTGAGCTTTTTAAAGAGAAGGAGCGTAATTGGCCTTGAAACATAAACAACTCATGAGATTGCCAGAGCTGAGAGAAAGAAGTCCACATCTACTTTACCCTCAGTGTCTAGACTCAGACAATGACAGTGAGGCACACTGGCTGCACCTAACCAGCACTGAGGTATTATTATAAAGTGATATATACCATTGTATCTGATGCGGCAGTAGCTCAGGTGGTGGAGCATGTTGGCCATTAGTCATATGGTGGCTCAATCCCAGGCTCTTCCTGTTTATTGGTTTAGGTGTCCTTGAGTCAGACAATGGAAAACAAATTGTTCCAGATGTGGGTGTAAGAAATGTTAATTAACATCTGCAAAATGATGGTAATGTAATGCTCCAGTTTGACATTGTGGATGCGGCATCCTTCCTTCTAGACGCTTTGACTCTTCAGAGGGTATTCCCTTAACAGTGGCCTATCCAGGCACACAGATTTACACACAGCCCTGCAGCTCATGTTCTCACGCTGTTGTGTTTGTCGGCACAGCCCAGTTTTTGATATATAATGCATAAGGGGTGTTGCTTTACAGACGGTTCCACTGTTAAAAGAATATTTGAAAATCTCAGTGCACAACTTTACAAGTGCAGGAAGGACAGATTTTTTTCTTCATTTATGCAACAATTGTACACATACCGGTTTAAAAGGGGGTGATTCTGCATGTCTTTAATTACCAACACGTTGATTGCAGTAAATTAGAGCACAAAACTTACATTTCAACATTACTCTGTTTGAAGGATGAGATAAACTTCATTTTGTAATTGGAAATATAGTTTTGGACATACACGCTGCCACATAAACTGGGAGACAATAGACATTCAATGACAGAAGTACTGCACAGAAGATGGCAGATAAATTCCATTCACTTTAAGGGCAATATAAGAAATGGAACATAATAAATCTGTCAAACTAAGTGCTGCAGTCTTTCATCAAAATTCAACAGTTTTCGAAGCCGGGGGAAGAAGAGAGTTTGTCTAGCAGTTAGATCTGCCCTGCGGGATCCTGAAACAGCTACCTGAGGGGAGGTCAAACTGTGAATGTTTATTTTCACAGCCTATTTAATGATGGTCTGCTCAAAAATAGTCAACTGGGATGGCCTATCTCTCATAGCCATCAGCAATCATCCATTACCCAATGGTCTTTTTGTCACTCATAATAATTTGGATGGCGGTAAATGACTACTCCTCCCCTCCCTGCTGCACATAATCATTTTTTTTTATGGCCACACTACAAAGCTGCACATTAATGGTGGAGGAGAGCTTATTGGCTGTTTACTTGTTTCGATGGCACCTGTCCCTTCATGTATTAGTCCATGTTCTGGAAAGCCAAAAAACATTCTCTTCCATGCTACAAGTAAACCTTAAATAAACAATTTAGCCTGCAACAAATTCTATAATAGGCTATCCGCTATGATGCATAATGTATTTTTGTTTACAAAATCAATCTTATTTTCTACACACATGGAGTACAGCACTGTGGTTCATTAACTGCTTCATTTTGCCCTAAATCTCTGTATTTACTGGGCAAAGTAGAGAGAATCACATTTAGTAGTCTGGTTTCTCCCTTTGCATTTGTAAGAGTCTGTGCAGGGCCAACAACACATATAGATATGCATGTGCTCACACACAAACGCACACAACAATCAAGACTGACAAAGAGACAAACACATCTCTCACCAGGGTGGGGGACTGCTACCATTTTCTTGTCTGTGATTTCTCAGCGAGGCTAACAATTGGTTATGACTTTCATGGATGCTGTGCATGGAAAAGATGGTGGAAAGATTTGTGCATACGTCTGAAAGGTTATGTGTAACTGTAACTATTTGAGGAACAGCTGGGGATGCTCTTGAGCTGTCTGTCAGTCCGGCTGGTTGCCTGCTGTGGCCTCTGTTCACGCCAGACTTGTGCGTTATGATACTGATTCATATTTCTGAACCGCATTTTTCCCCCTGACTGTGCAGTCACAGCATGTTGTTAATTTGGTTTCTCATCACAATTTACGGTCGGTCCTGCAGAGCGGCACTAAGATGGGGTCACAGTAAAACCAGGAGAGTGCGTTTTAACAATTGAAGTGATTAGAGAGTTCAGAACGATGGTGGGATTAAAAGAATGCATTATGTGTGAGTGCATATGTCCTTTGTCGTGTAGAAAGCCCATGTTGTCGTAGCATGTTCCTTTGAAGTAACAAGATGCATGTTTACAATGCTCTTTTTATAGATCCAGCTTTTATTGAGATGACGGTGCTAAACATATTACATGCTTCTATGATTCACAGCTTTGAAAAGGGGTATTCTTATTCATAATGGGAGGCTTATAGAAAACAAGCAGGCACCATTTGTGGGGAACCAGCTGGGGAAATGAGCGGTAGGGGACACTGAGGTACAGTTGCAATGCTTTTTACATTTCTCCTACTTACAGAGTATTTGGACTACATCAACCACATTTCTATCTATTCAACTTTGAACTGGAAGCTAATGACTTATAGCATTAAAAGGTGATTGCATATTACATAATGTTCCAAATGGGCGACACAGTGAAGCAGTGGTTAGTGCTGTCGCATCACAGCAAGAAGGTTCCTGGTTTGAATCCCTATCAGATAGAGCCTTTCTGTGTGGAGTTTTACATGTTCTCCCTGTACATGTGTTGGTCTGGGTACTCGGGCTCCCTCCCACAGTCTAAATACATGCTCGTTAGGTGAACTGGTGACTTTAAAATTGCCTGTAAGTGTAAATGTGAGTGTGGCTGGTCATCTGTCTCTATATGTACACCCTGTGATTGATTGGCAGCAGTCCGTACCCCTCCTCTCGCCCAATGACAGCTGGGACTGTCTCCAGCCCCTGCGACCCCTTTTGCAACAACTTGCTGCAGCTTTTCCCTTTCTAAGAGCCATCGGAACATCGTGTAGTAACAAGACAAAGAACTTTAACCAATGCAAACCATGTCACTTAGGTGTTAAAAAAAAGGATGGAAATAAGCAGGTTTTTATTAAATAATACAAACAGTACAACAGAATGTAGATTGTATTTTAAATAGGTGCGGCAGATATTTTTAAATGTGGACTCTTGGTAGACTTAACGTCTTACTGGACATGCGCAGTATGAGCATATATATATATATATACACATGATGAAGACATAAGACTCATTGCACCTGTCCCCAGTCTCTCCTAGATTTTCAAAGCAGGAAAGAATAGAGGAGTGAGATGGTGAGTTAAAAAAGGTGAGTGAGACACAGAGAGGGCCAGGGGCAGGGAAAGAATTTATCCAACAATAAATGATGAAAGTAATAGTTGGGAATAATTTATTTATCAATAAACATCTGTTCTTTCATCTTCAGGCAATCAAATCCATCCACCTTACAAACACCTTTGAGCACTTTCCACAAACAGCATTACTCTGATTTGTCCACAACAATAGTCATAATGCTTGACAAACACTGAAATAGATCAGGGCCTAATGGGAACTGTGCCTTGCTGTACTTATAAACTCCAGGTGATTCAGGAGAGCTTCAAGTAAAAGCAATCATGCTTGATGTTTGCCTTCTGAAATTGTGTGCGTGGGTTATAGCTACACAGCTCAACATGAGGATTATACTCCTCTCTCTGATGTTATCCCCTACCAGGATTGCTTTAGGTTTATGTTATCCCACAATGGTTAACCGCAGTTACAACTTGACCTCACTACAACTCCAGTCTGGGTTAATTGACTAGCACTCATGGTTAATATAGCGGTGATTAAAACTGCATGTCTCGGGTTTTGTGTATTTTTCACCAGGCTGTTTTAAAAGTCTCACTCTAAAACACATTAAATCAAGAGAAGTGTGAAGGCCAGCATACTAAAGTATTGCTGTGTAGTGGCTGCATATTGTACTAAGTCAACTTAAGTTAAAGTAGATACTTGAAAAAAGGAACAAGAGGACATTGATGAAACATATCAGACTGATGCTTGTTTAATTTTATAGGAAAATGAAATATTCTATTTACTTAAATATACTGTAAGTAATTAATGACAACATCTATAACTCCTGTCAGATTTGATCATATGTCTGAAATTAGTTTGGATGTTTATCATTAATATTTGGAGGTGAAATGTACTCTCTATTCGAGTGTCTACTGGAATAGTCCAAAGAATTAAAACTTCCTGAAGGATGTTAGAAAAAAAAATGTCAAAGATGTTTAATACCAAAGTCCCTTCAAATGTCAAATTCTGTGTGCTTGGAACATATCCCGAGGACTTCTTACAAACATGGAAACAGACAAAACTTTGACTGACTTTGGACTTACATCGCTCGGGGCAAGCAGAAGAAGAAACAATACAAGAATGTCATGGGAAATGGAATTGTTGGCATATTCGGATATTCATTTTAAGCTATATTGGGAAACATTTCTTTTATTGTTATTTTATTCTGTTGAAGTTAAATGTGATTGTAGTTGGCTGAGTGTCTTTTAAATGTACGTCGTCTACGTAGTAGACTGTTACTGTACGTTTTTTGTGTGATTTCATAACAAAACAAAAACATTTATCTTGAAGCAAAGGTGTTAGTAGTGATTACTCTGTTTGTATATTTAAAAGGGACATTCCTGCAATCACAATTTCTTTTAATATACTGGACTTACAAGTGATTTATTTCAAGAGAGAACAAAGAGATATCCTGGCTTTCAGTTGCTAGATTAGATCGAGTTCTAAACACCTTATCCTAGATTTCCCATAATGCATCATCAGGAACACAACACACTCATGAAGGTAAACACCTTCATTTACTTAAGAGGCCTCTCTCTACCCCTCTCTCCCTCCGGACACTTAGAAGAAGGATACATTATACAACAGTTTCCACAGGACGAGGAGCGTTCCTCATCACAAATTAATGGAACTTCATCTTTAAACTTAGTTGAGTGGCCCTTCAAATGAAAAAAAAAAAGCCCCCAAATCTTTGTAAATGTGGCATACTTTTGCTCTAAATAATCTTATCTGTCTTAGATTCATGAAAAATAAGCAAACACCAAATAAAAAAAACTAAACAGAAAGTATTCTTGTTGCTGCAGGATATTTAGTACAATTGCATCCTCCTGTGGCCATGCCAGTTAAAATTTAATTATGTTTATAGAAATGGATGAGATGAATTTGCAAGATAAATTATCGACTGGAGCCAAACATTAGTCATCAAATAGTGTTGTTTATTTATGCCCCCGTAATTATCAGTTACTTCTGCTACTACTGAGATGAATAAGTTTAGACTGAAACCAAAACAGCGAGGTGTAGCTGTTGGTAGGTGTAGGTCGATTCATCCTCAGTAATCAAGATGTCCATCACAAATTCTATTTCCATTTTGCATGTCAGTTTCAGTGTTGTTGCCTCCTTAGTTCTAACTTTAAATCTTTCCTGCAATAACCCATTCAGACACACAACAAGATAAAGCTGCTAGGGAAAAATGTTGTAGGCTCTTTTAGTTGTTGCCTTTTAAAAATCAATGCGGATAATGGACGGCACAGTTTCAGTATATTGAATCTAAAGTGCTCTTAAACTGCATTTATGGTGGATGACTTATTTATGCCTGCATGATCAGTGAAAATAGAAACATGCAACAAAGCCTTATTTACCGAACAACAAGCAATAAAATCATCTGTCATCAAATATCCACACTTTTACAGTCATACTGTAAACCTTGTTGGATCAGTGAAGAGATTTGTCCTGGTAATTATCTGGAGTGCTTCAGAGTACTATATCACAGTTGAATCATGTTGACCCTGTAGGTGGCGCATCAATGCTGCAAATTTACCATGATGGCCCTGTTTGCTTAGTATTGGCAGAAATAATTGCAATTTTGACATGCAACAAACCTTCACAAAAAAAAAGTTCCCCACTGCATTACCAAACACAACATCATAATCCTGTATGGACTTATACTGTATAAACAACTGTATCTGTGAACAGGCTGCGTCATTTGATTTACACTATACCAGGGAGTCAATTGGTTTCTGGGGCAGGTGAGTTATCTGGACAGTAGATTAAGATAAACTGTACTGTGTGGGACTCTGGGTCAGGGTCTTTGTGATTATAATATCCTGAAGGTGTTGTAAGATGTAAAGATAGTGGGAAACTGTTCCACCCCATTTTTCTGTTTGCGATAAGCGTGATGTTTTTTGTGTGAAATATAAACAGCTGCCAGGCTTTGACCAAAAATAACAATCCAGCTTGACAGAAGGGAAATTAATTGTCTGATTTCTCAGATCTGAACAATTTAACTTCTTCCTCACATCAGTAAAGAGTGTACACATTTCACTGAGGAAAACTGTGAGTGTTATTCTAGTTAGAGGCCATGACCATTTGAGTTGCATAGCTGCCAAGTGCTTCTCTCCCATACTGCAGTACATGTTTACGGCCGACACTATGCAAAACATCCTTTACCTACCAAAGTGTGAAAAGCTAATTACGCTAGGAGTAAATTGTGGGGTGTAGACCATGCATCTTAATTAAGTTTGCAGTTCATTAGACAACATGCAAGATAGCCTTAAATTGCACTCTTTTTTTTTCTGTGACACAGTGTGTATTGGAGCATGTTCACACATTGTTTTCTTAAGGGTGGGAGGAAACTGCATGTATGAGTGTGAAGGAATATTGTACTTTAAATGTCTGTGCATGAGTGACAGATTAAGTTAAAGTTACTTATGTATTGCACATTTGCTCATTTACATTAACATAGCAGGAGTTAGCCAGGCAATCACATTATTGTTGTTTGACAATGATAGTATAATGCTTAACCTAATATGTCAAGGGTATTGATTTCCCAGCAAGCCAGTGCAACAAGGTGCAGAGATATATCTTGTGTGGACTGTGAAACAGAGTGTAAAGAGCTTGTGGCACCAAATTGGAAGACCTTGCTTGTTGCCGTTCTCTGGGGGTTTCTTACCCTCCAGAAGAGGAAAGAGTGGGCAGTAATTATATCTTACAAGCTTACGGTCAGAGACAATATTGAAAAACGTCACTGTGGTCATCAATTAGGGCATTTCTCTTCCATTATAACAGCAAAAGGTGTAGCAGCCTGCTTTTTATTTGCAAGGGAGCTAGAAATTTAAATGAAAACATAAAACTTGGCTTTCCTCCAGCTGGTTGCTAGATTTCCGTCACAGCTTCTGCCAGCTGAGAGCATTGTGAATTTTCATTTGAATACTGTGCTTAAGCTTTACAGCACAAATACAGTTTTTACAATCAAAATGTTTATTGGAAAAGCATATTGAAACAACCATTCAGGTTGGCTACTTGGATGTGTTCACCAGGAAAAACCAAGAAGAAATATTTTGAAAAGATACATTTAGTTTAGGGGCTGCACAGCGGTGCAATGGTCAGCGCTTTTGCCTCACTGCGAGGAGGTTCCTGGTTTTGAAACCCTGTCAGACAGGGCCTCTCTGTGTGGAGTTTGCATGTTCTCCCTGTGCATGTGCGTGGGTTCTCTCCGGGTACTCCAGCTTCCTCCTACAGTCCAAAGACATGCTGGTTATGTTAATTGGTTGGAAATTTCCTGTAGGTGTGAATGTGAGTGTGGCTGGTCGACTTTCTCTATATGTGAGCCCTTTGATTGACTGACAAACAGTCCAGGGTGTACCCCGCCAGCTGGGATTGGCTCCAGCCCTCTGCAACCCCGATCGGGAAAAGCAGTATAGATAATGAATGGATGGACATTCAGTCTAATCTTTTAATGCAATGTGTTGTACAAATTGTTTTATTTTTTTGTACGTGTATCCTTTGAAATGACTGTGTGTTTCCTTTCTTTCCAGGTTTTATCCATACTTGTGGAGGCACTTTAAAAGGAAGAAATGGGACGATAGAAAGCCCAGGGTTTCCATATGGATATCCAAATGGAGCGAACTGTACCTGGGTGATTGTTGCCGATGAGGGGAGCAGGATTCATATAGTTTTTCAATCTTTCGCTGTGGAGGAGGAATATGACTTTTTATCTTTGTATGATGGGCATCCACACCCAGCTAACTTCAGGACGAGGTAAGGAAGCAGCTCTGAAGCAGTGCACCTTGAAAGCTGTGTTTGAAGGCAGGCAGGAAGGGACAGGAAATAAAAGGGAGGACAGGCTTCAATGTTCACCACTGACAGAAAGTTCATCTTTAATGTGCACATGACAAAGACGACTCGTTCTTGTCAAAAGGTGTCAAGCAAGTCAGCAGCATATGTGCGCATATAGAGAGTCTGTTCCTTTCTGTCATGTGTGCAGTAAAGGAAAAAAAACACAAATTAGATTCTTTTCAGGCACAAAGTACAGTTTGAAAACAGAAAAAAAAACATCTTTTATAGAGCACACTTGTTTTGTAAATGTTTCTGGATTCCAAAGAAACCCATCAGCCCTGAATCTCTATGCAGAATCTCCTGCATTTATTTGTGAATGAGCATGCTGTGTTGGCTTCACTGATGCACGGGTCAGCTCAGTAGCCACCATCCTTTGTTCAAATGCTCCACTGGAGGAGTCAGAGGTAGTGAGAAAACATGAAAATCAAACACAAAGATTTCTCCCTGTTTACTTTAGTCACTGAACAGGCAAACAACTGTTTGCTAAGTGTGCTCTCTGCATTCTTTCAAAGCCTGATGTCTGAGTCGTGTGGGAAGATTTTGCTGTGTTTATTTTGTATTTCTCCCTCTCCTCAGTATCTGACTTTAAAAGAATTATCTGTCTCTAGCCGTGGTTGGATTCTGACAGTAAATTCACACTATGGAGCTAAGTATTGTTTGATAATTGGTTTTGAAGAAGACATATATGTTCATGGTGAGATGACGATCTGACGTTTTTACTTTGGAGGCTCATTATACTGAACACAAGTGTAAGATATTATAAGGGAAAGACATAAGAGGCTGCTCTTTAAAGGCATTGCATGCCTTAATACAAAATACAGGACAAGGTTTAAACTCAGGTGTTTAACATACACATTTTTAGTCTTTGTGGGATGCACACTTCTTGAGGATTTAAAATTATTGACTTGCCTATTTGAGAAGATCTACCAAAAAGAGAGAACTTATACATCAGCATCCTCTACATGGTCTATTTCCTATACTTCAAATCAAAACCGGCTTCAAAGAATAGTTTTCAGTTTGGATTTCAAAGAAAAGTAACGCCTCAAAGGTTTCATGTTTTCCTTTCTTCCTTGTCGACGCATATTGATTCAAATGAACCCAATATTTATAGGTAAGTGTTTGTCTATATGAGAAGATCACGTCTCGTCTGAGATGACAGAGGAGTGAGGAAACCAAGAACAACTTTTATTCACAAGCATACTCTGTTAGAGGTGACTCTGGGGTCCTGAAGTTGTCTGTAAAACAATCAAAAAAACAGAATCAAAAGGATTTCTGTTGTCCGGTTTATGTGGATCAACTTTAGTGGAGGTAGACTGAGGTCACATGATAACACAATGGAGGATGTAAAGCAAAATAAATGGCAGTGAATGGGAATAATTCAAGAGATGAATCATTGCTTATACTTTAGCAGCTGAATCACTTAAAATACTTAAAAGATTATGGTGCATAATGCTGTTTCAAGGTCAGGCTTATGAGAGGTTTGTCACCATGCACGTTGATTTAGCATCACTTAATGATCTTACACAATTGGACCACACTTTTAAATAAAATATCTTCAAAATATAAAGTTTTATATCTAAAAGAAATGTCAGTGTTATGAGTTATCATCCATATTTTACACTCAATTGGCTTGGTAAAGAATATCATAGGCTATTGATTCCCAACCTGGGCCTGGAGGGGGTCCAGACGAGGCTCTGTCTGCTCTAAAGTTGTCAAAATTAGATTTGCGCATATTAAATAAAATCATGTGAAAACATTGCTGGGAAATTTATTCTCAGGTCTTTTGGTAAGAACAGGTGTAGGCATATTCTGATAGGATTTTATCAATGAAATCTCTTAAAATGTATGTTTACTTTTGAAAGCAATGTATCACTTTTTTTTTGTGGGTCCTTGGGGGGCTCAGCTTTTCTTAGATGTAAGTAGGTGGGGCTCCAAGGAAAAAAGGTTAGAAGGCTACCATTAAAATCAATGTTGTGCTATCTTTAACTGAGCCAAACCGTAATATTCAGCTAAAAAAAAAAACACTGGCTCCAACCAGGTGTTGATAACACATGGTATTTTAATGCCAGTAATTTCAGTTTAATGAGAGTATAATGGCACAACATCAACAAGTTATGAGAGACATCATAAGTGATCACATTTGCTGTTGATATTGCTTCAAATGCTATGATAAATTAGTTTTCTTTAAATGTAAGGAGTCTAGTGCCAGACTGACGACTTTAGTCACAATAATAACCTCATTATTCATTCCTAGCTACCTAAAAACGTGTCGATGCTGATAAATTGGCTAATATTTAAAGTGTTTTCACTGTAGCTCTTTTTTCAATTAATTATTATCAGTCAAGAAAAAACAACAACTCGAAATTCCAAATGTTCGATCATTCCTGAATGCAGCACTTGTGTACCAAACTAACAGACACGCCAGCTTTCGTCTTTGAGATAGAAAATGACTTTATAAAGATGAGACGGGAGACGATGCTTCGAGTTCACCTGTGTGTGAGGAAATAAAGTAAGTGGCTTATTTAATTAATGTCTCATTTTTAAAAGCACAAGTGTACACAGCCACGTTATTGATAAGACGACTTCTGTTGAAGTTAAACGTTTGCTAGCAAGAAACTTCCTAGGAAACGTTAGCGGCTAAAGTCCACGCATGTTTTTTGGGACTAATTTCACGATATTGAATGACATTTGGGGAAATTGATATTTTATGGTGGAAAAAAAAGAAAAAATAGAGAAACTGATGCATTGTGTAGCAAAAAGGAGTGTTTTGACGTTAGTTTCAGCGCTCTAGTATTTTGGGGAGCCATAATTAATGTAATTAGGTGCACCTGTGCTTGTCCAAGTTGAAACATATCCTGGATGAAAAGCTGGGATGTTCCTGATACATTGCAAAGAGGAGATGTCTTTTCTGTGATTGAAAATTAGGCTCCTTATGATTTACATAAAGTTTTTTATTCGATATAGCTGATAAAACATCTTACTGTGATTGTGCATAAAAACAAACGGAAAAGAAAGAAAAGGGACTGCTTTTAATTATTAGTTTTTTGTTATTATATGGGGGGTGGCACTAATTGATGCTGATGCCTCTATGTGACCTAAACACAAACAAGACCATCAGAAGAATATTGACTATTAAGTATTTGTATTTTTATTCTTGTCATCATGCCTGTATCAATGTTATTTGTTATATCTCATAATATAATACATTAGAACAAAATCAACATAAAACAAATATAACTATTTTACTATGACTATTTTTATTTGGGCTGTTTGTGTAAAAAAAGGAAATATTAAAGGTTTTGTTTTGGTGCCTGGTGTTCATTGTCTGTTATACAACAGCTTGGCTATACTGACATTTAAGCATAATCTTGTTGTGTCTGTACTTCCCATGGCTCAGGCATCTCTTGTAGTTGACATGACCATTCATTGTTAAGTTGCAGTGGCAGGCCCTTTTTACAGTGACAGCTGTTTGAGAGGAGAACACATCGTGTCTTGTTAAGTACAAAGGAAGATTTAGTTGTAAATTCAGCTGCACTGGTGTGTGAGTTATCAGACAGAAATAGGTAGGTGTGCTGACAGAAGTGGTTGTTTTTAGAGTTTGTCTGTGAATTTCTGCACAAGTTTTGGCAGAGGTGTAGCTAAGATAAAAAAGGAAAGTTGACATGCTTCTTTTTCTTCTAACATCAAGTTACAGTTTATTTGAAGTTTTGTGTCTCGTACCTTTCCCATTGACTTAACTTATCCCAAAACTAACGGATAGAGGTGTAACAGTTCGGAGGTCCCATTTTGATTGGTCGGCAGGGCCTGAAATACAAATTTTAATTTGTGAGTGGGGGGCTAATTAATGCTGATACCTCTATGTGACTTACAAACAAGACCATCAGAAGAATATTGACTATTTCTGTATTTGTATTTTAATTGTTGTCATCAGTGCCACTGTATCAGTGTCAGATGGAAGTTTTACTGCACGCAGACCGGATGTGCATTTGTTTAATTTCCAAAGAAAAGATTCAGAGTGAGCGATACTTTTGATAATTAAAAGTCTGCACAATGTTTTTCTTTCAGTTTGAGATTAATACTAGTGTATGAGTGTTTAAGTACAGTACCAAATACAATTTGTTTACAGGGGTTGCCACAATTACCACAAAACTAAAGTTTCTCACAGTAGCTTAATCTACATTTGACCTCCAATTGCATTTCTTTTTCTTCTGCAAATTAGCATAATATATTCTCAATACCGAATGTAACAGCCATTTCTGTTCCAGTTAGCCTGATTCTGTCTTTTAACTGCTTCTTCTCAGAAAGGTTTCTAATGTCTGAGTGACATGAATGGCTTTATTATCATTACAATAAGGTGTAGCATTAGAAATAATATTGTATTTTATTATATTATTGATCAATATTAAGTATAAAGCTTACCTTTGTAAGTTGCAAATTCAACAAATACGGCTGAAGGGGAACAATCGTCTAAGAAAAAAGACTACACTACCCAATTTATGATAGGTAGGTAATTGTAGTCCTGCAACAAACATTCCTATACCTTTATAGAACTGCAGTGAGTCCTTTTAATGACAAAACTGCATTTGAAATGACAAAGATGTCATTTCTTAAAGCAGTGAAAGTGTTGATTTTCATCCATGTGATTAGATAATGAGTCGGGCTTTATTTCATGACACTTTACAAAGGTCAGAACATTCCAACATTCATTTATAAACTCTATGCTATAACAACTTAAAAGGTTAAATGGGCAGAAGTAAAAATGTATTTCGAATGACAACCAAGCCAGCTCATGTTGCACAGTCACACACATACACCAACAGAGACACAGATATTACTCACTCATAATTAAAACACATGCAGTAGACTTTCATGGTGTACTTTTTCTGCTTCATGTTATATAGAACTCTTATCCACATAAAAATTGCCTGTGACGTTGCAGCCTGCCTATAAAAAGACAATCAACCACTGCGTGTGGCCAAACATCTGGACATGACCTGGCCTATGACCTATTTTTTTATTCCACAAACCTCATCATTGTGTAAATGATTAACTTCAATTTCAGGAAACAACAACAAAACGTCACCCCAACCTAACCCCAATTAACTTTGAAAAGTAATTCATATTTTTTCCTTTCGATGGAGAAACATGATTTTTAAGGCAGTAGAAATGTTGAAAATATTTGGACTCATTCTGTTTAAATTTGTAACAAGAATGAGAATTAATAGTATGACATTAATTGTATTTAATTGGAAGGTTACACATGCAATTTCTATATAACCAACATATCATGCAAAATTCAGCATTTCACTTAAGTGAGCTAGATTGTTTTTTTTTTCTGTCTGATTGTATTGAATTAAATTAGAGGTAAGCACACAGCTGATTGCACGTTCAGCTGGCCTGCTTGGGACAGTTAATATACTGCCTGGAAGAAGAAGAAAAAAGTCAGGAACACATTCTCAATTTCCCAGTGCTTCCTGTTATACCGGTGTTTTGTCAGTAATTATTTTGAGAACTTCGCACTAATAACTGCTACAGCATCAACGTTTCATAAGCACTCGTGCACGCACGTGTGTCACAGTTGAAAGACAGCCGACAGCTTCACTGATGTCACTCCCGCGAGCGCTCGCTACACTCGAATTGTACACTCGCACGCGGATTTTAGTGCAGGTTTTCTCTGATAAAAAACATGTTTGGTAAAACGGTTTTAAAACCATCAGATTTTGACAAAAGACAGGTTGAAATCAGCTTTCAAAGAAAAAAAATCACCTGAAGAGTCAAGAGTGACAGCAGGGCACGACGAAGACAGAAGAGAGAAAAGTTTGAGCCACAGTGGCAGACAGCTGGGGTTGGAAAAAGCTGCAGCTAAACTTCTTAGATTAAAAACTAGATCCTGGTAAAGATAAAAGTTATTCACAAAGCATCTTAGCCCTTAAGAGAGTTCCTAAAGTAAAAATCTGAGGATGAAGAGTTTCTCACAGAGAAGAAAGAATGAGAGATAGGTGATCACACAAACAATTCCAGCTCCATCACAGCCTCATATTAATATCAATACCAGCATGGTGAATAAACATGAGCAAATAAATACAAAATATTTAATATAATTAGAACTCAATGAATTAAATAGAAGTTGTAATTAAATTACTTTTGCATCAGAATGGTTCAAGAGTAAATTGTTGACTGTTATTAACCAAATCAAAAGTAATGTTCCTGAGCCGGTGGTGACAATGGTCGGGCCAGTGAGTGAAACTAAGCACGCCTCATAATTACGTAAAGCCGTGCATGTGTTGTATGTTATTTACAAGATAATATAGATATATAAATAACCATGCTCAGGCCCGGTTAGTCCTGGAGCAGTGCGAGTGCAGGCTGTTAGTACTGGCTACTCCTAAGAGAAACCA
The DNA here is from genome assembly GCA_020745685.1 of Tautogolabrus adspersus. Lineage (NCBI taxonomy): Eukaryota > Metazoa > Chordata > Actinopteri > Labriformes > Labridae > Tautogolabrus > Tautogolabrus adspersus. The sequence continues at coordinate 19,443,816 of CM036542.1, read as the reverse complement.
GCAGGTCATTTCAACCTGTTTGACAGAGAGTTTTTGAACGAGAATCTGGTGAGTTTATTCTTCCATTGGTTCAAAAAGTGTATACAGAAACAGCTTGTTACCTTGTGACATGGGTATATAGTTGTAACTTGATTTATTGTTATATTGCATTGCTATTTTTTTTTTAAGTATTTTGAGCCAAAGCACATTTTAGCACTTCACTGAAGAAATATAATGTATAGATAATAGCAGGGAAAAAATGACTGTGATGTTTGTTGAAACTACACTGAGATGCATATCTGACAGATTACTAACTGTCCTTCCATCCATGTGCACAAGGTCCTTTGGCCTGCCTATCTGAAAGTGTCCAACAGCAGTCCTACATTGAGAGCAATTGCCCAGGACTTTGAGGATCACTGGCAATTTCTGAACTGTTTGGATGCACTGGATGGGAAGCACATTGTGATGCAGTCACACAAGGGTCAGCAAATACAAGGGCACCAACTCAAGCATGCTCGTAGTTGTTGTGGAAACAGACTTTTGATTCATCCATGAGCCTGTGGCAACCAACAGCAGAGTCAGTGAGGAAAAAGAAAACATCTTGGAACATCCCTAACCTCCACCTACAAGACCCAAAACATACCATCCAGGTCCAAACTAGTGCTTCAAGTGGTGGAAGGTGACGAAAAACAAAGGTTACGAAGTTTTACAACTGGACACATCTATGTTGGATATCTGGAATACGCTTAGTCATTATTCATAGCTTTCATGTGATGTCACACACTTATGGAACCAACACCTGGTAGGCAAAAAAAGATTTTCTACCACTATAGGCAATGGAAACGTTGTCACCTAAGTGTTTTAACCAGTTTTATATCTGTGTTTGTTGTGTTCTTTTTTCTGTCTGTCTGCTTTTTGCAGGTTCATTTCTCCTTTCTACATGTTTGAAACAAAAAAATAATCTTTTCAAATCAGTTCAATAGGAGACAGATGTTGTCATTGATGAGGTTGCTGCTCTATTCGGTGACAAACATTTCACTCATTCCCCAAGTCATCTCACATACGTTTCCACATAACCTCCTAAATCTAAGGTTTGCACAGCCCCCGGTTCAGACTCAGCATGCCCTTTAGAGTTTCAAAATGATATTTACTTTACCTGCTGGAAACAATCACAGACAACAAAGTTATGCCACTAAAAAGTCTATCTTTATGGTCCCAGACTCTTACTGTTTTACTTTTCTTTTTTTTGTGTGGTATTGGTGCTTCAAGTAGATTTCAAGCTGCGGTTACTGAACTTTGGCTGCAAATAGCATTGTTGTCCTCCATGATCCTGTTTGAGCTCTTCCTGCTATATAGTGATATATAAAAATATGAAGATTTCATTGGTGGCTGTGTCATGATTATGCCCAAGGCAGGCTTCAAGTAACTTAAATGCTTGTGTAAACAGCACTAAAACGGATCAGAGAGGTTATCTTCCCAAAAAACTATAGCTGCTGGCAGTTTGAGAAAAATCACTACTGTAGTACTTCTTGAACAGATTTGCAGTAATGTTTGAATATAAACCTCACCTCAAATCATCCATCCGTACTGTATATTTAGTTGTGGTGGCCAACTCACCAAGCATTTCTCCAAAACAGGGTTGTGTTCCATGTTTTCCTGGCTTGGCTCTTCTTTAAACAAAGCCCCTTAAGGACTGCATCTGACTAAAGTGAACCCAGCATGGCATATGTGCAGCGTCAGGTCCAGCACCAGATCTCTATGAGCTTAAACTTAACGTTTAAGATGGCCCTCATGTTGTGGAACTTGTCTTTAATTTCTGTGCATTTTAGGTAAAACATATAGGTCAGCTTGATGGCTAGCTCCGGATAAGTCTTGTTGTTTATTAACTTCCTTACTTGCTATCAATAAGCAGTAATTTAGTCTCCGCTGTGCGTCTGTGCCTAAAATGTAAGTTTTTGCAGTGCCTGGTCTTGGGTACGGGGTACACACTAAAAGATAATCGGGCAGATTTTGGGCCCGATTCCCCCCTTCCGACCAAAGTCAGCAAAGGCCCGACTATCTGATGGATGTAAAGATTATCTTGCCAGATTGAGGTGTGTTAAGAGTGATTTTAACCTCCCTGATCTGCTCGGAAGACGATCGGGGCTGCCCCGATTTGAAATCGTAAATTTTAAACTTGTTCAATATTTAAGATCAGAAATCCTGTTGTGTGGGTAGAACACCGAGGACGGCCGAGCATGGACTCTGTGAATTGTCACGTATAACGGAACAATAGCCAATAGGGAAGCAAACTGACTGAAGCAGGAAGCACAACAAACATTACCATGGCCACAACAGCAATCGCGAAGCATAAAGTCAGATGGACGTCAGGACCAACTTGTTGATTTGTGGCAACAACACGAGTGTTTAAACAGCGTGTGCTGTAAAACAAACCACAATCCAACTGACGAGGTACCAGCTAACAGCTTGCCACGTTTAGCTTGCCCATCATGTTTGTTTACTCTAAAATCACGTCTGACCACGCAAGATTACACGTTGTGATAGTCGAGACTCTGGTTGTTGGTGAATGAATCTGTTAGTGTGTGATGTGCTGAGTTGATCGTCTCGTTGCACACCACACACTATGAGATCTGAACTGTTAATCGGTCATGATTCTTGTCATGTGTCGGGTCTGTCACTTTTTCAAAATCTTTTAGGATTTTAAAAATCGCTTAGTGTGTGCCAGGCTTTAGACACTTATTTAACTTCTAAACATTAACCACTGAGAGAAAGCAAAAAGCTAGCTGTCTTATCTTGTTTTTTTGTTTCCTACATTTGGTTTAACTTTTATAAGAAAGATGCACCACAAACTTTCCCATCTGCTCCTCCAGCAACTTGTTCTAAAAGATCCTCATTACCATATGGTAACACCTGAAGTTCCATTTCTCTGTTTTCCTTGTTTTTCCCTCACTTCTCAGAATATATGTTGATGTGTTGTTCGGTTTTACTTCAGCTGGTATGAAAAAGACAAACATAATGACAGGCAACCCCTTTTTCTGCTTTTGTTTTCTTCTTCTGGGGAAATTATAAATGGATACTTTGATAGAGATTTAAAAGAGACCTGTAATTTATTAATGCTGTTAATTAATTAAGGCAGAAATTCAGAAGGGATCACGACAAAAGCGTCAATGAATTTTTAACATGAAAAGAATCGACATCCCCGTGATGGACCTGATTAGTGTGTCTGCCCATTGATCTATGTATTCTCTTTGCTCTGTGAAGTTTTTCCCCCATCCCTCTTGTCAGTGCTGCAGTGACATTATGTACAATCCCCAGTGTCGGAGTATGGCTGGTTGAAGCACTCATGATTATGCTGAAATTATATTGGGGAGGTTGGTAGATGAAAGGAGGTAAATAGTGTTATAAAGCCTTTTATTCCATGGGTTACCCTGCACAAATAGTGACCCCATTAAGGGATTTTTTGGGGCTGTCATTATGCAATTACTGTGATTATGATTGAATACCAGCTTAATAAAGGGAAGTGGGGGCTTTATATTGCACACCTTATGGCAATTCTCTGTTAATGTCATGTTAAAAAAACGTGTTAATGTTTCTTCTTGTTATCTCCTCACTATCTTACTAACTGAAAGTGGCTGCTCATCCTGCATGTGCTGCATGTGCAGCTTTGACCCACACATGGCAAAAACAGTTATGTTTTTATTTTCATATTTCACATTTTACTTAAATGAAATTGAAAAAAATATTGTTAATTTAATGCAAATCATTTGCCTTGCGATATGATATTTCATGGAAAATAAACAACAAAACACAATGCAGTATATATTTGGCAATTATATCCGACCTCTTGCTTCTGACTAGGTGTTCGTGGCCTGGTTCAAAATCGCCCACGGTACCGGTCCGAGGCCCAGGGGTTGGGGACCCCTGCTTTAGAGTCTCATTCTCGTGCTGCAGTTGTGCGGCTGTGGTCCTCTACTGAATATGGATCTAAACACATAAACACAGCATGCATCTACAGTGTACACAGGCTTTGAGGCTGTTTAAGTGACAACATTGGCTTTTTCTTGGTACTTAAGGTGACATTGAATGTAAACCCTGGCTTTGACACTTTTTTTAAAATTTATTTCAGTATTTGTTATTATGTTTTAAAGTTTTCATGTTGATGCAATTTCAACCTCAGAAAAAGCTGTTTCTTTTACCTCAGGGGACTAATCACATTCCAGACAGTAATTGTTTATCATTATAACATCTTCGCGGTGGCTGAGCTGGTGGCTCAAAGCTAATTGGTTTACATATTGATAGTGGTCCTCTAGGTGGAGTTTTCACATTGTACTTATTTGTGAGGATATATTTGTATGTTTCCTCCCATGATCAAAGACTCTACTATCAGGAGACATGGAGATGGAAAGGTATCCACTCAGGGGACACTGGGCTCTGTTCCTCAATGGTTTTAGAGGATTTTCTTTCATGGAATAATAAATTCTGGTCTGAATTGTTTGTGTTACTGTGTAGTGATAAAAAAAATCCCCATCTCGAACATCCTTTTGTAGATAATTATTTTGTATGTCTCTCATGAGGTTTAAATCAAAAAACATTTGTGTCATTAGGTTGTTGCTCGAACAGTAGTTGCAGTCAATCATATGGACAGGACAAGATTTAAAGATTTATTGTGGGCCATTATGCCTTTATTAAATACAGTAGAGTAGAAATTGGGGAGAGAGTGTGGAATGACATGCGGGAAAGGAGCCACAGGTCCGACTGAAACCCAGGCCAGCCCGCTTAGAGGACTTATAGTGTGGATAGATCGATAGATACTTTATTGATGCCGAGGGAAATTCAAAGCCTCTGTACGTGAGGTGCAACCTAACCGCTAGACCATCTGCGCCCAAAAAATTCTTTTTAAGCAGGAACAGGTGTTGCAAAATGTTATAAATGCGGTATGGTCAGACATTTTCATAGACTCGTTAAGTAGTGGTTTTGAAATTAATAGTTAAATCGATGCATCGCGATGCAGACGTGGACGACTGATGCATCAATGCAGGGACAGGACATAATTGATGCTGACCAAAGTTGGAAAAAGAATCTGCCAAACGCCAAATGCGGGTGTTTTGCGAAGCGTTGAGTGAGTTTGTTCAATCTACCGGCCACGGTTGTGAGTAAATTGAATCCCAGTCCTGTGCTTGTTCTGCTCAGACTCTATGAGCAGAGCAGCAGGTCCTGCACACTGACCACAGGGCTCCGCTGCCTCCTCATGTTCACAGTGATAGGCTATGAGCTGGAATGGCTTGACTCGGTGTCTCTTTAGCCGACCACAGCACGGAATAGCATCATCACCTGCTGAAGGTGTGTTTAAACTAACATAACTAACTTTAATATAAGACTATTTCAATCAAAAGAGCACTCGACAAGGTTTATTTACGGAACAATTTCCCACCGTTTTCTGTAAATGCATGATAACCTCGTGAGGGAGAAAAGATGTGAAAAAGTAGCGCTGCCAGCCTGGTCTGTCACGCTGTCTTTCCCAGTACAGCTTGCAATCAGCTTTAAATACACAATGAATGGGGAAGCATTTTTAATCGCATCAGGTTGCAGTGATAGTGGCTGCTGCAGCCGTGGTAATGTCGGCGCGTGTGTACGCATTTTATACTGGTATATTGGTTGCACCAGTGTATAAGATGCAGCTAACTTTTAAGAAGGAGTTCATATGTATATGACTGCTTGTCTTTGTTTATGAAAAAGTAGCCATGTGCTGTAATATGGAAAATTGAGGATGAATCATGATGCATCGTGATATCGAATTGTTGACTGAATAATAATAATCTATTCGTGAGACCAGTGAAGATGCACAGCTCTATTGTTAAGCTTTGCTTTCACACTTTTTACAGTTCTGCTTTCAAATCTGAACCCAAAGTCAAATCCAGAAATATACACATAGTTTTTTAATCATGGAAGATATATTAAAACACAAGTGAAATCCCTGCTTCTACTTATGAGTTATAATATGGGACAGAACCTGTTGAACTCTGAAGCACAGTTCACTTTCTGACCCAAAGTTTCCAATCTGTTTTGTAATAGCTATTGCTATTAAGTTTGTCCTTACATTGAACAGTCAGCTGCCTGCAGTTATGTCTGGCTGTTCAATTCATGTTACTAAAACACTTGATGGAATATCTTCTACCGGGCACAAAAAAGTACATGGACTATAGGATCACTGATTACATTTTGGTGCTGAAGGGTCAAGGTCTTAGGGATCTTAATTCTATTCCCCTCTTGTTAAGGCAATATCTTCAACAACCAGTTGTAATTGTCTTACATCTCTTTTAATTATATATTTTTGTATCCATCTGAGAAATCGTTCTTATTCATAATAATTAGTAGACACTATCCCCTTGCTCTAACTTTGCTATACCAGTTTGTTTGTTGTTGCAAGAAGTGTAGTCTGATAATCACTATTTTGCAGAGAAGAGAGGGAGCGAGAAAGAAATGTACCTTGGTGTTAAGTACTTTCTTCAAATAATATGGTGAGGGGGTTGCAACCTCTCTTGCTTAAGGTCTACTTATGCTGTTGTTTTGTTTTAATTGTAATGCATTTCAAAAAAACATTTCCAACGTATTATGTATATCCTCTGTACCTGTAACTAATGGATGTAAATGACAACTTGACCAGTCAGCAGAGTCACACAACTGCAAGGTGGTAATTCTAGTTTTACCGTGGAGTGGCAAGGTTACATTACATGCATACATTATAGCTGTGGTTGTTATGTTTTTGAGCAGGCATTAATACAGAAATAACCGAGAGGTTAATGCAACTTAGCCTGACATTTACCTCGCATATTTTATAATTCTTTACCCTCGTAGTCATTCCAGGTGAGTTTTAGGTGGTGGAACATATTTCTGTGACTCTTGACCTATGTTTCATATATTGCTACTCTCTTCAGGCACTCGTGATTAAATCCTGAAGGCTGAGCAGTACTATTCATGGGACAAGTGGTACCACTTGTGTTAAGTGTTAATTCTTCTAACATAGAGAATGCAGAGCAGAAAGTACAAGTGCAGTGCAGAAGAAAAAATATGCTGAAGGCCTCTGGCAGATCTAATGCTATAGAAAGAAGTTAGTTGACATGTAATGCTCATAATAAGGTTCAGCTATTTTAATTACAAAAGTTTGTCTTTTTGAATCGATCAAGAGTATAAATAAGACAATAAATACTACAGTACTGAATGGTTGAACACAGCAAGTATAATTCATTATAGGTAAAGTCTAAAGTTTTCTTAACTTTGTGACTGATAACTTAATCATTTCTTCCAAAATAACTTAAAGTAGCATGGGGTTGTCTCTGAAAAAAAAGAGTAGTTGTACAGAGCTTGTTATTTCATTACTCGTGCCTAGTCAACTCCAACCTTAATGACCGAAAGCAAATGAATGTTTAATCAACCTGCTCCTCTTTATCCAAATCAAGCAGAGCCCCAATGCAGATTTGTTAAATGATGGTGATGCAAAAGGTTGTTTACCACTTTGTCTGCACACCTGTGAACTTATTACTGATTTTTTTGTTGGAAAGTTAGCTCAAAATTATCCCAGCTTTGTTTTGTGTTTGACACCCTGCCTATACTGTAAATGAAGAGAACTACTGTACTTGCAGATGACAAAGAAAATGACAAAGTAAAATATGTGCAGCACACCTGACACACACATATAGATTATAGCTTATACTATACCTCATTTCCTGTTGCAATACAAGAAAATCCTTATTTTCATTCATCAATCTTATTAGACAGAGAACTGCGAAAAGTGAATTAATATATGAAATGATTTCAACTTTATTCCTCCAGTTATTCTGTTTCAATGTCAGTTTAGTGAACTGGTGAAATGAGTTAGGATATGTCAGTGAAAAATAACACATTTAAACATTCAGTTTTTTTGTATTTTGTTTTGAGAAGACCAGCAGTAGTAAAGCTTTTATTTGTTTTTATGTTTTTTTTTCTTCCCCCCCCCGGAGACACAACCTGTTTGTGTCATGTGAAGAGCAGTGTATTTCTTTGGCAAAGTGACAGTGAACCAGCAGGACAGAAAGGGATAAGAAACAGTGAATAATGAACGACAAATAGGAAGTGAGAGAGAGCTTGTGTGACAGATGGAGCTAGTGCAACACAGAAGGAAAGAAATGGAGGTAGAGAGACATAGAGCCAGACAAATCAAGGTACATCATTCCCATCTCTCTCTCTCTCTCTCTCTCTCTCTCTCTCTCTCTCTCTCGTGTCCACGCTCTCCATGGGTTGTGCTGCGCTGACACACTAATCAGATGGCCAGAATGTCTGACAGCCACCTTCAGGCCTGATGTAGTGTGTTCAGGTGGAAGGAAAGACTGCATCTATCCAGGCAATCACTGGCACCCTGTTTCCATGCACACTCCTCATTCTGCTGCCCCTGGTGTTGCTCTGATCCATAATCGGGGGTTGCCATAGCTGTTAGAACACCTGGTGTCTCTTAACCCACAGTGACATCTTTGATTGACCAGGTTACATTTGATACAGATGCCATAGATCTGTTTCTTATTGACCCATAAACAGAACACTTCCCATTTCTGTTTGAGGGGAAACTTTTATTTATTATGTAAAGTTTCTAGAGTTGCTTAAATTCTCATTACTCACTGTTCTCAGTCACTGCCACTGTGGACAGTGAAAAACGCTGCTTTTGTCTTTGAACAGCTCCTATCAAAACTACCTAAGTTTTTGTTTGCAAATCGTTTGGTTTTAACTTTGTTTGACCACTCGTATCTCAGCTGCCATCACCATCATGGTGTTACTGATTGGCTACAAATGGAACTGCATTTTAGAGGATGACTATATTTTCTTTGCAAAAGATTTTTTTCTCATGAAAGCAACATTGAATAGTTTATTCCAAACCTGCTCTGTACTTCAGTACTTATACTAATTCAAAAACATTTCCTTTATGCATACAGCAAATGTCACATTTAGTATGATATGATTAAAATATCTTTATTGCTTCTAACACTGGTTTTGGAATCATAATTTGCTGTAACCTTTAAACATTTCTCCTATATCTGCATATCATCTTCCGTTTTTTCTACGTGATAAAAGCAGGTCGATGACGGTGTTCTGGATAACATTGAGCTTTCCTGTAGTTTAAAACTATAAACTAATGAGCCAGCAAAGGCTTCTCCAGCAAAGTTGAATTAAAATGGTTTAATGGCAAGTGTTTGTCAGAGACTGACACCATCTTTCATTGCCAGGTATCCTTAAAAGGCTTTTTATTGACTATAGTTGCTATGACAAACTTTTGACTTTTATGACAAACCTTAGATAAAAACATTTAACATTTATTTCTTCTTGTTGCATGTTCATTTGACTATTATGCTTTCAACTGCTGCACCTGTACTTCAAATAGTGTGTCTGGCCTACCTGCCAAAGTCAGATTATTGCATGATCTGCTTTTTTTATGTTTACTTTGTTAAATATCAAATGAAAAATGGAATTCAGTTTGCAGTTGTGTCAGATACCTAAGTCACATGTGCACATGTCTGAGGAGACAGCAGGCCCCATGGTGTTTATGTGTTAATGACATTTTCCAACCATTCACCTGATGCTCCTGTTGCCAAAGCAACAAGTGCCAGATCTCTTTTTGCATTTTGTCAGAGGCATTCTTCAGTCATGAGGTGCTGCTTAGGTCAAAAACAAACCAAACTTCCTTAGATATCACTAGGGTTCCTTGAAAAAACGTTATCAAAATGTCAGGTCTTCTTTAGACAGATGTTGAAGTCCCATTTCAAATGCTTAGGCAGGCCACAAGTTGCTTATATTGTCAGCAGTCACACATTTTCTTTACAATAGTTTATCATATTTGTTGATAAAGATTTGTGTTTACATTTTTTATGAGTCATCTTGACCCATATGTCTAGAGACTTGACCTGTCTTGTCTGAAAAAAGTCCAGCATTACAGAATTTGGCCAGCTCTGCCTCGACTGTCACCTCCTAATCCTTCCCCCTGACAGCTTTAGAGGAGATGTCTTCCCCTCATGTACCCTAACCCCGATGACATCCTCATTCCCCTTGCTATTTTGTGGCATCATGACAACAGTGCAATCTAAGAGAGGATTTAGTCTGTTGAGACTTGAAACATGAGTCTGTGGTTCAGTTTGACAGAGCTAAGCCTTTTCAATGGCGTTTTATCCACCTTGCTTGTGCTCATGGGAGAATATATCTATTTCATATATCCTGTTTGTTGAAGAAGACTTTGGAAAATACCTAGGCTTTTGCTAATCAGATTCAGTCTCATTATTTACATACTTGACATCTAGCACTTTTATTTTTGTTTTATGTATCATCTTTGTCTCTCTTCACATGTTGCCATAGCATCTAATCTTTTCCCTTTCATCTCTTTACTTATACAGGGTCCACGCAGATCCTTGAAAAGTCTTAAAAGTCATTATATTTAGGATTTGATATTCAAGGTCTTTAAAGGTCTTAAAAAGTCTGGAATTGTTGAAGAGAAGGCATTAAGTTTGAGCTGGGGCAAAATGAACGAGCGTGTCTATTTTGTTTTCTTTCTATTTTTCTATCTTGTTTTTTTTTGTGAAGTTTTTATCTTTTATTACTGGTATTTTATATTCTTCAATGATAATTCTGACAAATCTAACACCTAAGGTACAGGCAGCAATAGCCTTGTGTGGCTGTTAAACTTATTTGAACACAAAAGAAGAATGCTTTTCTCCAGCTTCTGTTTTAAAGGGGGGGGGGAAGGGAAAAAAGGAGTGCACAACGCAGAAACTGTGAAATGCAGGCCCAGGTACGGGTTAATGCAAATTTAGTAAGAAGTGGATGGAGGACGACAAATATGGTGGCTAGCTGAAATCATCAGGTGATTTGTATGAGGCTGGTGATCTTTATCGCAAAACATTCAAACTTGGGACAATGGGCGGCAAAGCACTGGATTCTCACATGTAATCTGAAAAGCACCAGCGGTATGCTTGCACTCGGAAAAACTATCATGCCCAACTGAGTGCATTTACATGGACTTGAGTATCCCGGCTTATAAGTCCTAAATACTAGTATCCCAGTTTCTGATTACTGCATCTTATTTGCGTTGGCGCCTGTGATGTTTATTTTTCAACACATAGCAATTTCGAAATCTGAGAAAAACAAGACCAATGTGGCTCATTGCAGGCTTAGCACTATTAAATGGCAACATTCTGTTTTAGATACGGCGTGTCCACCTCATTTCTAGCTAAAAGGGAGAACAGAAAGTCTTCAGGGAAATGTTTCCCGATTCTCATTCACGTGTGCAACGAACAAGACAGCTTACCTTGTTCAGTTTGGACTTGTCCTTAAATGAAAAAGAAGCTCATCTCCACAGTGAACCAAGGTGTTGTTGTCGTTATGTTTGACGAGAGCATGAACGGGTCCACTAAGAATAAACAACTAGACCTGCATGTAAGACATCGGACAATCTATGAGACTGGTCACCACTTTCAGTCCCGTTTCTTTGGATCACATTTCATGGGCCATTCAACAGCAGATGATATGTTGGAACATTTCAAGGTAATCTATGAGCAATAAGTGGCTTTTTAAAATGTCTTCATATATTCCCTCTATATTATTCTACAGTAGCGTTCATCCTCTTGAATTATAATTACAACTTTTTTGTTGAAATGTGAGTTTCCCTTTGGTTGTTTATTATATAAATGTATTCAGTCTCCTTTTGTATTTCTGTCTGTGAACGTGTTTTATTTATGTTGCTGCCTGTCTTGGCTAAGTATAGAATATTCATAGTAAGAAAATATTCTCTATTCAGAAATAGAGATCCTTCAATTGGACTCTCCTTGTTAAAGGTAAAGTAAACTAAAATAAATACAATTCCTCTTCATGCTCTCTGCTACAATTATGTAAGGCAGTGACCTGCTGTCGACAGCTTGGAATAAGACTAATATTTATTGCCAAGCAATTTTTATACAAATAATTTGTCTTGGTGTTTCCTCACATAAAGAGATAAAAACCAACCCATTGAGAATATTATAAAGAATGAATATATAAATGGATAACATGATTTAGTAAAGTGTTGTGCCTATAATTTTATTAGAAATAAGTTAACTATCCTTTTATATTGTATTTTTATTTTTCATATTTGCAGGAGCGTACAAAAGAACTCAAGCTTAAGAACATGGTCTCCTTGTCCATGGATGGACCCACATTTAACTGGAAGTTTGAGGAGCTCACACAAAAAGAGCAAAGTGAGCAATATGATGGGGCTCAACTTGAAATAGTCGAAAGTCGTGGCCTCCATACCCTTTACAACTCCTTTAAGAGTGGCTTTGCAGTGTGGCAGATGGAGAAAGTACTCAGCCCTGCAACAAAATCCTCAAAGTTTCATTTACCTTTCTGTGGACATCGGTAGCTTGAAAACTTGCCAGCAGTTGAAAGAGCAGTTGAAGTTTGGCCCTCCATTGTGAAGTATGTGGATCTAGTCAAAACAAAGACACTTCCCAATCCAAGCTCATCATCATATGACACCATTACTGACGCCCGAATAGATTCCTTCCTGTTGCCCAATTTCAAGAGTCTTCCAACCATTTCTGACAGAATACCAGCTGAATGCTACAATGACGCCCTTCCTTTAACAGGGAGTAGTCACTGTTCAACATATTTATGTTGGTGTGAATTGATTGGCTACACACTGAGTGCTGACATTAGACTGACATTTAATTCAAATGATGGTACACTACACATATTACTTTGCTAGTATCATGGAACAGTTAAGTTACAAGTTCAGAGGCAGATGGCACACTAAGTTTTTGTATGGGACACTAGGTTTTTGTATTTGTTGGTTAGTACAGATAAGAACACGAGAATGATGGTGAACATTTGCCAAAACACAATTTTTGTCTGACTTTTGAATAATTAAAATATTACTGTTTTAGTTTTGCTATAACTTAATAACTACATATTTCATGTTTTTGTACTATTGATATTGTGTGAATATTAAATTGTTTCTGCATCTAATTACAGGTGATGTGATTTCACATCAGTTTGAGAGTTTCAAAGAGGTAAATAACTGTCAACTCCATGTCCCTCACTCCACGAGACCAAGGCTCCAGAGTAAGAATACCTGTTACCCTGGAGTTTTTGTAAGAAGTTGTTGCTCCTGTCCTATGGGCAAGAAGAAGTCGAACAGGGGTTCTCGATTAATAAAGAGGTGGAAACATGCAACATATCAGAGGACACCGTTATCACATGCACATTGCAACTGCTTAATATTTTCATTGCTTAATCTGTTGTTGTTCTTGTCGTTGTTACTCGATTATCAGAAAATGTAATTCGCCACTTCACACAGCTCTTATTATAGGTTGAAAGGTTGTACTGACTAGATTGTCAGGTTGTCATTACAGTGCCCTCATACTGTATGCTTATTTGATGGTTAATGCAGGGGGACCTTATCTTCATTTGGACTGGGTCTTTTGGACTACCATACAGTTTTATTTGAGTGAATGACACAACAATTGTATGTTAATGTGTGCTTAGTATGCTATTGTTATGCTATAGCAAAACTGTTATGCTGTTTAAATGTTATTAAAACTTAATAAAACTCTTAACTGAGTATATACTGTCTAGTTTGGTGGTATTATTTTTCTACTTTTGGAGGTTTTAAAAAGGCCTAAAAGTCATTAAATCTGTACCGGTACTTTAAATGTGAAGATACCCTGTTAAACGCCTTTAATCAGTAAGTTTACATTTTACTTGGCTGTTGGAATGTGAATAGTGAAAGAAGCCACAGGTCTGATTCGAACCCGGGCCGCCCACTTTGAGGAGTGAGGCCTCTGTACATGGGGTGGCACTAGCCACTAGGTTACCGGTGCCTCCAGTTCTTGATGTTTGGTTTGAGCAAAACCATAAAGACTTTTCTTTTAATGCCCCATTTTGCATCCACTTTAAATTGAACCCTGATAGTGTTCATTTTCAGTATAGTGCTGTGTTTGCGGTTAAGTTCTGTTTCCTCGTAAATGTATTCAATACTGCATCATGTGGCAGTTGACTTTTAGCAGTATGTTGGCATGCTGTGCAGTACCTGCAACTAAGGGGAATTATTTACTGCAAGGACCAGCACAGTTCACAGTGCTGTAATTGGAAACTCTATTGAAGCTGTAAATACAACATCCTCTTTTTTGCTGTCACTGGAAGATTTCTGTTTTTACACAGTTGTTCCTCTATAGACATTATTCACGTGGGTCTTTGTCAAGTAGTGGTTTAGTCACACATAAAGCTATCTATAGAAAGCAACCAAAATGGGGATGGAAATATAGAAGGAGACATTTTATTTGATGCACAAGTTGTGTTCATGCAGCACAGCCTGGCTTACAGCAGTGAAAGGTCGATAGAACATCAGCAACTGCCTCTGAGGAATGGTCAGCAACACATCTTGTTTACGACGTCGTGAAAGTAAATGGATTTGTTTGGATCCGCACCTAATTTGAAATGCAGTAATGAAGCAGTCTGTTACAATGCAGCTGCCAGCCCTCAAACGCTATCCAACAATAGGGAAGGTTTTCACTTGGGTTTTCATTGTATATTACCCAGTATATTATTGGTCGACAAATTGCATCACAATTCTCAAAGCATTTCTATTTTATTAGACACAAAATGCTGCAGTTCTCAAACTCAGCAGTGGTGTGAGAATTGAGGTCTTGGAACAGTCATTATTTTTTAGTGATAGTTACTGTGGTGTACAGTTTTTGTGAGTCATTGGGTTTTAGTGCTGATATCTCTCAACAGGAACTCATAAATATACGGTCAGCCACTTCACCTGCTGGCCTATCTGATTTAAATACAAAAATGACAGATGTTTAATTAACCCCAGGTAGTTAATGTTTAACAGACCCAGGTTGTGTTTTGGTTTCTGCCTCACAACTCTCCCAAAGTGTTGCCTGTTTGAAATCTTAAAATATGAGGAAAAAAGCTAGATTGTAATTAATGTCTTTCAAAGAGAACAATGGTGTTCTTTGATTGAGGTTGAATGATCTTAAATGTATGTTTAAATTTGGTTTTGCATGAGAACACTTAAAAAGCAACTTGTAGGTTGAATACCCAAGTGAATCAACTAGTAGGAAAATAAATTTGAATTAATATTTTTAAAGAAATGTATGTATTTACATACTACAGTGACTCCTGTATTCATTTTGGTATGTTTGCTTTTATTTTACTTTACTTCCGGATTTAAAACAGACTACCGGATGTTAAATAACATCAGAGTCCCGCAGATTTAGGTCATATTTAACATTAATAAATATGGATCTAATGGTCTTGTCAATGAAGAGGAAACACATATTAATTTGTATAGGATGGACCTTGTAACTATTACCCTGTTGGAAGTCAAAGACACCAGGAACAGGTTAGGATTAGGAGAAATAAGGGCCACAAGAGAGAAATTGACTTGTGTTGTAATAAGAACTAGGGAAGGGCAGGTGTCCTGGTAACTGACCGGCGTTAGCTAGGGATATTTGACGATGTGTTTATATCTCTGGAACGGCTCTCAATTGGGTTTCATCAGATTTATCTGACAGACACTTTAAGTTCCAAATTCACAACCATGTATTTTTTTCTGCTCCCATCTTGTGTGGGGTCCCTCAGGGTTCAATCCTCGAACCTATTCTGTTATCATTATATATGTTACCTCTGGGTCATTTACTCAACTCTTGTTGTGGTATCTCTTATCATTGTTATGCTGACGACACGCACCTCTATTTCTTCATCAAGCCTAATAATCTTAATCTTCTCATTTTAATCTTAACATTACCAAAATTGTTAAGTATTGCTTTTTTCATTTGCGAAATATATATATATAGAAAAAAGCTATCCACACACAATACGGAATTACTGGTACACAGTCTTATTTTCTCTCAGTTACTGTAACTCCCTCTTCTCTGGTATCACACAATCCTCTTTAACCTGTCTTTAGATAGTCCAAAATGCAGCAGCTAGGCTGTTGACAAAACAAAATTGTTGGTCGCACATTACTCCAATTCTCCCTTCACTACACTGGTTACCTTTCAACACAGAATCAACTTCAAAATCTATTTAATAACTTAGAAAGCCCTGCATGGCCTGACCTGCATTTCTGAGCTGTTACAGCCTTACTGTGGTTGTCGCCTCTTTGTTCATCTGATCAGCAGCTTCTTTTGGTTCCTCGGTCCCAATGTAAAACCAGAGGTGACCGTGCTTTTACAGTAAAAGCTCCCAAACTCTGAACAGCCTTCCCTTGTCAATCAGATTGGCTGGATCTATGGCTTCTTTTAAATGGCTGTTCAAAACTCACTTCTTTAGGCTGGCCCTTGAATTACTCTTCCTGTTTGCTTATTGTTGTTATTTCTAATCGTGACCAATTTAGTCTGATATGATGCTCCCCATATGTGACTTGTCTATGCCTGATTGTGTATATGGATGTATATATGTTTGGTATGTGTAAGGATGTATATCTGATCGCATTGTTTTCTTTTGTTTTTTATGTTAAGCGCTTTGTAACTTTGTGTTTTAAAAAGTGGTATAGTATTAGTGGTAGGTATTGGATTGTCTGGTTTGGCGTACAACCATAAAAATACGCATCCTGCAAAGACGTTTACAGGATTCAGGGAAAAGCTCATGTGAGTCTTTCAAACACAAGTATGGGGTCTGAAAGTAGTAAAAATGCCAAGGAATGTCCTCCAAAATTTCTATTGTTAATATGTTTGCATTCTCTGTTTTTTTTATTAATTGTCTTTTAATTCTTGCATTTTATTTCACTTTATTGTATGACATGTTATGATGTGAAGCACTTTGAGCCTGCCTTGTGTATGAAAAGCGCTATACAAATAAACTTGCCTTGCCTTGCCTTGCCTATATGACTACATTTTATTATTATATTATTCAAAAGTCACCCCTGCTGAAAACACGATATATCCTGTATAGTCGTCTCATAATAAAGGCCTTTTAAGTAAAAAATAACTAGGGCCTTACATTGTGACGGATTTGTGGTAAATAAAATGTGTTTATCATGTAATTAACTGAGCTTTAGCGTGGTACATTTAGCTACGATTATCAACAACACTGTAGTGAGTTTAGCGCTTCTCCTTTCAATACGAGTCACAGTCACAGCTCGCCTCTGAGTGGAGTCATGGCTGATTGAGCAGTAGGTTGAGCAAATTCACCCATCACTACACAAAACACCTGAATTCTGGTGGGTGCTTATGTTCAACCCTGTTCAGAACTATTGCAGAAAAATCTCTTCAACTGCACAAACCACATTGAGTCACGAAGCTAGCTCCATTTCTTTTCCTATACTAAAAAGATTGGAATCTATGTACTGTCAAGCCAGAAATTGTGCAAGACTAGCAAAACTGTATAAACACAATACGACTCAATTGCTCTGACTCGGTACCACCTACTTCTGCACAATGAGCTAGACAGAGTCGGAGAACAAAAGTCCCCCACCCGTGATGTAAAATGACTCGATGTAAACAAAAAGGGGGGGAGCTTGATTTTTCTCAGATTCAGGTAGAGAATGTCTACAAGGAAATAGGTTGGGAACAACTGTTTTGAATGGTAATGGGATATGATATGATTGCCTTACATCACACATAACTGATGTATTTTTCTCTTATCTGCAGGTTAACAGGATTTACCATACCTTCACCTGTTACCAGTTCCGGCTCCATTTTTTCACTGAGGCTTACTAGTGACTTTGCAGTAAGCGCTCATGGATTTAAGGCAGCTTATGAAGGTAAGAAAGCATCATTTTCTGTTCTTTATCTTTTACAGCTTTAATGGAAGTCTGGTTAAGTGAAAAATTAAAAGACGTGAAATCCAGGGCAGAAGGACTATGATCAGGGCTGCTCCTCATAAACCACCTCTTGATTTAGCAGAAAAATCCATTAACCAGGAGAAATTTGCACAGTTTATTTTTAAGAGAGGGACGCATGATCACACTTCCTCCACCTAATTTCCTGCTGGACTTTCACTGTTGAGTTATGAAAACATTAGGTACCTCAATTAAGCAAATTAATCTCATATTTTCCAAATCAACATCCCTACCCCCAAAGTCCTGAACCTTTTCTGCGACTCCAGAGGTGCATCTGAAATTGCATGGCAGATGGCGATGGGAATTAGTTGAACTAATGGATGAACAGAGTTATGTGTGCTGAAGCCGAGCTGAGTGCAGCAGGGAGCTGTCTAAATATGAACTATCCTTCTGTGACCATCCCGCCCAGCCATACTCTTTCCCCTCTGCTCCTTCATGCGAACTCCATCGCTCATCCACCTCTACTTCTTTTTCTCAGTTCCTTTAATATGTTTTACGTGGGTTTTGTCTTAAGCATACCTTTCTTTCCACCTTATTCAATATTCTCACCTCTTTTTCTAGCTTTACCATTTCACTTTCCTTTTTTCCTACTTCCCATGTGCTTCCTTGGCTTCTCATCTCATTTCTCTCTTCTGCTTGCAAGACCTTTTGTAAGTTCTTTACTTTCTGCTTTATTCTCTTACTTTCGTCTGCCCAGACTGACCTCATCCTCCAGATTCAGTCCTCATCCCTTCTACAATGCCCCTTTTCTTCCCCTTTAACCCCCTCCTCATCACCCCACCTGCCCCAGAACCGACCATTTCATGACCTCTCCCCTCTCCATCTGCCCATTTGTGCTATGTCTCCCTCTGTCTCTGTCTCCTGGTCTGTATTTCTCCCTCTCATGTCTGCTTCTATTGCTCTCTACCTCCTGTGGATGGTTTGGCACAGTTAGATCCTGTTCTTCTGTCGCCATCATTTGCCTGTGTAGTCTTGATAAAAAAAAAAGTCATGCTAAAAACTATAAGAATTATGACAATAGTGAATATTCCCCATAAGACAATTGAGGATATAAATATATGTATCCATAACATTTATTTTGTATCCATTTAGCTTTGTTGTTTTCACTTAAGAAACATTATATAGGAATTTTGTTTAGTGTGCTTTGGCGCCGTCTGAAGGTCTCTGGTTGCAACCCATTCCAGCTATTTGGGGGTTTCGTTTGACTCCAGGGAGGAACGTAGCGAGGTGCCGGGCTTGGCCCCAGGCATATCGGGGCTGTTCTCACTGAATTCCCGCTCAGCTCTCTACAGATGGAAGCTCACTGATGCGGGAGGGAGATTGGGAAGTGGATTTATTATCAAACCACATACCAATAAACAGCACCGGAGCAGCGTTTCTCAAGGGCTGTGCCCCACTGTCTATTGTGCGAAAACACAACTTTGTTACATGTACAAATAACCACACAACTTTGAGAAATGAGGTCTGGTTGACAGATAGCTCTGTTAAGTTGGCTGTCCGGCTACCGGTACGGTTGCCCGGCATGAGTACGGGACTTCAGACCACCAGGATTCTTGACCTTGTCAGGCCCGGGGCGTGGGGTTCTCCATCGGTAAAAGCTTGTTCTGCCCCGCCTTCTCTCTATACCTGGGTGTGTGTGATCTTTTGAAAAAACTCTGCAGCAGTACGTTTTTTAAATTTGCTGAAATAACAAAAGTCATGACATTTTCTTGCTTGTCAGTTAAGATGTGCTTGTGGAAGTGCCTCCATAGTTAGGTGCAGCATATCGAAGACACAGCATGTGTCAGACTGACACTATACTAGCAACACATACGCGAGGAATACGGAGAAAAGGGAAATTGTCCATTCGTTTATTGATTGCGGAAGTCACTCTTATGCTAATAAAGAAAATAAAAATATATATGTTTACCTTGGTCGGCTACTGTTATAGTTTGTGTGGGAAACACTGTTGTCAGACTGTCACCTCTGCTGTTCACTGCAAAACTGCCCAAACGCATGTTTGTCTATACGCGTGTTGAGGAGAGGGAGAAAAAGAGAGTCGGTGAGCAAATAATCCAGACTTATGTGGCTCATTCAGATGCAGCGTTTCCGACCAGTCTGTCCTGTACTAAACTGTGCAAACATTAGCAGTATGACATACAGGTGAATTGAAATAATCTTTGTAAATGTATGAATTTCTGTGTGATTTTCCCTCATTATGAGAGCAAGGGTTGCGGAAATTGAATATTTTCTGCGTGATTCCTGCTTCCTTTTCTGTAGGCTGATAATTGTTGCAGTCTCACTTAAAAGTTCGGATGGAAATTGGAGTTACAGTGGAAGATGACATGAAAATCTGTATCTGATTTATCATTATATTTAGATATCTTAATATAGTGACATAAAAAGCCCATGTTCATGGAAAAATAGCTCAACAGTCAGGAATTACATTTCTGCTAAAGCATTCTGACTCTTTTTGCTCTTCACCGGGAATGTGTTTTTTTCCCTGCCTACAACTAAAGCTCCGACATGATCGGTCAGTAGCACTTGGATTACAGGCTTAAAAACAGAACTCAGGAAGCTACCCTAAACCAAAAAACCTGTGCCTACAGGTTCTGCTTTCAAATGTAGATTGCTGTTTACAGAGATTACATTAAGACTGACACTTAACAAAAGTATACAGTGTACTCATCAATAATGTATGCATTTGCAAACCATAGTAGCTCACTGTCTCTGCTGTATACCTTTCTTCCTTGTTATGCTGATATGGTTAGCTACATCGCACACATGAATATGTATGTGCTGCTCATTCTCAGGATCTCAAAATGTGTGATGCTTGTAGGCTCTCAGAGATGATTGAATCATGACTGCAATTAAGTGGATTTGAATCTGCATGCATACGAAGGACACAGCAAAGGACACGTCCAGATTGAATCTAATTTTTTCTGCAGCCTGTCAGTCTTTTGTCAAGTATGCTGGCATGCAAACCGGCTCAAAATTAATGTGAATTTTATTACAGATTAGTGCCTACTTTCTTTAACTATTACCTTTCTGCAACCGAAAGGGTCAATGCTGTATTTATTAAGGAGTGCAGATATATGGAGGCTTTTCTATAACACAGCCAAACAATGGCCACTAGTGCTTGTAGCTTTACAAAGGATAGAGATAGTCTGCAGTAAAGCAACGAACATGTACTGCTGCGTGAGGAGTAATTCTATCTGCTTGCCCTTTTCCAAAGGTTGTGTATTTGCAACAAAACATTGCCCTGTCTATCTTAAACCCTCCTCGATGCCATTTTGATTTGCCCTTTTTTGAAAAAGTATTTGAAAGACAGCTGACCTGTAAAACTTAATTTCATCTCTTCTCCTCAAATCATTTCACGTTTCCCTTTGTGGCCATGTGGATCTCCAGTTGGTTGGAAAAGTGTGTGCGCATGCATACAGTATATGTGCATGTGTTGTTTATCAGCTTTGCCCTCTGATCCAGCATAGGTTCAGTCAATACTTCTCTGCTTGCCTGCATGAAAAATCAGCTGAGCAGCTACTAGCAGGCAGCCAGGAAACCAGACCGACAGTCCACAGGCGTTTCCTAAGGGGAAAGTGTGCTGCTTGTGTGCTTACAAGCACTGCCACTCCGTCAAACTTCCATCTTCTTCAAAGGGTTACAAAGTCATTAGATATACAGGCGAAATAAATAGCTCAGCCCCAGAGAAATCTTGCACCCAACAACCTCATTTACCAGTTCACATAACTCACTCTTCACCACTGTGATGAAGGATAATGCAAGAAAGTCTCACTCTCCACCAGAAAGTGAATGCAACTGAAAGTAAATATTGAACAGGGAAGTTTCTCATGATGACAAAACCTCATTACTGTGTAATTTCCCCCTGCAATTGTACATCTTATAGATTGCATTTTAAGATGTTTCTGCTCTTTTGTTCCATTAATTTGTTTCGGTAAAGATTTCAAATAAACAGCATGGTTTTTATGCTAAAATGTAGTTTTACAGATAGGTCAGAGATTTTTCCCTCTGTGACATGCAATTGATGTTTGATTTTCTCTGGCATCACAATTAATTTTTGTTCTGTATCATGATGCTAAGGGCCATATGCACTGCTTAACAAGGCTATATTTTGGAGGTCTGGAGATGTGAGGTTAAAATAATCCATTGGCATTATATAGCTATAGTATTCATTCCTTTTCTAACCTAGAAACAAGGTTTGTTTAGATTTGCATGAGGCTTTGCACCAGCAGCAACTTTTAGTCTTCAGAAATAGCCGTTTTTTTCCTGGCTTCAGTTATATCGACTGTTTCTATAGGTTCCTCTCGACAGGAAACTTTTGTTAGCTCAGGGCAAACAATGGATTTGAAACAGTTGATATCTTTAGGGTGTTATTGAAAACTTCAAAAAGTTAAAGGACATGTTTCAGTGTTAAATGCAGGCTTTTATTTAAAGTACTTTACAGTTTAATATTCAGATATCCAGCAACTGTGGTGACAACTGAGATACAGAGTTTAACTTTGTCGACAATAAGAGCTCTTATTCACTTCAACTGCTTCAAATATCGGCAACATATCCTTTGAATTTATTCAAGAGCCATGTCTGTCTCAGACATTAGTTATGACTTTCCATACACCCAAGGCCAATGAGTCAGTGCCGGTATAATTACAGCTGCAATGCATCTATTACTGTTAATTAGTGACCTGGGGTGAGCTTCTCCAAACACTTAGTTGCCCGTATCTTTTGTTTCTATCGTCTTTTTATAGTTCTTCCTGGAAAGCTGCCAGAAAGTAATGCACAGAATGTCTGATAGTTGAAGTAGGGCACTTGTATATCAACAAATCGGACACTTCTACTGTGCATACTGATTACTAAATAAGTCCATAAGCCCCACTGCACAAATAGCACTACATTTTCTTTTTTCAGAGCTCCTGTGAGGATGTTTTAGTTTACATCTATTTTGGCTCCCCCTGTGATCAAAGTAGTACCTGTTACAGCTTTGCTGATCTTGTCTTGTACATGTTTCAGAAGTGTTTTCAATTTTTGCTTTCTTTTAACAGCGACATGTTTCACTCATGAAGAAACTATGCCCAGGAAAAAAAAAGTCTGCTTCTGCAGCATGCAGTAAATCTCCTGGTTTGACAGTGACCTTCAGGCAGTGGTTTCAGGCATCACAAAATGCTATATAAGAATGATCAATCTTTGTCCTGATGGTCTTTTTTGCTTTTGTACATCATTTAAGGCATCAACATTAATTTCAGTCTGATTTATAACCGGTTAAAACTTCTCACAGGAGCTGTAAGCAGTTGCCTTTAACACACTATAATCTAGCATAGAAAATCTATTAAAGACACTTCTGTTTTTCTTAAAAAGTGTGGCATCATAGTCTAAAGCAATTTATAATTCATCACATTTTTATTTGGATGAGTGCAATGCCCACTGTCCCAGCGACATCTGGCAGCTGAAATTAGAACTGTGTTCAAGGTTCATAGACTGCGTTTGGTTCTGCAGCATTCAGTGGTCCACAACATTCTGACATCATGATTTTGCTCAGAGCCACATCAGGTCAGTCGAGACAGAATTGAGCTGCATCATGTCATGGGTTCTGAAATAAATAGAATAAATTGTAAATGAAGAATGTAAAGAATTCAAAGAATACATGTTTTATTATTGCATTCATTCATTAAAGAATGGTAGCAAAATGTTTCATTTGCATTTTGAACACAGTGAAGACTCTTGCCAGGCCTGCATGTTACATTTGTACAGTCGCACTGCAGGACAAGATCATATTCATGGAAAATAAGTGCTCACTTGTGTCCCCTTTGTGTACCTCTGTCATTTTTCTAAAATGTTAACATTTGGTGATGTTCACTGTGCTTTTGAAAACAGTGGCAAAAAATTGTTGTGATCTTCCCCACACACCTTCCCCATTATTGCAAAGTTGCTTTTTCTTGTTATATTGCAATTTGGGATTCCAGGACATTCAACTTTTTTTAGCTGGAAGCTAATGAGAGATTGCCATTATTTTCATTATCATTATTACAAGGCTATAAAGATACAGGTTAATGAAGGGTGTAAGCCTGGGAGGATGTTAATGATTTGCTATGGCCATTGGCCATTTTTAAGCAGGGTGGTGTAGCATCTTCTGAGACTTCCCTCCACATTATTCCAATATCTGAATAAGGGAGGCTGCATTCCCCCAATTTCTTTTACTTTAAGCAACAGATATTTAAAGCAACTTCATGGGGTGATTTGCCAGCTGTTCTGAATTAAGAAATGAGCCAGGGTGTGAACTTCTCCTTCTAGCACTATTCTCTTCATCCGTTCCACACCTATTTTTAGTGCTTTCCGTTTGCACAATCAAGCACAACACTTAAGGCCTCACAGGAGAGACTCTCTACAAATGTGTCCTATTATTCACATATTTGCTTTCACCCTCAAACAACAAGAAATACATTTACTTTCCATTGTTGTCACACCAAACAATTGTATGAACTTGCTCTTTTCTAGCATAGACGTGTTAGACACAGTTAGAAGCACTTTCCAGCACAATAATTAAACAATCAAATACTTTATAACAAGTATTTCTGATCCCTTAAATCTTCTTACCCATCTCTAGACCATACACATTTGATAGTTATACATATTTTATTACAGAGTTCAATCTTTTTCAACTGACACACAATTTGAAGTCTCAACAAGTCACGTTGTTTATAAAGCACATTTTAAGTCAGGTGCACATGATCAAGGAATCAGAGAAAAGCGTTATTGAATAACGTAATGATACTTTAAGCCAAAACATCAATAAAATGCAGAAATAACACATTATATATATATATAGATTTTTTTGTGTTGACAATATTCATGTGGTAACAACAAACAAAGCTAAGTTATTGATTTAAAACTGACATTGTCGTATTAGAACCTATAAATAAGTGTAAAAGGATTTTTGTGGGGGCTGACTGGTGTGTCAATATGTGAAAGGTTGTGTGAATGGAAACTCACAGAAACACTACAATAATTACACTGCTGTACAAAGTCAATTATTCCCCTTTTCTCTCTCGTGTCTTAATGTGTTTCTCCTTATCCAAGCCAAGTTATTTAAGGCACACTTTTGCTGATTTTTCCTCATAAATTAGGTGAAAATGACACATCTTTTTGTAGGCTATTATTAGACCTAGTTAATACTGAAAGTGTTTATATTGCCAACCAAAATATAGAGGTATACCAAGTATAAAACGCCTCAAGCACAGAATTCACAGAGATTGAATTGCAGCCAGTGATAGCCCCATGAATTGTGCATCAGTTGCTGTCTTTTGGGCGGATTCAGCAACAACGGCATTTTTGATACAATGCAAACATGCTGGTAACTGTCCCCGCTGAATTGAACTTCACCTTATCATGTGTCGGACTGCAATAATCCCTGTGGCAAAGTATATTTTGTGGCTTCATGCCAATTTAGGGCCAGCACATCCATTATAGAAGCTCTTCAGTTATCCCCAATCCTCTGAAAATTCCAATAATTTTCTCTTTTACTGTGCGGCAATTAGAGTGGTTGTTGTAAATTGATTATTATTTTTTGCTGTGAGAATGATTTGCATGAAAGGGTTCAATTCCCCTCGAAATTTCTTCATATTAATTAATTTAAATAAAGCTGAAGCAACAAAATAAGGTTGTATTAAGTAGTGGTGTGCAAAACTGGCCAAATTGCTAAACGTTTAAACGATAAGGGTGAAATAAATATTTTTATCTGTCAAGAACCACATGGCATCTATTTCTTGTAACTAAATCAAAATGATGTAAATAACAATTACAATGAAAGAACTTAATAAAAAACGTTTAGGTAAAAGTCCTTGCCAAAACCTTTACATAAAAAAGAGCAAACTTGTTGAATTCATGTTTTTATTCGTCAGGAACCACATGGCGATTTCAGCCCATCTATTTCTGAAAACTGAATACAAAACGAAATAAATAACGATGACAACGAAACAAAAAAATAAACAAGAGTAAAAGTAGATAAACACAGAAACATCGACGCTCGCATCACTCGACATCACTGTCGGACGTTTACATTTCAAATGGTTGGTCATTGTTCCAGTGCTGTTGGAGTAAACTCACTGCCACAAAGTTTGCATTTGACTTTAGTCTCTGAAATTTGTATAAAGTGAGACCATACAGCGCTTTTCATTTTTCGCTCTTCGAAGCTCGTGACGTATGCTTCACTGACATTCACTGAACAGCTGTTGCTCTGTGCTTTGTGCAGTGACATGCGCACATTACCACATGTCTAAAAAAAACAACAACTAATTAACGTTTAAACGGTTGGTGATTTGACTAAATGTTAGGGGTTTTTCTAAACGTTAAGCGTTTAAACGTTTAGAAGTCACACCTCTAATATTAAGCCTTTGCTGATACTTTGAGAATTATTCAGAGGATTTCAGTTTATTTTTGTATACTGGCTGCGAAAGTCATACAATTTCAATGTAAATTTGCCTCTAAGAGTAGATCGGCCCACATACCTTTGAAAGCTCATTCCTGACATATAAAGTAAAGTTTGTGATGCATAAACATGGACCTAACCCTGTTTTCTTTCAGACGCTTTTGGCACGGTTCACCAATAAGTCATCCAAGAAATGCTTGGCAGTCCGCTTCAGCTGCCGAGCTACTGTGCGCTGATCAAGTTTTATTTGATTGGCTGAAGACTTTAAAGAGCCAAGAAAAAGTAGAGTTTGTCCTTCGGTATTCTCAAGTGAACATCACCATCTTTAAAGTCTAGTTAAACGCTGTTGTTGGAATGAATGGCTGAATGAACCCAATGTTTTTTTTCATCTAGTTGTAAAGGGTTTTTGATATATTAACATTGTCTTTGATGTGCTGAGTCACACTTTGTTGAACTCATGCATTTGATATTTTGAACAAATACATTTAAATTTCACATCCTCGAATAGATGCAGCTGCTCTATCCTGTTTTCTGACGTGATGCACATACTGAGTGCAGCCTGCAGTAAATAGCTCAATTTGATAACACTAAAACAGGGATACAAATACTGCCAATCAATGGACACTGGATTATTTATTCTCTTTAAGGTACATTAATTACTCAAGGTGTAGCTTATTCAGGTTTTGTTCCTTACTGTCCTGATGCAAATCATTTTTTGCACATTTTGTGTCTCTCTTAGACGTGCTTTATTTATGATAGGTGACCTTGTCAGTTAACCTCATACAGCAGCTACAGTCTGCATAAACATTACTTTGCATACTGAAAATGCAAATAGAAACATTTAAATGTAACTCTAAGGAGACTGGCTTGCTCCTTGTCAACCTTGACCTCTACACTGGTCAGATGTCAAATCTTTATTCTGCAACCTTGCATAGTTCAGGTATCATTAGTACCTCAATGTCTATGACGCGACTGTCAGTTATTCTCCAGTTTGCACCGTTTTGACAAAAACCACTCAAGAAGATAACCAAGCAAACGTTTCTTTTGTCACTGAACTCAGAGTTACAATTGGAAGAAGGTGTTGCAGCTTATAAAAAGAAAAGCTCTAGAATAAACCTTTTATACATCATTTTGTAGGGGCTTGGTCTAAATATATCTCATATTAAAATGTGAGAATGCAAAGCCTCAGCTCGAAAGTTTTTGTTATCAGTCCCAATGAAAAGGTGATTTAAAGCAACTGTGTCTGTAGGCAGTTATTGCATAGTGTTTGATTCTTGTGCAGTCTTTATTGTTAGAGTTTCTATACCCTTCAAAAGCTTGAGAGTGTCTGGCTTATATGGTGTCAGTTTACAGCCTGTATTATGCAACACTTCTATTGGATTAAAATGGTAAGCACACATGTTCTGACGTCATCGTGCTTTATTCCCGTCGCAGTCTGTTGCTATTTAATTTTGATCATAAACATAAACAGCTGGCAATTGAGGCTGAGAATTTATATTGCATTCATTAGAGATCATGCATTAGGGATGTGCTGTATGTGAGCATCTGCAGTGTAAAGTGGATTAATAATTGGATTTCAAAAATGATTCCTGGAAATTAACATAAAATAACACGATTCCTCGTCAGTGTATTAATGAAGGCAGGATGTGAAATATTCTTCTCCTTATTTCTTTCTTTCTGTCTGTCCATCCATCTATTCATGGATCCATCACACACAGTTTACAGAAGTGTAAAGATGGCTCTTGGTGTCCAGGCTCGCCAGTTGGAATAATTAGCCGTAAACAGATGGCACAATCAAAAAAAAGTAATTTGACTTGACTGCATGATCAGTCACAAGCTTTAGGACAAGGAAGTTTTGTATTCCTGTCAACATGACAACTCTAGAACTGCTCAAACTAATTGACTTTTACTGATCATTACTAACAAATTCAGCTGTTCAGTGTTCTTTATCATAAAGTGGAGCTGCGTGCGTCTTGAAAAACGCTCTATATGACAAAGTTTTGTTTTTAAGAGCAGGAATATTTCACTGAAATGATCTTTTCTTGACAGATTTAGCATATAAAATGTAAAATGTCTGTATGTGAGTAAATCTTGTGAATGGATGATGAAGCTGGTTCCAACTCAAAGTGCACGTTGTTTGAAGTCTACCTATAATGTAAAGCAAAGCCACTTTGTTACGTAAAAATGTTTTTTTAAATTCAGGTTTCAAGTGTGATTCTGATTTACGTAAACTTACACATAAGGAATTTAAGAACAGTGGTGACACTATTAACACAATCACAAATGAATGTGCACTGACGTGAAGAGACAGAAGCATCATTATGACACTGTTGAATACATATTGAATTCCATACACCAGAGATTCACCCATTGCAATTTCTTTGGCTGATTCAAACATTTTTCAAGGTCATACATCTCATGGAAGGTTAACCTTTTTAATCACACGCTCAAGCTGAGGTTTTATCATTTAAGTGTCCTACTGTGACCAAATCATATTAAGTTACTATTAGTTGAATGCTATTTTAAAGTACTGCGCTCTCCCAGCCCTGGATACCAAGAGACAGAGAAAAAGGGGGAAAGGAGAGAGAAAGCGCCACATACTGAAAGCGTGGATGCAAAACAAATACTGGCCGAGGTATTTTCGGGCAAGAGGAGCAAGTGCCGGGAAACTGTCTTTGTTTATCCTCCAGTAGTCAATACTTTTTCCCCTCTGCCGACATGTTAGCTTGTGTGTGTGTGTGTGGCTGCTGCATTACTGTTTGTGTCACTGTGAACATGGCAATACCGAACTTATTGTGTTAATATGAGATTGGCAGAGAATCTGATATATTATAGAGGACCGGAAGGTCACCAACCACGACTAGACTGGCTGAAAATCGTGTGATTCCACCAGCAGGTCATTTGCTCTTCAAATAAGTGCTTTTACTGTAAAAGCTGAGTCTTGACTACAAAGATGTTGAACTCAAGTCAGACTCAATACTTCCTGCAAAATGAGTGGGCGGAGGAAAAGCTTACATGCAATATATTTTCAGACTGGAGGACAGGAATTTACTTGGGATGTTTAGTTATATTACAAATTATACCAGATTACACATCTCAAGTTACAGTACATTGTAAACTGTATCTTAACAGTTTACTCTATAAGGATGGAGCTTTTATTTATTGGGATTTGATTTATGAGGAAGATATGTTTCAATCTGCCATCTTTTTTGTTACACGCAGTGAATTATACAAAACCTCTACAATCATAAGTATATCAACTACAGATCTCTTATTGCAAATTTCCCCATATAACATTTCTCATGGTTAATTATTGTGTTTATATACCAATATTTGAGGTGATGTCAGTAATCAACATTAGAATATATATAACATGGGTTTAGTCAACTTTTAATTAATCTACATATTTTAATGTAAACTTTAGCAACCAAGTTCTACATATTATACTTTTAAATCAATAGTGGTTAAGCATGAGCTCCATTATGGTCTATTACCAGGGTCTATAAGGTGGACCAGCAGGCCATTAACACCAACAGTAGGTACAGGAGAGAAAATAGATTTTTGTCAGACCTCACTCCAGGGAAAGGAAATTGAAATCACTTATTAAATTAAATATTCCCCTATTATTTTTTCCACATGAAGTCTGAGTAAGCTGATGTGAGAACGCAGCAAGATACAAGTACATGATGTCCGTACATGTATTTAAACTGCTGCATTATATTTTCTATTCACCAGTATGTTCTCCTCCGTTCTTTCCTTGATATTGTGATTCTGTCGAACTACACATAGCATTAATATAAAGTTAAATCGTCTCCTTATAGCATTATAAACGGACTCTGTTGCTTTGTCTTCCCGTTTTGGGCCATTCTTTTCTCTTACTGTCATCACTGGCACACACTGTACGGGGGGTGACATTTTTAAAACGGCTCCATTTTGATTTTATGAACGATACGTGTTATCCATAGTCAGGCTTAAGGCTTAAAACCTGCCTCAGCTCCAGCTCTCAGCCGGTCATTAGGTTGAGTTAGGATGAGACAGCATGTCCAGCATGGCGGCTGCTGCCGATGAGCCTCCGGAGCACCGTGTCGTAGCAGATGGGTGACGTCACTCAGGTTTCATCTATTAATATTTACAGTCTATGGTCAAATGTAACAAATTGACAGAGCTCTTCTATAAAACACAATACTTGTTGACTTTTAGGTTTTCAACTTTAAAAGTTGCTCTTCAAAAAAAGAAAGTCAAGCACTCATTCAGTGCTATAATGTTTATTTTGTTTTTTATGATGAGGATTTTTCATCCTTGAATTATAGTATGAATAAAGGCGTCCATTCAGGGGCGTGCCGAAAGATAATTATACTCTGCAGATGTAGCTTTCTTCCTGACATCTTTTTATTCTACCTTTCAGTTTCTTCCCTTGTGCAATGTGCTAATATACTTCCTCCATTACCTATTACCACTTTGAGCTTTGGATTTATGTTCTTTAGTGAACCCATAACTCAAAGACATCGGTGGAACAGCATTCCCGAGGCAAAAGATGTTTTATAATTTTATATCAGCTCTTCAGATATACAGTAACTATCATGTGAATAGCGATGGCTTGTGCTTACAGTGTGCCCATACTCTTACACCAAGGTCAAGATCAGAAACACTAAATAAAATAGATATCTTTTAGAGGCGCAAATACTAGATATCCATATAATGTAGTGGCTTTTCAGAATAGCAATAGACATATTTAATGAACCCAATGACATATTTGGCATATTTTATTATACAGTAATGCATATTATTCTTTTAAAAAGTGTCCTTTCTTTTTTTATTTTCCAGAGCTGAAAAGTAGCTCGTGTGGAAACCCAGGGATTCCATCAAAAGGCATATTGAATGGAACTCAGTTCAACGTAGGAGACAAGATCCGTTACAGGTGCATCACCGGCTACGTCCTGGATGGTCATTCACTCCTCACCTGTGTGACCAATGCAGCCAGTGTGTCTGTTTGGGACTTCCCTGTTCCTATCTGCAGAGGTAAGGATGTTTTATTACTGGACTTTATTTATTTTCTCATTCAATCATTAATGTGATGACTGCTTCTGTCAACGTTTTCTCCCAGCTCTACCATATGACTGACGGGACTGATGTAATCTACACATTTTTGGTTCCCTTCAGACATTTAGAATGAGCAGGTGGCTCGTTTAGTTTGGCCTTTTTCTTAAAGTTAATTGCTTTTTAGTGATTGACAGAGAGTTTGATGGCTTTGTGATTTGATGACTTGTCAGAAGTAGTTAAGGTTAATTCCCAATCTGATTTGTGCGTGTGATTTTAGTCACGTTACAGAACATTCATACAGCCTGTGTGGCTCAAAAGGTTAATTAAATATGTATACTGATAGCGCAGGTAGCTTAAATACATTAGAGCCACAAACAGGAGTGGTATGTCTAACAGATTTGCATCTCTAATTGGGCTTTTTTTAGTTTTTACTTGACTATCACATTCGGGCACCAAGTCTGTAAAATGTTTACTGTTTTTTTTCTGAGATGATGCTTTGTTTAATTCAATGAGCTGTTTACTGCTTCACTGAGGTCACATCACCTTTTCTTTTAGACTTCATGGATAGAAACGCAGGTTACAGAAGCTACAAACCAAGCAAGGGAGGGCACGCCAATCTAGATACTATTAACTAAAAATGTTCAGCAGTATGAAAATAGATATTTCTTTATGTTAAACGCACAGTATGTAAAATACGCCGCCAGGGGGCTCTCAATCAAATCAATAACAAAAGATGACGTCGAGTCCCGCGGGGAATCATGCAAGTTATTCTCTCTGCTACTCCCCCCGCCCCTCCCCCCCCGGTGAAAACAAACTCTGTGTTGACCTTATTCAATACGAACGGGCGAAACCGACCTGAGAAAGAGAATATGTTTACCGACGATGTAGCCAAGTATAATTTACATGACATTTTAGTCACAGCAGCACATACAGCAACAGTACGGCAGCTTTTAGTAGCAGCTCCCGCTTCCTTATGCAGAGGTCTTTGGCGTAACATCCGGTGTTTCCTTGGCAACGATCAACATTTCGTGTCTGTCATGGCGGCTTATCATGGCGGCCGCCAACAAGACACGTCCCGTTACAACTATAAAATTACATATTTCTCTGGCTTTGATAACTGTTGGAAATATTTGAGGTGATGTCAGTAATCAACAATAAAATATATATAACATGGGTTTAGTCAATTTTTTATTAATCTACATATTTTAATGTAAACATTAGCAACCAAGTTCTACATATTATACTTTTAAATCAATAGTGGTTAAGCATGAGCTCCATCACCATGGTCTATAAGGTGGACCAGCAGGCCATTAACACTAACAGTAGGTACAGGAGAGAAAATAGATCTTTCTAAGACCACACTCCAGGGAAAGGAAATTGAAATCACTTAAATATTTCCCTATTATTTTTTCCACATGAAGTCTGAGTAAGCTGATGTGAGAATGCAGCAAGATGTAATCAGGAGAATTCACCTGGAGTGTGTGGGAGAGGATGATGACATTTATTCCCTGTGATCGGTACATAATGTCCGTACATGTATTTAAACTGCTGCATTATATTTTCTATTCACCAGTATGTTCTCCTCCGTTCTTTCCTTGATATTGTGATTCTGTCGAACTACACATAGCATTAATATAAAGTTAAATCGTTTCCTTATAGCGTTATAAACGGACTCTGTTGCTTTGTCTTCCCGTTTTACGCCGTTCTTTTTACTTGGTGTCTTGCCCCCCTCTCATCCGA
The DNA here is from genome assembly GCA_020745685.1 of Tautogolabrus adspersus. Taxonomy (NCBI): domain Eukaryota; kingdom Metazoa; phylum Chordata; class Actinopteri; order Labriformes; family Labridae; genus Tautogolabrus; species Tautogolabrus adspersus. The sequence continues at coordinate 19,410,802 of CM036542.1, read as the reverse complement.
CCGGGATAGTCTCCCGCTGTGAAATGCTTGTGTGAACAAAGATCGGGAGGATTTCAGGAGCAGTCCTCCTAAAATTCTCTAGACATTTTCAGAAGTTCATAGGTGAAAATGACTTGTGTCTTTTCTTTTGCCCTGCAAGAGCTAAAACATGTTAGAACTTATAAATCAAAAATAGTAATGTGTGATAAACCTTTTCATTTTGTGTCCCCCCCACACAAACAATTTGACTGTTACACTGGTCTCTAGCTCATAAAAGTGAAAATACTGAATCTATCAATTTGTTTTTGAAATCACAATTATTCCCTCATGAAAATACTCTGTCCAAGATATGAATTGGAGCATTTTGGGGGTGTGCATATTCTAAATGCTTTAGGTTTCATGATGGCTTCTAATCTAACAATGCACCACACTTTAACATCCAATACGAAGAAGCTCCATGAGTGTACAGTAGGGGTGTAACAGTTCTCAGGGGTCACGGTTGGGTTTGTACCTCAGTTTTTGGGGCCACAGTTTGGTATTAATTCAGTTCAACAGGAAAAAAGCAACAAAAAGTCCCGGATGCATATTTCTAGCTTTCTCTCATGTATTTAGAAATGACAGTCATGAAAATGACAGTTTGTTCTAACTAGTGTTGATAAGATTTGTGATAGTAGGTCGCCTGCAGCTTGTAGTGTATTCAACATTAAACAAAACAAAAAGAGGAAAACAGAAGAAAATATGTATTATTTTCACATAAATAAATAAATGATTTATAAATGACAACACAACACCTGAGTTGATTTGCTTAACATGTGACGTATCATCTTTGTGATTTTTAAAAATCTACAGTGGATCCCCAATACTGCAGTAACAACTTTTCTTCCTTGGCTCCATACAAAGAAAACAAGATCAATCCAATATTAACCATATTAATCACATTATTTATGAAGTGTAAAGTCTCATCGTTGTTGTCACCTCGTGTATGCCAGTAAAGGACCACCGACTGGCTAATTTGTGCACAGGCTGGGACATTGTAACAAGGATTGAATACTTTTATTACACACTTGAGACCGGTGTCCTCTACTACTGCATAGCCTCACAACAGTAAAACTTCGATAGTCTTTGATCCTCTCTGCTTTCCCATCCAGATCATTTACAGTCTATGATCCTCTATGATCCAGACGCTTGTTAAAAACAGCGGGGATCAATTGTTGGACACCTGTTTTCTTTTGCCTTGCTCCAGTGATCGGCTCCTCCGGGCGCTGCCGTCTTATATTCATTAAAATGTTCAACGTGTTTGAACTGCACTGCAGACCCAAACCGTCCCCCACAACTGTTAAAAAAAAAAGAAGCAGACAGGTCTTGTAGCTCCGCCGTGTCATGTTGCTACTGTATCTGTTATTCTTCTTCTTTGTGTGTTTTGTTGTTTCTACTTCTTCTTCTTCGTTTGTTCTTTAATATGCGGTTAGAACACAGTTACGAGCAGATTACAGCCACCTGGATTGGGGTGTGAGTACTGCTCTGTGTGATTGCTTGGACATACACTATATTGCCAAAAGTATTGGCTCACTTGCCTTGACTCGCATATCAATTTAGGTTACATCCCATTCTTAATCCATAGGGTTTAATATGAAGTCGGTCACCCCTTTGCAGCTATAACAGCTTCAACTTTACTGGGAAGGCTGTCCACAAGGTTTAGGAGTGTGTTTATGGGAATTTTTGACCATTCTTCCAGAAGCACATTTGTGAGGTCCCACACTGATGTTGGACGAGAAGGCCTGGCTCTCATTCTCCGCTCTATTTCATCCCAAAGGTGTTCTATCGGGTTCAGGTCAGGACTCTGTGCAGGCCAGTCAAGTCCATCCACACAAAACTCTCTCATCCATGTCTTTATGGACCTTGCTTTGTGCACTGGTGCACAGTCATGTTGGAACAGGAAGGGGCTATCCCCAAACTGTTCCCACAAAGTTGGGGGCATGGAAATGTCCAAAATCTCTATCCAATATCCTGAAGCATTCAGAGTTCCTTTCACTGGAACTAAGGGGCCAAGCCCAGCTCCTGAAAAACAACCCCACACCATAATCCCCCCTCCACCAAACTTTACACTTGGCACAATGCAGTCAGACAAGTACCGTTCTCCTGGCAACTGCCAAACCCAGACTCGTCCATCAGATCGCCAGATGGTGAAGCGTGATTCGTCACTCCAGAGAACGCATCTCCACTGCTCTAGAGTCCAGTGGGGGCGTGCTTTAGACCACTGCATCTGACGCTTTGCCTTGTTCTTGGTGATGTATGGCTTGGATGCAGCTGCTCGGCCATGGAAACCCATTCCATGAAGCTCTCTATGCACTGTTCTTGAACTAATCTGAAGGCCACATAAAGTTTGGAGGTCTGTAGCGATTGACTCTGCAGAAAGATGGCGACCTCTGCGCACTATGCGCCTCAGCATCCGCTGACCCCGCGCCATCGTTTTTACGTGGCTTACCACTTCATGGCTGAGTTGCTGTCGTTCCCAATCGCTTCCACTTTGTTATAATACCACTGACAGTTGACTGTGGAATATTTAGGAGCGAGGAAATTTCACGACTGGACTTGTTGCACAGGTGGCATCCTATCACAGTACCACGCTGGAATTCACTGAGCTCCTGAGAGCGACCCTGTCTTTCACAAATGTTTGTAGAAACAGACTGCATGCCTTGGTGCTTGATTTTATACACCTGTGGCCATGGAAGTGATTGGAACAACTGATTTCAATTATTTGGATGGGTGAGTGAATACTTTTGGCAATATAGTGTATTTGTCGTGTGTGACTGCATGTAGTGAACCGTGACGCCTGAACCGTAATGGTTCGGGACAAATACAAACCCCGTTAAAGTCCTAGAGTACAGCCAAGATCACTTAGTTGGGTGGAGGTATTTTAAAAAGTTTAATAGTCTGCAAAGCTTGAGGTGTTAAAGATTTTGTCTCCTGACATTTGGTGTATTCATAATGGTTTTTTGCTTTGGAGTGTTTTTGAAAATAAGGTGTTTCCTTAAGATGATACACATACGTAATCGAAGTAGAGTGAGTATCATAGTGAAGGTGGCTCCCTGACAACAGCTGGATGATTGACTGACTTATGATCTACATACCATGCTGTTTATCCCTTGCTGTGCTAAGATTAAACCTGTCTTTACTGATGCAAATAATCCACTCCAGTACTCGAATAGAATGACACTGTGCTACTGAGAGCGTGATCTCTTTCTTTGTGATTATTTGAGCACAGCAGGGACATCAACAAATAACAGTATAGCATGTAATTTCAGAGAAGTTGTGCAGGGTCTTTACAGAGGACTCATTTTCTCACTCAGTGTGAACATTGGGCATTTTTAATTTTCCATCCAAAATATGTAAAGCTGTCCAGACACTGCAGTACACAGACCATTGTGCTGTACACTATAAAGGTTTACAGCTGCAATCACTGGAAGCAGTTTAATATAGGAAAGTTACATTTAATGAATATGATGTACTTGTTTTCAATCTCTGTTTGGACACTTTCTTTGCATTTGTTTAACGAGAGCTCTCAGGTGACGAGATATAGATTTATACTCATGGTAGGTTGAAAGTAAACCTTAAGAGAACATATTCCAGGAACAACAACCTTTCCCCCTGCTTCTCCTATGTCAGCCTCCCTCTACTCCCAACCATCATACTGCTGCTGTAGTCTCATTATAAGGCAGGGAAAAACCTTGATAGTGATTTTTGTTATTTTTAGAGACAGCCACCACTTCAGAGTATACCACAAGGACATATAAACTAACATTAGGCTCAAGGAAAAGGATTGAAAGCCATTCCACTCTTCAGATCATTTACTTCCCATCTCACAGAATACTTTGCTTTTGTGTGTTCTTATTGCTGTTAACTTAAATAGTGTATCTCACTTTCAGAACTCATCTAACTGAGTTTACTGAGTCAAAAAGCAAGAGTCTTGCACTAAGGTCATTTGTGAAGTAAGCATATACTGTATGTGATTTTTTATTTTATTTTAAAGAGCATTGAGCTTACACTTTTCTGCTTTGGGAATAACTGTCTCAACACAATGCAGGCATCATGACTGATTGTGGATTTTGCAAATATTAACTTTGTTGAAACAAAAAAAAAAAAACATCTTGACTTTTTCTGTTTTATTCTAAATGTTCTTTGTAATGAAAGTCATTTTAACTGTATGCATCATAGACAGTAGAAGTTCATCTTTCTGTTTGTGATGATAGTAGGCATTATTGTAACATATACACACATTTTTTGCAACTTTTCTTTTGCAAAACAAAAACCTGCTATTACCTATTACTTTAGCTTTGAGCTGAATCCAAGAAAGAAAATGTCCCTGAAAACAACCTTCCAACCTTGTGTGCGCGAACCCTTTGATACTTGAATAATTCCATTTTCAGTTTCCCCTATAGAAGATAAAACTGTTTCCTTTTCTTTTACAATATTCTTTTGGTTCTTTGGAAGATTTTTGTCTAAACATTTATGATACCAAAACAGATTTTGTTCACTTGCCAACTTATAATATTTGAAGACACGCAAGAGTAAAGCTTGCAGCTCTTATAGTGCAAAAGTGTTTTTTTCAACCACACTGATTTTATTTCTGTTTAACAAAATCCCCTGTCTCTGATCTGGATGGATTATTATTTGCTGATCTGTGCTGACTGTTGATGAGCTTGTTTCAACAGAAACAGTCTGTTTCTGCTGTTTAGACAATAGAGAGTCTATCAGACCAGGCAGTGGGGTGTACTATGAAGCGACTTCAACACACCATGGGTTTCTTTTGGTTGTCTTCACAAACCCTGACAAAGGACATCACGCTAACCTGTTAAGTCAACCCATAGTTTTTTTTTTAGTGCGTTCAAATAAAATGCACAGCGTTAGCTTCCTATAACATATCACAATCATCAGAGAGTCTACTGTCAGCAGATTGTCATATTTTGAAAACTAAGTGCAAGCTATGATACTACAAAAATATAAAGAAGTTTAACACAAAATCCAGACTAAAATCACACAGCTGCAGAGACAAATGTAGGAAGGAAATCTGGCAGAAAAAACAGGTTGACCTCTTATCCTTCTCCTTAGCAGGTGAGCTGTTATTATCATGGCGATCTACCCCAAGTGACCATACTGAAATCCCAGATATATCCCTGAAGTTACATTGATGACTGACAATCCTGCATCGTAGTATATCCCCCAGGCAGGAACTTTCAGCACCACCCCCTGCCTTTTTCTGTTTCTAGGTGTTTTTTACAGCTATGAAACCAGACAGTGACTTTCTCAGTTCAGATCACTGAAGGAAAGATGGCCGTACATCCTTAAGTTGCCTGACTTTTACCTGGGTGAAAGCTTAGTCTCTGTCCTTTACTTGTTGCCCCCTCTGTACCATCAACAGAAACATCTGTCCTGCTGCTGCCCAAAGTAACATGACATCATTGCAAGCACATCATTTTACCAAGCAGGGGAGAATCCAGGCCTTTTGGACTGGGGCTGCCCAACAGGGGCCCTGACTGTTACAGGGGTGGCATGAGGTTTGTATGCATACAAAGGATCTTCAGTTAATAGCCATTACTGTCTCCACAAATTGTGTCTAGTTCTGATATTAAAGTATCTAAAATAGGTTATGGTGTAATTTTTGACTTAATAAAGTAAAACAACAAAGGGGCAACATTAAGATCTTAACTTAAATCTTAATAGGAAGATTTATTTCTAAAGTGAGATTTTAAGATAGGAAAAAAAGGGAAATGTTCCACATCTAAATGCAAAGAAAGCTGCTGGTGGCCTTTTACAACACATTCCTGAATAGTTGGTTTAAACTTCAGTACCTCCACTGACCAGGCAAATAGCCAATCATAGTTATGGTTTTGGGTTGGTACCAGGGGTGGCCAATCAGATTTCAACGGTGGGCCTGGCCACCTCTGGCCACTCTCTAGGTTTCATCCCTGTAAACAAGCCTGGGTAGCAAAAAGTTGAGAAATTCGATAAATCAGGACTTTAAACATTAAAGCAGCATTTGCATTTTTCAAAACAACTAATCAATATTTTAGTGCTTGAACTGTGTTTAGAACTATACTCTGTGCATTTTTCAATAACTTGTACATTTTTAATGTATCAGAAAGTGTTGTGTTCTGATGTTTATTAATAGCTTTTCTGAGGCTATTGCATACATTTTCCTAACATAGGAAATTATTCAGTCATTGATTGATTAATGATTATTCAATATACTGTATATGCAAATGAAGTATGATCTGTCAGACTGATTGCCATGGCCGCTCTAGTAGTTATAATTCCTGTTGGTAAAGAGTTCATGTCTTTTATCACCACTCTTGATTCCCTATATGTGGACAATTCAGACATACAGAAGGGAAGATAGACTCTAAAAACTCTCAAATGCACCACCCTCAACCTTAGCTTACAACTCAAGCACTCCTTTAGCCAGCAGAGCAAATTTGCTCATTACATCACATTGTACTGTGTAAGGCACAGCCAAAAGAAAATGGTTCAGCATATGTATGAGAAATGGAAAGCTTGGAGGATACAAAAAGCTGCAGATGGAGGGTTCTTTTCCATTTCAGGATGGTGTTAGCCTCTGTTGCCTTGGGCCAGAAACATCACTCCTTTTCAGGCCTGGGCACTGCTTGAGCCACTCTGTCTCTCGCCTAAATCCAGCCCGGCTCCTGTATGTGGGCAGATGGTCCTTTGATCTTATTTCCTCAGAGATGATGCCCTTTCTGCTCATCACCGATTGTTTCGCACTGAACACACAGCAACACAAAATCGCTCCACAATCCACTGTTCACCCCCCATCATCTCCAAAACACCTCAGTATCACAGTCACCTTCTTTTGTTTCTATTTCTCTCTTTCATCTTTATCCCAGTTAACTTCTCCATCCTCTGTCCAACTTTAGAGGTGCATCTTGTTTGTCAAATGTTAGTGTGTGTACATAGGACAGAGAATCACACAGAGTGGAGCTACAGGGAAAAATTCAGTGAAACATACAGCAACAATTTCAAATATACATTATTTGTTTAAAGCAATATAAAACAACTACAGAGCCCACATCTGATCAGTATTACCCACCATCACTCAGTTTTAGAATTATCAGGGACAATTACATTTGCTGGATAGCTTTCATTCAAATAAGAAAAAGGTCACCGAACAGTGTTTACCATAGAAGAACGACATGGAGGTGTTTCAATTTAGTATTTCTTTTGTTTAGCTCATCTTTGCATGAACTACGTCACACATGCACTATTATCTCTTTTTTTAAGAAAAGCAGAATTATTAGCTTAGATACTAGAGGGGCCTTTATGCAACTTTGATCATTGTGTAGTACACATATACAGTAGGTTGCATAAAGCTTATTTAATTCCAGGTTCTATCCTGTTTAAATGAACCATAAACATATTTGTCATGCCTCACTGTTTATTTGAAATGCAACGCTAGGGCATCAAAAGTCCATAAAAGATCAGTGAGAGAAAAATCATTATAAGTATACAGTTGTTATAAGTGTAGCGTCAAAAAGAAGAAATACGGAACAGAAAGAAAACAGAATCAACTTCAAGCAGAGAAAGTAGTGAGATGGAGAAACAAACAGCTTTTCTAATCATGAGTAACTATACTGCCCTTCCCAGGAGCCCATTTCAATTCCTTCCATCTAAATTGTCTCTGGACGTTCATTAAACCAGGCAGTGAGACAGCAAACAGGGACAGCGTGGTAACACGAGAATATGGTTTATTGATGCACTGTCATTCTTTCTGCCATTAACTGCCGGATGGTATAAGAGAATTAGGCCAAAGATAAACCTAGCTCCTTGATAACATTTCCATATGGTAATGTGACTGGAGTAAACGCACAGTTCTCTTTGCAGTGCCCTTATAACTGTCTATTACACAAATTGAGAATGCAAATGTGAAAATTTGACACACCCACTTGTCCATGGCCAAGTTCTTCTCCACAGTAACAGCTGATATTGAAAAGGCTTGATGTCTTTTTGAAGCTCCTAGTAGCGTGTCCAGACTTTTTGACTGGAATGACCCCAAACAGGGAACTCTACAGGGATGGTGTTAAGGATGGGAAATATGACCATGTATACCATGCAACACTACACATGTATCCACAGGCAAAGATTTTGCAACAACATTTCAATCGCTTATCGTGCTGCACAGCAAATCGGGGCTAGATTCTTACAAGTTTGCATAATTCTAGTGCGACTCTGGTTTGATTTGCGTGTGAGCTGTGGATGTCAGAGAAATGCTGCCACTTAAGACAACTTGATCTGATCAGACATGGAGGAGGAGGAAGCGTAGTCAAACAGTTATTTTCAGGATTTGAATGAGTTATTTACCTTATTTATTAGACTTTAAAGCAAACAGAGGTTTTGAGACGTAGGAAACGTATCTTCTATTCTACCGACATATGTTTGAACAGCCTTGACTTACCATTTTTTTAAATCTGACACTCATATCTCCTTCAAATACTTACATTTTCTAATCTTTATGCATCTTCAGTTCAGTGCTTTAAAAGTGGTTATCACTGCCCATGAGCTTAAATAATCTCCATACTGATTAATTGTCAAGCAGCTGGTTTGAACTAGGTGCAAATAGTCAGATGTAGTTCAGAATAATAGAGTGCCAACTGAGCTGTCCAGTCAGATAGGGATGTTTTATCTTCCACATGTTTCATTTTCATTGGTGCTTTCATGAAATATTTCTTATCTATTCAACTCTTCTCTGATGAGTCATTACAAATCTGATTCGGGGGAGGGATGGTCACTATTATGACCCCCAGCAAATATGCATTAGGTAGTGCAATTTGCATCTCTGCACCCATTACAGATCTCTATATTCCTTTACTAAACCCTATGAATGTTTAACATGTTTTGTAGCTGAGCAAATGAGGGACTTACTGTAGACATAGTCACTGCCTTTGCATTAACACATGGCTTATTACAAAGGAAAAACCTGAGGTAGTGTAGAAAATTATACATGAGTTCCTTCCCTTCTCTCCTTTGGGGTGAATATTTCTAAGTAGGGAGACAAGCGTTGTATATCTGATCAAAGTCAAGGAGAGAGAGGCTTAATCCCTCCTCAAGTAGCATTAGATTGCTGATGCTGGGGATGTAAATGAGCTCAGCTAAAGCAGTCCTAATCCTCACCACCATCTTTTTTCTGTACACTGCCACCATTTTTTAAAAGCGAGAGATCCTAAGTCCCGAGTATGCTCTAATGATTTGCTGAGGAACACATTGCCCAGCATTCAGTGGCTCTTTTATGCCACTAAACCTTGTTGGCAGACTGTACCTCAAACGGCGCCATGCATCCCAATGAAACAATGCGCTTGAATACATGGAACCTGTGAGGCATTATTTAGTCGAAGCCATTTAAAATGTTCAAGCTGTGAAGCATTTTTTGAGCCTCTAACAGCAGTTTGCCAGTTCACTATTTATAGTACCATGCACGAATGCTTCTCAGCGAGAAGCACTAAGAACAGAGTCTTCTTCTGTACAATAATGAATTGCTCCCATGCTTCTACCCAATTTTCCTGTACAATTTAATAGACTTCAACTGTGGACACATTAATGGGTTATAAGTGCGGTTGTTATCATTGAATGTGATGGTGTAAATCTATCCCATGCCTTGGAGGAAGCCTTGTGTTGAAATATTGGTGATTAATTCCTAGCACATACACCAGAGAAGGAATTGCTGCTTTTCTAGTTGTTTCAAAATGTCTCTTTTTATTTTGCTTACACTGGGCAGTTACCGGTGCCATATTCACTTTTCTCAGTCTACCCATATACAAAAATACCTCTTGAGTCCCTGTTGCACACATTGCACATGGCTTCTTTCTGCCGCCACCTGAGTTGAATGTTGTGCAAAGATGACCAGAGAGCATGCCTGTTATCATGGAAAACACGTCATAGAAAGCCATGAAAATATATTTCTGCTTTGTATATAATATATAACTCTGACATTGTCTCTGTTTTTTCTACGACAAAGTCAGTAGTATCATATGACACAGTGGCAGCATTGTGTCTTCAGTGCCTTCCAGTCAAAGCATAGAACACAAACAGTACTGGATGACAGACTGTTTCTGCCCGCACTCTGCATGCACCTCAAGGTTTTTGGATAACAGAGCTAGTTACATTTCTTTTGCATTTTACCATATGAAAATGTGGACAGTCTTGTACTGTAAGCACATTGTCAATTGATTTACAGCTTCCAACACATCCACAGCACTGGGGGGGGGGGGGGGGGGGAATGGTTTTAAAGTTGGCACAGCTTGAGATGTACAGCATCTGTCCTTTCTTGTTACTGTATCTTTCTCTTGGCTGACTGTTTAAAAAGAAAAATTAGACTTTGATGTTACATGTTGTGAAGTGTGAGTTGATAACACTATTAACAAATACTTGGCAGTTTGAGCTCTAAGGCTGTGGCCTATGTTTTGAATAAAAGAAGTCAATTTTGTTGTCAGGAGTTTAACTGATAAAGTGAGTTCAGTTTGGATTCAAAGGTGTTATAAACTTTTGTCTGTTGAATGGAAACAGTTATTCTTCTGATTTCCTTAAGTGTTAAAGGTTCCTGGTTGCTCGTGTATGCGGTTACTTATTATTTAATGTCTACTGATGGTTCACTCATGTCCTGACCTGTGTAGCAAGGTTGTGGCTGGAGCACAATAAAGTTAAATAAAATAAACTTTGGAAGTCAGAAACAAATCTTCTGTTATCTGGTCTGCTTGACAGAAACACTCGAGTCAAGTGAACAGTCACAAACTGAAATCAGTGTAAAGTGAATTGACTGTTTAACTTGGATCTTTCGTCTTCTGTTTTAATACACTGCATTCATTTAGGATATTAAGTCTTTTATTATATCAAAAATATTATTATTTTGAACTGTGAAAACTGAAAGAAACATTTCCAATACATGTTGTTGCTGTTGTAGTTGAGAGAGATATGTATCATTGGAACTGTTTCGATTACTTTGGCTTATTCTAACAGATTCACATTTTCATCATGGATTTTTCATGTTTTTAAAAATAAATGTATCCAAACAATGCTTCAGTTAGGAGTATATACTCATGGAAAAAACATTTGATATATTTTAGTCCACAGTCAAGGAAACCTGGCGTGTTGCTGTATCTAGTCTATAGAAAAGGAAAAGGAGGTCAAAGGTCATGGCCACAGTTCATGAAGAATCAGCACAAGGAAATATTTGTTCTCCTGCTAAATTCATGAATATAATGGAGTAGCACAAGGCCCAGACAGACAATGAGTGCTGACACTCAAGGATGGTGTGAGAGTGTAGAACAATGAGGAGTAGAACAATGAAGATTTGGTTTGGGATTTGTTAAATCCATTAAAATTATTTAAAATATAACTTTTTATCATAACCGTTTTGACCTTTGGACTACAACTCTATTTTTTTTTTTTACATATTCCAGACATCCCTGACATTTCTCTGACATTTTATTCCTTCCTTTTTAAAAAAAGATCTCTGTTGTCCGTCTCTTACAAAAGCTTAGTCTTCCTAGTTCCTATCATTCTATTTTGTATGTTTGGCTTTTGATTTTTTCTCCACTTGTGTCTTTCCTTTTTCATTTTTTTCATCTCTTCTCCTATATTTGCCACCTCTTATTATCCACCACTTCTCCACCACTTCATTGCTGTTCTCTTTGCCTTGTCGGCTATGAGGACTCTTTGCGCTGCCCTCCTGTCTGTCATCAAGGTTAAAAAATGGATATGGCTCCTTTGGCTAGACTCTGAGCACTTTAATATCAGTTTAATTTCAGCGTATAGCCAATTACTCTACAAATCTGCTGGGCACTCTTTGAAATGTCATCTTAAAGGCAATGAGGGGATATACTATTTGTCACTCAGGATAAGAGCTACATGGTGGAGAGTTTGATGACTTAAATGAGGAACAAATCATGACTCCACGTGCTTGTGTTGTTACAAGGCTGAAGACATTCAACAAATGAACACCTGCCCTTGGTGTTGTTTACAAATTAGGGTCTGCCCTTGCTATGAATCATATATGTGCGATCATCATTGATGTCTCAGACAGTATCAATGCCATCTCCACCCTTCCTATAAAGTTTTTGATCAATTGCTCTATTGCTCTGCTTCAGCTAATGTGTCAAATGACATGGATCAAGCTTAATAGCAGCTCCTGCTCTCCAATCTTCTCCCTCTTTTTTCTTTATCTTCTTTTGAATTTCATACATCCGCTTCCTTGTTCCTTGACCAATTGTGTAATGCAGCATACAGGAATGTTCCAAGGCTGGCAGCTCTGACAGCTCACAGAGCAGCGCTGAGCCATCAAAGGTTTAAGCTGGCACAGCTGAGTGTCACATATTAGTCTTAAATGATGTGAAAACTGTGAAAGCCCTGCCCTCATTAGAATTCTTTTGGGAGAAAAAACGGATACAGGGATAGAGGGGAGGCTGGTGAGTGATAGTAGAAAGATCTGAGAGGGCTAGAAGAAGAGAAATGGACAGAGAAGAAGATATAAGAAAAAGTAGGGGGTGTAAGAGGGGAAAAGGGATGTGGAGGGAAAGAGAGCAAGCCACTGTTATATGGCAGAGTGCATTAACATTCAGCTGATGTGCCACGCTCCCCACATTGGAGAAAAATATACAATTTCACAGCATTATAAGCCCTGTTTATCATTGTTTGTTTGTTTCCTGAAACATGAGGGGGCTCCGAGGACACAATGATGAATTACTGACTCTTGGGTGAAGGGGGGAGACACGATGGAGGAGAAAGCACAAAGATTGTTATAGGACTTTTCCTCCCACATAGCTACTGCACAAAAAAGAACTGTGACAGAAGAAAAACACATTGAATTGCTTCACACTTCTGCCCATTGTCGCTTGTGTAAATGCTTCATGATAATTGCCAGTAAAAGAACACATGAGCAACCTTTTTATCCTGCATTTTAAAGTATTAGCAAACCAATTTTCTGCCAGAATTAGCGTTATATGCTGGACTTGACAACCTGTGGATGTGTGAAAACAAACAATATAATGTGTTAAAGCGTCCATATTAGTCCTTCTGTCTGATTTATCTAAAGGATAGGAACAAGTGTTTCTTGCCTGAAGCCACATATTTTACCATCATTTTTTACTTTTAATAAGAATGCTGAAATAACCCAGAATCAATGCGTCTGTTCTCTCCTAACCCTCTCCAACCTGCTTTTCCCTTTTCTGACTGACAGCCGAGGACACGTGCGGTGGCACCCTAAGGGGCTCCAGTGGGCTCATTTCTAGCTTCGATATCCCCAGCGGTGATTCTGCTGGCGCTGGCGGAGGAGGAGGTGCTGGAGGCCTGGGCAGCAGTGGGGAGTGTAAGTGGACCATCCTGGCAGACCCGGGCGACACCATCTCCCTGGTTTTCACTGAATTTCAGATGGAGGAGAAGTCAGATTATCTGGAAGTAGAGGGATCTGAACTGCCAACCATCTGGTGAGTTGAGCTCTGAAGAAGTGTGAGAGTGTAGTGCTTGTATAATCAACAGAGCATTATAACAGCGACAGGTTTTTATGTTTGTGTTTGTGTAGACGTTCTGCATGGTGTTGACAAGGTGTTGAAAGAAAGCTGTTTCTAATATGTAGTGAAGATCCAGGTCTGGTGTTTTTATTCATAGATATATGATTATATGATTGGTATAAAAAAACATGGTCTTTAAAAAATGTCATAAGAAAATAACTTATGGTAAGTAAAGTATGGGCTGCCAAAAATGTTTTCTAAAAGGTATAGAAAAGTAAAAATGCTTGCTCTTTTACTGTTGATGTTTTTTCAAGTCTGAAATAAGTTTTAAATAACAACTGAAAGTTGCAGTTAACTAAGTAGTAAGGTGAAGTTTCGTTTTGTTGTCCAAGAGCTCATTCAATGTTTCATGGGTTTTAAAAATCCAAAGCTTCTGCTTTAAGACTTCTTCATAAATATGGAAGAACTCTTTTTTTTAAGATTTATTTTTGTGCCATTCTCTAGAGATAGGACAGTGGATAGAGTCAGAAACTTGGGAGAAGGACAGTGAGGAACAACATGCGGGAAAGGAGTCACAGGTTGGATTCAAATGTGGGCTGCCCCGCTTGGAGGACTTAAGCCTCTGTGAGGCATTCTAATAAAGAGGGTGGTGAAATAGAGTGCAGAATGGGCAGCTTCACTGTATTGCTTTTGGATTTCTTCTTAGTTTTGGGGATAACATGAAAGTCTACCTGCTGAGATCTTAAAGCATGCAAAGAACAAAGGTTTGGTGTGTATGGTTGAGCATGATCATGTAATACTTGCCAAAACAGCCCTTTACATTCGGTGCATGTGTTGTGAACTTGGAGAGGGTGCCAGCCAACTGGCATGCTAATATACCTTTGAGATGAATTTCCATAGACAGTTGTGTGCAGACAATGTTTTAGATATGCCTCGTAGTTCTGATTGAATTATTTCAATTCACAGAGAGAGAGCATATGATACCCTGTTGCATAATTCAAATTCAAGTGCACAAACCCTTGACAGAGCTTTTTTTTTGTTTTTGTTTAAAAAGCAGCCTTCAGACAATCTGGTTTATGGCTCTGTATGGGCTTGATGTAGAAGTCACTCACAGAAACAAGAAAGATGAAATGGGTTTGAACCCCCACCTTAAGGCCAAGGTTATCCATCTCTTCTTTGTCCAGTGTGAAAGGGAGTATCTGCCTGGTTTATGGGATCCTGCCGGGCATCAATTATAATTGGCTGGAAGAGGCGCTAATCAATCACGTAGCTACGAGCTTTGTTGTCCCTGAGAGTTGTCAGAGTGGGAGAGAGAGGCAGACACTGTGTCGCTGGAAGACAGGGAGAGTCAAAAGGAGAGGTGCTCTGAGTGTGGTGATGACTGCTAAGTATTGTCTGTTGACGTAACTAAAGAGAGCGTGACAGAGACCTGATATGAATGTCACTGATTTGTTTTGACAGACCATCAGGTCGCCCTCTTATTTCAGGTAAAAAAAGAAATGCCTCAGAGCCCCATGTGGGAAACACTCTGTGGTATCTTGTTTCATGTACTGTGTATTTACTTTTTAATTTTTAATTTACAGTTTATTACGGGTAATTATTATAGTCGTCGGGTAATACATTATCTTCAGACATTAGAGTCTACTGTCATGTAGTGGAAGATTCAAATAATGATAAACTCTTCTAATATTCTGGCCTGTTAACCTGAGTTTGAAACCAACAAACAGATTTCTATGTATCCATAAGTCTAACTTAGATCTAAAATAAATACATTATTTAATGTGTCGGGTTTTATTCAATAGCAGGTTTCTTAAATTCTGGAAGTTTATCACCAGTATGTTCAAATGTTCTTTTTATCATCTGATGAATCATGAACGCATCGTTGAAAAAACATTTCGTAGATTACAGATCAAATCCAGGAATTATTAACGTTGTCTGTCAAGGTAAAAACAATGTGTTTATGTGCATATTTTATACCTCCATTTATGGCCACACCTTTGCACTCAGTTTTCAAGGTCATTGAGTGAGGCGTTTGTTGTATTAAAACAACGTAAAAGAGATATTTTAGTGTATCAGACACATTGGGCCTCATTTATCAATCTTGCGTGAAAACAGGCGCAGATCTGAGCGCAGATTTGTTCGTATCTGACCAATCTGAGCGTACGAATGAGCGGGCCTTGATAAATGCGGCGGCTGAATTCGATCGTCATTAACATGTTACGCCCATAAATATTCCTGGTTCGGAGGCCTCGCCCACTGAGGTCAAACCTGGAGAGACGAAACATGAGTAAGAAAAGAAACTTTTCTGACACGGAGATCGGCATCCTGACATCGGAGGTGGAACAAAACAAAACAGTGCTTTTTGGCAGTCTGAAGAGTGGCATAAAAGGGGCTCATAAAAACGCTGTCTGGAAAAAGATAACGGAGGCAGTCAACAGCGTTGCCGTACAGGAACGGACTCCAGCTGAGGTTTGAATATAATTCTCAATAACTTAACCCATGCCTAACGACTTAAATGAATCTTTTCATCCGCAGCCTAAAAGCTTATGTCTGCTAATTGATCAAAACAATTCTTTACATTTAGGTCAAGAAAAAATGGTCGGATTTGAAGCTGGCCAGCAAGAAACGTGTTGCTGCGTTTAAACGCAGCATCAGGCAGACTGGAGGAGGCCAACCAGACTCCAGCCTGATCCTGACGGGGACGGAGGAAAGAATTGCCTCCTTAATTGGGTCCGAGTCGATCTGTGGCATAAGTGGTGGAGGTGACACAGACGCACTGGCATCAGACCCAGAGCAGAATGGTAACTAACAACCCCCTTTTGCTTGCATTAAAAAATCAAACTGACTGTACACCATTTCTTACAAATAATAAGGCTTACACATGTTACATGGGTGACATTTTTATTGTATTAAATATTTCAGAGCCAGGCACCAGCATGATGTCAGCCAGATCTGCTCCCCAGGGCGGTCCCACTATTACTGCCGAGAGTGAGCGCGTGCCCTCGGCCCCCCGTGCTGCGCCCAGACCGAACCTGATCACGGCAGAGGTCCTGGAGAGACAAGGGGAGATATGCAGGTTATTGGCCTCAGTCGTCGGCGCACTTGACGCAATTAATGAGACACTAAAAGAAATAAATGAAACTCTAAAAAAGCCATAATAAAATGTTTAAATGACTAAATGTTGTCTGTGTTTAGTATGCCTTTAGCCAATTCCACCAACAATACTTCACATTACTGATTAATACTGCAGAGCATTTGCAAGAGTTTAAGGTATACTTTACGTTTTAAAAGCGACAAATGAGGTCCTGTCTCCTCCGTACAGCCCCCTGTGGAGGCTGTGCTGGCCACGGCTCCATGGGCATGGGCTCATCCGGCTGCGCCGCTCATTCACCAGTGCAATGTTGTGCAAAACTGAACAGGCCAAAATGATATCGCACACTTTGTCTGGGGTATACAGTAGCATTCCCCCTGCAGGTCCGAGACAGAGCCACCTGCCCTTCAGCAACCCGAAGCAGCGCTCGACTGTGACCCGTGTGCGTGTGTGCGCACTGTTGAACCTGCGTTCCTGCTCTGTAGCGGGGTTATAAGGTATTCCGTTAGAGGATAACCCTTGTCACCTAGAAGAACCATACCAAAATGTGAATCATCTGATACCTTGTTTAGTGTAATGCAATTTATCGAGGGTAGCCACTTACCGAGGAGATGACTTTGGCTCTGCAGTGCGCCCTCCTGCAGCCGCGCGCCAACAGAGCTGTTTTGAAAAATAAAAGAATCGTGTGTCCCCCCTGGCCACCTGGCCACCACGTTTAAAAGTGATAGCTTGGCATCACAAATCACCTGGACATTTATGGAGTGGTAGTTTTTGCGATTGATGAATGCGTAATCATTCATGGATGGTGCCTTCAGGCGCACAGGAGTACAATCAATCGCTCCAACCACATTTGGAAACCCAGCAATCTCATAAAATTGCCTTTTAATCACAGCATTGTATGGGAACCGAATGTATTTTCGGGAGAGAGATTTTATTGCAGCCAACACTGCTGGCATCGTCCTGCTGATCGTTGGCTGGGAGACCCCAGCCCTGTCCCCGACCGCTCGCTGAAAGGTCCCGGTGGCCAAAAACCCCAGCGTGGCGAGCACCTGAACTGGTACAGGTAAGGCATTTGACCGCCTGGTTTCTCTCTTTAATCCAGCAGCTACATTATTGCATAAATCAATAAGCACATGCCTTGGGAGCCGAAAGCGACTGATCAACCAGGCATCACTCTCCATGAGGAGATCCCTGAGGTCCCTGAAGACGCGCTCACGTCTGACACGCACGTATTGCTCCTCCAAAATAAGCAAGTCTGCCATCATCAAGACTTGATAACTGTCAAAGCATCTGTTTAAATAGGGGAATGAATAAACATCTGACCAACCACAGTGGAACGATGATTATCTCAACAGGTGCTTTCAATTTTTGTTCCAGTTCTGTCACACCCATCGGACAAAAACAAAAACAATTACACCTTTTTGCCTTTAGTTAATTTGCAAACACACATTTCTGCTTGTATTTATGATTCTTTCACATTTTAATGTGTAATAATTAGTTGTCATCTTAGGCTATTTATCCTATTGTTTAATTTTTTGAAAGTGGTATCAGTAAAAACATGGGCTTTAAAAGAAATGTTTTCGTTTTAATAATCCGTTTTGATCTGTTCTAAATATGTGACTGCTTATGCTTAATGACAGCTGAGGTTTGTTCATTATTTTCCGCCAGATTTTGCTGTGCTGCACCGCAAATCCACAGACTCGAATTTGCGTACACGAGCTCAGACCTGACGTGAGATCTGATCGCAGCTTCCGCTTACGTCCAAATTGATAAATGCCGAAGTTTGCGTGGAAATGGTCGTACGCACGGTTTTCGGTCGTACGTTCGTTTGATAAATGAGGCCCAATGTGATGACACTTTCATTGAGTCGTAGCCCCTAAGGGTGAAGTGACATATTCAGCTAAGCTTTTTGCATCCCAGTGTTCAAATAGAGGTCAAACAAAACATAAACTATGTTCATTTATCAGGCAGAGCTCTGCCTTTAGTTTTGGGAGTTTTACTATTTGTGCGGAGTGGTCACCATGCTTCACTTGAATGCTTTGAAACGCCAAGATGATGCTATTTTATGTCACCAAATGTCACAGGCTGTCAGGCAGAGTTCTCATTTTAAGCCCTACAATCCAACTGGGACCCAGTGAGCTTGAGTGCATTGGGGCCAGAATATTAGAGCGATGCCTTCAACTGGGCCAGGTAAACAAACAGACAAGCAAACAAACACGATTCAAAGCAAGCAATTCTCTCATGCCCATAAAATTCTTTGCTCTCGCTCTATATTTATACGAGTTTCTCTGATGGCATGCAAGGCCATTGGACGACTAAATTCTGAAGCTTCCTCACATACAGCACCAGCTGCAGGCAGAGACAGGCAAACTGTCAATTTACCCTTGAGGTTCAGAGCTGCTTAACGATGATTGACAGCCTGGCACCTTCAAGTCAGCCAGATTTAACATCTCTTCTTTGCCTCTTTCAGGCAAATGGTGTTTAAGCTTGACCCAACTTAACTTCACCCTCAGTCAACCATCAATATTACAAGTTGGCTTTTTTTTATCAAGTAATAAAAACAAGTAGAAATATGCATTCAGCCACATTAATTCAATAAAGAAACCTAAATCCTGACAAAATGATTGACTTCAGTGCTGTGGAATAAGAATTCAAACAGTGCTGTATGCAGAAATGTAATCTTGACAGATGAATGAAGTCAAAAAATCCTCTTTATTTCATCTACAAGTAATAACTTATGATATTTAATTCATTTTGACACATGTAATAGTCTCAACACGTTTGCTAGGGCAGGTTGCACTTGCAATTTCCTGAAACTAGATGATGGATGGTTTCTCATACTGAAAAACCATTCCTGAAAGTTGAAAGTATACAAAGTCCAGGACTCTAGGGCAAAAAAAAAAGTTTTGCTGACACCTCTTAGCAGCTTTTATCCTTTTATCAATGGAGGATTTCTATCAGATCTCCACAAATGAGTTTATTGATTCCATCATTGTCACGCTCTGGAAGGTTGATGTGAGGCTGCACATCAATCACCGCAAAAATAGACAAAAAAAAAAAATCTGTTTCCTTTGATAAATGCCGACATTGGAGTCTATCTAGACTGAGAAAACAGTTCTTTTATATCATTCTGACCTTTAATATGAATGTACAGGCCTGTTCACAAAGGGCAAAAATAACAAGCCTTAGATTACACGTCACTCATTATTTCAAAAACGGAACATAAACCTGAAAGGCTTTACAGACATTAAATCCACTTTGGTTGATGTTCCATGAAATGTGACCAGAAAAAGTTCTTTGTTTCATGTTTTTCTCTCATCTGCTGATTTCCTTCTCTAACATTGACAGTGTTTTAACATACTAAAAATAGATATCCTATTGACCAAGTAATGTGCATGTATTTTACTGAACTTCTTAAATATGAACAACCCTATTCCAAAAGAGTGTTTCAATGGTTGTCAGCAGAAGATTACAATATTCAAAGCCGATTTAGAGCAAGAGGTGCCTTGCAGCTAAATGACCAACTTTGCTTAAATTACCATGTGTATTAGATTCAATTTCTTCTTTGTGGGATTTGTTATTGATCTTCTTACCCATCAAAATGCCTCCAAATGCTTCCCTCCACTGCAGTCAGGATCCAATGCTTAATTAAAGGAATGTGAATTGACAATTGACCTGGGTATCCTACCGGGGTAAATAATGTAAGAAGCTACAAGATATACCATCACTGGCTCACTTTTCTCAGGAGCAGATCTGCTGACAGACTGGCACCAAGCTGTACGAGATCATATTCTCAACAGTCCCTGACGAGAGAGAGAGAGAGAGAGAGCGCAACGGCTCCCTCCTTGTCCCATAAAATATTTTTGCTATTACTCCTTCTGTCTGATTTTATAGAACATGTGTAGGAGGGAAAGAAATATTACCTGGTCCTATCTTTTTTGACAAATTTGAATTGGTTGCTCAATATATTGGGTGAACCTAGGTATAACCCTGCTCTGTAAAAAGCAGTGACACCAGAGATTTCAACATAAAGCTTTGGCCTCGAGGTTACATTTGGCCACAGCACCTGCACACTGGGACTCGTTATCCTGGCATTTTGATGAGATAGCCATGCGGCCTTAACCCCTCAGCTTTTCAAATTAGGCCTGTTTTACTGAGATAACTTCACGAGAGCTTTCTGATGACCCTCGGAAACCTAAGTTAGAAGCAGCCAATAGTCCATGAGTCACCCCAAATCAAGCATATGAAGCATGCTAAAACATGGATTACACCAAGCTCATGAACACACTGCACTCGTGCCAAGAATTAATCTCTGAAACGCCACATTTTATATCTACAGTACGAAAAAGCACAAATAGCAGTCTGAGTGAGTCTGAGATAGAATGGCAGTGCATTATGGGAGAAATCCATTTTTTCTAGTTGGACTTTCTCCTGTTTTGTCACTCAATATGCACTAAGGAGATACAATGACAAAACACTAGACAGCACTCACTTGTTGTTGTCTGTTTTAAGGAGACTGGGCAGCCCACTCTCCACCAGTAAATTATTTGTTTTGATGACAGTTACATTGAGGAGTACGAGTGATGGGCATAAAAGTTTTGTGAAGTTGCCCTAAATTATTTTGCACAACCATTTGGCTGCTGTTAAACATTTTATCACATGCTGGGCATATAAGGACATAAGAACCAAAATAACATGACACATTGTCAATATACTGCTCATTTACATCAATTACAAACCTTCATCAAAGAAAGCATACAAAGATTTCAATGCACCAGTCATCAATTTGTCAGCGCACATCAGATTGTGTTCTTGCAAGCATCTGCTCTCACTGGGAGTACAGCAGCTGGAGGGAGCGGTGAGGGAGTGTGTTTCCTCAGTGCAAACCAGGCATATACAAAACGAAACAAGAAGACAATACATATTTTTCACTGAGTACTTGCTTTATGTAGCAGGGAGGTTTTCTGCTCTTACATAAATTAATTGAATGGTTTACCGAACGTAGATACAAATGTACCCATTGCAGCAAGTCCTCTATAAGGTGCCATTAAGCCTTTATTTACTGCTGATTGCACATCATGTTTCACATCCCCTGCCATGCTTTCCTTTTCTGACAACAGTATATTCACCTCCGCCGGTCTTACATTTGTAACATCACTCCTGTGCTGCCAGGAGCATCCAAGCAACTTCTGGATCAGTTCAGCTTTATTGTCACTATCTATTTTCTTGTAGATTACTTGCAGAAATCTAGCAGATAATTTGCAGCTTCCTCTTCTGGAAAAATGGAGACAGTTTCTTCTAAATAGTTCAGCTTCCTGAAGGCTGCTCTTCTTCATTCTGCACGCATATTGGTGTCATTAGCATTTTATCAATGACACAACGAGAGAAAGGTCAACTTTTGTGTGAAAATCAATTACCTTTTAACTCTCCTCTACGAGCAGCCATCATCTCCCCTGTGATTGATAATTTGGATTAAATATCAGTATTTAAAAATCCCATTCAGTTTGTCAGTAAGTTGAAAAGTGAAACATGCAAAAGCCTATAATCTGTCTGACATGTATCTTTTCTGTGTACATCTGCATTGCGGCATTAGATGCTGTACCTGCATTTACCTTCATACATTAAACATTTGATCAGCAGCTGTAAACACACAATTTATTCCTTATTTTGACATTTCCTAAACCAGGAAAAAGGACTGCAAATCAGCCATGGCTAGAAGTCCTACTGTATACATCGGTTTCACTTTAATAAGATGTTACAATGCGTACACGTATTGTCCCTGACGAATGAACTGATAAATATAAATCAAATGTCAAGTAGTGTAACCAATGTATTTGTTATATCTGAAATGGCCACCAAGGGAAAAACCTCCCCTTTCCTCTTAGTTTTTTCTCATCCCTCTTTTCTTGTCTCTTTCTCTTTCTTTCAATGCCACTTTCATTTCTTATATTTCACTTTTGACTGTCCACCCCTTAGGTGACTCCATGGGAAACAACAAAGAAATTACACACACACGCACACACGCTAACATGAACTAGTGGGGGCACATGTATAAAATAAGTTATAACATTGCCTTTTTTCCCTACCAAGCTAATGTAGGCACGCAGGGCTCAACCACAGCACGGTGTATTGTAGCCTGTCCCAAGCCTACTGTAGCTAGAATGGCATTGTGTGCTATTGACTGTGATGTTACAGGCCACGGCGCAGGCATCGCAAGGCAAAAGGGAAAAGAGCCTAAGCTGGTCAGCCAGACAAATGAGAAGACCCCTTTCAGCTTTAAATCTCCATGATTATAGAGAGTCCCAGATGCCTCAGCCATGTGCTGAAAGAAACTTCTGATCAAAACTACCAGAGCAGACAGTGTGATGGATGAAGTCTTAACACTCAAAAGTGACCTGTATCTGATTTTTTTGTTCCTATGTGACTCAAATCTGATTTTTTTTATGACAATGTGAACAGCACAAGTCACATTGAATCTCATCTTTTCAAATCAGATTTGGGACACTTTCATAATGTGGATTCACACAGGATGATACAGGCCACATTTAAACAACCAAACAAAACAAATCTGATCTGACCAAAAATCAGAATTGAGCATTATGGCCTGTAGTGTGAACGCAGCCTCAGAGACTCCTAGGGAAGTTTGGACAAAGACATTTTCAAATACTGCAACATATGTCTGCACACTTGTACAGTCCATTTTACTTTTCTGAGACTTTTTGTGTTACACTTTAGTTACATTTTCTTCTGTACCAACATCTGTAGAGACCCAAACAAAAGCCTGCCAAGTCAAAATAAAATTAATTTCCCTTAGCTTTTAGTGCTGGTCCTTATTTAAAAGGATTTTTTCTTCGGACGCCTGACTTACACTGAAAGCAAACTGGAATATATCATTAAATCTATCATCCATAGCTGTTCTCTCTAAGCTTTTCATTCTTAATTTGCACTTTTAACTGTTTACTTTTTTTAAAGTGACTAGGAAGCACAGGTATGCCTTGATCAAGAAAGCTTTGCAGCTGAGTAAAAGCTAAAACAGATGACTATTTGTGATTGTCACCTCTCAGGCTAACTGGAATGAATATCCCAGCACCCATCATCAGCAACAAAAACTGGCTGCGGCTGCATTTCGTGACAGAGAGCAGCCACCGCCACAAAGGCTTCAGGGCCCAGTATCAAGGTAAGACAAGATTACTTCATTTGCACAACCTAATAGAGGGCATCCCACTTGAATGAAAATGGGATCATTGTAGGAATAACACACTGTAATTACAAAACATGTTTTTGATCTTTGTTAACTGAATATTAAACAGTTTGATTAATACCCCCTCCGTAGAGGGCATGAAGGCCTTTCTGCTTCAAACCATTGACTTCAAAGGGCCTTGTTAATCAAAATGTGAGAGATAAGTACCGTATATACTTTCCACCTTATAAAAACTCAGCTCTTGGAGCTCAATAATCCATTACCCTGACATTGTTCTTTGGCATGACTGTAAAGTCAAAGTATGTGCTGCATATACTATAACATTGAGGCTTAAAGCCTGGCCCCAAGCCAGATATGAAACCTGCAACTTCACCATAAACGGCTCTATAAAAACTTTCAGTAACATGCATGTGTGGCGACTCTCTGGCGTCTAAATAACGACATAAAATCAATTGCTCTACATTTCTCATCTATTGCAGAGGATCGTTGTGCGGCAGTAAAGCATTTTTTAAACGCATTTGTTATGTATGATGTAAAGGGCAGATGTTTTTTAAAGAAAAGACAGGCACTTAGGGGCTTATTGTGCAGTTTCATTTTGAGCCTTATCTGGTCACTGAATAGATTCACATCAAAATGATGTTTAAAAACAGGTTGAATTTACAAGTTGACCTATTGTTCAAGATCAGAGGAGCGCCATTGTCTTGATGTTTCTAAATTCAAATGGCCTTGTTTTGCTTGGTTCATTGTTAATTGCTTTTGGCTATTGTGTTGGTAATTCAAAGTTATGACAGCTGCTTGCATCACCTGGCTTTGTGTGCAATATGGCCCCTGCTGTGTTTAATTAGACTGTCTTAATAAGTAATATTGCAGTCCTTAGGCTTCTCTTTGATTCTGCTTAGTTTCCCCTACAAGCTTTAACCATTAAATCTGCTCTGACCAATCAATTCCCATCCACTGTTTAATATGTCTGCGTTATATAAACAAACAAACAAACATGAGAAACTAATTTAGCTTTTATATAACCGGGAGGGCATCCCTTAGGCAGGGATCAGAGCAGTTGGACTCATTTATTTTGGAAAAGGATGTTCACCAGACGCAATTATATTTTGATGTTCTTCATAGGACCAGTATTATCCAGAGAAAGAAAACACTTGTACTGTATCTTCTCACATCTAATACTGTAACTTCTTTTATCTAATGAACTCTCTCTATTGCTCTCGACCAGTGAAAAGCTCTGGAGAGCTTAAATCCAGAGGGGTAAAATTATTACCAGGAAAGGACAACACTAACAAACTGTCTTTGAGTAAGTCTTTTATTTTTCTTATGCAACTGTTTTTATTGTTTTTTGTTTATGTAGGGCTGGCGTTCTGGTGTTGGTTTCTTCCATGCCTCCTTTTTTGCTGCATCCTTCAGTGAAGGGATTAAGCTACAGTACTAGATTCTGCAGAAGTGCAGTCCCCTTTTCTTTCTGATGACCTATTTCACCTGATGTCCTAGACTCCATGTCCTGACACAAAAGACCTGCGCTAGATCAGGGCTTGTTATGTATATGGCAGCAACAAATGCTAAATTCCGTCAGTCAGTCGGCCAGAATCCTCTTATTCTGTATTATTTGAGCAATACATTAGAATGAATTATGTTCATGCACTGTGTGATCTACACACAGCAGTAGTCAAGGTTGAGTGACCACTCACTTGTCAGATGATTTGTGTACACTTCAGGCTGAAGTGAATGCGTTTTAATTGCTTGCGGAGCTCCGTCATTAACATAAATCTGAAACACAATTCCCTCTAACTCCACCCTGTGCTAAACGCTTCAGCGACAACAGGTTGTAATCTTTATTACCTTACGTGTGGTAGATTTTGCATCGCATAGAGACATGAATAATGCAGAGGGCTGTAATCTCTTCCACCAGACAATACTGTATATCATTTAAGACAAGAAGAGAAGCTTCATATGCCCTGTGGATTCATTGCATATAATTGAACCCATAACTGTGTTATAACCCGCAACAATTAACTTCAAAGCTAATGAACTTCCTGAAGGAAGTCAAAGAAGGGAAGGAATGCGCGTAAAAACAGAAGGGTCTTTGTGTGTACGGGCGGGTGGGATGTCTTATTGCAAACATTAAAACAAACTTAAACAATAATTATGATACTACATATTTAATGAATTTCATTTCATGTGAATGCAGCCTTTGATTTACAGTTTATAATGCGAGGGAGAGATGAGCTTGTTAAAAGTCAGAGCACAAATAAAATATTTAATTATTTTCCTCCTTCCAATCCGAGTCTTTACATTCCTACTGCAGTAAAGGATATACTCCTAAGATATCTGCAAGGCTTTATCTTATGTTTTTAAACTATCATTATGTATGGAGAGGCTCACTGAGTGATTATTGTAGCTGTTGGAATTGATAGTTGGAGGTTATATAATCCTCTTAGTACCTATTGGACCCAGATATATTTCTCTCTATGTTGTGTAGCTCAGGTAAGAGAGTTGCATTTACCCTTGGCACTCCCTTTGATATCACAAAACACGAGTGTGTATTCACAACAGCGCTGCCAAATAACTGGCAGTTGGAAGTCTCTGACATTGAGAGATGAGGTCAATTTGTCTAACTATGTGATCCCTGGCATCACATTCTTTTACCAAACAAAACTACTGAACATCCAACCAGCCTTTTTTTTTTTTTTTTTCACTATTCAAGTGCTTTTCACTGCAGTGGGTGTTCTCTGAAAGTACAAAAGCTTTGACAGTTTAAGTGTCTCTCACAGCACTTTTGGTCCTTCTATTTCTCACTCAGTGAATGAAGGAGGAATCAAACAGGTGTCTAATTACTGCCCTGACCCAGGGGAGCCGGAGAATGGCAAACGGATCGGCTCTGACTTCAGGTGAGTTTGTGCTTCAGCAGCTGGAGTGACGGAGTTCAGATTAATATAGAAGAGAGATACAGAGGACAGGCTCCACATACAAGTATCAGGTTGTATCAAGTGAACAACCTGTGTGCAGACAAGTCCAGCTCAAGACTTTAATGGTTAACATGCATCAGCTTTGAAACTCTCTTAAATTACCATAATAAATCAAATATTTGATGGAAAAGATTTTTGCAGACAGTTGTTGTTTTTTCCTCAACAGTTAAATCCACTTTAAGGTTCATCAGAAGAGAGAATATTTGTATTTGTCCATGTCAATATACACCCTCTATGCCTAAAAGCATTCTCCCCTGGTCTCCATTAGCTTTATACTTCATGTATAGCATTCATATGTAGGGCTGGGAATCTTTGGGTGTCTCACGATTCGATTCAGAATCGATTTTCAATTCAAAACGATTCTGGATTCATGGATTCAAAGTCTAATGTTGATTTAGTACATACATCAGGATGAATTTCTTGCTGCTCCATTTGGCATTCAACTGAGTTGAAGAGCTAGCCTTAGCACTTAGCAGGGAGTGACTGACTAGCCAAAGAAAATCGATTTTGGGAAGTTATGAATCTATTTAAAATCTCAGAAGACAAGAATCTTTTTACATAAAACAAGTTTTTTTCCCCACCTCTATTCACATGTGAGCGTTATTGAGATGTTTGTCAATCCATGTGCAAAAAAGACTTCCTATGTGAAAGGGCATCTTTGTAAAATAGTTTTAACTGGGACAGTCGGATTGTGAGGATGGACACTGTAGACACAAATAGCTGGTTGAATGTATTCATTCAACTATATAGAGCACACTGTAAACCTGTAATGAATGACATGAATTAAATAATGAATTAGATATTGCACCAGGAGTCATTTTTGGCGAATTGATTGCTTTTTCTTGTGATAATGGTGTTTGTTATCTTCTCAGCATCGGAGCAACTGCTCAATTTACCTGTGATGAAGACCATGTGCTGCAGGGTTCCAAAACGATTACCTGCCAGCGCGTAGCCGAAGTCTTCGCTGCTTGGAGCGACCACAGACCCGTCTGCAAGGGTGAGCGAGGCTTCTGGAGAGCTAATAAAACAGTTTGATTAAGGCAGTGCCTCTGGATACGGGCTCTATGCAGATAGAGGAAAGTTCATTTCTGTTAATTATGTATGAAAGCCTCTGCTGCAGCACTGTGCTTTTCCATTCCAAAAGGCTTTGGATGTTTTTCTATGTTTCATAATACCTGAAGCACCTTTTAGAATTTGATTAATGGAAATGCAGCTAATAGACCTTCTCTCTACTTGTGCAAACACCATATTGCCTTTTTTGTCATATTACAATGCAGGAGTTATTGTACTGCTGTCTCCGCTTATTTATAGTAGATTTACCATACCTGACTTCAAGGTTCTGTAGAGATCATACTAAGTATATAGTATATAAATGTATGTTCTTTTAAATGACCAAGGATATGTTGAATCTGTCTTTAACTTCATGCATAAACATTTTCTTCATGTTTACCTCTGTTGCAGTGAAAACATGTGGGTCCAATCTTCAGGGACCCTCTGGGACTTTTACATCTCCTAATTTCCCAATCCAGTATGAAAGTAACTCCCAGTGTGTTTGGATCATCACAGCAAGTGATCCAAACAAGGTAATACAATAGAGTATGAGGTCTTGTGTGACTGTAGTATTCTTGAAACAGACACACCAATAACTCCCATTGGAATCACAAATTATCACGTGACACTGTCTTAGCTAACTCTAACCCTGACACAAAACTACAATCCGTATAACAGAGTACAGTCTTACCTGTTCATATCTGTTTTAAAGCATAAACATTCAGTCACTTCTATGATAAAGTGGGCTGTATATGATAGACTCAAGATGACGGTCTTGGTGAAGTGAAAATAATTACCAGACATAAAAAGAAATGTTTGCCAACACTAATTTCAAAACCATCGGGTAACAATAACTTGACTACCTCATTGTTGTGCATTAGAGAACTCTGTACCTGCAGAGTGCAGCAACTGTTCGGGTATTCCCTTCCTGCAGATGGATTTGTGTATGCATCTATTTTCCAAGGGCTTCGGAAGGTGGGAAAAGGTTACATAGAATATGCATCTATATTGAGTTAAATCCACTGTTACTGTCCCTCATTAATGTACAGAGCTGCAGTGTATCGCATTTCAGTTCTCACTGGACTACCAATTTGACCAATTTCTGTTGGAACAGAGCGATTTGCTTCATTCATCTGGGGTTACAGAAATGGAGAGAAATAATGATTGAATGAGACCAGCTTGTCCCCAAAGTGAAGAGGTCAAAGCTGTTTTCCTAATGGTCATTACTGCTCTCCTACATTCATTCTGGCTCTCTATTGGTATTCTAGAAAGTCATATACACAGGGGTGTCAACTCACAAGGACTGGCAAGTGCCATGGCTTTGCGCCGCCATGCCCTCTCCTAGGCAAACAAGCCAGAGAGTTGGCTCTGAAACTTGTTATTATGCTAATTATGCTTATGCGTGAATTGTAATTGGGCTGTTACACATGGATATTGTGCAGGCATTGTCTTCCCAATGGTTTGAGAAAAGGGATGCTAAGGATGAGTGAACAGCCATCATATGTGTGTCATCAACAGATGTGTCACTCTGTCATTACAATGTCTTTGTATTTCTCACTAATCCTTGTAGACAAAGTGTAGGCTGAGATAATGTGGCTTTATTGTGTACTGTGTCTGAAGTGGACTCACATTTATCTTTAGTGTAAGCTGCTGATGCCAATTTCATCAGTGAATATGTCATCTTCAGTAAAGTTATGTGCACTTGTTGAGGGGAAAAAGATATGACAAAATGACAGCTGACACATAAAGTATATCTCAAGGGTGAACGTGGGCAGGCAATTAAAAATGTTGGACTTCTAAATTTGCCTTGCCGTTATCGGCTCTTAGATTTATACTCTATAGTGATGTGAAAAGATGCAGCTGTCAGCTTCTATTCTTGTTTTGAAGGTAATATGTTGTGTCCTTTGGTTGTGGGAATGTATGAGATGGACAGGCATAATATTACAAAGCCTCAATCGATGAAAATTCAAAGCAAATTATGAGTTGACCTTTTTGTTAACCTCCCTCTTCTCTGGATGCCTTGTTTACTTGAGTTTAAGGGGGCTGCTTTTGCATACAGTTCATAAAAGTACCAGCAAGGTTTTTTAGTGCATTGTATCATTGAACATGTTGTATTCTTTCCTCAGCCTCACATGAGGTTTTCTGCACATTAACTTGCCTCTTACAGTTAAGCTGTCTTAAGAAACAGCCTCTACAGAAATGAGCAACATGAATTTCCTATAAATGAGGTGGTGGCTTATTTGGTAATAAAACTTGAGATTCAATTGTTACTGCTCTTCAGTTTAACAGAGTTTGGCTCCTATAAATACATGCCATGAAGAAGATTGACTTACAGGATAAGTCTCAGGGGGCAGATAGTTGGGCTGTCAGACATTTACTTTTTTTATATTGATAAAAATCAATAATACACTGCAGACAGAGGAGTCCTTTTAGATGACA
Source organism: Tautogolabrus adspersus (assembly GCA_020745685.1). Lineage (NCBI taxonomy): Eukaryota > Metazoa > Chordata > Actinopteri > Labriformes > Labridae > Tautogolabrus > Tautogolabrus adspersus. Next base: position 19,380,559 of record CM036542.1, on the reverse strand, counting down.
TCATATGTATGTACTCAAATGTTGACAGAACTGGTAAGTATTTGTGATGCTCAGAAGTGACATGTTTTATATTACAGGTGATCCAGATCAACTTCGAAGAGTTTGACCTTGAAATTGGATATGATTCACTAACAATCGGAGATGGAGGGGAAGTTGGTGATTCTAAAACAATAATACAAGTGTAAGTACTACATATAAGACTTGATATTGTGCTATCATATTGCTTATGCAGGCTGGTTCAATGTACTTCTTTTAGATAATGTCGTGAAGCCAAGAAAACTTTGAAATTATACGATGACTTCTCCATTTACAAACAAGCTTGCTCACGATAATGCGTCACTGTATACAGAAAAGACCACATTCTCTTATTGTTGGAAACCATTTTTGAAATGACAGTGTGTGTTGTGATGATGTTTGAGATCTGGCTTTGGGAACAATGGGGACTTTTTTGTTTGCTCTGTCTGTGCAGGTTGACTGGAAGCTTTGTTCCAGACCTGATTGTCAGCATGTCCCATCAGATGTGGCTTCATCTCCAGTCTGATGAGAGTGTGGGTTCCATCGGCTTCAAGATCAACTACAAAGGTACACAGACTTAGAGCAATGATACTAGTGCATGTCTGAATTCATGTCTGTGTCTGTGGGTTTTGTTCAGTGAAGGAACGACTCCATCCTCCTGTCTGTCTTTCTGTCTGTCCTTCTATCTGTCCATCTCTCACTCTCTTCTCTGTCTTTCTATTAAAAAGACTTCCTTAACCAGGCTCTCAGCCTGTTCACCTGGACCTTTATAGATAAAGTTAAAGGAAAAAAAGTAGCTCAAAGTACCTGGCTTGACTTAATCCTACTATTTTCCCCTCGTTCCCCTCTTTCCATCCCTCTTTCCTTCCTCCCCTCCTCCCCAGAAATTGACAAAGAGAGTTGTGGTGACCCTGGCACACCTCTCTACGGCTTCCAGGAGGGTAGTGGATTTTTAAACGGGAATGTTCTGCGCTTCGAGTGCCAGTTTGGATTCGAGCTCATCGGGGAGAGGATGATAACCTGCCAGAACAACAATCAGTGGTCGGCTAATATCCCCATCTGCATATGTGAGTCTGATACATGCTATTTTTCACGACAGAAAATGAAGAATTACTTATGTGCTTGGAAAGTTCACAATGACACTAAGCTATCAGAGGATTAATTACAGTGTTGCTAAATGCCCATGCAGTGAATTGTGGGTAAACAGAAATAGACGTACAGTAAAGGGGGAAATTGGTAGCACACGGTTGCTTTTTTTATTTGTGGGTTCAGTAAAAAGTGAAGAAGGTAGGGTTTACAATGTAAATATATACAAAGACTATTGGAAAGGAAAAACTTTTATAACTATACTGTCTTCCTTCTCTGAGCTTCACTATGGCTCACATATACCCATAACAAGAAGCTTTGGTTTCTTTAGCTGAACTGAGTCCATAGGGACAGTGTGCAGTGTTCCTCTGCACCTATACTGTTGTATGGCTGTATTTTTTTTTACACTTCTCTGCTCCATCCCTCTTACAGTTTCATGTTTCTCTAACTACTCAGCACCCATGGGAGCAGTGCTATGTTGTGATTGCTGAGCTAGTTATACAGTGCTGACATTGTTCTATATTTTGTGCCTGATCCTGTCATGGCAGAATCCACAGTGTAGACAGTCATATGACCAGTGAAAGTTGCTGTACAACAAATTGCCTCAGCTGGCGAAGTTTATAATAATTTCTAATGTTTCTTACCGCCCTTTATCACACAGTCCCCTGCTTCTCTAACTTCACCGCTCCAATGGGGACGGTTTTGTCTCCCGACTACCCAGAGGGCTACGGAAACAACCTCAACTGCGTGTGGCTGATTATCTCTGAGCCTGGCACCAGAATCCACCTGGCCTTCAACGACTTTGACCTGGAGCCTCCTTATGACTTCCTCACTATCAAAGATGGGGATCAGTCGGGTGCCACAATACTGGGGCGCTTCTCAGGGGCCGAAGTTCCATCTCACTTGACGTCTAACAGCAACGTGCTGCAGCTGGAGTTTCAGGCTGATCACTCTATGTCTGGGAGAGGGTTCAACATCACGTATAGCAGTAAGAGACTGTTGAATCATTTTATTTTATAACATCATATCATGCTAAAAATGTAGAAACAACGATTGCATGAACAGCTCCCTTTTTTTTAACTAAAAATTGAATGAGAAAAATGGATCATGTAGAGTAAAATACAAACTAAACAGTAAGTGACAACGTGTATTCGTACCCTCTAGTGCTGCTTAAACTAAGTAAAAATGTTCCCTCAGGGAAGCTTAAGTGCCTTAGTGCATGCAGTTCCTTATACCTCATTGCCTAAAACAAGGCCACCGTAATTCTTTTTCTCCTGGCAGAGTCACAGCAAGCTCCAAAGACAAAGGCTGTTGTCACCCTCAGGTGTACAGAACAGACCTCTGTTAGGTTTTTTTTCTCTCCTATGGACAGCTACATCCATTTCCCTTATCTACCTCTTTCTCAAAGACCACATTTCTCATTCACACAGGACCGTTTGTCACCAGATCTTGTTCTCTTTCTTCTCATTACAAGCATTTGGGCGTAATGAGTGCCCTGACCCTGGCATACCGTTGAATGCCAAGCGCTTTGGGGATAATTTCCAGCTGGGAAGCTCCATCTCAGTGGTTTGTGAGGAGGGCTTTATCAAGACGCAGGGGGCCGACACCATCACATGCCATCTGGAGGAAGGCAAAGTTATGTGGAGCGGACTCATCCCCAAATGTGAAGGTACTCAAATAAATGAGCTAATCATTGTGATGATGTTGGTGGACAGATATGTCAGCTATAGAATTAGAAAGAGAAAATAAGAGAGGGAATCTTGTTTAAAAAACTGAGTGGGTTATATGGAACAGTCAGTTCACCCAAACTGGGTTGCTTTTATCTCGTATTATTTTCAGGTTTTTGTGTAAGCTAAGCCCTATGGTGACTCATCCTATATTTATTTTCTTTTAGTGTTTTTTATGTGCGTATAAAAAGATTACTGTGTGATATCATCTTTAAAAAAAACAACTTTTATAGGTCTATTTTTCTCCTCTTTCTCTTCTCTCTATTTATAACACTAACTTATCTTTTTCCTCTCCATCCCTCCCACCATCCTCCACCTCTCTGCTCCACCAGCTCCTTGCGGGGGCCACTACTCTGGGCCGTCAGGTGTCATCCTGTCCCCGGGGTGGCCAGGCTACTACAAAGACTCCCTGAGTTGTGAGTGGGTCATTGAGGCTGAGCCGGGAACCTCCATCAAGATCAGCTTTGACAGGTTTGTATGACAAATGCAACAACTCAGCCGTGAACCATAGATACACACTCTGACACACTCACACAAAGACAACCATATGAGACACAATCCTGTGTAAGTGTGTATACACACATACTACCATATCACAGTAAATGTGGGTAATGCTTTACTTATTTAATAACAGACACAGATTTTGTTAGCATATAAATACACATAACGTGTGAAATCCGCACTGTACATGTACAACAACACAGAAGGTGTACCCTTAGCCCTGGGAGCTTTTGTGTTAGTAATAGAAAGTCAGAGGAGGTGGAGCGCAATCCTGGACCTAGTTTCCAAAAATGTTGAAAGCCTCAAGTAATTCTTTATCCCGCTGACTGGCTTTCTCTCAATTCCTCTGAGAACTGCAATGAAAATAAAGACAAAGTCTGGCCTTCAGATCTTTATTACGAACCATTCAAAAGAAACCATAAATGTTGATATTTTATATCAATGTTCTTCAGTGCAGACACGCTCCTTTGTAAAGGTACAAAGAATGACTCTACCTGCATGAAAATGTCAAAACCTTTTGCCCATATTTCTTTAAATTAGTCAAACGTTTCCTTTGCCCAGTTTAAGCAGTTGATTGTGGCACTTTGAGGTATTTTAGAAAATATGATTCTTGTTTTTTCGTTGCTGAAAATATCTTAAGGTAACATTAAGTCAACATTATTGATATTAATAGAAATGTTTGCTGATTTGCTGGTTTGATGATGTAGCACCCTAAGGTTATCAATACAGTGTCAGATTTCAAAGAAACATATCGATCTTATTCTATTGCAATAATTGGAACACTTGCTGTGCAAGCAACCTTATCTCATTTATCTCCCCACAATAAGACAGTTTGTTTTCTCTGCAGGCACAACAGGTTGAATGGCTTCAATCTGTCTCATCGGTCAGAACAGTTTTGTTTTGTATACTATGCAACTCACTCACTCTGCTTCTTTTACCTTTAAGGTTTCAAACTGAGCTCAGTTATGACTTCCTGGAAGTGCATGATGGTCCCAACTTACTGTCTCCTCTGGTTGGCTCGTTTAATGGAACCCAAGTCCCCCAGTTTCTCTTCAGCAGCGGTAACTTTCTCTATCTGCTCTTCACCACTGACAACAGTCGATCAAACAGTGGCTTCAAGATCTTCTACGAAGGTGAGAGTACACCACTATTTCCTGCATGCACAGCAAAAGATTACACAGGCTAGGTGATGAATGTAAAGGTTTTAAGGATGTTTCACAAATATTCATGGTAGTTTTCACATTATTTTCCAAAAAATGAGATCTCTGAAATAAAAGGGGAAAAAGAGACGAAAGACCAAGGATGCAAAAGACCAAAATAAAAAGGTCTGCCTATCTTTAAATATGTGAAATTGCATAACTATATGTCTAAAACAAATGAAGGTGAGTATGTGTTTCAGGTGAATTGCACTACAAGAGCACCCGTTCGATGAGTGTTTTGAAACAAAAGGAGAAATAATTCATATTAGTAAAAATGTAGGAGTGGGACTACAAAGTTTTAAACATTACTTACTTTAGAGGGAGACCAAGGTCAACTGTGCTATTGAAAGTTGCCACTAATGGGAATTTTTAAGAAAACCTCACATGATTATTTCAGCCTAGCAGTGGTTTGAAAACCACATGTTTTGCAAGACACTAGCCTCGTTTACATGGAGAGCATATTTACAATATTTACCCGAATAAGATAATATTCTGAATAAGCTACTGCCATGAAAACCCCAAACCTAAAGATGTAACAAGAATGTTACATCTTCAACATTTTCAAAGCTCATACGAGACAAAATGTTTTTGTACATTACAGCAAACTTGTTTTTGACGGGAACATTTCTTATGTTTGATTTTTTTCCGGAATAAGGTCAATAGTCAGATTATTGCTGTCCATGTAAACGTGACTATTGTTGGCGGGGGTCAAAAAGCATAACTTCAATACAAAGTCTGCTGTTTACCTTTATCAGTCCTGATCTTTAATGCTTAGTTTGCCCTTAAAACATCAACCAGCAGTGATTGTAGGTGGCAGATATTTCAATACAATTGTGTCAAGGCCATGAATAGCTCTTACTCCCAGTCCCCAGATTCACTTTTACCATCCTAACAGAAGGATCTGTCCACAGATGCAACAGTGGCACCACGTTTAAAGATGTAAGTTTGAGGGGGGAAGGTTTCCTTCAAGTGCAAATGATATGAGGGCATGGGACGGGAACTACTAGCATTTAGAGTTATATAATTAATCGAGTAACTACCGTCTGGGGAAAATCATCTGCTCTCAAGGGAGTTCAGTTGTTATCATTCTATTTTCTTTCCACATCATTACTCGTGAAATAATACTCTTTGAAAAATCTAGTAGAAAAATAATTTGGACGCATTGTGATCTATTTTCACGATTGTTTGCACTGGCACCATTACCCTTGTCAGTCAGATGTGATTCATAAGACAGAGTTTGTGATTATGTCTGTATTATTGACTGAAAGCAGACCACAAGTGCCTTTGTCTTATTATGTTTTTCTCTCAAGTGCATTTCTCTTTAGTTGATGAGGCTATCGAAAAGCAATAACAGTAAGATCATATTAGCTTCTTCCATTGCAATTTAGGGCATATCTTATTGCTGAAATGCTTCAGGGAAACCCAGCCTAGTTCATTTGTAAAATTGGTCTTGCAAGTGGGGCTGTAGTGAATTAATCTTTGTATAAACTGAAGCATGGAAACACTGCTCCATGTCCTCTGTATCAAATGGATACAATCAAGTAAATGCCCACATATTCCAAGCATCATTTCTGGAATTTCCTATTTTTTCCCACTTTTGCATCATTTTTCCCCCAGCTTTGATCAATGAGTGCTCTACTTGTTTAAAAGTGCGTTTGCTTTCTAAAAATATCAAGTATTACTCAAGGAGAGCTCGACACGTTTTCTACAGAGGCATGGCTGTACAAAAGAAGAAACATTAGTCTTGGATGTTTTACAGGTTGTTAATGTTTATGACCTTAATCTTTGGTTTACTAACCAGAAGCATACTGTGTTACACCGTTAACTGTGTCATTTCTGTTGATAATTCTGTACCACATGGCCTAAAGTATATTCTGTTAGCCATGAAGTACAACTACAATTCTTCAGACAAATATACTACAGTGGGTTATTGAACTTTTTCAGGCTGCACTTTCTGTGAGTGTGTGTCCCCAGTGCTGTTTGACTCGACAGTGGGTGCAGTTTAACATAAATTTCACATTGTGTGTGGTACCTTTGAAGGCACTTCATGCTGTGCTCACAGTCACTGATGCCAGAAAACCCAAAATGAACTGAATCGATTTGCTAACATATAAAAGACATTTTACCGGGTCAAGCACCTGGAAACTAAGACGCCTCCTGAAAGAGTAGTGATGATAGCTTGGTTCACATTGCTGCTCTTCATCTGTTCTGTATTAGCAGCACTCTATTGGCTGCTCTTATAGATACTCTGAAAACATCACAGATAACATGTTTCATTGACAGAAAGACCACAGCCATTTCCTCTGCTTTTTATGTTCTTATATAGAAAAAAGCTAAAGAAACAAGTGTCCTGATAATGCTAAATGCTAGCTTAGAACAGACTACCTCCTGATGACCTGATAACTGCTTACACCACTGTTGTCAGTTAACGTCTAAAATATGCATAATTTTAGTGCATCAAAAGCAGCCCCACTCGGAGGGCATCCAGACAGCAGTCCTTGAAATCACAGGGAAAACAGGGTTATCTCTTTGCAGCTGGCAGCCCTGAAGATTAAAAAGGAGCTGGCACTTCTGTGCAAACAGCTAATTCTGAGAGAAAAACTGCAGGACATAAATGTTATCACGAACCCCAGAATTGCGTGTGGAACAGGAGCAAGTATATTTGTTCAGTTTCACTAAGGTCATTAATTCTCTTTACCCTATGACACTACTGGCTTGTCCTGTTCCTCACCACTGAGAACATTGACCTCCTACAATCAACCTGACTTAAATACAACTTTAAAAGCGTGAAGATGAAACATTTTTAATGCAAGAGGCAACAACAACGCCATCAGGTTATTCAGAGAGAAACTGTCATCTTTTCTTCATTGTGTTTCATTCAAAAACATCCTTTGCCACTGCCAGAAATGTGTTACTCTGTTCTGTGCAGTGTCTTTTGTTCATTGAGGAAACATAGTTTTTAGTTTAAATAAAATTCAAAGTGAATCCCTTTTGAGAGACTTATGTTCTTTATTATGAATGTGAACCCTGACCCATCATTGTTGTGCTGATTGTAAAAAAAAAGGTTTTGTAAGAACATTTTGTACAAAAGTGGCCCTCAAATGTTAATTTTTGCTCAAATTGAATGAGCAGTTCATGTTTCATGAATGCTGTCTGACCCTGTTAAACCTCTGTTACTCAAAAGGTATATTTAATTTGCATAATAACAAGCAGACCCCCTCTATCCTATAAGAGATGAACAACGTTTGAAAAGCTGCATAAGAGAATATAAAATACATACAAGATGCACAATATTGTTAGACTCTCTACATAGTCTTTATGGTTATTATTTTCAGTATCCGTCACATAGGTTAGCTCATAAAGTAGACCTTACATAACGTTTGTGAAGAACATGAATTCATATAAAAATCGAATTTAACGTTTTTTCTCTAAACATAAACAAGTAATCACTGTTTAATTGGATTTCTCTAGTGGTCACGTTGGACACGTACTCCTGTATGGATCCTGGTATTCCAGTGAATGGTGCACGGTTGAGCCATGACCTGTCAATCGGCTCCACGGTGTCCTTTCAGTGCGAACTGGGCTACAGGCTGAGCCATGAGGAGCCTCTGGTTTGTGAGAAAAACCACTTCTGGAGCCACCCACTGCCCACCTGTGATGGTGAGTACACAAATGTTACATTTGTTTTACAATGTATTCCAGCACAGGCGTCACTCACACCCAGAAATGCATGATGCAACATTTTTGTTTTGAGAAAAATGCAAATCCTTTAATACTGGTTATATACCACTTTGGTTAAATTATTGTTAGACAGCATAATGATGTGATCCTTTTGAAAATGACAGGTACATACAAAGACCAACCTTTTGCCCTTTAATCATTCTAACATATATGTATAGTGTCACATAAAAGATATTAATTCACCCAGTAATGACTCAAATTTAAAAGTTGAAATGTATGCAGCAATATAAAAAATCATAAGGATATCATTATTTGGAGAAAACGGCCTCAAATAGGAGGTAAAGATTGTTGCTTAAAGTGAGTAGGTTTCTTCATAGATTGTTCTTAAAGTAACAAGGTTCTTACACCAGCTATGTTGCATCTTTTCCTAAACAAATACTGCATCAACACAAGAACATTCATGGCCTTGTTGGCAAAGGTAAAAACGACACTAGTATATGTGGCTGAGTAGCCCACAGCAGATCTGACTAACCAAACAGACGCTTGTCAGTTTGCTTTTCATTCAACTAGAATACCTTGTCCTCGTGAACAAATAACTTGGGGTGTTATGAATCATGTAATACTGAAGACATATTATACTCAACTTCAAAGTATGAAGGTTCATCAGGTTCCTGATAGTTTTTCTAACTCTCATCATCTCTTGGCTGTGTTCGCACATTTTGGCTCTTTGTGCAGCTCGAAAGCACACTCAAGGACAACGGGGGCAATTATTGCAGCTGGGTAAAAACCAGAAGTGATGTGTACTAGTCACAGATCACTCAGTGCAAAGAATGAAACGAGTTAAAACACATGCAATGGTCAGCGGAGAGCTCCATATCGTGTCATGTTATACTTCTTCAGCCCCTGCTTGAAAAAATCATGTCATGTCTTGGAGACTTCTTGCCAAGGTGTGTGCCAAACTGGTGCCAAACGCCTTGGCTCTGTGCCTATGAAGCCTCTAAAGTAGATCGTTTGCCGAGCATGCTCATCCACTTTTAATGACTTTATGTAATTTCGGTTCATTAATAAAATATGCAATATAATTTTGTTGGTGGGTAAGGATCCATGCCTTGATGTGTTGTGCTCGTTGGAGGGCCCAAGGGTGGAAGGAGAGAGGATAAGAGGGTAGTGGGTGTGTTCAGCTGTGGAGCCTCAGGCATCCCAGTGATCCTCCAAAACATCTTCTGACATTCAGAACTTTAAAAATATGTGCATGCACTAAAGTTCTACTTCTAATATTTGTAAGCGATCGCTATTTTGAGGAAGGCATCTGAGAATTTTGAACACACACACACACACACACACACACACACACACACACACACACACACACACACACACACACACACACACACACACACGCACACACACACACACACACACACACACACACACAAACACACACACACACAAACACACACACACACACACACACACAAAAGCACACACACACACACACACACACACACACACACACACACACAAAAGCACACACATACACTTCAGGAAAGTAGGTAAAAAAAACACAGCTTGTCAGATTTGATAAAAGCTTTATTTAAAAAGCAGTGCCCTTTATGGGAAATGACCTTTTTAGTTGAAACACAATGACAGCATGAGAAAACGGTTGCTGGTTTGAACAATATCCAATTAGACGAGTTAACCTTCAGACGGATTCAGCATTAACCTCCGGGTCCTCAGCAGCCAATCAGTGCAGAGATTTATCTTATAAACTACTTCTGATGAGATAAGCAGCTTTCTGGTTTTATTGTACATCACAATTGTCACACATGAGCTGAGGGTCTAATAAACTGAGGTGGCAACACTCCCATCACCTTAACGGTGGCCAGCTAACACAGTGGTCAGCTACTGGATTATCCTTGAGCTGTCACTGAAAAGTAGTTGTATGCATCACTGAGGTGATTGTCTCCATTAAGAAGAAATTCAAACTCACTTTAAAACCACAATCAAAATAAACCAACATACCGTAATCTGTTGAATATGCTCATGTCGGAATACAAGCGTATCGGCTTAATGTGCTTTCAATTCACAAGAGCTGATAGTGCTTTTCAGTTGTAGATACCATAGGAAAGAGAAAATATGGATGGATAGCTGAAATAATGAATAATTGATTGTGCTGGCAGTAGGACAGGTTTGAAGGGAGTGAGAGAAGAAAAAAACCTTGTGTTGGCAGAATTACAGGTACTCGTAAAAATAGCAGGACGGGATGTAATATGTCTTGAATGCATTATTCATTTAAATAACTCCTTTGTCTGCAGGTGAAGGATTTATTGGTTCATTTACAATCTTCTTTTTTTCCTGCAACAGTTATCAGTCATTATCTCGTCTTTCTGTTCAGCATCGTGTGGAGGGGATATCACGGGACCTGCAGGAATCATCTTATCGCCTGGCTATCCGGAGCTGTATCCTAACTCGTTGAACTGTACGTGGACGGTAGAAGTGAGCCATGGAAAAGGTAAGAAACATAATCATTCCTCTCCTAACCCCAAAAATGTACAAACAATTCACACTCTGTAACACATTTTCTTTAGGATGAGGAACTCTTAAACAAAAGAAATGTTCATTCAAAAAAGCAAAATGTTTTCAGTCACATGCAACACCATAGTAACAGCACCTTTAGTTGTATCGTCCTCATCATAGTCATACCCTCAGTAGTCCTGACATTTGCCCAATTATAAACCATTAATTAACATGACATCCCTTTACCATGGATTCTAAGAACATTACAGGGATTTATGATTATAAAATTAGCATGTACAGCATATTTAACTTGAGTGAAGATCATTTTAATTCACTGACTTTAGTCAACTCTGGCAACTGGCCAGAATGATACTCAGAGGGAGATCACCTTTTGAAAAAATGAACTGTGTGCTTCCCTTTTTAAAGGAGGTTGTGGTATCTGGGAATTCAGTTACATGTGCCATTCTTTATCAGCACTTCTCACTTACTTAAGCTTTTTAAGCTGAGCTTGTACAGTATTAAAATATTCCTCACTTTGATAACGTTTACACTGTTAGAAAGATATTTCATTTGGTCCTTTTTTACACATTTAATCACTAGCTTAAACCTTTCTCTGGTTCACCTGCTAAGAGATGACTGCTATCTCAGTTTTATTCACATATTATTTTTCATTAAATGAGTTTAATTTCCTTATCACAGCCCTTACAGTCAGCGTTCTGATCACAAACCAGTTTGTTGAGACATTCCTGCTCATTTGAAAAGTAAACTGAGCTTGTCTTAGTGCCCTTGCACTTAGCTGTAACATCCCCTATTTACCATCGTGTTTCTTGTTATTCCTCTCAGCTCAGTACAGTGCAGCAACAATAGATTCACTAAGTCCACCTCAATGTAAGCCACATATTTCTTGATTTAAGTGCATGGTTTGCATTATTAAACTTTTTCTTTATATTAAATTATTTTTTTGTCATAACACTAACCTCACAGCAGATTCCCATAGACAGCATTCTCAGGTTCATTTCTTACATAACTCCTAATATTGTTATCATTCATTAAAGGAAAAATGACCTCAAACCTCAAACTACTGAACCAACTGAAATTATGAAAAGTTCAAAGAGTTGACTGACCAAATGCATCACTAAGTTTAACAAAGTGATAAACAGATAGTGTGGAGCAATTAGCATCTCATGTACTCTCATATAAAAGGTGTAACTTGTGAAAGGAAGGATGACACTGACCTCACTTACAACCTCATGACCTGTTGGACTATTTTTTAAATAATATGAGAGAAGCAAAAATAACAAGCCTTTACAAATCTGCTGCCTTTCTTACTGTTATGTTTCAGCCTAAAGAATGCTTTTTAGAAAGGCAGCTAGCTGTTAGCTGCACTTCCATGAAGACGTCTGTTTAGAGACATTTATTAAAGCTTAATCTCTGTTACACCGGCTGCCAATTGCCTCTTTGACTGTATTAAGGCTACATCATTCTGCACCCTTAGCCACTCCCTTTATTTTTAGGACAAATCTGTACAGAGACATTTCCTTTGATACACTAAGCTAAACTTTCTGATCAGCTACATCTTTATGAAGGTATAAAATAATCTTCATAGTGTTGAGGTTCAAAGAACAATTGTTTCCTTACCGGACAATGGGAAGTTTAAACTCTTAGAGGCTTCTCCTAAACTAAGTCCTCTTTTGAGTACCTACATGGTTGGGTTAATAAGTCAACTCAAACTATACTTTAGTAAACTGCACTCGTGTCCAACATAACAAAGATTTAGTTTATTCTGTGTCATCAAATATTTCTCTGTTCTACCTGAAATACGGGTAAAGTCTCTACTCTGATTCAGAAATGTACAAGTTCTCGCTGTGTATGTGAAAACAGTTTGTGAATCTTTTGGGTAACTTTTTATCTTGTTACTGTTGACCGCGAGACAAATTAATCTTTGGGGATAGTAGCAATGTAACTTTGCTACTTAATTATCCGCCTTCATTATCTACTATATTAAAAAATGTGATGTTCCATCAGCCCACTCTTGGGATGGCTCTTTATTAATTGATCATTTGCCTTTACCCTCTGTAATATAATTACTGCTTAAAGGGGCCCAATCAATCATTTCATTTGTTATTTATATCAAAGCCATTTGGGACTTTAGCTTTCAAGTGAGCAACACATTGTGGAGGATATTATACAGTCATATTTGTCCAGATTCAACAGATGGCACTAAAATGGCAGCACTTATTGTACTGAAAAGCAGCCAACTGGCCATCATGTATGGAATAAAGATGTTCTCAGTGGGTCTGAGTTTGAGTGTAAAAACATAGAAGCAGGGTGTACAGAGTCAGATCGTGTTTTGAAACCTTAAAATAGAATAACAGTCTGCTGACAAAAAATGTAAATCATTTAATAATATTTTTAGAAAGACAGAGTAATACAAAATAAAGTGTTTCTTTTTTAGGTTAGATCTCTGTTCTACTTACTTTACAATTCAAAACAGATCTGTATCTTTTATGTGTGTCCCTTCAGATCTAAGATCGTCACTTGTTCACTGTTTCGGATATGATAATTAAGTAGGATTCACATTTGTATGCTCATATCAGAGCTGCGGCCCAGATTAAAGCATTTTATCATTTAATGAATAGAAAATGTGTTGTGTCAAGGAGGTTTCAGAGATTTACATTTGTAATAAATGTAGTCTTTCTTAATTGGTTCAGTGACATTGGAAAAATTAGGATGAAATTTGGAATTAAAGCAGACATAATCAGTCAGAGGGAGTTGCCTTATATCTCAGTCTGTGTCCTACAAAATAAACAGCCAATCCAGTTATTAACCTTATGGGTCAGTGTTAACATGAAATGTCAAAATGAATGCATAATGCATATTCTGGCCAAAGCTTTTTCCACGTCTCTATCAGTGGTCTTTGTATTTTCCAGGGAAACTTCTAACATCTGCCTTTCTTATTTTCTCCTTTAAGGTGTTCAATTCACTTTTCACACTTTCCACCTCGAGGATCACCATGACTACCTTCTGATAACAGAAAACGGCAGCTTTGCCCAGCCGCTGGCTCGACTCACCGGCTCAGAGAGGCCTGCACCGGTAAATGCTGGCCTGTACGGGAACTTCAAGGCCCAGCTACGCTTCATTTCTGACTTCTCTATATCGCTACAGGGATTCAATATCTCCTTCTCAGGTAAGATTGCATACGAGGAGCTATCTGTTGAAGGCAGGATGGGAACAGTATTTGTACTGTAGGTGTGTGGACAGGATGGGAAGAGGAGTTTTTAAACAGGAAAGTGGATGGATGATTTTGTGTAGAAGGCAGATAGGAGGTGGTTGGTTGAGTTGTGAAGTAGAACGGGTAGAAAGCAAAAGAGAAAGACACTGTGACAGACAGACCGACAGACAGACAGACCCTTCAGTAATGAGTTCAAAAGAGCTAAGCCTCTCTAAAGCGTGCATAAAGAAACATGTGAGAAGTGATTTGATGCTCAGAATGGGAGGAGGCTTAAGGTGGCCCATGTCTCAGGCTGTGCGGATCAGAGAAGGATAATTAAGAGACAAGGAGGTCACGCAGGTAGCGGGTGTTCGACCGTGATGGGAATGATCATTAAAGCGTCCCATGTGGGTCAGTATCCTCAAGACTGTGGAGACACAGGGGGAAGGGGAGTTTATGGAAATAATAGGCCCCCCATGCAGGGACCAAGGACTGGAGAAGTAGAGAGAGAGAGGTTGTGATGGAGGCTTAGGACTGGAGATGAGAGAGAGAGATGAGACAGATGGTGATAATGAGTGAGCAGGGTTGATGGAGAGGGCGGAGAGAGACAGAGGGGAGAGAGAGAGAGAGAGAGTCAGAGAGAGAGAGAGTCAGATAAGGTAAAGCAGGAAAAGTGGTGAGCGAGAAGGTCTGCTTCATGAGCGTTCTGGCTAAATGTTTGCCTGCTGTTTACTGACGTGAAGCATAACTTGTGCAGTCATGAATATTCATACATTTCATTAGTGAGTGTGTGTGTGTCTTTGCAAACTGTAATTAGCATCTATAGATTGCCTGATAAGAATTAATTTTCTAACCTTTCATGTCCTTTGATGGAAACGCAGCAATGCTGTTAGGCCACATCCTACAGTAGGGCACTGCTCTACTGTTGGCAGTGTTGAAATCAAAAGGCCTAAATATTTCTGCATTCTGGCAAATACAGAGCGCAAGACGAATGTTGCCAGGAGATGTTTTTATTATCAGGCAGCCTGTGTTGCAACTTCATTTCAAGTGATAAGGCCACCAACAGGCCCATCTGTAAAACTTTTTCAGATTTTAGGAAGCCCATCCTTCATCCAGAAAACCATGGTTTCAAACTTTTGGCATTTATCCTAACCTGATGGAGTGTTCTTGAGCAAAGATGTTCATCGCCCCATGTAGGAAATGGCTTTCTTTGGCTGAACGTGCACTTTAAGTTTCTCTGAAGAGAACAGAAAACAGACTGATTCTTCTCATGGGTATAATCTTAGTATTTGTGCCAGAATAATTTAAGAAGGTAATAGTTAGGTAATGGGTGAAAATACCATTTTGGTTTTAAAATGCAACTTAATATTTCATAACCTATCTTGTTCCCAGAGTACAATCTTGAACCCTGTCAGAATCCTGGGTCGCCTCAGTTCGGCTGGCATACTGGCTCCAAGTTTGGCATCGGTGATTCACTGGCATTCTTCTGCAACACGGGCTATCGTCTACAGGGGGCAAGGGAGATAGTGTGCTTGGGAGGTGGCCGCCGCATGTGGAGTGCCCCTCTGCCAAGGTGTGTGGGTACGTGGTCAGCAGCTTTTTATTCCATTTTTCCTTTGTTTGTGGATGTGTACTGCAGGATTTCCTCTGTTAGCCAATGTCAGGATGTAAATGTTTCTTTCACAAATATAGACTAATTGACATTTAACATCTCAGGGGAATTTGATGTACTAAATTAAACAACAATTAAAAGCTTGGACGTGAGATGATCTAAGCTGCTAGGTTTAAACTATCCTGGAAGATCCTTTTTAACACTGAAAGGCATACAAAGGACAGGTCGGAAAAGAATTTAGGGACAACACCTCAGAAGTTTTTTTTCCCCCAAGAGAAGCTCTATTACAGTGCATGACTTAGACTTTTCAAAGGCTGACTCCAGAGACCTAGTCATTTCATATCCAGGGCCTGGAATCATTTGGACTAGTTCACAACCTGGGATGAGTAAGTGCTTTACATGTTTCTGCACAACCCAGCCTCTGTAACAAGAGTTCACTCTGTTAGTGAAGAACTGCTGTGATGACATCAATTTTACATGATAAAAGTGCTGGGAAACAAACACAAAAACATGTACATAGGCCTTTAAGTGACATCCATTAAATGGTAATGAGTTTTTAATAAGGTTTGCTCCTGTTTCAAAGAAAAAACAAATACATTAAAAAGTTGCCTCACGTGGTACTTGGGATAAATTAACCACGCAGAAGATGCATAGCATGTATGGCTCTCCCTCCCATTTGGACTCTATCATTTTCTCTTTACTTAATGATTTAAAGAGTTCATTTTAAAATGTTATCCTCTTTGGTTTAGTCCTGGCTTGGTGCAGAGAAGCCAGTTGGGCAAATCTTAGATCTGAAGGCTGTAATATGTTTTCACGGGACCTTTAATATTCTTTCCAGTGATTCACAATGTGTCGGTGCCAGATGATAATGATTAACTCAATAGTTAATTAATAAAAGAGATACATGGATGGATCAGCCATAACTATCATCCAAAAAGACACCTTGATTCTAACTTTATCTCTTCAGTAAAATGCGAAGGTTATGCAATGAACAGTCATTTTAGAGTGTTTTTTTAAACCTTGGAGAGTTTGTCTTTACAGCTTCTTTTGTGTAACTGATTGTGTTCTTTGTGTGTGTTTTCTTTCTTTCAGCTGAGTGTGGATCGACAGTCTCCAACAACGAGGGAGTTCTTTTGTCACCAAACTACCCAATGAGCTATGACAACAGCCATGAATGTGTGTACAGCATACAGGTCCAAACAGGGAAAGGCATCAACATCACTGCCAGCACATTTCAACTTGCACAAGGTGACGTCCTCAAGGTAAAGACACAAAGCCGTCGTCCTCTTTGTTGACAGAAAACAGATAATCAGCAAATAAACACAGTTCTTTAGCTAAGAGATAAGTCATCCAGTTTGTGTCATTATTTAATGAATGTTAAAGTAAATGAGGCAGGTCCTCGTGCCTTTTATTATGTACAACATGGGTTACTTGACAGGGGATTACGATGAAGCACCAGGCAGAATGCAGAGTGTTTTGCCTTGAAAGCCAGAGCAAAGGTCAAACAGCAGCAGCATCATCATCCCTTTGGGAAGGAAGGGATTCATTTCTTTGCTCAAGGGCATTTTCACAGTTTTTGTAAGCACCACAGATTGGATGCAAATGACTATGTAGTCGCCTCTTCACAGCTGGAAAGCACTCTTTTTGAGATGCAGATGTCTTGTCTAATGCTTCAATTAGCAAAACACTATAGCCTTCTATCTGTATTTCTACTAATGGAGCTGTGCAGACGGTAATCTCTTGGACTTAGTCATTTTGTGAACATCTGAAATGAGGAAAGACATGCTTAGAGAGATAAATTGACTTGAAAAAAAGGCTAAAACAAAATTAAGAAGACCATTTCTTGTTATTTCACACTGTCAATTCGGGGGGAAATTAGGCATACTACTGGAAATGTGTACTTTGGAATTTTGAAATGGAGCTTTTTAGACAAATATGAAAAAGAGGCGTTGATCGAAAAATATACGGGCTGAAAAAGCAAAAAAGGTGAACTATGTTGAATGTGTTAAACTATGTTTTTGTTTTTTTTATGAACGAAACAGAAAACAATGTACCTCACTCTTTGAAATACAATGTTAATCTCTTTTTAGATTTGACTACTTGTATTTTACTTATTGAGTTGATAATTGTTATTATCATTTTTATTTTTTGTTGACATGAATCTGCTTTGTTAATTCAGCTCTACAGCTGCACAAGATCAAATCAATGGGGAGAATTATGGCCACTGCAATCTCATTTTCACATCCTATTTAGGACATTGGCTTTGCAATAGAGATGCCATATAAAACAGGATATACAGGACTAATAGCTCCATTTAATTGTGGCCCTCTTTCTTGTGCATTAATATTTAATTCTTCATATTATGCTTCTTCTTTATTGAGGGTATTAAATACTCCCAGCAAAGCTCTCCATCATGTTCTTCTCTGTCTCTGATTAGGTGTATGATGGCAAAGACGGAGCAGCCCAACTCCTTGGCACATTCACAGGCACGTTGATGCAAGGTCTGTCCCTTACCAGCACCTCCAACTATATCTGGCTTGAATTTTACTCTGACCAGGAGGCAACGGCAGCAGGGTTCCGGCTCATATACCACAGTAAGTCACATTTCATTTCCCTGGAGGAGGAGGGCCCTAAAGCTTTTCCAATGAGTGAATTTTGCCTCACTTGAGGAGCCAGGCCATTTCAAGTAGCAGAATTTAAAAGAAAATTTTAATTGACCCTCACCCTGCTTCACTGTGTCTTTTGCTGCCAAGGTATCCATTAAGCACAGCATGGTGTTTCTGCGGCATTCCTGCGGGAAAACTGGCATTTTCTATTTCCTCCCTTCGTCCCTTTGCATCTCTCTTTGTGGGTCCTTTTCCCTTTTTTCCCTTTGGCTTCCTATCCTGCAATTAGTGCCCATTCCTGCCTTACTGTACTTTGTTTGAACAGGTGAAACATTGGTGGGAATGTTTGAAATCATTGTGTTTCTGTGTGCGTTAGCAATGAGCATGCATTGTTAATAGTGTGTGTTTTTGCATATAGAATGCGGTAGAGTGTGTTTTCGTATTGAACGTTTGGGTCATTTCTCTAACAGGACCAGTAATAGATGGGTTTCGTTTCTGGCTATGGCTAATTGGCTTGCTGACTGTGTATTGTTGCTAACTGTTTCTAATTTATTACTGTGATGCGAGAATGTTTTGGTGAGACTGCATTTCGCAGTCCAATTTAAAGTGTTTTTGTGTTTCACCTGCAATTGAGCTTTGAATTCTTTTTATCTTGCTGTGGGTTTTTCCAAGTTAGAATTCAGCATAGTTAGTGAGAATGGCAACAGGCCAAGTGCTGTGTTAACTTTAAAAGTACAAAAGCCAAAAAGCTAACTTGCAGTTATGGGGCCCAAAATGGCAATTTTGGCTCTGTGATATTTATACCAAATGTGCCAACAGGTTCAAATAAAAACTTTTAAATGATAGAGTGCAGTTCAGCATTGCTCTTGTTTTGATTTAACATCCTGACAGACATGCAAAAAAATTAAATTAATCATAAATGTGCACTCATTTACAGCTAAATACATTCATCAGCATCTAAATGCAACTACAATTAGTTCAGGAGAAACGATGAGTTAATTACAAGCTGCCGTTTCAGTTACAAAATTACCCGTAATTAAGTAGCGCGTAATTAGTTCAAATTTCTGATTTTTCCAGGGATGTGCACAAGGTAAATGGCATAATGTAAGCCAGCAACCTTTATACATTTTAAAGAGCATCCCTTGCTTTTTCTTTTCAGCTAGAATGAATAGCTTATTCAGTTTGGGAAGGCTTTACCCATGTATGAACAGCATAAGGGCAAAGAGCTGCCATATGAGAAAGTTCTATCTCATCTGAACATGAAATCTGATAATGTTTTCATGACTCTTCTACCAAAAGTGCTGAGGTAATTTTTTAAATGTGAGCAGTAACTGCAGGAGATTTATACTGGGCATGACACTTGTAATACTACCATAACATCTTGCATGGGCATGGAGAAGTGACCATAAATCAACTCTGCAGGGTTTATGTGTGGCCACTGTTGCTGCATAGCAGAACGCTTACATTTAGTACCTGAAGTAGAGGACCAAATCTAGCAGTCAGGGTCAGGTTCAAACATAGTGAGCTTGAGAGTTATGGCACCATTTTCTTGTTGGCGGCTTGTTTATTTTATTTCTTTAGTATTGCCCCAAAGTGTTACAAGTGCGTGACCTTTTTTTCAATCGCTGTGAATGTCCACACTCCATTAACATTTTAATTGTGACCATCTAATCGTCCGCTCTGTCCAAAAAGAGTCTTTTACTGCCAAGTAATATAGTGGGTCTATAGACACGAGCCTCATCTGTGCTCGGTTGGAAATGATTCTCAAAGCTCAATCAATACCTCTTTACCCTGCAGATAGATGGGAATATGGAACTGGTTTACTGAATGGCTGCTCCCCAATGAACTTTAAATGCTGACAAGCAGTTCTGTGTTTGTATGAGTTCATGCTCTTCATGTTGTAATAGTCAGTCAACTTTTTTTCTCTTTATCCTCCTCCCCTCCTGTGCCTGTTAATCTTTTTCTTCCAGGTTTTGAGCTATCCCACTGTGATGATCCAGGGGTGCCGCAGTTTGGCTTCAAAGTCAGTGACCAGGGTCACTTTGCTGGAAGTGCCATCACGTTCGGCTGCGACCAAGGTTACACCCTGCATGGCAGCGGCATACTTAAGTGCATGACAGGGGACAGAAGGGCATGGGACAACAGCCTGCCATCATGTATAGGTAATTATTTCTTCCTTTGTCTGTTGTCTGTATTTGTCTCGATTTCAGGTTCTGGTCATCATTTTTATTTTTCTTATCCAATTGATCAGCATTATTCTGAAGTCAAGGCATAATTACCCAAGTGTTCGTATCAGATTGAGTGACGAGCGTGATGTACAGTCTTTGCTGTACTTTCATATTCAGAACATGCTGAGGCGGAAAGACTGAGAAATGATAAAGCTATTACCTGCACGCTGCTACAGTCTGGAAGGTGTTGGGAGGCAATGTCTGTTTCCTGATGTCTAGCAGTGATGGATTAGGTTAAAAAATGATTTCCAACTTCCGGACGTGGGCAGAATTGCTCCTTATTCACTTTGTGTTCCGCTGCCTTTTTCAATGAAACATGTATTTTGGCCTTTTTTGCTAAAAGGACTTTGCTCTGGCATATTGGCATTTTTAAAACAATCACATAAAAAGCTAAATCAATCTATTGATCAGCTGTTTAACAGTGCTGGATCAGTAAATGGGCAATATTGACAGTGAGCTAGTATCTGGGAGCTGAATGTTAAATGGCATTTCAAGCCCTTTCCACTGAGAAACATCCTGGCTCCTGTCAAGGGCTTTTACATTTGCCCAGTGTTATTATACTGACTAACCCAATTGCCTACCACTGTGGCAGTCTAATGCAATTTTCCTATTAATTAAGTGCTGTTTGTTCTGTAATACAGATAGCAGGAGGATAACCAGGAGAGAGACAACATAGATTGGATGATGAGATATTCCTTCAGGCATTAACATTTGTAGCAGTGTCCTCCCTGCAGTGCAAAGCCCAGTCTATTTATTCTCAGGACACAATCTTTTTTTAAAGTTAATTAATGACATCATTAGGAGGCATACTTACAGACAAAACAAGTTTTGCATCCGTGAGTATCTCTGCTCAGGCAGGAAGTCCTTGTCGCAGTCCCATTATCGGTAAAAAAAAAGGAAAATTGTTCATTTTCAGCAGAGCTTACACTGTTGCTCATCTCATTAGTCCTCATTGTAGGCTCTGAGCCACACTGAACTTGGGCTCTGACAGCCCCCCCCCCCCCTTTTTACCATACTGTACGAGTGTTCCTTGTGTGTGCATGTGTCTCCATTTCCTCTTGAGTGAGATTTCATTTTTGGGAGTTTTCATGTATTTCGTGTTCTTCTGTTTGTGTGCATGCAGCTGAGTGTGGGGGCAGTTTTAAGGGGGAGTCTACAGGGCGTATCCTCTCTCCCGGGTACCCCTTCCCCTACGACAACAACCTGAGATGCACCTGGACCATTGAGGTGAACTCTGGCAACATAGTCAGGTAACACAAGTTTCAATTATCATTGTGTTTTCTAACTTTTTAAAAAGCAATAGAATTAAGAACATTTAAATTAAGATTTGCAATGATTTATCAAAGTATGCTAATTTTACTGAGCATCATTACTCACGATAGAAGTCGGTGAAACAGAGTAATACATATAGCTGGGTCTTAAATTACAAGTCTTAGTAACTAGTATGTAATGAATACATTCAAATCAACAAAAGCAAGGTTGGACACTTGGATGATTTATGTGACGAAACTAAGGGGCCTTTGATTGGTGCCATCCTAGAAATCACAGTTTATACACAAGGAATCTGCCTTAAGCTGAATGGATCTGATCTGATTTTAAATACTTCTGAAATGAACTGAGGTCATGCTTAGTTGACCTGACTTTTAAAATCCTAACGATCAAAACATCCCAAAAATATTTTCACGAGACGTTGTTAAACTCAGTTAAGATCTTAAACATGAAAAAAATTCTCCTCTAAAGCTCTATGTCATCAAGAGAAACAGCCGACAGCAGCAGCTTCTTTTACAATGATTGGGAGAGGGACTCTGTAGACATGTGACAGCACCCAGGGGAATGTTCTTGGGACATGAAGGCTTTTTTTTGCGGTTGTGAGCGCCCAGCGTTGCTGTGAAATAAAAGCTGTTTGGGCTTAGAGGTCGAAGTAAACATGGTATGATTTCATAAAGTCAGCCACAAGTTCTTTGTCGGAAGAGCTGCTCCAGGCCATCTCTTGATGAGAATGTAGATAAGTCCGTGCTTTCGTCTTTCTTGCTTTGGAAAAAATTGATTAATGATACCAAATCTCAACTGACGTGCCCAAAAGCATGAGCACCCTGTGTCTGGATTGATCGCTCCTTTGAACACAATTTAATCTTACAAAGTTCAGCATCCTTTGCTAGCCTTCCTGAGAACATTAGTTTTTGTTAGAATTATGACGCAAAGGAGTATGATTGAATAAACCACCATACAATCTGAGCTCATCCGTGAGCTTTGTTCAAACGGAGACAAGCTCATTTTAAATGCAAAGAAATAAACAGACTCAATTAAACTAAAGCCAAACCGGGCCAAAGTAACAATTATGTGTTCAACTCTCCCAGTCTTCAGTTTCTAGCATTTGACACAGAGGCTTCCCACGACATCTTGAAGGTGTGGGATGGGCCTCCTGAGAACGAGATGTCTCTGAGGGAGGTGAGCGGCTCTCTGCTGCCCGAGGGGATCCACTCCACTCTCAACACTGTAACCATTCAGTTTGAGACTGACTTTTATATCACCAAGTCAGGCTTTGCCATTGACTTCTCCAGTGAGTATGTCTTTCTAAATATTCTGTGTGCTGTATGCATACATTTGTATTCTCTGTTATAGAGGGAACAGTGTTGAAAAACATCTGGCATTAAATTCAGTTTATATGAATGTAAAGGTCCAGGTTTTCTAATCATGTGTAGTTATCTGAAGGGATTTTTGTAAACCTCTGTTTAGATGAAATGTTATTGGACCTTTCTAAGAGGTGACAGCACACTTGAGTGTTATTACAGCTGAGTAAGAAAGGACTTGGTTAAAAGTCAATTCTACTTTTAACGCTGATTGATATCAAGTCACAGGACTTAATTAAAGTTTTTTCTGTAATCAACCGTGTGTCAATGAGTAGTAAAACTCCCAGGTATTTCACAGTTGGCTTTCATTAGTCTCTTGTGCAAGGTTTGCTGCTTTTAATATTAATGCAGTCGACATGTTCTGCTGATGAGTAGTTTCAGAAAACCAAACACATGAGTACAGCAGTTCCATAACACCTCATGCATGCCATTTATGATGAATTTGTAAATGTTTTCGTTTTCCTTCAAGTACACTGGCATGGCAGCATAATGTAGAAATCAATTATCTGAATTCACCACACTGTTTTGATGTTGGAATCCACTTGGAAGCTGTATAGTAATATATGCAGTTTGCCTAAGGCTAGTGGTTTTCTGAACCAAAAGGCTGGTTGTGTTAAGTGAACTTTTGCAAATCTCCTTCGATGAGTGGTAGAGTCTTGTGCATAGAACTAAGGCTTAGAAATATATTTGGAGGATAACAGTATATGCCAGGTTTGAAGCTGTATGTGGTACAATTTGATTTTAGATAACTTTAGAATATGATGTAAATTTGAGTGCCAAGTTACTCAAAAATTACAGGAAAGAGTACGAGCAACACAAAGGAGCATCAAGTTGAAATATAGAAACAAAGTGTATGATCACGATGTAGTGATTGAGGGTTAAATGCTACTTAATAGTACAGCAAATAGAATAGCAACGGAAATACGATAAGTAACAAAAGAAAGCAGAGTAGAAAGGTAATGACATTATATTGAAAGGAACAGTTATACTGGCAGTCATAAAGAGGTATATGTGGTATATGTTCATAACTCTACACACAAACTGTCCTCAGAGGAATATGTGGTCCCTGGAACACTGTTTGAAGATAAAATGCTACGCGAGAAGTTATGGTTGTGGGCCCGCAACAGTGAAACTGTAACTCTCCTGGTAGCTTTTTAGCTCCAAACAGTGTTCCAGGGACACATTTTTTTCTTTGAGTAAAGTTTGTGTATTTAGTTCAGAAAATATAGCATGGAATTGTTTCACTTCTCCAACTTTCAAATTTCACTACCAGATCTACATAGTTCACCTTTAATAAGTGTAATGGATCACTAATATTGTATGGACCCTCCTTTGGAAAAGGAATATTGCACATGATATGAAAATGAAAAGTCATGCTCCAACAAAAATGATGCTACGTTTACCATCTATGTTTCATGGATGTAAAATGTTATTGATTGATTATATCACACCCACATGTTGAATGATATATTGTGCTTCTGCCATCTTATATTTATTTTACATGATTTACCTTTAATTTTACAATTTTCAACATTTGTACATGTTGTATTTTGCTAGATGTATTTGTGCAAAAGCACTATCACCAAAAATCTGATATACTTAACTGAGTTAAATCTTTCAATGGAGTCTGTCAAGATGGGAATATTTGTAGAATCCATCAGATTCTAGCTGATCGTTCAGCTGGCTCTGGGCTGCTCCACAGCTGCGCTTTAGGAAACCTGATTAGGAAAACACGGCAGGATTTTGACTGATGTCAGTCTGTAATCTGCTCCATGCTCTAACTCTATTTGAGCTGGAGTTCCAGCCCAACAGCTGTCTACCGTATGATATGAAACTGTGTGTACATCTATGTGTATCTCCTGTGCTTATTGATACTTGGTACTCTGCATGCACATGTTTATGTGACAATCACGTGTGTTTGCCCTTCAGGTTCGCTTGCGACAGCTTGCAGAGATCCAGGTATTCCCATGAACGGCAGTCGCAATGGGGAAGGTCGGGAGCCTGGCGACTCTGTGACCTTCTCTTGTGATCCGGGATATGAATTGCAGGGGGAGAGCAGAATCACCTGCATCCAAGTGGAAAATAGATACTACTGGCAGCCCAGTCCTGCAAGCTGCATCGGTGAGAGAGCAGGAGATAGTATGAGTTAGAGAGGGAAGGGGGGATGCACGGAGGGGACAGAGAGAGGTTTCTGGTATGAAGAAGAGGAGGGGGGGAGTGTAAAGGATCAGAGTGAAAGAGAGATGGTGAGAGGATGAGGGAGAGGGGGAGTTTTTCTATTAACTGGCTGGAGCAGAGACTTTAATTCTCTCACGCTGATGTTTTAAAATATGTGTAGGATAAACAAGACTCTTTGGAAATGTTTGAGTCATTGCCAGCTATTGTGTGGACATACCCACTTCTTCTTCTGTAGCCAGTCAAAGAATGAGTACTACAGTCTCCCAACACATTGTCTTATTAGAGCTTAACGACTAATTACTTTATAATGCAATTAGAAATAACTACACTTAGAAAGTCTAAAGAAACTCTGATTTACTTGAGTCCCTGCCAACTGGTCTTACTGAAGCCTTTTTTGAGATCTTGCAATGCAATTACATGACTCAATGACTCGGCATAATGTTTTGACACCAGAAGGAAGTCTGCATGAGTAAATGTCAGCTGTCCTGACACAGTTAGTGTCACCACATGAATGAAGATGGTAAATGGACTTGAGCTTGTATAGTGCTTTTCTAGTCTTCTGACTACTCAAAGTGCTTTTACACCACATGTCACACCTACCCATTCACACACTGATGGCAGTGGTTGCTATGTAGTGAGACCATCAGAAGTAACTAATCCATTCATATGCATTCATACGCCGCCGACGAAGCAGCGGGAGCAATTCGTGGTTAAGTGTCTTGCCCAAGGACACATCAGACATGTTGCTGCAGGAGCTGGGGATCGAACGGTTGAGAGACCACGACTCTACCAACTGAGCCACAGCCACATAATACACTCATCAGTGTGGTACTCACACCTCTATGTAGTGATCTGTAACAGCTAGATTAGTATTTTGTTGGGCCATAAGTTACAGAACAAAGACTATCCTCTGGCATACAGAGGCATTAAAGCACTGAAACTTAAGCTATTCAGTTTCCGTAAATCCTAGAGCACAAAAGGGCTTTCTAATTTATTTTAGTTTGACTCTTAGATTGTGTTAAAACCTTGGTATGTCCATGTATTTTAGTGTCATGTTTGCTTGTTTTCCGTATTTATTGTATTTTATGACCTGAGATGTGCAACTACACTCTGTGCACAGCTGACTTGTCAAGCTTCAAATAAAATGTTTAACGACTGCACCAGAAATAATAAAAAAATCTAGTAGCAAGATCCGCTGCCTTGGTAAGACAAGTGACCAAAAACTTGCTCTTTTGATCATTATGTAGCGGAGTAATAGCATAGTCTTTCTAATACCCCCTTTTTGGCCTATTTCACTGCAGTACTTGATGGTTGTTGCTGATAGAGGTTCACAAAGGTCATTGTATTGGGCTCAATTATATTTAATGACCTACAGATGCTCATTCCGTACCCGTCTCAAACTGAACTCGGCTCAGTCCTAAATGTTTGCAGGAGGTCAGGCACAGTTAAAGATTCTTTTAGTCATGATTGTGTGCATGTTTCTTATTCACATTGTTTCCCACCTTTTTTGTCTCTCAAGCTCCATGTGGTGGAAATGTGACTGGATCTTCAGGATTCATCCTCTCTCCTAACTACCCACACCCCTACCCGCACAGCAAAGACTGTGACTGGCTTATTGCTGTCCACTCTGACTATGTCATTTCCTTGGCTTTCATCAGGTAATTTCAGCTTCAACAGTGTCTATTTTACTTTCTTCATTTGGTTTCAGTTAAAACATCAAACAGGAAAACCCTGACTGTCCTCAATGTTGGATAAAATGTGAAACTACTGGCTTGTGTTGTCGCACTTGCATAATATACATTGGAAAGAACAGTGGTTTGATACTTTTTTTAACAGTTTATCAAAACAATTGTTACAAAAAAATTCATAACCTGATTGGTTTTGCAACATACTGTATTAACAGTGGTTCTTGTAAAGGATTCTGGAGGAAAAGAGAAAACAAATGTGTTGTCATTTCAGTATGTTGAAGGTTTCCCTACACCTGTGGTGTTTGTAACGTAGCTGAAACAGAGTTGAGTCAGTCTTTAGTGGATGCAATTCGGCTTAAGTTCTGATGTGGAATTGCTTGCTTTCTGCAGTGGAACCAGCTATAACATCATAGTATTGACCAAAGTTGGCCATGTGTGCTAAGCACAGGGCCTGAGTTTGAGTCCAGGTGTGTTGGGAGATAGAGGGAGGCAGCAGTCCTTCTTCAAACACCCAGAAGGCAGGCATTTCTGCCACTAGGCTGAAATGTGGTGAAACAAGATTTCTGGATGTATGCAGTACCGGTATATTGAAGGCAGAACTTGGATATGAGTGCAACTAATTTATAAGGTTGAGTGATACTCAAAGTAAGCTTTACATTACTAACTGCAGTCTTAGCATGTGGCAGCAATACTGGAAAAGGAAACTCACAGATATCCCTGAGGGCACTTTTCATGGGTAGAGGCACTCTTGACTGTTGAGTTACATTTTTAATGTTATTTCATGAAGGGGTTGAAAAGAGCAGTGGTCTTTTTGCATTCCCACCCACATTCCCTCCCCTCGAGGTGTGGAGAGAAACTCACCATGTTTCTGTTTCAACTGTGTCCTTCAAAACAAACATGTAATAGAGTTAGCACAATGCGGCTTTGTCTCCCGGGGATGCCAAATGAAAGGATGGAGTTATGATTTAAAATTGGAGTTGCCTTGATCCAACTCAAATGCAATTATCTGCAAGCTATTTACATTTTTGTCATAAACCACGCTCATTATTTTGAAAACAAAGTTGCTCTCTCTCTCACTGCGGCATGTGATTTGATATACAGCACTACAATATGAAGCGATCTTTTCACACTGCATTGCCATTGCCGTCTGGGAAGATTTTGTACCAGCGCAGTGTCACAACAATTTAATCTCTTCTCACCTCTTTGGGGAGATATCTTTTTTTATCTCTTTGTCTGGAGATGCAAAACAAATCGCCTGGCATGACTCACTTCTAGCACTGCGGTACACACTTATTTTGAAACCCTAATGCATTCAAAATCTCATACAATCTGGTGGTTCAGACCTGGCAACATAATACTGTTTTATCTCTTATTTGTCTGTTTCTTTCACATGTCACAGCTTCAGTATTGAGCCCAACTATGATTTCTTGTACATCTACGATGGGCCAGACAGCACGTCTCACCTGATTGGCAGCTTCCAGGACAGTAAACTTCCTGAGAAGATTGAGAGCACTTCCAACTTCATGTACCTGGCATTTCGCAGTGATGGCTCTGTGAGCTACACCGGCTTCCATTTGGAATACAAAGGTACTCTGAAGGGGGGCCTCTATAAGCATGCTGATGCAGTATGTTTTTGTTGTAGCAGGGTTATGTATTAGGAAAAAAAACATCTTTAAAGTTTGCTGCTGGAGCCTACACACGCATTTCTTGATGCCAGCTTATGTGTATAGCCTTTTCTACATCCTCATCCATTTCCACTTTTTTTTCAATCTAGCTCTTTTAAATGACAGTTTTGTTAAATTCTATACGGCCTTGCAGCCTGTGTAACAGTTTGAATTTGTCTCTGTTTGATTAGAAATGCCTCTCACTTTGGACAGTCACTGTTCTAAAACCTTTGTTTTTTGACTGGCAGCAAAACTGCGGGAGGCGTGTTTTGATCCAGGGAATATGATGAATGGCACCAGAATGGGTACTGACTACAAGCTGGGTTCTATGGTGACATTTCATTGTGAGGCTGGCTACCTGCTGCAGGGCTACTCCACTCTGACGTGTGTCATGGGCAACAGCAAGAGGCCAGAGTGGGATAGAACCAAGCCAAGCTGTCAAGGTGAGAGACAACACTTCCACATTAACAGAATGTCTGGGTAGCAGAGAAGTGAACTCCAGCTGTTTTGTCAATAATTTGATACAATGTGATGCCAGAACTGGGCACTTAAAATAAGTTGAATGCACACACGCATCTCAGTGAATACAAGAAAAGTAAACTCAAAGAAAAATATGTATAATAGATGAGAAACATTTTATTCAGTGCAGTTATATATATATATATATATATATATATATATATATACAGTATATATTTGGAGTGATTATTAGTAAATATAAATAAGAATAGGGGCCACATTGTCCGAATTTTTCATCTAACATAGTCATATACAACTTTAAATAAATTAGGAGCACTCGTCTGGTTAGTCTGTAAAAGAAATGAATAAAAATACATCTAAATCCCTGCAGCATAAGCAGAGTTACAATGAAACCTCATTCTGTGTCATATGTGTGTTTCTTTTTGCTTTTACATATTTGAAAAGCAGGATATCAAGTGTCCTTGTACCTAGCCTTCCAAGTCTATATGTGGAAACTTTCTCATACACCCCAAGATGCCAAATAGGGTTTCTAACAGCTGAAACCTATCGATTCTAAAAGACCAAATATTGCCCTTTGAAGCATTATATTAACAGGTACAAAATCCACCTGTGCACATAGTTTTTCTTGTCATCAAATGATCATCTTATAAATCCACAAAAAAAGTCCTTAAGCCATGGACTGAATATAAGAAGTGAACAAAGACTTGTTAAAGTGAAGCTGTCCCAAATTGAGAAATACAAAGAATGCCTGGCTACCAGTGGTTTCCAAGTCACTACCAAGGCGGTTCACAAACCAATGGGTGACATCAAACCTGCAGTTTCTGCTATTAAAAGCCAAAATAAGAGCTGAAATTAAATGGTAGGTGAAAAAAGAAATAATACATGCATCATGTGCAAAGCCCTGACTTCTGAAGAAGGGAGGCAACCTTTGTTAAAAAGTAAATAAAAGAAACGTATACATGAAAGTATAAAAGCCACAGTGTGTTAACACTGTTTGACTGTCTAGTGTGCAGGATTAGTTTATGTTTCAACTACCTGTTGTTGAATAATGAACAGCTGACACCACAAACAGCTGACATGAACTGTTTGAAAAGAAGTCCATTTCCTAGTTGTAGGCATTGCAGAATTTCCGTTATTGCTAAGAACATAATAAACCCAATGTTTATTTGCAAGGCAAGTCTACAGAGTAGATATTTCATACTTCGTTTTAGTATCTCCATGATCGATGTCAACTAGAGAGGGGAGAAAAGATGTAAGGAGTGTCGAGGTAAATACACAGTGCTCCTCCCTCCAGAAGCATTACACCAATTTTTAATACTACTCAAACGGTTTTATCTGCCAAGGTTGAATTAGAATTCAGCTCTCATTTTCAGCAGTGGGGAACAGAGGCTCCCGCTCCCCCACCAGGGAGCTATTCATTACTTTTACAGTTGGCACCTTTGTAACTTCACTGAACAGCCCTGGGGTTATGTGCTTTGCTAAAAGGTCCATCAGCAACTCTCATTTAGTATTTCTACTAAGAGACCAAATTTGAACTGATAACTTTACAGTCTAAAGGCTAAATGTTATGGCTTCAGCTGCCACAACATATGGTCCGCTCCTGTCCCTCCAAATTATTGAGCAATTAGCTGAAGTTGATCGTATTTCCTATACAAGCAAACTTGCAGTCCACTTTTAAAAAGTTAGTTTTAGCCGAAAAGACTGAATCCTGTTCTATTATTTGCTGCTTAATGGCCAGCAGCAATCACACTTTGATATACATGCTATACTAGTGCCTTTAACTAGGGTCTCTTCTATTGGTCAGTATTTGGTGGCTGTGGCTCAGTCGGTCGTCTTTCAATCAGAAGGTTGACTGCTCCTGAGCGGCATAGCCAGCAGTGTGCGAATGCGTATGGATGTGTTGGTTAATACTGATGGGCACTTTACATAGCATCTTCTGCTGTTAGTGTATGTGTGTGTATGAATAGGTGAATGTTACATGTAGTGTAAAAGCACCTTTTCTTTGTGGTCAGAAGACAGGAGAAATGATAAGTACAGTCTGTTTGCCATTAAGCATTCGTTAGCTTATCAAAGATATAAATACTTAGGAATAAATGCCCACAAGACACAAGGAATTGCAAAACAGATTTGCCAAAGATATGTTTGGGTTGTCTCTATATTTGGATCCCAGCTAATCAATAACTCAATTTAAGTGAGTGAGCATGGGAAGTTTAATGGTATCACTGGGTATGAATCAGTGACTGTACAATGCTCCTATTTTAAAATACCATTAAAAGCATTTTCTCCCTACATTTTAGTATTGGTCCAATACATTCAGTTTATGAGATTTGTCTTATTGTGCTGTGACAGTTCCATTAGCTCTGATGCCGTTCTAAAGGAGTGGATTGAATGACTAAGTCAATATCCTTTAAATGTAAACTGCTGCCTTTTAATTATACAGCATTCACACATTTTAACAAAAGGCCAAATACAACCATCAATAATGAATACAAAATAAAATAGAAATAGATGGCATAGATTTCAAGGATAATCTGACCTGTCTTAAAGTCGAACCTCCTCCATTCTTAAAAAGCAACCTGATTCTCAATAACATCATATATATATAGATTACAGTAATAAGACTTGCTTTTTTTTTAGGGCATCCGGGTTATTCCTACTCATCTGTCTCACTCAGAACACAAAATGATAGGGTTTGCAGTGTGCCCACTTCTCCTACACTCCCCTGTCAGAAAGGAGTCATTAAAGCATATCTTTTCCTCTTGCTGCTGCTTTCACCTGCTGGTGATTGACAGAACAGTATGCCCTCCTTCCCACTAGCAGCAGTCTCATATTCCTCACCCACCACGGCTATGTGGCTCCCATTCTGTCTGACAAATCAGCCTGAATTAGAGTCCCACTTGCTGTCATCACCTATGCTTGATTACATGCCTTTTTCTACTCCAAATACCAAACATGGATTTACTGCTGATCCATCTTTCTACAATAGCGTGTACATTCACTTTTGTTCATCTTCTCCTGTGCTCTGTTCCATGAAACAGCAATGACATGTGCATTGTGTTGGCCACAGGAGGTTCAGAGCAGCTGGTGACAGCTTCCCTCCAACAAATGATTGTGTGTTTGTTTACAGTTGAGGCTCCCCCACCTGATGGCTCAGTCCATGAGATCTTAGACAACTGTGGTAAATAGCCTATTGGCAAATGAAGTACATCATTGACAGCTTAAGATAGAACTCTGAGATGTGCAGGACAGACCACGGCTTATATTGATTAACCAAGTCGCATGTCTTAGGATCTGCTGACACAGTAATGATGATGCAAATAAAGCAAGCATGAAGGGTATACTCTCTGTTTGGAGCTGGTAGTATTCAAACACATGTTGCATCCCCCTTGTGGATGAGTTTTCCATACCTTTCTGTGGCTTCAACATGTTTAACTGCATTGCTGCGTACTATCATGAATGGAAAGGTTTTTTTTTATTCAATTAAAATTGCATTAAAAAAATCCATAAATCTCAAAACCAGAGCAGCTGGATCTGCCATATACACAGTCTTAAAGCCTGTTGTAGTTGAAAGTCGAACCTAAGTTGTTGTTTTTTTGAACATGCTGCTGGGTGATATGGGCTGATTAAAGTCACAGGCATGTGGAACCTTTGTGATTGTGTTTTTTTGTTGATCGATGATGTTTTCACACAGTTTGAAGGTAAAACAAACTTTTTCTCGCTTTTTTCTTTATAGCCCCTTTAGGTTTTGAACCATGAAAACACAACTCTTACCTTTCTGTTCTCTTGCAACTCTCTTTCCCTCAAAAAATGTCCCCAAACTGTCTTTCAAGTTTTAAATTATTTCTTTAAGCCGGCCAAAATTAAATATGTCAGCAGCTGAAGTTTAACTGTGACTTTTGATCTCATTTTGTGATACGAACTGCTTACCTGTGCACTTGTGCCTGTTAAAACAGATTTGCTGATTGTATTTTATTAGCTCATTTCCCCAGGCATTGGTAGGTGGTTGTTTCACGTTTTTTAACCGTGCCTCTCTGTTGCTTTCTCTCCGGTCCCCACAGCTCCCTGTGGAGGTCATTTCACAGGTTCAGAGGGAACTGTGCTGTCCCCAAACTACCCACATA
The DNA here is from genome assembly GCA_020745685.1 of Tautogolabrus adspersus. Lineage (NCBI taxonomy): Eukaryota > Metazoa > Chordata > Actinopteri > Labriformes > Labridae > Tautogolabrus > Tautogolabrus adspersus. The sequence goes on along the minus strand of CM036542.1, from coordinate 19,347,415 downwards.
ATTACACCCGAGGCCAGAGCTGCGTCTATGACATCTTCGTCCCTGGGGACTTTGGTAAGAAATTCCAGCATTATTTTCACAGAGTTGCAGAAATTGTACCTCATAGTGACCTTAATTGCTGCCTATATGTCGGGTCTGGTTCTATAAATATTTTATTTGCAGCATAAAGCAAGAGTAGGAGGCTAAGCGAGATAATTGTTTGTGTTTTCTGTGAGGTTTATGTTAATGATGAGGATAGAGGATTGTCTGTGAAGAAATGCAGGCTTACACTCAAAAGCTGGTCATAGGTGACAGAGTACTGCCACGCTAAATGTTCGGAGTTGCATAATTCATTTCCCTGTTCTGCTTAATTGTTGTTTCATGGATACCAGTGTTAATTTTGATTAGTATGTTTGATGTTTACAGCTATTGACACTCAGGTTAAATGCTTATGTGCTGCTTGATTAAAATTCCATCCTTGTATACTTCATATCTGACAACTTTATTGGCAGAAAATCAAGCCTGTGTTTACTCTCTGGATAGATAAAGGTCAGTGAAAGCCACTGTGATTCCTCACTGTACTGTGTGTCCAATGAAATCACATTGAATCAATACAAACATGTTAGAATTCTATACCAACATACTGTTTTGGGTCTGCTGCATCTCTTGTGGCTGTTTCCTGCTCTCTAGTATGAGTTAGATGCACCCTGAAGAATTGCAGTGTTCTGGCTGCAGCGAGAGGCATGAAAGCACAACTGGATGAAGGAAAAACAAAAATTGATAGTGTTGACATGAAAAATGCTTTGTACCTTAGGTAATGGAGAGGAAGGTCAAGCATGTAGGGCTTTGGGCAATCTGTACGAATGCTCAGTTTATCCAAGCACCTCTGTATATACATAATTCAGCAAAGATCTCTCGAAGACCTTGATGTGCTTCTGCTCAATATGCCATGTTAGTCATAAAGAGCTGCTGGAACCGTAGGCTGAGTTTTTTATTCTATAAAGCCGTCTGCTTATGAAACACAGATTAATCCCCCGTGTGATGATCCAGCCTGACAGTTTACATCCTCTGTTGCCATCTCCCACTGCTCTACTAGATCAGGAACCCACAGGTCTTCTCTCTCTCTCCTTTAAAAAAAAAAAAATATTGCATAAAAATGCAGCCTTTGCTTAAACTGCCTGCAAAAGCTTAATGGACTGTGGAAGTCGCCCAGCAACATTCCCACCTGGGCCTGTGAATTTATTCCAGAGAGTGCAGACACAGAAGCTAAAGAGTCCCACTGATGATGCAGACTGCTGTGGCGTGGCTTGAGGGAAATATATTCTGAGTAGTAACTAACAAAGCACCTGGGATTCACAGCCTGGGTAGAGCAAATTGAAAATGTTGGGACTACAACTCTAGCTACTATGTTGCAGAACATGCTGAATTATCGAAAGCATGCAGCCCTCGTTTGACTTGTTTAAAATGAATCTTTAATATAAAAGCTGAAGCCAGAACTAATAATGCCATCGTAACACAGCATACTGCATGAAGTGAAAAAAACAGCCACCAGAGTGTTTTAATGTGAGCACAGTTGACAAAGCTGACTTTATTTAAATATTTCTTTTATTTCAGTACAGTGAATTTCTCTGAGGAACCAGCCATCAACTTTTTATACAGCACAGTGAATTGCTACCACAATACGACTATTACTTCACTTGTAGTCTGCAGTGCTTACTTGGTCTTTGAGGCACTTGATTATTCATCCAAGTTACTAGTTAAATACATTCATAACGAGTCCATGTTATGTGTAGAGTACTGATTTTTTGTGTCTTTATCTTCCAGAACAGTACAAAGACAAATTCTGTTTTCTCTTTAGCAGTCTGGTATCTGAGTCTGGCCTATAGGCAGTGTGATAGCAGAAATCGCATTTCAGTGTCCGGTGTACACAGGTAATTGAAATTTGTAAGCGCCTAGGGTGGAGCAATCAAACGAGTGTGTTGGTCTGTCCCTCATATGACCGATAGCACACTTTAAGCCTTTGAGATACTGTGTTAACCTGGTTGAACTTGCAGTTGAAGGTCAGCTGGAAATATCATCTCTGGTCCAAAGACCTGAGGGTTTTTTTACACCTGGGTTGGGAGGATGTTGCGGTAATATGTGGATATATGTCCGTTGCTGTCAAGCTGTAGCTACAAGGGCAATCCTTGGTATAAATATACATGATACGGCATGAAATGTTGTAAGCACGCTTGTCTTCTCAGAATGCTGAACAGAGTTGGAAGAGTGTATTTAAAGTGTGCTTTGCTGATTAATTTGATGTCAGTTCGATGCCAGCAGAGTTTGAGTTCTGTTTGCCAGCCGTCAGCTGTTGGTTCATATACTGAAGCTAGGTCTAATTGTTGATTATCATTCAATAGATTTCAAGAGTCTATAATTGTATGGGGCAAGGCTGTTAAAGATGGTTATTATTTTTAAAATAATGAACATGGTTAAAACGTTTTTCAAAGAAAACCGGATGTTGTATTGCAGTGTGGATTGTTGCGATGTGCTCAGTTCATGGGCTGTAGCACAGGAAGAAAAATTGCCCTTTATATAATCATTCCTGCTTTGCCACTTTTGAAAGAGCAAGGCAGTTAGTGATGTTTTTCAGATTTGGATCTCTTAATGCTTGAGCACCTGGCTGACTGGGGAGGTAGTTTAAGTACACTCTGTAAAAGAAAAAAATAAATGTGACAGCAGCATTCTTGTTCTGTGCCTCTACCAAGGCGAGAATTCAGCATTCTTCATTTGTTGTTGTATTTTTGTTTTGTTTTTATGTGGCAGTAGAAACTGGTTGACAACAGGGGCAACCAGATCAAATCAAATGGTTGTCAGTAGTTCAGATCTTGTTGCCTGGGGTGAAGATGTTACTGTCAAGCCTTGCAGTGCAAGTCGTTACCTACAACTTTGATCGTTTAACATTTTTGCATGCATGCATAATGGGTTAAAACTGATGACATAATAGCTATTTTCTTCTTTTGGTTTTGTCATCTGCTGTAGTTTTCCCAGCAGCACAGGTTCACGCTGTGAGTTGAAAGCTTCTCTGACGGGTTGTCAGTGCAGAATATTGTGACAGCTTCAAAGTTTTGGGGATGTTAATACATGGGTTGGTTATTGTTGTGTATTCTGTTCGCTGGTATCATAGTACAGTTTGTATGGATTTACAGTATTCTATCTAAGCTGCTACCTGACTGGATATATGCACACCTCCCTGTACATGCTTATCTTTGAACCACATTTTGCCATGCAGCAGTTTGAACCTTGTATTCCAACACAATGTATGCACATACTAAACACTCATCAATAACATCTTAATGCACCACAGTGTAATCTTGTTCAATTCTGCCTCAAGCGTCACCTCAATCATACAAATACAGTTCTGTCTTCGCACAGGACTCGCTTGTCCTATAAGAAATAAATCCACATTTCTTCTGCTCCTGCCCAGTGCATATATGTTCATATAATACTTTATGCCCTGTATTTCAGTTAATGGTCTTAACAATTAAAATGAAAAAAGTAGGAAGTAAACCACCAGTGCTTACATCACCCTGTGAGTGCAGTTAGTAAAAAGCCTCTATTCATTTGTGAGCCATTATTTTTTTGGTATGGCTCAGCACTCATAGGTATGCTCTCTGCATAGCTTATTTTACTTTGCACCATTCAGATGTCATTAAGGTACAAGTGCATCTGTCTTGCCCTTTAATGTTTAATTATTCTGTCCGAAATAATGGTTGTCGTCATATTTCAAACAACAACTCTGCTACTTTTATAAAGAGATGACTTATTCATGGCACTCAACCTTTGCCTTGGGCACTGCTTGTTAACATACAGATACACACCACCCCACAGGAATTCACTCATGTTTACACCACATCATAGTTAGTATAAAGCTATGATGTGGTGTTTTTCTTACGTTAAAACAGGGAGAGTGAAAGTTAGGATATTATGACATGTTTACACTTGTTAATAGAGAAAAAGAATAAACATATGGACATAAATTCAACTTAGAAAAAATAATAATAAAACCAAACCGTACTGCAAGGAAAAATTGATTTTTTTTGGCCCAACTAAGTGTAGTTTGTATTTTGCCTTGAGGATTTGTTTGTTCTGTGAAGCCTCATTTGTGAATGTTTAATGATTTCAGAGGTGAGCCATATCCCTCCAATTAGCAGGAACCTCCTTTTGATTTCTTGTATAAACAGTATGTTTTTTTCCTAATAAAGATGGTTTTTGCTGTTTGAATCTGATCTTATATGTATTATCTAAAGTGAGATTCGACCGGTTCAACTCCAAATATAAACGTCCCAGCTCATCTTTAAAAATGAACATTAGATCCAAAAGTCTCATCACATGACTTAAGATGAATATGAAAACAAACTCTTAATACGCTGTAAAATAATCCTCTAACTCTGGACATTATTTAAACCAGGTTTCTTAGCAGATCAATAACCATCTTAATATCACACTTCTAAGCTTAGTTAACTTGCAAATTTGCATTTCATGGTTAGGTCTTGCCTCTCACTGGAAGGATTTCCATAACTAGTCGATGGTGAATTAGATTTCATAGACACGACATTCAGTCACCTCTGTTTATCTGCCAAGGGCTTTTATAGCTCCAGTGTATGTGTTTATATAATACTAACAGTGACATATGCATATTGGTTGCCACAGAATATGTCAGGAGGCAAGACAAGAGCCCTGACAGATTGCAGTAATAAATCTGTGCTGTTACAAGATGGACAGAGAACGAGTGAGAAAGAGAGACTGTGGAGACGGCGAGAGGTAAAGGGAGTGAGTCTAACCACGAGAAGCAGGCACATAGATCTTGGCTGAACGCAAAAGTCTCAGAGAGAACAAGTTAGATGGAGAGAGTGATAATGAGTGAGAGAATTATAATGAGCCAGACAGAGGATGAGACGAGAGGGAGAGAGAAGCAGTGCTTGCTGAGAATGATCATAAAAACGTTGACCCTCGGGGCTGATTGTTGACTCATCAGTGATGCTCGCTGGAGAGTTAGATTATGCCCGCAGCCACCTGAGTACATGACTTGCTACATCCCACACAAAAACCGTTATCTTGTGCTTCTGTGTCCACTTAACGTACACACTATCCCCAGTGTGATTAGCCATATATGTACTGTGAACTCTTCTTCTGGCTCCGCTATATTGTAGAAGGTGTTTTTGTGTTGGGCTCAACAGGTACATGTGTCTATGAATGTGTCATTAAAAAGTGTGACCCTTTCCAATATGAGGGTGCCAACTGTTCACATGAATGACTTCACTGTCCTGTGGGTATTCAAGTTGATACGATTGTTGTGCTAGTTCACCCTGAAGACTCTTGTACACTTTTTGAGTTTAAATAAAATGAAAAAATATGATAAAGGCCCAAGCAAAAGATAAAAAACAAGGACAGGAAAAAAGCTCAGCTTAGACTGGAAGTAAAAACCCTTGATACATGTCCTTGCTCTCATCCTCCGCTCCCCCTCGCTCTTGAAGTGGCCAGTACTTACAGCTTTCCATCCATGGACAGGAGTTTCTACCCAAGATAGAAGCCTAATGGACTGGATGCAGCTTGTGCCAAGGTGCAGCCACATACTCCCTGCCAAAACGGGGCTGATGCAATTTCACTGTGATAATGGGTCATTAAAAATATATGTGTCATACAATCCCTCCAGTTTCTGTAAATGAGGCTTGTGTATGCTGTCACAGCCCAGAATCTCAGAAGGCCTATGCCGCCACAAAGCAAAGATGACAGTTAGCTCTTCCATAATTCATAGCCAGAAGGACAAACATATGCTGCCATTTTCCTTACCTTTTGCTGTTGCCTGTGTTGTGAGTGTCTCTAACACCCTATCTGGGCTTTTTGCATGATTTGCCTTTGGGCACATGTAGCTGATGCAGTGGTTATATGCAAATAGGTCTTGCATTAAATTTTAGTTACATAAGTGGAATTTTGAGCAAATTACTTTCTTTAACATGGCCAAATAACAGTTTACTCGACTGTGTGTACCTAAAGAAACTCTTTGTCATCTGTTTTAATCGAAGTTGGTAGTGTAGCTTGACTGACCACGAATGGCCAAGCTAGACTTTGATGGCAGCAGAGAAAAGGGTTCTGAACATATGAGCAGTTTACAGACACAAGTATATGAGTAAAAAAATGTCAGCATAAATGGACCATCACTTGAAATCTTTGACAGAGAAAGCTTGACTTTACCAGAACATTTTGAAAAAAAAAGAAAAGTCTGAATGGAAATGACAGAATTGTTAAAGAATGCTCAACAAATATTAGATTACATTTTTGGGGCGTTTTTGTCTTCATTTACAGGACAGCTAGAGAGTGGCAGGAAATGTAGGGAGGATAGAGTGAGGGGGCATGCATCAAAGGGCCAAGGCTGGGATTCAATTCAAACCCTGATATACAGACTAAGCCAACCCTGACCCCCCACCAAAATGTTCTTGTGTGTGACACTATAAGGCAGACATTAAACCCTAGTGACCTTAATAAAGCCAGGCATTTTGACTTTTCATTGCAGAAAAGTACAAAAAGAACTACAAACATTAATGATGGCACTATGCCATAAAAAGGACAGGCTATAAAAGTTCCTGTGGAAAGAGATGAATTTTCATACAAGCCCTTTGATGAGTCCCTGAGGATCAAATGCTGGGCAGGTAGCTTATCAGAGGAGTAAAAACCTAATAGGAAGCAAGTGTCAGGAGCTGGATACTTTTCAAAGGTCACCTGATGGCAGATGAACTGTATTTTGATGTTAAAAAGAAACATTCAGGAGACATAGACACAGATTGTCACAGGTCGATTAAGATGAATTTGCGAATGATGCAGATATCTTCAACACATCCTGGCTGAGGTCGCCAAGTTGGCCAATCCATAAAGATGTAGAGAAGTGTGACTGAAGCAGTTTTCTTCTGGAATAATCGAAGTTGTTGGACCTACTTGAAAACATCAAGATGTTTATTGCTTGATGTAACACAAAATCCCTTTAAGACCTTTCAGACTGTGGCAAGGGCATAGAGAAAGAGAGAAGACCTGCAGAGGCAGTCAGGTTTCACTGATTAGCTTCCACATGATACCTAAGAACTAGAGCCTCTTATCTCACCTTAATACTCCATTTTAGATCAAAACTGAGCAAAAACTGCTTTATCAACAAGGAGAATTGATGTGCTGGCAAGAGTATAATTTAAATCCAATAATACCACTACTGTATGTTAACACATAGTCTTAGCACCTTGAATTTTTAATTCCAAGTCTAGTATTTCATCAGGACAGCAGTGTCATATGTGATGAATAAAACATGTTTTTCTGTGAGCCTCGTCACTTGAAGATGTTTTTGGAAGGACTGTTCCCTTGCTTAGGTAATGGTTTCTTTTTAGCTTGCAGTTGCCTCACCTCACTGGAGGTTTGTCTCTGTGATAAGTGGGACACTGAAATCATAAGTCAAATTGGTTTGGAACAAATTGTGAAGGACTGACTTCTGACTCAGTGGTGCAGACATTTTTCAACTAACATTGTCTTGGTGATTCATAGCTTTTGATATTCCATATATCTACAATATCAGGAAAAATATATGGTCATCCACCTGTCTAATGCTATGTGCTGGATTAACACATTTTAAGTTAATACTTACAGTATTATGTTATGCTGAGTTTTTTATGTGTTGAGTGAATAAAATAAATAAATATCTGTCCTGTCGGAGGGTAACAGTGATAATATCTACGTCCGGATATAGATGACTCAAAATAACACTATTGTAAAAATCATAACCTTCAAACAATCTAAAAGAAGACTGATTTGTTACCATTTAATTAATAACATGAACTTTTTAAGACATGTCCTTTCATTCAACATCTCAACCTCTTGAAGCAGATATAACCCAACAGTATTTTTCTTTTACAACCAGTGTACGTGTAAGCAAGATTACACATAAAGAAGTCGTCGACAATACATGATGGAAACTTTTCTTCCTGCCAAGTGTACACCACTTATATTATAATCGATCAACTACACACAAGTGATCCAGTTGGCCATTCTCATTCATTCTGCAGAAGACAGATCAAATAGCAGAGGGAGGACAGACAGGGAGAGAGTGAGAGAGCCTCTCTCTAAGATTATGCCGTTTTTCTTCCCCTGCTGTATTGTAATGATCCTATCTGCAGCACATGTCCTTGTTTTTGACAGGGGAAGCACTCCATCCCAAAAGCAGAGGATGATAAAGAAGTGAGATGGAAACTAAAAAGAGCAGACAAAGTCATTAATTTCCTGTATTCCCACTGGGAAAAAACATCTTTCCATAAGGAGGTACATTGTAGAAAAAAAATGAAAAGTTGGAAGTTAAAAAAGCTATAGCATACACACTAGTCAGTCCGACTTTTCTGCTTGAAAGTGTTAGACTTGATTGATAATCCCCATGTTATCGGGGATGGAGGACATTGAATAAAACTCCCTCATAAAAAGTACAAAAACATGCTTTAAGGAGGAATCAGGAATATTAGAGAAAAGACAGACTGCAAAAATACCAGCAATGAACCTGTTTGATGCTGTCACAATGCCCCTCTTCAAAAAACAGGTATTTTCCTCTATAAACAATTTTTCTTAGAAAAGTTTATATAAAAGTATTATATTATTGCATGTGAAAGATGTGGACAATCACAGCTTTGTCCAGTGTGCTGTCGTTGCTGTCAAACTAAGCAAAGTGTCACATGTATTTGTTCACTAAATGTTTAAGCCATTCATACTGAACATTAAGAATAAATAAGCATGTCAGATCTAATTTTAAGCATGAATCCAACACGGTAAATCATAGAATAAGCACTTTTAATGTAAACATGTTTTCATTGATGAAGAACAATAAGAAAACCAGGCACAGAAAATGAAGTATTCTGTGGAATTGTTTTGCCTGCTTCACACGCTACAGCTGGTTTCTTGTAGTGTATCAGCGTGAAGTTGCTTTTTCGGCACACATTACTCCTTTAATGCCGTCTGTGCACTATTCAGACACCGCAACATACTTAGACACTGTTACTGACCAGGTGCATCCATTCATTGCCACAGTCTACACTTTTACAAATGGATACTTTAAAACAGCCGTGTCAAAAAAAGCACTCATCACCCCAAAATGGTTCCAGGAACATGACAGTGATCTTAATTTACTTCACTTCCCTGCACTTCCTCCAGGTCCCTGCCCAGAAGAGCCCCTTTGAGATGTGGCGCCAAGGGATTTTTCACAGTGTGAATGTGCTGGAAAATAGCTGCAGGAAGTGTGTGTATTGAGTCAGAATGAACCAAGAAGTGGGGATCCAACACTTTGCTGAATAAATTCCTTCAAGAGTTTGGGCTCTTTTGAAGCACAAGATTCTTGTGCAACTCTTACGAGTTATATTTTTCAAAGTGAAGTGAATAATGAAGTGTTGACTGCATGTGAGTGTGCTCTTATTGCAACACCTTCATTATCTTTAAATTACTCTAGTGTATGACCCCCAGGAGTGATTACTTAAATCACATGATTAATTTAAATAGTCCCCTGCACCCATTAATATGTGATAGAAGCCGCTAAGGACAGTAGAAGCACCACAGCCTCTTAACACTTTTTTCAAAATGACTGCGTTTGTAATCACACTACAGTGGAACAAACTGTAATTGTTTATTTTTGCGTTATTTTAGTCTAGCAGGCAGTGCTGTATGATATACAGAAATGCACTAAAGTTTTGATCTAATACTCAGAGGTATACCGTTAAGGCGTCTTAACTGATTACAGATAAATCACAGTGAAGATGAAGGCATGAACATTTGTCCGTTGTCCTATTGCATTGTGTAACAGCACCATGACTAGGCCCAGAGGACAAAAGATTCATCATAGCCCTGCATAAATTAGGTAACAAGTTTACAATGATTTATTGACTTAATATCTCGTGATTACAGCAAAGGAGCAGATTGGAGTCATGCATGGCTGGCTTTGGATTAGAGGCAGAAATGAGGGACACTGTACTTGTGCTAGTGTGTATGTACTGTATGTGCCAATGCATAAGGTTTGTGTGTGCGTGTTGTCACCAAGCAGGGGGGGTGCAACCACAACATAGCACGCTGTTGGTATGCTAATACGACAGCAGTGAGCTGTCCCTAAGGGTAGAATCATCTCTTATTCAGGCCCTGGCTGAGCCATAGGCATTCTCACTATCCCGTAGTTGAAGAAACAGGTCTGCCTGTGCTGCTTCCATGTGAAAACACCTTATAATGTGTGTACATGATTGTGTATGCATATGGATTTTTCTTTTTATTCTTTTTTAATCGCTTGGCAGAGTTTTTGGGTTGTTTCTTTGCTTGCTTTGTGTGTTCCATTAGTTCTGTATCGGACAGAAGTACCTTTACTATAAGAACACATGTGATGTTACACATACTGTACCACCATGTCCTACGTCTGGAGCCTACGTCATGTTTTCAGTCCTGTCATTTATTCAACTGGTGGTCCAGTGGAACCATCTCTTGGGACATAAGTTTCAACATATTCTGAAGTGACTTTTAGGGGCTGTTGAATCTCTTTTTTTTTTTTTACTCAACCTCTCATTCCCTCTTGCTGTGGCTGTTTTAGTTATGTGACCTATATCGATTTTACAGTGGTGTTCTATGAGATAGCATGCCAGAGAAGATTCGTACAGCTACAAAGTGGAGATGACAGGATGCTGCTCCATAATTCATAGCCAGAAGGACAAACATATGCTGCCATTTTTTTTACCTTTAGCAATTCCCTCTTTTACCACTGTTTTTTTTTTTCACCTTTCAGGTGGGCCTTGTGTGTTTCTGCCTTAAGGCATGAGGAGGAAGCTAAAACGTTTGTGAAGGCTATAACTGGTCATAAGACACCTTGTCTTTTATTTAGCTGTTCGTTTGAAGTCCACTCTTCTCAATGTGAAGGATTTAATGAACAAGTTTAGCGTTTCTTTATTTCTATCTTATTTGTACATGAGATCTCTATCTGTGACTCTCACAATCACACAAGATCTGCAGTGATGATTTTTTATTACATCCTTTTCCATTGTTCTTTACATGCAGCTGGCTGGTATCAATTAGGGTTGGGAATCACAGGGTTACTCGAAAAACGTGAGATACTCTCACGATCAGGCGCGCAGGAAGACATTTTGAGAAGGGGGGGCTGCAAACTGAATCTTAAGTGTCACTTTACTACTGTGTTTTAAGCACAGCCAGCAAAGGGGCTCAATAGCAACGTAGGTCTTTGCAACAGGCTATAGCAACAATACTTGCGACCACTCACTACGCTAATCGCAATGCTCAACACAAGCGCGTGCGTACACACACACACACACACACACACACACACACACACACACACACACACACACACACACGCACACATTATACATCCGTTACCTGCGTTTGTGCTGAATTAACAAACATTCACTGCACAGCGGCAGTGGAATAAACCCATGTCTTACCAGGATTTACATGGCACCAAACGTGGCATTGCGTTCCGCTGTGTTGCTAATGAAGCATCTGACGAGGGACGACCCGACCCGAGCCCTACGGAACCCGACTTCGGACTCAGGCAAAGTTAGGGCTTTGTATTTAAATACATAATTAGGGCTCGCATCGGGCCGGGCTTCGGGCTTTAATATTTATTTATTTTGGCTGCTCTAAAGTTTATGCTACTTGCTGAAGCACTGACCCAAGTCAAAGTGACACACCTCCCTCATCCCTCCTGAGCTGTCAATCAGGCCACGCACAGTGTCAAACACAAAACTCGAGCTGAGCAGACCGAACCGAGAAACAGAAGAGTGTGGAGCGGGAGTTCCACACACGCTCACACATAAAGTTCAACACAGGAAAAGGTACCGTGTAGCAGCTGACAGGGGAAATGGTCTGCAAAGCAGCAGGTTCGGAAACAGGGATGCAGTCCGTATCAGCCGGCCGGCCCCAAGGGGGGGGGGGGGGGGCTGGCAGCACCCCCCTTCCAGCGCATATGCTCACGATACAGTGATTGTGTGATAATAACCATACTTCAAGAGTCAAGACTGATCATGTCTGATTAACTAAAAATTATAAAATGCACAGGTGCAGGATTCATGTATTTATTCACTACAATTAGTGTCACTTTCACCTCTTATCAGATTCATCCTTTAAACGTATCTTGTCTTGTCTGTCTATCTGTGTAGTGTCATATTTTTTTTAATTACTATACATCAATAGCTACTGTATCGACATTTTGCACCCCTAATGTCTTTCAGTAATCTTACTGTTTGATTGAATGTTTGAATGTTACCAAGGAAAACATCATTGAAAAGCCTCCTCCACTCACAGCTCATGCTATGGTAAAAATAAAACGCTATTGCATCATGTGAATTACTTCAAAAACGGACATTATTTTTTAGGGGCTATTTTCATAAAACTTGCTGCTGATGAAGAGAGTAAACGGTGCAGACACATACAGGGAGAGAGACACAAAGCATAAAGCAAGCTGGTGTGTGCAGCACAGGATCAGAGTTGTAGGTGAGTGTGTCTTGTGTGGGTGGAAAAAGACAAATGGGATGAATGAGGAGATTTAAGTAGTTGGTGAGTAAACACCAAAATAAGTTAGAAAAAAGTGGAGTAAAGGCTGAGAATATTGCTTGTTGAAGCCAAACATAGTTAAGCATTTAAGCTGAAAAAGTTGTTTCTCACAGATTAAACCCATTTGTCAAAAACAGAAGGGTATTTTATACTTTATTCGATCTATGATTCAGCAATAATGGTGTTAAATGAAACTGTTAATCTCTGACATGATTGTTTCAAACCACTTTGTACACATTGAAACTAATAAGTGAATTCAATGTTTTTGTAATTTCTAAATAAGAGTAGCTTTGACATTTATTTTAATAACATGTTCCACCCATATATCAAATGCTTTAAGGTTCTGTAACATGGTTTATAGCTGAATAGAAGCCTGAGATGCATACATGTCTATTTCCATATAAAAGGATGATTAAGTGTTACCTTGGTGATGTGATGGAGGTGCTCCTACTCTATGATAAGAGACCGTCATATGTTCAACACTAATGATCTAAGCCCACTGGACGGTCCACACAAAAAATAGACATATTGTGGTAACGGGCTTAGTGTTCATCTTCATGACAGTGAAGAGTAGAGAGAGGCAGAACAGAGAGACACAGTCAAAGCAAGAAGTGCATATAGAAAATGTGCTTTCTTAAGATGCCTGGGCTACAGGGCTAGATAGAGGCTATGATTTTAACATTGGTGTTTCACACACACACACACACACACACACACACACACACACACACACACACACACACACACACACACACACACAAACACACGCACGCACACGCACACTTTTAACACTGGACAACACACACACGGTATCACTTGAGTACAAATCCAGTCGACCATGTCTGTCCACAATAACAAAAGTCTGGAGTGCTCAGAAGTTCAAACCAAGTATGGTGAAGGTGCTCTTTGGTTTGGAAACACAAACATTCAAAAAGATGTGTTAAAAAAAGTTGTTAAGCAGTCATCAGCTGGGTAACAGCCCACTGCCTTCTTCAGCGTGGGTTGTTACCCAGCTTTTTTGATGACTTGCCTTGTTTTTAAAAACAGATGTTTTGATGATAATCAACAAAGTCCAGATGTCTCTGACATCATCCCCTCCCTCTGTTTCTTTCTTAAAGCCTGTAAGTGTCTGCTCATTTGACAATCGTCATCAGGATTATGGTTTTTAAAGTTGCCCAAACAGAGCAACTCCCAATTTAAAAAGTTTTACTCATGTACGGTTATCGCAAAAGGTGAGCCTCGTGGAGGGATGCTTGTTATTAATGACGTAGCGAAACTAAGAGAGTGCAGTATAACATCAGCAACAACAAGACAATATGGTTTAAACAACAGTATTAGTTGCATAATGATGCATTATAAGAAAGACTTAACAGTGGATGTCTGTCTCTGTCTCTGGTCACCTGCAGAACATACAGACGTGCAACATGCATTCGACGGGTACAGGGCAAGGAAGATCGGTCATCCACAAGTTCATTGGTCTTAAATGGTGATCTTTTATGATAAAAAAAGAACAATGCGAAAAAGAGCTGCACATACTTTGATGGCTGTAAATATACGATGGCAGCCTGCCTAGCCATAGTCTATGTGTGGGAAACACTGTGCATTACATGTTCTCCCCAGACACACGCCCTATCATGTCTCTGTGCCCCCGTGGGATGGCTCCAAACTTAGAAAAGCACTGCCTTACAGGGCCAATAAACCCCCAGTGAATGGACTCAATCGTTTAATTTCCACAAAATCCACCTTGATTTTTTTGACATACCTGCTTTTTTCTTTCTTTGCAGTGCTGTTCGGTCAGTTTGTGGTTTTCCAGACTTTGTACACTGATGTCGTTGAGATCTATGACGGATCCTCCACTGATGCAGCACTTCTCTCCTCCATATATGGATCACATTCAGGTATTTAATTAACTCTGGAACTATTCAGTGTACAGTCTTTTTTCTATTTATCTTACTACCTCAAGCGCTGGATTACTTCTATTAACTGCAGGAAAGATCCATCTCTCAGTTGAATTCAAATCAAACAGCTATATCTCCAAGACAAACAAAAAATCTAAAAACTTTACAGGTTTCTCTGTCAAGGTGGAAGATATTTTCCCGCTTCTTTTCTGTAATGGAGATATAATGAAACATAATGATGATACATAAAACATTATGATTACAATGCATAAACTCCTGAGCTCCTAATGAAACAAAGAAGTAAACCAACTGTTGTAAATTGTTGTCACACTTTCCTGATTGCACTTGGACACAATTTTAAGACATGAAAATTCATCAGATCTGTTATTTAAGCAATAAAGCTTTGATCAGATCACTTTAAATCATTATCTATCATTTGTTGTATCTAACAGATCTGTGTTGATGATATGCCTGCATGTCAATATGTCAATTTTAACTGCTGTTTAAATGTTAACTTGGGTTAACAGTTTCATCTAAATAAGTTGATAATGTCTCCTTTTGATTTTGAAATCCAGGCGAGACCCTCCCTTTGAGTTCAGGAAACAAGATAACACTCAAATTTACCACAAACGGAACAGAAACAGCCAAAGGATTTCATTTTGTTTACCAAGGTAAGGCTGCTTTTTTCTGATATTCATCCAGAATCTTTATGTTGAAACTAATTTGGTACATTGAGTGAATTACATTGCCTTTGTAAAACCATACTCTAGCCTTTCAGTCACCATATAAAGGGCTGTTCAGCAGATTGTCATTGGCTGTGGCTGGGCACGGCTGAGCAGAGCAGGAGGCTGTGGAGTCAAACAGCCTATCCTGGCAAAGCAGACGAGAGTGACTAATGACGTGCGAGGAGATTCACAAGGGCTTTACCATTTCTCTCTGCCTCCTTTGTCTTGCCATCTCTCTTTCTCCCTGTTGTTTTCCTGCCTAGCCTGCCTACAACCGCTCTTTGTCATTGTCTTTCTTCTTCTCACGCTTGTTTCCTCCCTTCTTATCCCCAGCTGTCCCCCGGACAAGCGCCACTCAGTGTAGCTCGGTCCCTGAGCCCCGCTTCGGGAAGCGGATAGGGAACGACTTTGGCACTGGTATGGCCGTACTCTTTGAATGCAATCCAGGCTACACTCTGCACGGCTCCAACGCCATCAGGTGTGAGGCCGTGCCCAATGCCCTGGCTCAGTGGAACGGCACTGTGCCCACATGTGTCGGTAAGCGTGCTCGTCCTCCAACCCTCGACACACCTTCCACACACAACTTCCAATACACACATACGCTCCCAGGGATCCAAAAAGAAGGAGCAGGTGCACAAAGAGATGGGTGTCTGTTTTTCTTAGTCATTACTTATCCTGATGTGTGTCACCCATTTCAAAGCATCCGCCTATTTCTGCTCTTGATTGTTCAGACAGGAAAAAAAAAGGCAAGGACAAATAGAAAAAGAAAGTGTCACATAAATTTTCTTGCCAGACGAGGGATTTCAGGTCCCTGCGCCTCAAAGATAAATGGGAAAATAAATAGAAGTGTAAAGTAAATATGTCCAACAGCAACATGACTTTGGGTAACTTTTTCTTCGTAGCCTCTTATGTACTACATTCACTCAGTTTAATGTTAATTATCTAATGAAAATAGGAACAACGGACCTGCAGTCGTAGGTGATTCTAACATCCTGTCGTCCGAAATATAAATTGAGTTGACACAAAACTATAAACAAAATTATTAATGTTTTTTTTGAGACATTAAATTGCATGATAAAAGTTTAAGCCCATGATTTAAAGACGGCCTCCTTGTGATATATATCATGCAGTATACACTGAGTTACCAGTTCATCAATCACATCATACAATCTCAAAAGAGCCTGAGATTTACGTTGTATGTATGATACAATACTCTGCAATAATGTCTAGCTGAAGCATCATACTTAATCATTCACTGTATAAATCTGCAGGTTAAAGAGCCTGTGTGTACTAACGCTGTTTTAGTGCGGGCAGCGCCTCTTAGATACAAAGCCAGTGCAGCTAAGCTGTTTTTTGTCTCTGTGCTCAAAGCACTCCCAGTTAAAAATAGTTCAACTTTTGGAGCACCTCTGTGTAAGCCAATGTCACTTCTCCCTCACTGGCCAATAAAAATCAAGAAGGGGTGGGACTTATTATATCAACTTTGTCAACAACAATGGCAGAGGAGAAAATAATATGACTCGTCTTTTTCGGGGTATCATTTCCATGTCTAAAGCTGCTGCGTATGGTAGGACAGGATTCCTTTCAATTGTTTTTCTGTTTTTTTGTTGTTGGTGAAATTAAATTGAATAAAAACAAATATTAAGCATCAATTTAAAACAGATCTTACAATCACTACCAAAGGAAGCTAAAGTGCCGTGAGCCAACTTTTTAACCTAGCACCAGTGAGAAGTGCTCTGAAATTAAAGGTAGTGAGTGCTGCCAGCGCAAAAAAAGCTGCCAATGGAAACAGCCCCTTAAAGTGCTAAAATCTGTGTTTTATAAGAACAATGTTTCAAATGACTGTTAAAAGATTTGAATAGAACATTTTTACCTAAAATGAGTTATTATCTGAATGTGCAGCTCCATTCAGCTTTATGGAGCTATGTACTGAGATTCAGCTTCTCTTTCATCTGTCTGACCTGCAACTCAACAGTACTGGTGCACCCTTAGCAATCAAAGTGTGGGTTAAAAATGCTTTCAAATCTTGATGTTCACAAAAATGACACGCATGTAGCAACTGTAGAGAGGTTCCTCATCAGTTGGGGGACTAAAGGGTAAATATAGGACTAACATTCACGAGTTGTCCAGAAATATGAAGCCATGAGATTAAAGTGTGATGATATGTCAAAGATATCTTTTAAACACCATCATTTATTTTAAAACCACACTGATGTAGGGTTATGGTTCATTCATTCCTTTTTGAGTGAGACAGAAATCCTTGGAGCTGGACATGATCCAGGACCCCTTTATTTACAGAAGTAATTGACAGCAATGCAAGTCTTCTTCTGAGGGGACTACTGTAGCATCTCTTTCAACACCCTTCTTCAGCAAGCAATAACAGAACCACACGCACAAATATAACTGGCAGACAAATGCTGACCTACACAGGGAACAGATTTACTTGCCGTGTCTGCACACGCTGGCACGCAAACACAGACACATGCAGGAGAACATGCTCTCTGTCTCACTGAGACTACCCCATGTCCACCTCTGGGAGATAAAGAAGTAAAAATGAAGTTTAGAGAAATCCATTGAAGTCAGGCCCTGTGCCAGCCAGTAAATAGTCTCAGCCTGCGAGTGCTGGAAATTTCAAGCCAGTGTTCATCCAAGTTTCCTGCCAAGTGGAAAGGAAATAACGGTGGCATGCGTGGTTCCATTTTAAACACAGTGATTGTTATCTTGAGATTGAATCTAGCTGCAGCATCTCCCCCAGCAGCAGTGTTCTCATCCAGAATAATGGATGTAGTTTCAAGGAAGCTTCAACAAAAACACTATGCTCAATTACGCAAACCCTCTTTATGGGATATGACGACATCAGAAGCTGCTCTCCTGTGAGATACCTGTGTTTGAGGTGATACATTTCCAGCCCCTTGTTCAGCTGTGATTGACCTGGCTCGTCAAGCAACACTTGTTAAGCTAGTACAAAGCTGCTGAGTAGAATGATTAAGCCCAACGTTCTGCTGTGATTTAATCAGCATCATCTGAATGGATGCATATTTTTTGGGTGGCCTCTGTTGAATTTTTGTGGAGAATAGTTGCCTTTGATACATAAATGCTTTAGCTTTTTTAAGGAATTTGACTTTGTTGTAAGCGTTTGAAAATAGAAGAATTTCACATGAAATTTTAATCTCTCTGTTTATTATTTAATTGTTGAAAATTTCTTGATAACAAATATTCTCCTGTCACCTTTAATGCAGGGAACTGAGCAACAGTTTGAAAAAAGGAAAGTCAAATGGGATGAAAAATGACCGATGAGCCCAATTTTTGCTGGATTGTTCCCGGCACAACTGAGAGCGAGGCGGTTCATTCTCACACACAAACTCACTTACCTATGATTGTAGAAAATCATGATTGATATTACATAAGCTCACAGATTGCAGTGATTCATACTCTGTATTCCCACACCATGAGTTCACTGTTGGCTTAAACATTTTTATTTTTTTCCGAAGGTGTCAACAAGTGAACAGTGTCGCACTGAGCTGGATTTTAAATGTTGTATCCTTGCTTTTAAAATAGCCTCCTAGGACCAATTATAGTGTGTCAGTGTGAGGCTGTGTGGGAAGGCCAGGCCACAGGTCCTATCTGGAGCACGATGAGCTGCTCTTGAGGTCATGCTGCTTTTGGGAGTTTCTCTAATGAAGAGCATTTACCGCCAGAACTGTTGATTTTTTTTGCACTTATTTTACAATGACAACATTGTATTAATTAAACCGGTAATTGAAAAGGGAAGAGTTGCAGCACCAATCCCTCCAGAACATTCAAAATCACCACACTAAACCACATACAAAAAGCTATTTGTATTTTATAAATAGCTTTTGCTATTGTGCTCTATTTTGCTCAGTATGCACAATAATCCATTTTAACTTTCACCAACTGGCTAATATTGTTCAGTCCAAAAACACACAATTATAACCTGACAAGTGATAAAAGCAATATTTGTCCTCATGAAATAGTAACTAGACTGAGAGTCTAGAGCTGTGTTTTTGACAGTATAATTTGAAGATAATTAACCAGTTATTCAAAAAACGTGTTTATGCTTCTTATGACAAGCAAGTATAGGAAGCATTAGGACCTATACTTTAATGATTACATTTAGGTAGTACATTTAATGTGCAACACATTACACACAAAACGTTTCTGACATCTTGATTAAAACACTTTTAATTAAAAGTTGCTGTAAATTCCCCACGTATCAGATGGTGCTAAATAGTGTCTCATAATGTGTGTCGTCCCACACGCTTGTCTACCTGCGGTAACTCTGACATATGAGCCTGCCACTGATTGAGATGGCTATGGAGCATTCAAGCTTTTATGAGTGTCATGATTTCTAATCTTGCTCGACCAATTACATTAACTGACAGCTCAGGGGACTCAGAGGAGCTGTTAAATTAGACTGAAATAGTGGGTACTCTCCCTGGAGTGAGGGGGAATGTTGTTTGTTGTCAAGATTGTGGTTTCATGCTGAAAGAATTTAAGTTCTATAGACCAGAACAGAGCAGACCTATTTTTGCTTTTCTTAATATAGCTGAATAATTCCTCAGATGTTTGTTTCACCTTTGAAGGTTGGAACTGAGAAACATCTGATGATGAAAAACAGAATTATTTTGATACTGTCTTCTTCTATGTTGTGCACTTAATTTTAAATAAAATGGATTTTGGGGAGTCAGCTGGAAATGATCAATTGTAAAACAATGTCAATGACAATTACAGTCTACTCTGTTACTCACACTGTAATTTTACAAATTGTCTAGATAGAATCTGGCTACAGTACTTATATATTGACTATATTTTATTCTTTGCCGAGCAGAATCCAAAACGATGACAAAGGCTGCCCTCCTTCAGTCCTTCAGCAGGAGTACATTGTCTTAGTTAAAGATGACCTTATTATAACTGTGATTATATCAAAGTGTGATTGCTACTTTTTGTTTAATCTGTGAGGGAAGTCATTTTCTCAATGTGTCACTCTGGCTGAAAGGAACAGAGTAGAGACTCTAGTGCGATTCTCCAATCATGTGTAGGAGGGTGGAGATCACCTGTAAAATATTGATGAGTTAGAAATTGTGCTAAGCTGGTAGCTGTAAAAAGTTTTTTTTTTTTCATCACTTTTTCCTACAGCAGTTCCTTTAGTTTTTCTCTCGATTAAGTAGCACATTTTCTTTTTTCTATCTTCTTTTCTAAGTGTCCCCTTGTCCTCTACACCACAGCCTTCAATGTCTGTGATTATCATTGACCTGCAAGTAAACCCTTGTCTTCGACAAATAGCATATTGTTCTTCATTGTGAGAACACATTGTGCTTCTCTTGTGAATTTCTGAAGGACCCCCACCGCCCTGACTGACAGCTCTGCTCCTGGCTTTCATAGGAAAACTGCTTCATACAAATACAAAGTAACCTTGAATATCACTGATGAACCATTTACTTGATTGGATGTAACAGAAGAAAGCTATATTGTTTCTCTAATCAGCAGTTAAATCTAAGGAACACTTGTTTCCGCATCGGTAGTGAAAGCAGAGAAGGAGTAAAGGAGATGCTGAGTTTGATCCCCTGAGCATGGATATACACTTCGACATTGATTCTTCCTCTGGTATGCTGGCTGCGACATTGACATTGAAATACATGTCAAGACTTAACAGATGTCTGCCACAAAGAATGCTGCTGATGATTGCAGAACAAAGAATCTCAACAGAAAATCAAGTAAAAGTTTGTGTTGAGGAAAAGCTCATCAGCTTAACAGTTTGTTATTTGTTTCTGTACAAGCCAGCATAATTGTGTGTGAATAGGAAGAAAATTCATTATTTGCATTTTGTTTTGTGTAATAATCCAAATGTTTCTGGTGTATAAGGTTGGCTTACCGCAGTCTTTAATAAAAAGAAAGTGAAGCCAAACTGAGCGCACAATGTAGCCAGCATACAAGGCAAATTGGGCCCTGTCTGAAAAGTAATAAAGAAATTGTAGGTTTTATTGGCCCTTGCCCCCCCCCCTTTTTCATTTTGATTTTAACCCATGCTCAGATGTATCACAGTGCCTGACAACACAACTTGGCAAGTGACTGCAATTTAGCATTCATCTGAGGGCAGATAAATATGTTACAAACAAGGTGTGCTTAGAGAGAAATCCTGTTTATTATTGAAAGATGTGATATATTCTACCTGGTAGTAATACAATAACACATTAGGGGTCAGCTATTTATGAGAGTTGACTGTGGACCCCCATCAAAACTCAGTGGAGTTTAAGATAATATAATCACATGGACAGGGACGCAGGCTCTATTCAAACTAGTTTACATTATACCTTAAATAGAACATGTCATTCTGATTGCAGGAATTATCTGATGCTTTCCAATTCTTCCTCGCAGTCTGTACATTAACACCACAGGAAATTGTGTTTCAGATTCAAGAATTGCATTCAAGAAAATGTTTCAAGTGGTCATTAACAGTAGGTGTAATGATGCTTTGAAAAGGTTGATTCTTTCTAACCCCAGCCCACCTTTTCTTCAGGTGTGTGTGTAGACTTCACATTCTCATGTAGGACTTTTTCTATTTCTCGTAACATTTCTTTCTCAATCTGTTATCTTTGTTTAGTTCCCTGTGGTGGCGTGTTAACAGAACGCAAAGGTACTATCCTCTCTCCTGGATACCCAGAGCCATACGCCAACTATCTGAACTGTGCCTGGAAAATCTCTGTTCCCGAGGGAGCTGGCATCCAAGTAAGAGGCACAATGACAAGAGCTTTAAAGATGATTAATTCATGGTCTTACAACAAAACCTTTACAAACCTGGCTTCTTCATTAGATTTGCTTTGTTTTTTATTGTTGTATTTTTAGCACTCTCTTTTATATTTTTAGTAAGGTTTTTTTTCCCTTTCAGATTCAAGTTGTGACCTTCGCCACAGAGCACAACTGGGACTCGCTTGATTTTTTTGACGGGGTTGATGGCAATGCTCCGAGGCTTGGTAGCTACTCAGGTAAAAGTGATACAACTAAATTTTAGTTGTCAGCTCCCTCTTGAATTTCAATCAGCCGTCACAGTGCCCCAGCAGCAGACAGATGGGGTGATGGAGCTGATGACATTTGGCATGTCCTTTGAGAAAGCTGTCTAAAAACCAGTTAAAGAAGTCAAATAAGAAGAAAGTATCCCCCTCTTTCACACTATTCCTGTCTCTTCATTAGACATCTTCATAATGACACTCTGTTTCAGTCGGGAGTTTCACAGATGCCGTGCTGCCTTAGGCCTCCTGCAAATGAAAATGGTGCTTTTGCCACATGGTAACCTACTAGAAACAAGCCAGCGCATCAATTTAGATTCTGAATTCTAGCATTAGAGAGAGTAGTGAAGCTTAATGACTTCTACTACGACTTCTACTCTAAATCAGCTATCATTTTTATGGGACTAGGTGTCCAATTTCTCAAGTGATGGATATCTCATTTTGGGGGAAAAAACTTTTTACATATTGTTATAGCTCTAAATTTCACCTCACATGGTGTAGGGCAGCATGCGCTGTGAAAAGGCTAAGACATTTCAAATGGGTAGCAGTCAATTATATCTGGGGCTAAGCTGATGAAGGTGTTATGAATCATATAAATGTCTCCATGCTAATTTCAGAAGACATTCGTACGCTTGGAATAGAACAAATGATCGCAGACTCCTAAGTGTTGTTACACATGAGAAATACTCTGTACAGAGGATGCTCATGTTCCTGTTACATCAGACTATTATTTTAAAAGTTTGATATCTCTAACTGACAGTCCAAGGGAACCATGCTCAATGTTCCCTCCTCTTCCACTTTACAAGGAAACACAAGTTAATAGAAATACACTTTTGCATTATAATATTTTCTTGTCTTTGAGATTCTAAGAATGAGCCTGCTGTGTTGACATCATAGTTGGTTAATTGATCTTTAATTAATGAGGTACTATGAGTTTTAGTATTGAAAATGAATTCCATTAACCTGCCGGTACACTGAACCGTTTAGATTTAGAAAGGTTATCAAATTGCTGAAAGTTTCCACGACAGAGTTTGGCTTTTGTTTAAAAAAGAAGAGACATCCAGAGAGTATTTGTACCAAACAAAGGGAAAGTTATAACTGAATCATGGTAATCTTCCATATTGCTTATATTTAAATGCATACATTATTTCATTCGTTGTACTTGACATTGATATTTTTTAAAGTGGTATCATTTTTTGTGTAATGCAGGTACAACAATTCCCCAGCTTCTGAACAGCACGTCCAACAACTTGTACTTGACCTTCCAGTCTGACATCAGTGTTTCTGCTGCTGGCTTTCACCTGGAATACACAGGTATGAGGAGAGACGGCTTGTCCGGCTGCTTGTCACTTTGTCTGTTGTCAGTTTTTCTTTGTGGCCATCTGCCACCAGGTTCCAGCTGCTGCACAGGGGTATAAGATATAAGAGGGACTGCTTTTCTAGGTGACACAGGTGGACATAGAAAAGAGTACAAGTGAGAAAACTAGAGAGGAAGTTTTTGTCTTCTTTTGCATCTCTTTAATTTTCAGCTTTTGTGTCTGCTTCTCTGGCATTCTGGGACGGTAATCCCCAATGGTGTCGTTTTTGCCTCAAGTTACTGGACCCACATCCTTTTTTCATTGGTACTAAATTTGCTCATCCTTCAGTGTGATATTCACTTAGGGGCATCTTTTCCAAGAAGCATGCTAAACATTTACCTAGCACTAAAAATCAAGGAGTGTAGTTGGCCTCAGAGGAGCAACTGATTTACTAAGTCCTCCCATTGAAAGAATGGTGTAAATGAAAATAGGGGTGCTGATCTGCCAGTGATGCATGTGGAGCTCCTCTGCAGATATTTAATAAAACAGCCCTCAGTGACCACTTTCCCGACTGTTATTTACATCCCAGGCACTTTCAGTTGTCTCTTTTAATGTCAGGGTAATTTTCTCTTTTTTTTGTCTTTCTAAGGCTCGATTGATTTTAATATGTTACTTTCTCTATCTCCTACTCACATTTGCCTTAATGCTAGTGTAACGACAATTCACGGGTGATGTTTATTAGTTTAATCCTTGGTTGCCGTTAACTACAACAGTACACATACTGAATAAATGTACCTTCGGGTGTGGGTAAATAAAAGCAAGGGGACAACTTCTTCTGTGCGTCTCGCATACTTTTTTAATGTCCGTCCTTAGCATAGCAAGACCCAACACAGACCGAACGCGCACAAGTTATACCTCACTTGTCTTAAAGCCATATCACGCCCCCCAACCGTAACCATGGGCAACCGTAAAGGCAAAGTGCAAAAATGTAAATATAAATGAAATAAGCATTAAGTCAAATAATGTATAATATCTCCACCTGTGAAAAATAAAGATCTATAAAATAAAACTTCACAAAAATGAATCTCATATCCATCTTACGCTAGTTTGTTGCTTACTTACTCACCCACGCAAAGCAATTTTCTTACTTAAATGTGTGGCTTAGGGGGACCTACGTCACTCTTTTTAGAGAAGTACATCAAGCGCAGTGAAAAAAGGCTTCCACAGGGACCATAAGAGTGGGAGAGAAATTAACTCCATTATGTTAGGAAATGGTAAAATGGGAGGATGTTCATAGCACACAAGGAAAGGATGTGATAAGAGGCCTGCTAAAATATCAAACTAAGCCTCCATACACAAAGCAACCAAGAAATAACATTTTCAGGAAAACAATTTCTCGCCAATGTGTGACAAAACAAAAGATGCACGAAAAACATTTCTGTCACTGAGTCTGTCCTCACTGTCAGGCGTGTCAGTCCGCGGGCGTCATAGCAGTGTTGAGAAAGACTTTGCAGTCATGTCTCTCACAGTCAGACTTTCGTTTCCGCAGCAGCCTCCTCTTGCTCTGTGGCATTGTCTCTCTGTGGGATCTCTCCTCTCTGCACAAACCCCCTCCCCCTCCACTTCAACCTACTGCTGAGAAACACTTCAGTGCCATGTCTCATATTCAAAATTTCCTATCAACTGTCTTACACTTTGCCACTACTGCCCTGGTAATGTGCATTCTCTGATGCTGTGCGTAAACCAGACTTCATCCACCCCTTCCTACTTTTCCTCTTAAAATTCATGCTTTATTTGTTAGCTTACCTGCCATATGCTTCTACTGTCTGCCTATTGGCAAACCATTTTGAATGTGTGATCAAGACATGTTGCTTCTCTGTGAAACTGCTCATTAAGTGCTTGTCAGATTTTTTTGTTCTGCTGTTTCCCATTTTCTGATGTTCTAGGCGACTTTTTTTGACCAAAGATCAGCTTCTACATTTATTTGATCAAATTACAATACTCCTCTTTTCTGTCCGCTAGCTGGCTTTATCGCTGTATCTTACATCGCGCCTGTGGTTAACAAGAACAACCCATTTATTTTTCACACACTTCAGTTCTTAGCTACAAATTAATGCTCTGAATGCTCTGTGCAGTGGGAAGAAAAAGGCAGGGGAGATTGGCACGGACCCAGCCAGTCAACCATCTGTTTTTAAATGTTTCCTTTGGGTGATTGTTGCAGTCTACTGAGACCACTCATAGAAATCCTGTATACCACCCATCACTAAAACTTGTTAACAGCCCAGCGTTTTTTACCAGCTCTCCTAAGGCAGACAGTATAATATAGTTGAAAACAAAATAAGCGTGTTCTCGCAGGCAATATGGCTGTTTGAATTCCAAACAAATTCCCACACAAAGCTTCAGCCGCCGCAGTCTGCTGAGGCCTTTATTATTTCCACATGAGCTGCATTGAGTGAGTACAACAAAATGAAACAGTCCTCGACAATCTGTAAAGAAAGTTGTCAGCCTCATCAGCCCTTTTAGCTGTCAATATAGTCTCTTTTTTCACACCGCGTTTCAGTCACACCAGTTAAAGGACATTATGGGCTTATAGAATGGAAATATATACAGTATGTGCAAATCGAAGAATAACGCAGAACGTTATTACTAAAGAGTAGAGTAGAAAGCTTCTGGACTATACCTGTACTAACTTAATGTCCAACATATTTTCACATCACTTGCTTGTAAACCATTTCAAATGTTGTGCTGGGGAAACATACATTGCAATTCAGTGTAAAATGACTATGCTGTGGGCATTCTACCACGTGTCAGGTACTGAGCCACTATTTGGACTCTTACTTAATTCTAGGGCAAAGGATGCAAGCTTTTTGAAACATGCTTGCAGCTTTTGTAATTTTCAGGGATCTTTGTATCAGGTTGGGAGGTGTGGCACAGGTAGATACAACACAAGACATATTTATGCACATCAAGACGCAAAAGATCAATTTTGGTGCTTTCTTTCTCTGGAAACATTATTCCTCTGCAGTTTCTGTCTGGTCAGATCACATACCCTCACAAGCAACAACAGATTATTTTATTAATCAAAACAAGTTTCATTAGTTGTATTTTAAATGAGTTCAAGAAGTTGGTTGGATAAATGAGTCTTTCTTACAAAAATGCTACCCAAAAGCTGTCACATGAAGGTTTCACCAAAGTTGCTTTTCAGACATCAATTTGTATTTTCCCTAAATACAACATAATGATTAGACATGTGATGGATATCACATTGATACCTTTTAGAAACATATTACATTCACCCTTTCCTTCATTTATCAAACAAAATATTGCTGCTCTTAATGTATACACATTAAAGAGGACATATAATACTCCTTACAGTCCCCTGTGGTCTAAATGAAACATCTGTGATGTGCTATGGTCAAAATATAACATGAATCAAGCAGCAGAGGAGGTTTGTGACGCTTTATAAACCAGCTCTCTCAGAACGCTCCATTTTGGTGTGTGTGTGTGTCTCTTTAAATGCAATGAGCCCCCCTGAGTTTTCCCGGTAGACATCACTCCTCTGTAGTGAGAATAAAAATGGCAGACCTGCGTAAAAGTTTTGCTATAGGCTGGGGGTGGAGTCCATGGGTGGAGATACCAGGGGAGGGGAGGGTATTTTTTAACCAGAATCAAACTTGTGATGTCACAGACTGAGAAAATGTGAAACGGAGCAATTTTCTCTGTGTTGTAAGATTTATGCAGACCACAAACAAGAGACTGGATGGGTTTATCCACATTTTGTGGGTCGATAGAAACTCAGGTTACCCAAATATATGTTCAAAAACACTGTAAAAGTGGATTTTTCACAATATGTTAAAACAACATCTTCTTGGCTCACCTTTAGCTATGCTTTTCTACAGGTTAAACACTTCACAACAATTAAGTAGAATTCCCACTTTTCTACACAAATAAACAATGGAAAAAAACTAATTCATGTTTGTAAATTTGAATTGATATAATGTTTGAAGAAAATCCTCCCCTGCCTGTGTTGTTCACAGAATATAAGCAACATATTCTCATTTGTAAACTTACGCCATTTCTCAAGTTGTGTATTTGCATCCTTACAAAGTACCCTGTTTTCCACATGTGTTTTTACTCTGTGACCTGCGAGTTTGCTTCTGCATCTGCTATGTAGATATGATTATCTTTTTTTGTTTTTTTTGAGACAAACTCATCTTCCTTCTTGAATTTTAAACACTTGCTGTTTCTTCACAAGTTAAAGATTTCTATGATTCTAGAAATAATTACATCTATGTAAATGCACAAATTCAGTTAAAAGAAGGAATAGATGACACTATCAGCTACACACAAACAACTGTTATTTGATTGACTAGATACAATCACCAAGGCATGCAGTTAAAAGTATGAAGCATTCTTGATAAGGGCGGGACTCCCTCTCAGGAACAGTTTGGTTGTCGACCTTCTCACAGCAGGGTGACAACAGTCTTTGCCAAAATGAGTATTCTGACAGTTTGACTCGAACCCATCTGGGGCTCAACGGGAAACAGTTCCTTCTGTTAGTCGGCCTCCACGTTTAACCTGACCAGAGCTCAAAGGTCTGTTCATGCCCAGTCGAGGTTTGGCACGCTGCCCCTGGCTGTGGGAGCTGGACTCTAACTTCTACACTTTGACAGGACTCATAAACACAGGCTTAGTAGATGCAGACTGACAATGGCTTTTAGTTGAAGACCTGCTGACTAAAATTTGGTATGATTAATTTTGTAAGTTTATTTCGTGTATGCTATTTTTAACATCTGTGTGTGTGTATATATATGCAAGGTGTGTGCAAGCAGGTGTCATTGCATCATGTAAAATAATATTTCACCAATCCAAATATTTCATTCTTTGGACAACTATTGAAGTTAATGGGAATGCATTACTTTTTCAAAAATGTTGTGATGCAAAATGTACCTTATGTCAGCCTTTCACTACGAGACTCCAACTCTCCTTTAATAAAATGTGACACCAAATCTTCTTGAAATCAATTGAATACCCAATTTATTCTTCCATTTCACATTTGAATTTTCAAAGTGATACTTTAATCTGCATATACAAACTCCACAGCATCAAGTATCCACCCACTCTGGTTATACAGAAGCTCTTGTTTAGGTGTTGCATCTTTTGCTGCTCTCATATTGCTTCCTGCTTTGTGTCTCTTAGGTTACTGTCTTCCTCCCACACAAATATCCTCTCTAGCTTTCACTAGATGCTGAGTGAAGTGGCCACTCCCCCCAAAGTCCACACTTGTGAGAGTTGCCGACAAATTGTTCTGAATCTTTTGTGGCCAGTTCTTCTGCAATGTTTACGTTTGTCCACCCACCTACTTGTTTGGACCTGTTAACTCTCTGAGTGGGCTTGTGTGGGACTTTGTGTGTATTTTTCTTACTTGAGTGGTGTTCGCATGTGTTATCTGTGCCTACACAAAGGCGGGGAAGGACTTTTTTGTTGTTGCTGTTTTTATATATCTTCCTTCGCACTACAACTCGCCCAATGGCCCGCATACTAATTACACTTCAAGGACTAAACTTGTATGAATATGCTTATAGAAGTTTATTACAAAGGTCCTCTTTCTTCCATTTCATAATTATTACCCTTGCAGCAGTGCAGCAGCCAATTTTAGTAAACACTGTATTTATGCATCAAAGTGAGCATTCAAATGTCCTTCTAATCGATGACTTGTGTCAGTTGCAAAACTTAGAAATGTTTTCTTTTAAAGCCACTTTCCTCTGATTAACATTAGAAGGGGTTATTCAGTAATATAGTGAATTATGTGCATATTGAAATGTGTTCTTCTCCGACTGCAGATCTGAATACATTGTGTATTTGCCAGTCACACCCTGGATAAATTAAGCTGAATTTTTCCGACTTAAAGTGACTCAGGCTTAAATTTATTTAAAAAACTCTATTTTAATAGGATCCAAAGATGGCATCAGCATGGCTTCTAAGTCATTAGAACACAATATCAGGCCCCTCAATACCTGGCAAGTGTCACTGTTATCACTTTGTTCCAAAGGAACTCTATGCTCCTCTCAAGTAATACTTCAGGGATTGCTTTGTAATTTCACAGTGATTGCTTCAGTCCACAGTCAGAGGGATTTAGCTATTACAGCCAGCAGTAGAATAACTCTTTGACTTGTCCCAGTTTGTAAATGTTATGAAGAGGGAAAAGGAAAAATTACTAACTCAATTATTATTCAATTATGAGCACATGGAAATAAGGAGCTGTGTAATTACATGTTCAAAGGTGTGGTTATAATTTAATTATTTGCGTTTCTTCATAGATATCAGGTGCTGAATTTGAATGTTGCCATTTAATCTAGATGCCTAACCATTGACTGAAAAAAATCACATCAGGTTAGGATTTTACACATATTGTGCAGAAGAATAATTGCTGTCCACACTTGTGTGTTGTGACTCTGTCCTAAGCAATAGGTTTGGATTCGTGCCCAGAGCCGCTGCCTCCCAGTAACGGCCAAAGAGTGGGCGACCGTTACACTGTGGGTGACATGGTATCCTTCCAGTGTGATCAAGGCTTCTCTCTGCAGGTATGTAAAGCATGCAGTGAATTTAAAGCAGATATACAGCGATCTTATAGTTCTGATAAGTGGGTCATATCTACCTACCTGGGGTGACAATGTCAAGGGAAAACCTCGTAGGATGAGCCTGTCAAGGAAGACCCGCAGAGTGCTTTTTTTTTGATTACATTTGTGTTTGAGTGAGCTGAAAGTCAGTTCTGGAAAGAAACATGCTGATGCACAAGTGTGGGGTAACTGTCCATGTATTTATGCTTGGATTTTTATTTCCAAGTGTGTGTGTGCTGTGCTTGCGTGTCTTTCTGCTTGTATGTTTGTGTGTGTCTGCAAAGCAACAAAGCAGCTTTAAGTTCCTCCAATCCTCTTCAAGAAGATTCTCTAACTGTGGCGTTTTGAGCTGCAGAACTCCACAACGCCACGGGCGAAGGATTGTGTTAACAATCGCCTTACTAATCCCTCACCGATTTTTCTTCTTGGTTTGTGCATTCTCTGCTCTCCACATTCTCTCTGGACCAAACGCTAACTTCCTACAAAAATCTTCAGGCTGAGTATCTGAACATCAGGAATAGACTGGAGGCCATTGTAGAAACAAAAGCACACATATGGCTGAGTCTTTTGAGTTCAGATCTGTGTGTGAATGTTTGAAATACAACTCGGCATACACACCCTGCTTTTGTAGATTTGGGTTTTAGTATGGTGTACGTGCTGGTTCAAGAATGTACTTATGTGCATTCTGCAAGCATCTTGGCAACAGGAAACAAACTGTACTCATTTTGTTTGGATCAAAACATCAACAGTCCTATGAATACTGTAGTTGGGATAAACTTGTGATATTCATCACTTTTAGGTGAGTCATATTTCAGAAAGAAAACAAATCTGTAAGCAGGATGTTTGTATCTTGTTGTTCTCTCAGGCTGTAACACATCTCTCTGTAGTCAGACCCCGGGTGGTACACTCGCTGCCCAAGTAGCAGCAAGAGGTCCATCTCCTACTCTTTATACCATCAAATATTTACACACAAGACCTTGAAAAGAGGATTTGAGAAGCTAAGAATCTGACTTTTCACTAATTCCACTGATCCACAAGACAGACGCAGTCTTCAGCACCTGTCGGTTTGATCTCTTGGTGTTTATTTTCTTTTTTTATTGCCCATGTTTTAAGAGGTGGTGAATTTATTGTTTTTGTCTGTTTTCCTGAACAGGGTAATGCATATATTACCTGCATGCCTGGGCCCGTCAGAAGGTGGAATTACCCCGTACCTCTGTGTTTAGGTAATGTATTATTTCATACAGTCTGACATTGCCAGCATATAAGATTTCAATAATGTTCTAAATGCAGACAACAAAACCATATTTCTTGCATCAAACACAGTCAGTCTCTGTATTATGTCATTTGCCATTCACCTTGTGTCTTTGACTTTTTCTTGTTTGTCTTTTCCTCTCCCTCTTATTTAAATTCCCCCCATGCTTATACTCAAACACAGCCACACAATAGACCGTTGGCCTCAGAGAGGACTTGTTATTGTATTCGTAAATGCATTAATTTCATTGTGAGATCAGAGAGGGGATGATTTGTGGCGTGGAGGGCTTGGGGGGTGTGGATTGTGAATTTTCTGCATTCCTTTTCAGATTAAGAATCAATAAGGCTCGGAACCACCTTGGTGTGTTGTTCGATTTTTTTATAAGCCTGAAGAGAGTCCTTACTCTCCCCTGACATTTCCTCTGATGCCATAGTGATGGATTCCTGAGATGCTTAAGCAGCCACTCCACTTTGTCTTTTGACGTCTCGCTGTTCTGTTGCCCCCAATAGCACACATGCACACAAGCACACACAAACACAAGTGGTAACACACTTTCACTATGCATACAAACGCACAAGGAAATGCAGGCCTGCAAATGCATAGACTCACTTTTGGGCTCTTCATGTAAATTTTGTTTCCCTGTGGCTTTCAAAGTTCACTGCAGACATAAATCCAAGCTTTACTGTTGACAGGCTCGCTCGTGGATGTGCGTGTTTGCTCGTTAGCTCAACTCCTCGCTCGTTCATAGAACACCACGACACCCCAAGATCGGTACTCACTATGTTGCAGATAAACTCACATCAAAGTGGTTGCGTGCCCTTGTACAAACAGCGTAACTTCCTCAAAAGTGCCTCTCTTCTCCACTTCTCTTTAATTTCACAAAAACAGGTTTCAACCACCAGTAACTTCATTAAACCAGGGTATTTTTTGTCTCTTTCTGGCATTAGTTGATGGTCCCCAAAGAATGGCAGAAATTCTCCATGTCATTCCAACCATTTGACTCAAATATAGGCCTGTTAGGGTTGCAATTGAAAAAAAGAATGTTGATAACCTGTAGTTTACATTGAGGCTATAATTGTATTACACCTGGGTGTTTATGAAAGATTAGGGGATGAGTGTAACCTTCTCAACAAGCTGAAATGTTCTTAAATGCAGAGTCAAAGAAGAGAGGTTGCATGCTGCAGGGGGAGGGTTAAGTAATCACAACCACTGCCGAGCAAAACCGTGGTGCTGTATTGAACATTGACTACCTCATTAATTTTAATTTAAAGCATCACCAAACAAGAAGCGTGCCCGAGTCTTTTATCTCTTCACAAATGCCCTCATGGAGCATAATCCACACAGTCAAGCAGAGACGTATTTGCACATGTAACAGACATGCTCAAACACAGTGACATAAGCATCTCCATCCCCCACCCCAACCCTGAGCTCATAAAGCCCACTCACAGCACTTCATTTTCTCTCTCGCCCACAAAGCCGCCCCTTTTCCACAGTGTGCATTTAAACACAAAAGCATAAAAACACATACTTAAGAGCACAGGTGGCACAAACAGAACTGCTGCTCTTACTGCTTTTGATACACACAAAACAATTATGCATGTACTAAACCCCACATACACACAAAGAGTTAGCTCTTTGCCCTCCCTCCATATTCACCCCCTGGTCATTGTTTTTCTTTGTTTTCCCAATAAGCTGTTTTGTGGAGAAGTGACATGTTCTTTCTTCTTGGTTGGTCTCCCCCCAGCTCAGTGTGGCGGCTCTATGACAGACTTCAGCGGCGTCATCCTCAGCCCAGGCTTCCCAGGGAATTACCAGAGCAGCCTGGACTGCAGCTGGAGAGTTCAACTCCCAATTGGCTTCGGTTTGTCATCCCGCCCTCTGACCACCCTTTCTTCTTCTGCTCTCTTATTCTCTCCTTTTTGTCTTTTTCTGATCTGCTAGCTCTGATGTCTTCTGTGCTGTTTAAATCAGGCTTCTCCTCCTCCTCTCCTCTCCTCTCCTCTCCTCTCCTCTCCTCTCCTCTCCTCTCCTCTCCTCTCCTCTCCTCTCCTCTCCTCTCCTCTCCTCTCCTCTCCTCTCCTCTCCCTCTCCTCTCCTCATTTTATGCATGAATTCAAAGTAGCTACACTTCTTAAAAGGAACACAGATATGTTCTTGCATTGCGTTTAGTTTGAGATCTTTAGTTAATCTTCTAGATTAACCCTCTTTCTTTCTGCTTTTTAGGAATCCATCTGCAGTTTCTGAACTTCTCCACGGAGCCTGTTCATGACTATCTGGAGGTCCGCAGTGGGAGCCTGGAGACGGGAACAGTGATTGATCGGTTCAGTGGCCCAGTGGTGCCCAACTCTCTTTTCAGCACCACCCATGAGACTACACTCTTCTTTCACAGCGACTACTCCCAGAACAAGCCAGGCTTCCACGTTGTCTACCAGGGTGAGGGGCAAAATAAAGGTCCTTTTTATTAAAGTTAAAATGGAGTGATATCAGTGCAAAAGCTCAAAAAGTAAAAGAAGATTGAGAATACAATTTAGAATCAGACACTTTAACCAAGGTGATAAGATTACTAAAGGCTAAAGAGTCAGGAAAAATAAATCAATGAGAACCTCATTTGAAAAATTGAACAACACATATCCATGAATCAAAAACAATCTGGTTATGTCTATAGTGTACTTTTTACTTTTAAACCAGTGTGGAAAAGAGGAATAGGAACTCTTATGTATTTATGTCTTATTTTCCAGCATATGAGCTGCAGAGGTGTCCAGACCCACGACCATTCCGTAACGGCATAGTGATCGGTCAGGAGTACAGCGTGGGGATGACAATTTCCTTCGAGTGCCTTCCAGGTTACACTCTGCTCGGAGAGGCGTCTCTCACATGTTTGCATGGAATCAGCAGGAACTGGAATCACCCGGTCCCTCGCTGTGAAGGTGACTGACTTGTGCCTTTTGAAAATGAAAAAAAAATGGGCTTTGTGTGTCTGTGTTGTTCTTGTTCAGAAAAAATGAACCAAAAAGCAGCACTGGACCCTTCTTACTATTGCACTACCAAGACCCAAATATTACCACAGAGAGTCACATTGTCAACAAATTATTTATTTGTAGTAAAAAAAAAACCTCTTCTTTGATATTTGTCTGAAGTTTATTTCCACAAACACATGAAGAAAATATTTAAATAAATGTGTGCACAGAGATCCTTGAGAAAATATTGCTTCTTTCTTAGAAGCTGACTGAAGTAAAGACGGAGATGCTTTTTCCATCAACAAAACTCCATAAAAAGAAGGTCTTTGAAGTTATTTTGAATAGAAGAATATTGGTGCTTATAGCCCTGCCTTTTATTCTTACACATTAAGGCAACTGATTCCCTTTTACCAGTGACGATGCACCAGTTTACAGAACTAGAAACTGCACATTATAAAGCCATATGTAGCATGTGTGGATCTTTATTAGAAAGCTGATCACAGCTGTCTCTCTTGTGATTTCATTCGGACTCCTCAGATGTTGCTCAGGGATGATAAAATACGGCTTTCTTCCCATCAGTTAAGTGAAGCAGCGGCGTACGCTTCAAGTCCACAACAGAGTGCACTATTTATCTGAGAGAGTGTTAAATAGTTTTGTTTTGCTCTGTAGATACAGTGTTGTCCCTGTCTAGTTTACAGCCCTGTTCTGATCCTGGGGGCACTGCTTTGGCTTTGACTCCCAAGTTCAAAGTCAAATTTTAACACATTCCCTTTGATGGAGTATGACGGGGGAGTTTAAGTGTCTGAACACCTCAGTGTTCACAGAAACCAGCATCCCTCCCGTGCAGTTGTATCTAACAGGTGTATCCAGCATCCCCACCTCCTTAGTATCTCAATGATAACCTAATAACACAAAGTTATGGTTTGTTTTATCAAAGGCTAGTGGTGACACAACCATAAATGCAGGTTTTATGACAAGAGTTATATAAAAAACTGACTACTGTCTTATTTTTAGTCAGCCTCTCTGATGTTTCTCCCCTCACTCTAGCTCTCTGTGGAGGGAATGTAACATCCATGAACGGCACAATTTACTCTCCTGGACACCCAGCCGAGTATCCACATTTTCAGGACTGCATGTGGATGGTCAGAGTGCCTCCTGGGTACGGCATCTACATCAACTTCTCTGTTATCAATACAGAGCCAATCTACGACTACATCACTGTCTGGTAAGTGCACATTTCACTCTCAGTGGGACATTGATCATCAACCAACAGCTTAAGGCACGCAGAGCTACATAGAGTTAAATATGTTTTTTTTTTCCATTACTCAAGAAAAACTGGACATCACGTAAGATTTCTACAATAACATTTTGTATTTTAAGTATTTGCAAAGGCAAACTCGAAAGCTGCACACAATGTTGGTACAATAAAAACTGGCAATAGGCCAGTTGAACAAGCTTTGTTCACAGCTTTCGATGTGACACCTGTATCAGAGAAGCCAGCAGCCATCTAAATGTCTTGACCTTTGTCTGGACTTCTGTTTTTTACCTCTGACAGCTTTCCTTACCACCCCTATCTAAAACTAAAAAAGATTATGCTATGTGATGAAATAAAAAAGACTGAAGTAAAGTCTGTGTCACAGTCTGTGTCCCTCTTCCCCTCCTCACTAAACTTATTGTAGATGTTTAACTCCAGCTCTCCAGTGAGTGTTACATAAAAGAAGGGAATTGTGTATTGAGGTCACATCAGCACTGAGGTACTTTGGATGTCTGTTAGTAAGTACAAACTTAAACTCCTAATGAAGAATTGTACAGATGTAAACTACTTCATACCACCTGCTGGTTGTCACTCCAGCAGCTGTCTCTCTGTCTGTCTCTCCTTCTACCTTTCTGTAGCCTCTCTGAAGTATAGAAACCCCTCAGGCAGTCAGGAAGCTGTCCTCGTGGGTGATAGAGGAGGGAAATGCCTCCCAGCATCTGGGGCTACCACTCTGAGTATTGGAGGAGGGAGCTCCTGGCACCACTGTTTCCAATAAAATAGCGCATAAACAATATGTCCCCTGATGGTAACATTTCATTCCCCTGCCTGACTGCCATCTCCCATTTTGGTGATCACTAGACTTGTTTTAATAAGATATTAAAGGTACAAACACATACTAAAAGCATTTAGTGTAGATCATTCAGATGGATTGCCCTGGAGCTACCTGAAAGTGTCAGTAATGAAAAACTTTTCTCCTGAACAAAAGGAGCATTTGTATATATAATAGAACACTGCTGTCTTCTCAAATTAATTGTTCTTTAGATCCTCTGAAAGTGCGTTTAGTTTGTACCCAATGTTATCCAACTCATCCAGTCTACTTATTTCAGACACAGATAGCAGCAACATTCTTACAAAGGTTTGGAAGTTCTGCCCAGCTCTCATTAACAGTGTTGCTCCTGGTGTCTGTGCTGTCAGCAGCTAATGCATGCATCAGAAATGGACTGCAGAAAGGTCTACATTCACACCACCACCATTCATTTTGATCTTTCATCCATGTGTGAAGGATATAGAGAAATGTTCCCAGTGTATAGCAGCTTTCATAAACAGTTTAGAAACTGTTTATATGAACAGTTTATATCGCCAAGCTGAAAACTTGATGGGAAAAAAAATATTGTCCAATCAAGCAAATGAAATGACAGAAAAAAATTAACACATCATAACGTAGATGCAGTTTTCCAATTTCTCAACATTGCAATGAATTAGTCCTAATCAATTTTCTTAATGATTTCCTCTTAATTGCCATCCCAGAGTTATAATGTGTGTATATATCTATGTGTTCAGCTCCATCAATATTAACAGTGTAGAGAATCTCTTCAAGTTGTCAGAGCTCAATAAGTCACACTTTATTAAAACATTTTATTAAACCTTTATTGAACAAGAAATTGCCACATTGGATGGACATTTGTTTGTTAGGGAGATCTGTCCAAAAGGGCACACAAGTCACAGTTTAATGAAAATAAAACAGACAAGAAACATTTCAGCTCAAAGAAAGCAATTCCCTTTGCTGGTTCCATGGAATTTTAGCAGGGCTGTAATATTTTCCAAGGGGTCTAGATAATTTAAATGTTTAGATTATGTCACATCCAGGGAGCAAATGGAAAAAAAACATATTTAATCTCAGTGAAAACCCTTAATCATTTGGTCAATTACAAGTCATCACACAGAATGTGTATTGTCATATTGACGGTCTTGTTTTTTAAATGTGTTCATTCATTTTCAGCCACTTCCAGCTAGAAGATATAAGCATGCTCTGGGTCTATTACTGGGGTCTCTCTCAGTTTGGCTTACCTGTTGAGACTAATAAGATGTCTGACGAGCTCAAATGGCTCTATTTGGGAGGAGCAGTAGAACAGGAGGCCTACTGTTCTTTGAGCTCCCTCCAGTTCTATGACCCCGACCTGCACAGGCAGCTCGTTCCAGCTTTTTAGATGTAATTTGAGAACTTTACCTTTAGGCTAAGCTCCATATTTAACATGACATTTGAGTAGTCTACCACTTGTCAGTTTCACTCTACATTGTCCACTCATTTGGAAACAAAGCCGATAGATACTTAAACTCTTTCACTTGAGGCTACATACCAAACTGCCCAAGATGGAAGCTGTCCAAGAGATGTGTCAAGCTGACAACATCCAGGGCCTTCAGCTCCTCAGGGTGAAGCTCCTCCTCTGCTGGACTCATGCCATTAACTGTCAATGACTGTTACCGCCCTTGCCTCTTGTCTACGTACAGTATCTGGTTTGTTATTTTAGGTGCCCGGAGAAGTCTGTAGACATTTTCCCAACTCCAAACAGACTTCTATTGTCAAATCAGTTCACCTTTTTGAATATGTTATGACATTATTGAAAGTTTGACTTGTTAGACTTAGTGTAGTGAGAAGTTAAGACATGGCTCTGAACCACAGGTAAATGACCATGTAATGTAGTATATACTCTCTTCACAGATAACAGCCTACTCTATTAAGGGTGAAGAACAAAAAGTTCATTATGATACAAATACATTTAAATTCCCAGGGATACAGATCCTCATACATCATGCAAAGTGCTTTAGGTTTTTTTGATCAGCATCCATGCATTTTCTTCTTCTGGCATTAATCCTTCCAGGGTTGTAAGGGATTAAGCCTAGCTATAGGGATACACCCTCATTATCTAACATCATGTACAAAAATATTAACCGTCCAACTTAATTCAAACTAAGATTTCACAAGAGCAAAAGAGGTCACACACTTTGCAGATTTCTACAGTATATCATTGATTTTATAAAAAAAAACAAAAAAAACCTTCATTCCCCATCTATTTGTATCATAGCTCTGCTCTTGGCTCCACTTCTTTTTTTACAAAGTGTTTTAATTTGAAACTTCTTTCTCAGATCCTGACTGCTGGCTCTATACTGCTCTGACTAAACAAGTTGTGTTGTTTGATCCAAGCAGGTCAAAAGTGGTGTTTATACATAAGAAAAACACTCTCACTTTCGGTCCACCTCCCCCCCCCAGCTAAACTCTTTCTATGTTTTTTTCCCCCCTCACCCTTCACCTCAATCTGTCCACCTCTCTCTCTCTGTATCAGGGATGGGCCCGATCAAGCTTCGCCTCAAATCGGTCAGTTCAGCGGCAGCTCAGTACAGGAGGGCGTGTCCACCACTGCCAATCAGGTCCTCATCAAATTCCACAGCGACTTCAGCACCAGCGGCTTCTTTGTGCTGCATTATTACGGTAACCTCCTCTTTGATTCCAGCTAAGTAAAGACCTTGCTCCAGACTGCTGTGCTGTACCCTATTCATTTGATCTCTGGTTCTCCACATTGCTGAAATCCTTCTGCAGTAATGAAGAACACATAAGAACAGAGGATCATAACTGTACCATGTTTCTTTACTGGAACGCCTTCAATTTGATCCTTTTAATGACTCATTATTTGACCTTTCTCATTTTGTTTCGTATAAATTATACATTTCCATTTTTGTTTTCACTTTAAAATCCCCTCTTTGATAATTAACAAAATGTCCCCCATCGCAACTAAATTAGTGTTTGTTTTTTGATGATCTTGAAAGTGGTGCATGGAAATGTGTGATACTGGAAATTTCACTTGAGATCATAATTTATAAGTGAATATGTATACACTCTCTTTCTGTCTCTCTCTCTCTCTCTCTCTCTCTCTCTCTCTCTCACTCTCTCTCTTCTCTCTCTTTCACTGTCTCTTTAACTTGGGTAGCACAATAGAACTTTCGCAGATATCATCCCTTTTCCTCTTTCCAACAGCATACCAGCTGAGAACATGTCAGCCACCCCCTCCTGTCGCCAACGCTACTATCCTAACCGATGATGACGAGTTTGAAATAGGTTTGTCTTATTTTATTTTCCTGTTTACTGGCTAGGGACAATGCATATTAAAAAAGGAAGATTGCACCAGACACACAGTTGTTTGCTTGGAAAGCCGAGGATGAAAGAAAAAGATGAAACCAGACATATCAAATGTTTTAAGCCTTTTATTGAATAATTAATTCCCTTTTAGGTTTAATCCTTCATTCATCCATTGCTTGTATGCTTTGTTTGGATTGATTTGTGAGTTTGTTTCTCCATCTGTCCATTTCACGATTTGAAACAGCTTTGTTGGAAGCATACATACATTTAAATGAGCAAATTTATTCAATAATTCTTCCACTTGACAGATGTTTTTCGCAACCTTCAATGTCTCATTCCATCTGCCATGTGCTGTTTGTTTCTTTCTTTCTCTTACTTTCTTGCTCTATGCTCTACCTTGTTATCATCTTTCTTTCCTTTTGAAATGTGCCATCTATTAATGCCCCCTGCAATAAAAAGAGTTTAAGGGCAGTGCTAATTAGCTCTGCATATAAGCTGTTTGTATTTTTAGTGTTCAGAAGTGGAAATAATGTGGCTTGTGGCTGCTACACTTTGCGTCTTTCATTCTGAGCGTAATTCACATTTCATAAAAGAGTATGTGTGTGTGCAGCATGTGTTTGCAGATCTGTAATGTAATGAAGTGCCTTTAGTACTTGTGCTGGCTAAAGGGATGTCAATCTTCATTAGAAAATGTGTTGTTGATTACTGTTTCAAGTGCTGCTACCGAGAAGGCTTTTACTGACAAAGCTCTGTGGGGCTTTTGTGTGTGTTTGTGTGTGCGTGCGTGCGTGTGTGTGTTTGCGTGTGTCGTGTGTTTGCGTGTGTGTGCATGGTGGCTGGATAAATGATGCATATGTTTTTCATGTCCTCTCCTGTGTGTGTGTGTGTGTGTGTGTGTGTGTGTGTGTGTGTGTGTGTGTGTGTGTGTGTGTGTGTGTGTGTGTGTGTGTGTGTGTGTGTGTGTGTGTGTGTGTGTGTGTGTGTGTGTGTGTGTGTGTGTGTGTGTGTGTGTGTGTGTGTGTGTGTGTGTGTGTGTGTGTGTGTGTTCGTGTGTGATCATGACTGTGAATGTAAATGACCTCATAGGGGACATCATTCGGTACTCGTGCCTGCCAGGCTTCACTTTGGTGGGCAGCGAGATTCTGACCTGTCGACTTGGAGAGAGGCTCCAGATGGATGGACCCCCACCAGTCTGTCAAGGTTGGTTCTATTCAGTGTTTGAGTTTGAGTCTATGTGCATGTTTTCATGTTTTTATGAGACCCTATGGATGTTTTTCCCATCTTGATGTCGGGCTACTCTTGTTAACGTGTGTTCATATGTCCTGTTCCTCTATGTGTGTGGATGTCACTCTGCCAAGCTTGGTTGTAGTCAGGAGCCTGCACTGTTGATGCATCATTTAACAGACTGGCAGCAGGGTCCCTTCTAGCAGACTCCTGGAGGCTAACAGCATCTCTGTTGTGATTTATTCAGTGTCAAAGAGGAACACAACTACTGACCTGAGATCATAGACATGTGCTCCACTTGAACAAACCCATGACTGCAGAGGATCAGTGTGAAACAGATTACTGATCAGCAGGTTACATCGACAAGTGCAATGCAGCGAGGTAGAATAAGGCCAAGGTTAATCAGGGAAAGGAGATTATTTTACCCCTGACTGTCGGTAAAATTGCCCCATCACTGTGATTGATGTCTACAAACCCATGTCCTTTCAGAAGATAGATTTTAAAACAAAAAGCAAACAAAAAGAAGTGTCTGTGTCGTTTGCATCATAGATTTTGTTTAGACCCCCTGAAAAAAAGCCGTCAGCCTGCCTGTCGTGCCAGTACATCTCTGCTGCAGACATCAGAGCAATTCAAAAACTTCTATTCCCAGCAGATAGGCGTCTTTTGAAGTGCCCTGAAGTCCATTGTCAACAAGTCTTTGGTTGATGAGCATTTCTGTCTTTTTGTATGTCTAGAAACTATGAGTAATAGCATTGGACTTGTGATCAAGGCATGACAGATACTCGACAAACCCAAAGCTAGCATTCATAAGGCATCTTCGAGTAGGACTAGTGATTTGGAACCTATTTGCTTATCCCTGGCTTGTATTATTTGATGTCTGACTTGATATCTTGGTTCTTCCCCTGAAGCACTTTTGTGGCTGACATTGTTTTGTTCTTACAAGTAAGAACTTGGCTGGTTTTATTGTAGTTAATGGAAAGTGCAAAAAGTAAAGTCACAGAAAGGGAAGGCAAAGCTTGGTGAACTTAAAGGCAATCCAGAATCTGCATATATGCTACAGTAATATACCTATACGTAATTGATAAAGAACCTGTGAATAGCTTTGTGAGTGTCTGCAAAAATGTCAAAAAGAGACAAAACTCTGATCACATTTACATTGAGAAACACTGAGTGTGAGTGCGTGTTTAGAAGCTTAAAACGACAGGGCAAACCTTTGCTTTTGCTGCATTGGGCCTATCTGCTATTTTTCAAAATTAATAATTTATGAAAGCTCAAGAGATATGAAGTCATGCAGTGTTTTATTAACTTGTTACACAGTGCTGGGTAAAGAGTCATAGAAGGTAGATGGAGGAAAAGCCTCCTTGTATACAAGCACTTTATCTGCCTGACAAACATGTACAATAATATGACACCTAGGTCGTAAAACGTAGGAGTCTTCCCGATGCATTTATTAACTGTTTGAAAGTGAACAACCTTGCAGATCAGCAACTAAAGGAATAGTTTGGAATAATTGTATCGGTTTCATGCCAAGTGACGGCAGCCTTTTAGAGGAGAGAACACTTTTCAAGCTCTCATGTTACGTCGGTCCTGCCAGCTCACCTTCTCATGTATTACACAGAGCTCTGCCAGGACCAATAGGCCTCTGTCATCCACAAGTCTCATATTGTATTTGAAGTGATTTCACAGGCTTTAACTTGAGGGACTAAATTAAGCTGCTGGATGGGCACGGCATGTGTGTAGAACACAATGCTGTTTTTCAGTTGATATCTTGTTCAATGCAATCAATTGTATACTCGGAAATGGGATGAGTTTGAATATATTAACACTGGACAGCAAAGACTCTCATATTTAGTTGAAAGTGAGTTACTGAAAATGGTCTGCATTGTCATGTG
Source organism: Tautogolabrus adspersus (assembly GCA_020745685.1). Taxonomy (NCBI): domain Eukaryota; kingdom Metazoa; phylum Chordata; class Actinopteri; order Labriformes; family Labridae; genus Tautogolabrus; species Tautogolabrus adspersus. The sequence continues at coordinate 19,304,561 of CM036542.1, read as the reverse complement.
TGATAGATGGATAAGTTAGCAGATAGTCTGCTGTTTATCAAGAGTACACGTCATATGAAGAAAGATCAAATTAGTTTAATAAAAAGGCTGCACTCAAAAAATCACATTGAAATGGTGGAGGTATTACAAAACATATTACACTGCACAGTAAAGTCAGTACTGTAATAGTAGGAATGTTTCATGCAACTATTTGTTGGACAAATAGGCAACATAGATACTATATCTTCATTGAACAGTTCCAAATATCCAGCCTTGAGCATTAAGTTGGCATTGTTAGGACTATTTCAGGACATCTGGGTTAGTAATTTATTATTTGACATTTTCCTGGATCACCTCATTATTGTACTCAAGATTTCATTACATTTTCTTGTGTTAGATGTGTTATGTCCTTGTGCCACCACTCTGGAGAAGCTAATTGCTCTCCTTGGGACATGTAAAGTTGAACTTAATTTGAGTTGACCTGCTACTCGCATTCAAGAGACTGCTACAGTAAGCTTGTAAAGAGGGCATTTTCTGTCGGCAGCTTGTCGATAGGGCAGGAGAAGAATTCTCCTGCATTTCCCCCTGATTCTGCTGTGTTTGTGCTGTAAACCCTTCTGTTAATTGTCATTTTATGCCTTTTAAGATAACACTCAAGTGTCCTTGCCTGGCTATGCAATTTCACCCCCCCAAATACCCCTATTTTTTTGTATATTTCCCCAGGCTCTGTCTTTATAAAAAAGCCTATGAGGAAGGTTATGCAGTTAGCTTTGATCAAGGATAGAGCCACAATTGAGTTGACTGCTCTGTTTGCTTGGCAAACCATCTGCCACACTGAGGTTGAGTCAAACCCATTTAATGTTGTCACATTGATCTTCACATTCTCATTGATTTTTACGTGTCAGAAAACGTAATAAAAAACAATTTCTGCACTAACGTCATCTTCTCTATATAATCTAGGCTTTATTGTATGCTGTCTTTGTTGCATGTGTGTTCATGCTGAAAAAAAAGTTGCATTTGTTCCCTTCATGTAATCATTCCTGTGTTCATTGTGTTGGTGTGGATTAGAAAAGTAAACACATACGGGGTTTGCAAAAGGAAGAACAAGGCGCGTCGTTCAGTGTTGGAAAGATGGTTGGTTAATAAACTTCCTCTCTGTTAAATGATGTTTTCTTTGAACTAAGATAGTGATTCTATTTATTGGCTTAGCCTAAATAAGAAATAATTCAGAGTTTCGTAAATATGATACATATGTCTGGATTTGTACTTAAAGAGAACGCTTATTAATAGATTGTTTGATAACGTCTGATCCTCATCATGGTCCTATATTAGCGGTATCGTTCAACAAAGCTGCTATTGAGATGTCTGAAACTGTTAGTGTCTTTTGGTTCCTCTTATTAATCCCTGCACCCTAAAATGTGAGGTAAAACAGTGTAAGCCTCAACTCTGCTTAATGGAACACTTGTGTTTGTTTCCTAGCAACGATAGCTTATTGAACAAGTATTCAGGGCTTAATTATTTTTTTAACAAACTCACACCAGATTGTCGGCTCTTCACACAGATCATTAGATCAGGTCAAGTGAGTCATATTGTGTTCATCTTAGAGCTGTCCAATGTGCTACGTGCTGCTGGGAAGGGGAATAGTGTTTAGGTTGATAAGCCCAGTGTCGGATTATATGTATAAGAAATAAATATATATACAGATATATAGATATATACTGTAGATATAATTAAATTTAGCAGCTGTTGGTAGCAATAAGTCACATATTTCACACATTTCCGTTAAGCTGAATGTGTGCAAGCTCTATGACAAATATTCCCGCTGGCATCAGAAGAAGCAGAGGTCCCTGCTGAAGACAGAACTGACAAAGCAGCCCTGAGAATTGATGTAACTGCATGAACTGAAGACCGCATATTGAACTAGCATATCACCAGTGCGCCAGTGAGAGTCATTACTCGGCCAGATAAACTCAGCTCTACAGACCTTGTTTTTTTATTTTTTTTATGCTAAATGAATTTTCTCAACTTCACGAAGTTAACTAAGATTTATTTTGTTTAAAAAAAACTTTTTTTTTTTTTGAGAAACTCTAAATTTTGAATATATGTCTGAAAATTACCGCTTTATTATTTTTCTCACCCCATACCATGCAATATCACCTTTTAACATATAAGTTTGCTTTTTAACTCCAATGGACTTAAAGTGTAGATTCTTACAGCCTTAGCTCACATTTTCTCTTATTTTGGTTGTAAGCACTAACTCATGTCTATAATGGAATAGAAATGTGAAACTGCTTTTAGAAATGCAAAAGTCAAAAAAGGGTCATTAGGAATAGTCCTCACACCACAAAGCACTGGAAAATAGAGATCATGTTTTTCACAAACTGCCAGGCATTGGTACAGTAGTTAAGAAATGTTTCTGATTCATTTATTGTCTAAATAATGCAAGATGTGTTGCCTCCCTAATCAATACTATACACTGTTTCTTTAAATATGGATTCTGCCATGTACAAATATTCTTGACCTTGATGCCCACACAGGGCTTTTGGTATGTTTTGCATTTGAAGATTTGCATTGTTTGTAGAAAAAAAACACTGACTGTTTGCAGATCATGTCTCCCTGTTATGTCTTAGCCAAAGGCTGTTCTCGGTGAAACTTCTGCAGTGACTCGACAGCAGGAATATTCATAATGCTTTGTGTTACAACTCTTTCCTACACCCTTTTTTCTTGATACATGTCTGAATGTTTCCAGTGACCTTTTCATCCGGAACAGTTGTTCGCATTAACCTTTTCCATGTGTCATCTTTCTTCACTAGAGGCCCAAAAGAAAAGAAAAGAATAAAAATACTGTCTTTATTTCAGAGCTGCCAGCTGTCAGGAAATGAAGGCATTACTCTTAGCCAATACACATAAACTCACACACAAACACACACTGTCTATACACAAATGCACACCATTTCTTCCATACAAAGTGAGCTGTCTCACCCACTGATTATTATTATTTGATAGATTGCTACCAGGGGAGCATGGTGACAAAAACAGATTTACTAGCTCAGCCCCTAGGTGCAATATAAGTATGGCTGAATGTAATTGTTTCAGGACTAGTTAGTCTTTCAATGTTATTTCTACTGTCACAGTGTTGCTTTGAGATGAGGACAGGGAAGACGGTACTTTCCTTACCTTATCTTGCCTATACCTCTGTTTCTTCTGTTTCATGCCCCTATCTTTTCTTCTCTCTCTCTCTGTTGTTCCTCTTCTGCATCTTGTCTTCCCCTCATGCTGACTTGACCTTCTCCTGTGTATCTTCTTCAAGTCCAATGTCCAGCCCATGAGGTGCGTTTTGACTCAACTGGGGTGATCTTGAGTCCAGGCTTCCCTGAAAACTACCCAAATCTCCAGATGTGCTCTTGGCTGATCAATGTGGAGAAGGGTTACAACATCACTCTGCACTTTGAACTATTCCAGACAGAGAAAGAGTTTGACATCTTGGAAATATTTGATGGTGGGTTCTTAATGAGGGAAATTCAATTATTGTCAGAAAAATCCAGAGAACTAACTCAAACTAGCACATCTGTTATGTTTTGCTAAATAATCCTCTCATCTGCCATCATTTGAGTTTTAATTTGACGAGGATGTTTCTCTGAAACTTAACGTGTGTTTCTGTCTATGTCTACCTCTGTGTCAGGTCCTAACATCTACAGCCAGAGCATGGCCTCACTCAGCGGTGACATTGAAACACCCTTCAACCTGACCACCACAGGCCACCAGCTCCTGCTGCGCTGGTCCTCTGACCACGGCACTAACCGGCGTGGCTACCACATCAGATATGTGGGTGAGTATCAAAGTATGTATCCAGTCTATAATCATATTATTCTTTTTTAGTTCAATTTGAGTATTCTCGTCTCTCTACAGAAAAGTGATAAAAGTCATGGGTTCAGCCATAAATATTTCAGACACTTGAATTAAACAAGTTCTAATACTTCATAGGGGCAAATATTCATTAAACCTTCACTGCAGCTTCTGTACAGTACTGTGAATATGTGACCCCATGATTTTTCTCACAGCGTGCTATGATTGTTTCAGGATATTATTCATTGAGTTTTTAATATCCGTTAATTTAGAAGAATACTTTGTGTTTTCACAAGAATGATAATAGGTCCCAACAGGAGCTTTTTTTTCACACAGAAACCATGAGGAAGGAACAAAGTCAAAGGAGGCTTGCATGCTGCTTTGCACTCCTTAATTTAAAAAAGCTTTTTTAAATTCTTAATTTGCTATTTAATAAAGCGAGTGGCTTAAGCAAGCGCAGCAGAGGGAATCTTCTTCCATCGAAATGCATCAATAATAATGAAAAAGCACAAAGACATTTATTTTTCATGTCTTGTCTTGCCGTTATATTTAATACACGAGTGTTCCCGTGAAAGCAAGTCGGTGTGATGAATTTTGTAAAGAAAACTCCTCCTTGGCTTGATTGACTTGAACAGGAAATGACTTAAACTCCAGTGTGAGTCTTTTCTTCTTAAATCCCTGCTACTGTATTTCCCAGTCATGCTGGTTTTTAAACAGTGTTTGACAGCATTTGTAAGACTCAGATCCCTCCACTGTATTTTCCTGTCCTATCAGCTGCTTGGTGCTAGTATTCTGGAAATCAAAATGACCATTTTTATATATGATGAGCTAAAGATGAGGGAACGAAAGGCAATGCAACAAATAACTGGAGGCTACAGTAGAATTGCATGTGTTAAAGTGAAATGGAAAACATGCATGCCTATAGGCCAAAGAGGAATAGTGATAATGTGACTTTGAGGACTTCCTTTACTATGTGGCATGCAGCCAGCGTGCTAAATAGACGTGACACTCCTCAGGCCTTTTCCCTCATTATCTTTCTGCGTTTAAAATGGAGCCTTACTGTGAAGAGACATGTTCACTTGGTTCTTACTCTAAAGGGGCTTTCTTAATGCTTCCCATCCTTTTTTTCTTCTCTCTGCCTTATTTCTCTCTTGCACTGTTAATATCTGCTGTTCTTTAACTCCCTTGTCCTGATTTGACTCTCACATCTCTCCTGTATGTCTCCTTTTTCTCTCCCCTTCCTTCTTCTTCTTGTTCCTTTATTCTCTTTCTATTGCAGCAATGTACTGCAGTACCCCGGACTCCCCACAGCACGGCTTTGTAGTGAGCCAGACAGGGGGTCATCTCAACAGCGTAGTGCGCTGGGCCTGCGACAGGGGGTACAAGCTGATCGGAAAGGGCTCAGCTGTGTGCAAGAATACCTCCTATGGCTACTACACCTGGGACGCGCCAGTTCCCGCCTGTCAAGGTGAGCACATCGGGCCTGGCAGCCTTTTATTTCCTACTTGAGCCTTCCTCTTTCCTGGTTTTCTGGTCACTGCCTCTGCCCCACGCTCAGCAGGCAGACAGGCAGGCGCTTAAGGCAGCCAAGTGTCTCAGCCCGAGCTGTATTCCTGTGTTTGTAGCAGCTGAACTGAATCTGGCCTGATTGAGAGCTAGAACTCTGTCAGGTGGAAATGGAACAGAAATCAATCCTCCCTTCTTTTGTCAATTTCCACTTCTTCAAATTACTTTGGCTAACTTGCCATTAGCATGCAGTGTCTGCTGCTGCTTGGTCTCACTCAACTAATTGGGTTCTTTGATGCGCACATCATGTGAATTGTGAGCATTTACGATTGCATGCACTTGCACAGAAACTCACACAGCAGCAAACAGCAACAGATGCTGTGCTTGATTGCATTTTATCAGAATGCATTTAAATCAAGATATGTATGTCATATACTTTAAAGAGTCTAAAAAACACCTTCCCACCTGTGATAAATTCCGTCAGTTTGGTAATTGCAAACAGCTTTTTCAAAGCACATAAAAACTCAAGCATAGCAGCAAAGAATTAATGTATTCATACAGGTGCTGTCCATCTGCTGTCCACTAGATGGTTGAGATCCCATTACAGTATATCCAGTCCTTTATTTTCTTAATCCATACTGTTGGATAGGTTTAGAAAATGAATCATATAAATCCACCATTGTTGCTCATGCATCTCAGAAAGAAAATTGATCTTCTTAAATCTCAGGCCCACTGACCTTATAAGCTGTGATTAAGACGACTATCTCACATTGTAACTTTCCATCTGCTGTATAGAAAAGTGTTTAATGCTTAAATGATCAATATCTTTTAGATTGTGCCTTAGAAGTACTCACAAATAGTGTTGATTGATTCTCTCTTAGGATGATGAGGGCCAGTGTAATAGCTGTGGGCCATGTTGGCAGATTCCTAACTTCGATGTTTCACAGTGAGCAGCAACCATCGCTGCTCCATTTTGTGATGAGTGTGTTTGCATGACTGTTCTCATTTAGTGTGGCCCTGCAGATGTTGGTTTCCCCGCTCTATCCTCTCCCTCTGCCTCAGCTCTGTTGATAAACACCTTGAGACCTACTAGCTTTAGCTGTCTATGTGTTTGAGCTCTGAGGCCATCGTAACCCAGATTCAGACTGCATTGGAGCAAGGACACAGCGCTGTGTGGGAGTCGTAGAGAGCATCTATATGTTAGGAAGAGTTACTGTTGGAACTCTTGTACAACATTTAATGAGTTAGTCCTAATTAAATGTAAGTCATTTGGGTTTCTTGTGCTCTAACTTCTGACAAGTGACAGAGATAAGATTGTTGGAAGAACCAAGAGTTACTTGGTTGATTAGCTAATTGCAAAGTCAGTGAATATTTTTTTTATTAAACATAAAATCCTCCTAAATCCCTGAAAGATTTATGGAGGCCTTAATTTTGATGTCATACCACTCTGCAAAGTGTTGGATTACTTCCATCCTCCAGGGCCCAGTCCTGTAATATTTTCAAGGATTTCTCCAGCAAGGAGATTTAAAGAGCAGTTTTATGGATCCAGTGGCCTATAATATATACAGTATAACAAAATGACTTGATGAAGTGTTGACATGACAGATGTGTTCCCACATCCTTATTATAAATGTATTAGGTGGGTGTAGTTGCTTAAATGATAACAGAATAAATGTCTGTGGCGGTTGGCATACTGTTTTGCAAATTAGGAAGTGTTACACTTTGTGTTACACTTTTGCTTGGTGACTTTTTGTCTTGTAAAAGCAGAGAATATACGGGCGCAACTCTTTCTGTTAATGATGGCTCAGTTCCAACAAGTGTTCTAGTCAGTAAACCATTCCAGCTACAGTAGCTTGCACAATGCCAGGGCTCTGTCAACGGCTCAACTAAACTGAATGTCCAAATTAATGGTATTAATTACACCTGTGCTTTTCCTGCTGTGACATGTCAAAGTGTCTGCCATGAATACGGTCTGTTGTTAGAATTCTACAGGGATGTTTGGTGTCAAATTTGAGTAATTATTTCCATTTTCCATTTTGTTTCTTTTAGTAACCATTTGAAGGAAAATTAACATAATAATTAGCAAACAGCTGCTATTGTAAAATAAACACTTTTCATTGCTTGTGTTTTCTACACTTGCTCCCTAAACTGTGACTCTTAAAGTGAATATTTGTTAGCCTGCCATGTCTGTGCCTACCAGCCGACACTGCAAATCATGCTTGTATGTGTCCTGAACTGTGCATAAACCTGTGAGTCGACAATCGTCATCTTGCTGCTTGCAGCTGTGTCTTGCGGTGTGCCCAGTGCACCAGTGAACGGAGGTGTGCTAGCTGCTGATTACTCCGTCGGCACTCGGGTGACCTACTTCTGCAACAGCGGCTACCGGCTCTCATCCAAAGAGCTGACGACCTCAGTCTGCCAGCCAGACGGCACCTGGAGCAACCACAACAAGATACCCCGATGCATCGGTGAGTAGAGGATGTTAGAGAGAGGAAGGCCTTGGGTTAAAGAGGAGGGGGATGAGTGAGGTAAAGAAATGGGGTGACCACAAGAAGCCATAGCATGGTTGAGGAGAGGGAATGTGAGAGTTTGAGAGATAAGAAACAGGGATGAAGTGTTATGGAGAAGGCAGTGATTTTAACAGTTTTTTTTAGGTTTGAAAACCCTTTGAGGGGTTGTAGAACATTTTTAACAACACCCTGCATTGTAATAGGACACACATGTGTACTGCAGTCCCAATAGAACCTGGATATGCTGTGTTATTACAAAATCACTGACATATTTGGTAGTGTAATACACAGAGATATGAAATGGTGAATAATAGTTCCAGTTCCACTCCCCACAGTGTGACAGTCAACATAACGAGTGATTGACAACATGTTTACTATTGAGACCAGTGTTTATTCCCAGCTGCATATGTACTCACTGCAAAAAGGGAAACAGTTTGTTTTGAAACTCATTTGGTTTGAGAGTGCAAACTTTGTTGTGGAAAAACATTTGTTTACAGTTACTGCAGAAAAGTTGTGATTTACATTTTACATAGATTGGATTTTTTCTCCTGATTATGAATCCTTTGCACATTTTTGTATTTCCTTTACACTGCTGGATGGTTACATAGGTTTATAGGTTTTGACTTAGCATTGTGTGTACAAGGGATAAGAGAAGAAATAGAAACAGAAGTCAGTCCATTTGAATAATCCAAAACTAATAATGTCCACTCCCCAACCAATCCCTCCTTTTCTTCTTTTATGTGTGTTTTTTGTTTGTTTGTTGGGCACAGTCATTATGTGCCCAAGTCTCAGTTCCTTCTCTCTTGACCACGGGAAATGGAGGATCGTCAATGGCTCCCACTACGAGTATGGAACTAAAATAATCTTCACTTGCAACCCTGGATACTACCGTGTTGGCCCGGCCCATATCCAGTGCCTGTCCAATGGGGTGTGGAGCTGGAGGAATGAAAGGCCTCGCTGTAAAAGTAAGTACCGGTAACATTTACTGCGGCAAAGAGATGAAACCATCATAATTGTAGAGATCAATCAAATCAATAAATGCATATGACTTTTAAATTGAGCATATTTGAAGAGATAATCTTCCAAGGAATGATATCCAATTGATTCATATTTTGGCATTGCATGACAGTGAGAATAAAAATGTCAGTGGATATATAATAGAAAGGAACCGGACATGTTTTATATATTTTTAAATAAAAACTATTTCCTGACTCACCTCACACCAGCTTCAGTGACAGTACCAATGCAAGAACAAATATTTGATTCACAGTCTACTAAATTAGCAGCTGCATGCATGATTTTGTACTCTTCACGTCTTTCAATCCCAGCCTCTGTTGGATATTGTTTATTGTAGGAAAATCTTTTCTATGCTGCCATGGGAACTGCTTTTTAGGTAGCAAACAAACTGAATAGCCTGTGTATTAGCAAAGGAGATGCGAGCCAGCATGATGAAAGATGTTAGGACAAAGGCAAACATCATCATTATCCTCACCATGAAATAGTACAGGTCACTCTTTTATAGCATTAAGGTCGGTAAGATGGGTGTAAATGACTGTGCTCTCCCATTGACTGGAGATGTAAGCCAACTTCTGTCTCCTCTTTCTTGCTCTACTCTCCTGCTGTCTTATTTTTCGTTTTTTACTTTGCCTCCTTCATCCCTTCCTCTTCTCTTTACTGTCCTCCCTATCTTATTGCAGTCATTTCCTGTAGTGATGTGCCCACTCCTCCTAATGGGAAAAAAATCGGGATCCAAACAACCTTTGGAGCATCAGCCATTTTCAACTGTAACCTTGGCTATGTTTTAAGCGGATCTACAGTTAGAGAGTGTCTCCTGTCCGGCCTCTGGAGTGGAATGGAGACTCACTGCCTGGGTAAGCACAGTCTAAATGATCTCTTTAACTTTACAGAATATAGCCTTGACCTGGGTCAAAAACTGCTGACGATCCATCCAGACAGAATATGAGCTTTTATGGTTGGGTCATCATGTCCAGAATAGAACCAGATGCAGAAGGAGAAAGTGTCGACAATTGGCTCTCTTGCTGAGTGTGTACAGCCAATAACAGTAAACATAAAAAAAAGATGTGCAGTTCTTTTTGTTATCCGGTTCTGGCATTATGCTGATAATTTATGTTACAATTCAAAACTTCCTTTAGGCGGACACTCATCAGAATGTTTTCTGACATTGCAGAGAATTGTGAAATATCACTTATAGTAATGTCCTATGGTTGATGCTGGCATGTTGCAGTATAGCCTCAGAGTCGGGGGTTGTGGTGTTTCAAAAAATGCTTAATGTGAGTGGGCCATGTAAAGCCACACATGGACTGAATCTATAAGACATATGCCATCCTGTACCAAAAATCACATCTAAACAGGAAAATATGCTGCAACTAAGCCTACCACAGCTCATCACTGCACTGTGCTGGAAGAAAATGAGACATACATAATTACTTGAGCTGCATTCAAACCCACACAGCAGCACAATGTGACGGATTCTCCAGCACATGCATTAGTCTGTTCATCAACCCTGTGGCACCAGCACTTCAAGCTTCACTCCAGATTGTTACAGTTCATTAAAAGACCAGCACCTCTATCTTGTAATATGACTGTCAGAGCTAACATAGCCAAGGACCTCTTAGTATGGTGGCCTACTTCAGCACTATCTTCAGAGAATTTGGCCTCTCTCAACTAGAGTGTGATAATAAAATGCTCAGCTGAGTTTCTGGGTGCAGGAGTGAATTAGGGAAATCAAACTCACAGTCAGCGGCAATTTCCCATGTTTTAAGTGGCAGTGGAAATCTACGCGAGATTCCTTCTCTCTGAAAGGGATTTATTGTAGCTGAAAGTAATACGATTATGTGCATGAATGTATTGCACAGATTTGAAGGAGTTTCACATGCGTCTCTCTGTCTACTGTAGATGAGAAGGGCTGAGTTATCAACCCAAGTTAAGCAGAAGCCAGTATGAATTTAGAAAAAAAAATCAGAGATAATGATGCTGAAAAATGCTTTCCAAATCCAATATGTTTTTGTCTAATTTTGTTTTCGCCAGCATTATAATACCAAGACCTTTTAAATCACCATTATCCTCATTTCATTTTCTAATACAGTTGTCAAAATGCAAAGTTATTCAACTGGAAAACACAATCAAAAGTGTGTCTCCACCCTGCAACTACCATCCGCTGCTCAGTAAATGCCTCTGAAGGCTATTATTATCAAATTCTACAAGTTTGACCTAAAGAATTATACCACAGGAATCATTGAGTTACCGGTAAGTCATTGTGTGTGTGGAAAAAAGGACCCTCACTCTGCCTATTTTTCTGACCACAGAGTGTTATTAAGAACAAACACTACATGTGATATACTGTGTTTGTCATGTGCACGTCTTCCTTTTCTCAAAATCCTGTTGAAAGAAACAAACATTTAGAAGAAGATATGTTGACAGTACTCTATTTGTTTTGTTTTTTATTGTCTTACAGCTGGTCATTGTGGTGTTCCAGAGCAGATCGTTAACGGGCAGGTTGTCGGAGAAAACTTTGGTTATAGAGACACAGTGGTTTACCAGTGCAACCCTGGATTCCGGCTCATTGGCTCCTCAGTGCGGATCTGCCAGCAGGACCACGTCTGGTCAGGGTTCCTCCCAGTGTGTATATGTAAGTGCTCAAACAACAATTTCCACTGCCTGGTTAACTTCAAGAGGGATGAAATGCATGTGTGCTTGGTTATTTCAGAATTTCTCATCATGGACACTGATGTTCAAATGGAAACAAAAGCTTCCAGAGAGACTTGTGTTTTGAATCTTAATTTGATCATTTTTTTAAGGATGCTTTGAATATTTATGAATATTTGATTACTAGGAAAGAAAAGCTAAGGCAAAAACATAATTTATTTGAAAAGTTTACTTAAATAAAAAAACTTTTTCTCAAGCCTTCAACGAATGCTTTCCCCACCTTTAAGTTTCAGAAGCACTGAAGTCAGTAGTCGATAATTATCTTCATAATGTGATTCTCAGTGTCCTATTCACCTATTGATACACTGAAGTATGCTGTGTACCCTTCTGTGATAAGGTAATGTCTTGCTTCCTAATTCCCTGTGTTGTCCTCTGAGGTTAATTATATGATAATGGTATTCCTATGATAGGTGTCACTGTACATCACCTATCGATCATTGTTATTGAATTTTCTTTCTCTTCTTTATTCTCTCTATTCCTCTCTTTCTCTCCTCTCCTCTGTACCTTTTTGTTTGTACCCTTTCTCTGCTGATGTTCATGTTCCATCATCGTCTCTCTGCCTCCCGCTTCCTGACACATCCCCGGGTGATGTGCGTCATTTTCAGCTGTCACATGTGGCCACCCGGGAAGCCCAATCTATGGCCGCACCATAGGGGATGGCTTCAACTACAATGATATGGTGCGCTTCTCCTGCAACAAAGGCTACACCCTGGAAGGACCCTCCACAGCCCAGTGCCAGGCCAACCGCCAGTGGAGCCAGCAGCCACCGACATGCAGAGGTAAAGTCCGGCTACAGAGCTAAGGGAGAATGGATTTATGATTGACAGCTAGACTGACAAAGTATCAGGAGGATGCTGATGTATGTTGACAGTTGAACTGGAAAGCTGCTAGTCTCTGCTAGCATGTTTAGCTGAGGCTCAGATCGGACACATTGCCTCAGGAGGTGAGACAGACGGGAACTGAAAGCAAGAATGTACTACAATAATTTGGAACTAGCAGTTCTGTCATATTATTTTGCATCTCATTAACCATCTGATGTGATCATTTCTGAAGAGGGCTACTTTGGTGTATCACATCAACTAAAGGTGTGTTAATGTTTGATTACAGGAGCTACTTCCATCTCAATCTGCTCCTGTGAATCAGGCTAGCCATCAGTGGAGCAGGTAGCTGCCAGAGAGCAGAACTAAGATCCAGCAAGAGGGTTGGAACAGTTAACAGAATCATTTAGAAAACAGCAGATGTATTGTGATCATTCAGGAATCAGCAACTAGTGACTGTCAGCATACAGGGGTATAGAAACCGGTGCAGAATGGACAAAAGTAGTGCTCACAATCTATAGATCTGAAAAAGAAAAGTCACTATCTCAGAACGAAGCTTAGAAAACCGCAATAATGAGCTTACATCAGGATGTATGGAAAGAAGGCATAAATGAGGAATTGTTTCCGCAATTTTCCAGCCAGTTTTTACCAAGACACTTGCTGCAGGGGGAGATTACTTTGAAAGCAAGAGAGCGCAGTACATTTATATCTCGAAGACATCTTACTGTTTGTATCAGATGGTGGCTATGTTTGTGCTGTGTCCAATTTAAGTTTGCCCAGGTATGGCTCATTAGTGCTGTGTTTACAATCAGCAGCAAACAACACAGTTTTGTTGGGTCTATTGAATAAGATTTGTTGTTAACTCTAAGTTATTTTTCAGGAAATATTTTCCACCAATACATTATTGTCCCCCCTCAAATGGAGAAATAAAATAGGTGTATTGTTGGGGATGGTAGAAGCTTTTTATAAGACTTGGGCACAACAACTTTATACTTAAAAAAAGAAACCTTTGAAATGTGTTGCAGTTTACAGAGGTTGGAAAAGTCTATATGATTTAACTGGCTAAGAAAAGGCTAAGAACAAGGTAAACAAGAATAAATTCTTCAACATTATTCTAAAGAAATTAATTAGGTTTACCTCTTCTGGAACTTGTCAGCCCAGCTAAATCTGCCAAGCTCTGCCCATTTAGAAATATCTCTTGTCTTGGCATGGGTTTTGTTGGCAGAGATATGTGAAGAGACACAGTTTTCCTATCTTTGAATTGCACTGTAGAGACAGACCTGGTAAAAGATCAAAAAAGTAAAATCATATTTAACTGTCATGACTCCTGTTGTCAAAATATGTATTTGCACTGAAATTTCCGCACATTAAGCCAGCTTTTAGCTCATTTGCAATATTGATTTAATGTGATGTTGCACTGAACTTAACTTCACCCTCAGCTACTCTCAGCTTTCAACCAGCTTGTCAGCTGTGTTTTTGGAGATTTCAGCTGCTTCTTGACTGTTTGCTTTGAATTTGTGACAATAAATGGGCCTTTGTTTTTGTTGTTTCCAAGAGGAAGCCTTGGTTGTTATTATGATTGGCAGTGCCATAAAAATAGCAAGGACTCACTTGTCTCCCTCTTTGTAGAAGACACAGAAAAAGCCACTGCTCAGGTCATACCAAGACTTCTATTTTTAACTCACATGTGAATATACTAACAGATTGCATCCATGCGAATGGTGCTCGAACCAGAGAAAAAGGACTTATAGTTTTCAGAAACGAGAAGTCAGATCCCTGGTAATGATTGTGGGTGGTGCTCATAATGCAGATTGCAACATAACTGTTGCGGGTTGTCTTAATTTTTTTTTATCTCAGTATGCTATATTGAGGTCAAATAATTCATGCCAGATTGCCTCTTGTCCAGATAAACATGCAGTATGCACGACTACAGTAAATAAAAAAAAAGGTCAATTATAGAAAGCCATAACACATACATAATACATAATATAAATGTACCCTATGCACCACATGTATTATGTATAATACAGAAGTCCAGTGAAGAATGAATTGAGTTATTTTCCACCTCCTGCTATGTGGTGGTGTGATGTGCATTGAGTACCTAGTACCATAGCAACCTTCTGCATAGAGATAGTAGTACTTACAGTTTTCATAAGATGGGTTTAAAACGCTGCCAAAACCATTACTTTCCTGTACTGAACATCAATCATTTATTTACGTTATCTCAAAACAACAAGAAGAAATGTATTTGTATGAAACCATTATTGCATCTAAAAAGCATGCGTGTAAAAGAAGAGCATATTGATAACATACTGATTCTTTGAATGGATCTATATGACTGCGGTCAAAAGAAATAAAGGGAAAGGTAAACCTCAAGTTCTATAAGTTATGTCACCGTGGAGTTCTAACAGTGGTTTGCCTGAAATTACAATGAAAACATCTGTCCTCTGAGATATCCTTGCAGCAATCAGAATTTAATTGGACTGCTGTCAGTATGCTACTGTATGTATTCTCTCCTATCATGATTAAACAGAGTGAATAATTCATGAGCTCCTATGTATTTCTTTCTTGTCTTTGTCATCCAGTGGTAAACTGCACAGATCCGGGTATCCCTGCCAATTCTATCAGGGAGAGTAAGATTGAGCATGGGAACTTCACATTCGGCAGCGTGGTCTTCTATGACTGTAACCCAGGATATTACCTGTTCGGGTCATCAGTGCTCACCTGCCAGCCGGAGGGCCACTGGGACAAACCTCTCCCAGAATGCATCGGTACAGTGGTTATTTATTTACGTTACCTTTGCAACTGTAATATTCTTGTTAGTGATAAAGTACCAGTGTGTAAGATTTAGGTGTATCCATCAGCAGAAAGGATGTCAATGTAAGCTTGGTTTCAAGAGAAATGAATTAACTGAAGATTCGCATTTTGTTTCCATTACCTTAGAATGAGCTCTATAAATCTACAAACAGAAGAGGACTTCTTGTGTTTCTAGCCATGTTTATACATTAGGCCAGATTGGACAAATTGGCCTTAAGGCCATTTCAAGGTTTTTTTGCTGAGTCGTTGGAAGGAGCAGGTTGCAATCTGTTCCCTTATTTACTAAGTGCTTAGATTGTTTAAAGGAAGTAAGTGACTATGATGGCATCACCAAATAGTTTGTTGCCTTTTTTGAGGGCCTTTACTACAGCATTTTGGATAATGCCATCTTTTTTTCAAGCCAGAAGTGACCTAATTTATGAGAAACAGGAAATTAGGGTAGGAGAGAGTGGGCGGAGACCAGGAGTCAAACCAGCAGCTGATGCGTTGAGGACAGTAAACTCTGTAGAAAACACCTGTTACAGCTTTAGGAGAAAAGTTGGGAGTCTGGATTGAGTATTCACGCACTTCTTTGTGTCCTCATGTGCTTCTTAAAATAAAGTGGTGCAAGTTGCCAAACACACTGCCTGAGAGCATCAGTATGTAGTTTGATGTCCTAGTAGCATATGGCTATGTAGCATTGTGCCTAATTTAGAAATGAAGAAACTGTCACAGGAGCAGTTGTTCAGGCTATTGCTAATGTTGCCTCTAAACCAAGTGCTCAAAATATAACCATCCATGAACAGTAGGGGTTATCTGAGGTTTTCATGTTGCTCTCCAACACCTGGCTCATCATGTACTTTACTTTTGTTTGAGACCGCCAACGGTAATGACCTATTTCTGCTGAAGTGATCTAAAGTAAACCTCTACATTGAGCACATAAGCTCACAAAGCATTTCATTGAATGGTAGAGAGATGACGCATCTCCCATTTAGTTTATTAAACAGAATGATAATTAAAGAGATACACAGGAGTGTCTGACTCAAATGTCTATTCACAGCTACTCTTTGTTAAGAAATGAGCTCTGCAAAATTACAGAAACTTACTCTGCATTATGAGTCTAAGCTGATTATTAAAGCTCCAACAAAACATTTAACTTTAAAAGAACAAAAAAAAGAAGAGAAAAGAAAATCCTTGAACAATCTGATGAGCATCGTGTTGAATTTTTTTTTATATACTTTTATATGAAAGATTATCAAGACAATAAAGTCAGCTCTGAGTAAGAAACAGTAATGATCTCAATTATTATTTTTTTCAAAACAAGTTTCACCAAACTACCTAACCATTCAAAGCGCACATCACTGCAGATCTACATGTCTGTTGTTTTTGTCATGTTTATTTTAAATCAGCAAGCAACATTATGACGGGATATTCACTGACTTCAGCAGAGGGGACTCTCAGGGATGTGAATAACGACACCAGGAAGACACTCTAGCCTAGCATGTTAGACATATATATCCATTGTGCCTTAATGAAGTGACTTTAGATTGTATGAAACGAAAAAAATGCAAAAGCTCATTGATTCTTTATGATCAACTAACTAATTAGCTTAATAAAAGCTATTAAGGGCACTTTCTCTCTAGCGTTTGTGGCGATGTGTGTTAAGGCATGCAAAACAAAACCCCTCCATCCATTCACCTTTACATTGTTAATCTCATCTCCTTCCCTTATTCTGTCATGCAGAGGTGGACTGTGGCCACCCAGGTACCCCTCCCCATGGAGTGATGAGTGGGGAGAAGTTCACCTTTGGCTCCACGGTGCGCTACTCCTGCACTGGAGACCGCCAGCTCATAGGAGACTCATCACTCACCTGTCAGCTGAACGGACACTGGAGTGGTCCACTGCCTCACTGCTCAGGTAGATAAAAACAAACGCTGAAATGGATATCAGTATCCTGCTGAAGACTTGTGCTTTTTATTTTATTTTACACTTTCTATTAAACTTTATCTTCCTGTACAGAGGTTTTCTAAAGTACTGGAAAGATTTGTGTGCTGCCTAACCTATTTTTTCACTAATCTCAAGTGGTTAATGAGCCACACAGCTATGTGTGCTGTTTCTGAAATATCTGTGTCTAAGATTACTATCGCCCCCGTACTGCAGAGTTTAATATAGTTCTGTGTGTGATGCCTGTAGCTTGAAAAATGAGATACTAAAAATGTCTTCAGTATTTCTTCAGTATTCAGTATTTTTGTCTTATATTCTACAGAAGACGTGGTCAAAAGTAGTTCAGTCAAGTGTTTAAAGCAATGTCTGCATTATACAGACTAAACAGGACACTGATTCTGCAGAAACAAGTGAGTGTGAAATCATTGAAATATAGTTTCAAGTGGCACCTAAAACAAAACTCATTCAACTCTTATTATATTAGAGTGTCAAAAATCTAAAGCATTATATCCCCACAGTAGGCTACACAGTAAACACTTCCACACATAGTGAACACATGTGGGAGTCCTGGCATTAATGGGTTATTTGATTAGAACAAAAACGATTATAAGCGCTTGTGTGAGGTTCAAGGGAAATGACACGCATGATAATTATCATCCAGACTGAACCAATTCATTGCCCTCAAACTAGAAGCCTTTATAGAGCTCTTACAGGTTTATTTTAATGATACGTACCTCCCAAAATATTAGACCATTGTTATTCAATTTCCTCTAGCAAGTTTCAGCATTTCACTTTACACAATAGGTCTTTTTGTGGTGTATGCTAGTGTATGAAGTGTCTGTATTTGGCTGATGCATCCTTGGAAAGGTACAGTTGGAGTATTAATAGCGAGCGCAGACTTCATGCCTCAGCCAATGAATTTGTAGAGTCAAACGATGCTTCCTGCTTTAACAATCAGTCAAGTGTAAGATATCACGTCTGGTCTGACACAACCGAAGTGCAGACTCTGGTCAAAGAAAAGTCACAACACAACTTTTTGTGGCCAATTTTCAAAACACACAGTGGCAAACTATACTCTTGACATTTTCTGAAAACCTGGTAAGACCATGTCTGAGGGTGTATGTCTGCCAAACTACAAACTTTTTCCATTAATACCCTCTGTGTTCTTCTCTCACATCACACTTAAACATTCCTGACCCTTTCAGTGGATTCCCCTTTACCGAATGTTCACTCAGTTTGTTCAACTCACTGGCCCAGAAGTAATGTTTGTAAGCACACTTGTGTGACGGTGTTTGGCTCTCCCCTGTAAACTAGAGTGTGAACTCTCTACTCTCCTTTGATAGTTTGTATTTATTCAGACAGTTGGAGAGTAGTGAGGCAGTAGTGAAGTAAGGCAAGAAGAATAGTAAGAAGATACACATTCATGTACTGTAGGAGCTCAAATCTCTGTCATAGTTCAAGTTTTCATTTTATGTTTTTTTTTTTCTTGGATTAGCAAAGCAAAAGGGGAAATGGTGTGGTGGAGTGTATTTCTCTGCTCTTGCCTGCATAATTAGCCACAGCCTGCAGCCTAATAACTGTTTTTAGGCTGAAATTACAGTTGTAGAATCTAATAAGGCATGTCATTTTAATGTTTGTGGTCAGAACAACACGTTTTGAAACCCATTTCGTTCTTCATCACCTACTCCTTAAAACCAATTTGGCATCTATTATTGAGAGAATATAATCAACACCATGTGGTGATGACAAATGAGCCTGTTGGAAAGTGATGGTTTGTTGTATGTTGTATTATATTCAATTTAATCACTCACCCTGAGCTGTGTATAAGCAGCATGAGCTCTGATGCCTCTGTTTATCTGAAGACACCCAGCAAAAAACTTTGTTTATATCTGTTCAAAACATTTAACGCCAAACTACATTTGGAGCATTTAATTTAACTTGTCCTAAACCTAATCAGCATCAAGCCATCAGTGGAAAAGTGAGATAAGTAAAGCCAACATTAATCTGTTCCAGAGTATTTAAATAGTCAAAGAGCACTCGGTGTTTAGAGAGGAAACCCCTGTGGAGGAATTTGTGCAGCAGAAAGGCTCCTGGGTCAGTGACGAGAGAATTGAATCAGAAAGTGACGCATTGACTTTCATGAGCTTAAGAAAAATCATCTTATTTAAAGGCCAAATCAAAAGTTTTATAAACATACAAAGTACAGATTTAGTTAAAATGCATATATAACCAGAAATAAAAAAATGTACAGACATTAATTAATAAGATTATTTTGTGAGGTGTGGGACTCATATTTGATTGAATTAGCTTTTTTTGTAGCTGGTAATTAGATTGTAAATGGAGTCATCACATTGTAACATTAAATGGTATCAGTCAGCGTTTGTTCACTGTGAAATCAGCAACATATCATGCGAAACAGACTCCTTTGTGAAACACTCGTTCATCACCAAGAGGTGGATCCAGACCCATGGCAGTAAACATCTGTTACAGCTGTAGGAAAAATTAGAACAACACAGCTGGACCTGAGTTGTTGCTAACAGGAACTGGCATAGTGATGAAGCATGGAGGGTTTAAATTAGGGAAAGTTTACATATTAGCACCTAGTTTAACAGATACATTAGTTTGTCAAGTGATGTTGGTATAAGAGCAGTGTAAGGGAGTGAGAAAGCTATCATGGAAAATGTAATGTATTTTCTCATTTTTATTTGACTTTATTTCACAAAAAAGTCTGTTATCATGACTGTCTAAGTTTCCATTTGCTTTCTGCAACATTTTTAAAGTTACATTGCAGACAGGTTTGCTGCACAGTCAATTGTCAGCACGACTGGGATTTATTTAATTGCACATTTGACTTTTCAGTGTTCATCACCAATAGCAACACAATAATGTAGACTATAAATTCCTAAGAAGTCAAGCCCAGTGTTCATGCATCCATCCATGCATCTATGCTCCCTTCATCCATCCTCCTTTGTTAATTAGCAAGACAGGGCTTAAAACTGCTTGCCAAGCCATTCCCCTTTTGTCCTCATCCGTTGCATGGCTGAGTTGAAAGCCTTATTATTTCCCCACAAAGGGAGCCTTGGTGAACAGACATTAACTCAGATTCAAACCGAATCCACCACCATCCCAATTAGTGAGATTATAGCTGTCACAGTGCATGCCGAGCCGGACTGCCTCACCTAATCGAAGCAGACTAATGAAGTACCGACAGCTGCTGTGAGACATGAAAACACATACAGTAAAGCACACACAAGTGGACATCTACACACACAGGCAAAGCACAAGTATACATACTTAACATGCACTTCTAAAGAAAAGTGTATGTAAATACATGCAGAGAGTGGCAGGGAGAAGTGTAAACACTCCCATGCATCAAGTACACTCTTACACACACATATGCAACAGTGCTCATATATGAATTCACACTCAATGTTAACAAAAGCCTTATGCAAAAATAAACCAGCACCAGCTCTTAGCCTATGACATGAATAATCTGATTTGTAGACAGGTTAACCCAGGTAATGTTTGTAGACCCAAACATCAGCAGTGATACTGGACTTGTTGACAAAGACTTACACACATTGAATGATGCAGTGTGTGCGTACAGCTCAAGGAACAAGACTTCAGAGTCAATAAAGCACAGATCCTTCACAAAAAGACCGCACAGAACTTGTACAGCCACAGTTTCAGATATGGTACAAAGTAGACTATCTATCTGTCTGTCTGCTTTATCTGCTTTGTCAGTCAATCTATTTCACTCCTCTTGTGATATTTTAGCTTTTGATGCAGAACTTTTTGCTCCTTTCTTTCCTTGCTCTTGGTGTCATATCTGTTAGAGAATTGAATCTGCGTCAGTGGAAGTGCTGGCTGGTGTTTTGTGTGTTATGTGCTTTTCCCTCTGCTCTGAAGATATCCTGTAATACAAAATGCAAACGAGCCCATCCCCTGAACTCATCCTGACCTTACACCACTCAGCTTTGCTTGCTGTTTATCACAACATAAAATGTTCAGTCATCATGGAGCGCTGATGCCATTACTGTCATTTCTCTTTTTTCCAATGGCTCAGACAGAGAACAAGTCCCATTTTTCATCCACACAGGATCAGCCCTAATGGGGACATGATAGGAGAATTTACAGGAGCCACTGCTTCATTTTATAGGAAATAATTCATAGGTGTGCAAAACAAGTAGTGCAAGACACTAAAAGTATTGTATGTTCCTCCAAAAGAGAAAAGACAGGAAGGATAATTCATGATAATAAAAAATGCATTTAGCTTCAGAGGTCAAACTGTATTCATCATTTCTCATAACCACAGCTGGTTGCCTTTTAATACTGGCCACGCTCTTTTTATGGACAGAAAACTCCTGGTGTCAAAGCCATGAAACGTATCGGTCCTCCAGGTTGTTGGCGTAGTGACAACTGCTCATTGGTGCATTGTGTGTTTTATAGCTGCTTCCTGGAGGGCTCAAAAGATGTACAGTTTGAGTCTAAGTCCTCTCTGTATCATCCTTCTGCTTTACAGCTTTACACCAACACTGGGTTATATTTCACTGCCATACCATTTTAAAAGGTCCCATCTGTGAACACACACATAGACACTTAAAGTGAATGTCATCTTTAGTTTTTTGTTTTCATCGCTCCTTGTCTGGTTATCTCCCGATGCAGGCGACATGGCAGACACCTGTGGGGATCCTGGCACTCCTGCCCATGCCAGCAGGGAGGCAGGAAACTTCAAAGTGCGCAGCAAGGTACGCTTCACCTGCACAGTGGGACACACGCTGTACGGCTCAGCAGAGAGGATATGCTTTCCCAACGGGACCTGGTCAGGCAGACAGCCTTTCTGCAAACGTAAGGAAGATCTCTTAAATGTGTCTGTGGGAGAGGAGTGCACAGGAGTCATACAGAGAGGCAGCACAAACAAACACACACACACACACACACACACACACAGTAACACTCATACAGTTACGCTTAGAGTTACATAGTTAAAGGTGGAGGGATACCAGACAACAATACCTACTTGTACTTACTGCACTGTTTTTACTTGTCCTTTTACCATATCATCCCTATTTTATGACCTGATTATGAATTAATTCTAGACTCTGTATATTTTATTCAAAGTTCTGCTATGTTTTACGCTAGGACTCGGCCACTTAACTTGTCAGTGAAACACAAATCAGCCTGTGTTTTATCACATTGTTTTGTACATCTGAAATATAATCCCAAATATCTCACCAGAGGCTCATATTCATTTTCACGAAGGCTTGGGCTACAACTGATTGAATGCAGTTTAAAATAGATGGCAATATATAACGTGGCAGTTAACAAAATACACTATTTAGTTGAGTTATAGGAAAAGTAGGGTGCAGTGCTGTAGGGATATTACCTTTACTTGGAACTTAAATGGTTAAACTTTAGAAATATTTATCTTGTAAGCCACCAAATGAATCAATGGAATTACACTACCGAGTGAACCTTCAAAATGTACCAAGGTTTTAAAATAAAGCAAAGGGATACCAGTTAAAAGTTCTAAATACAACTATAAGCAAGTACCACATCCATTGGATGGATAGATGGACAACACATCTAATCCTCCTGTGTACAAAAGTGAAGACAAAATACTCCTGTGACAGGCACTGACACTTTCTTTTGGAGCCACAGTCTGTACAGTAGGGTCCTGCTGGAAGAGCTCTTGTATTGGTAGCACGCCACGTGAGCTAACCAAAAGACATTTAACGTTCTGATAAAATGGCAAAGATCCCTCAGGTCAGTACAGTCGACAGCAGAACAGAATCTCTTTGAAGCAGACACTCACTGTTATGTCAAGTTAATTTTATTCTTTGTTAGTGTTTGTTACGTTTCCTTGCCTCGTTTCTCCTTTACTCGTGTAATCCTGTGCACACAGTGCTGCAGGAGCAGCATTTGTTAACAGAGCTGTCAATCATGGCAGTTTACACCTTTTTATAGGCTAACTAATCTCAAGGAAACTTCTCAAAAAAAGATGACTTGAACACAATTGTTATTCATTTTCAAGACACGTCAAAAAAAAAAAAAAAAAGTATTTTGTGTGTGCTCATCAAAACAGGTTAACATGATATTTTTGTTGTTTGTTTGTTTGGCACCAAAACAAGATCAACTTTGTTATCAAAACATTTTGAACCCTATCTGTCCCCAGCTTCACACCCATACATCATATTAAACACATGAGCGTATGTGAATAAGTAATGTGTACTGAGTGTACAGATAGGATTGCATGTACTGTACATCCACACCTACACAAACACAAATGATTACAAAGCTCACTAACACCGCACTGTACCAGATGGATAACTGTCTCTCTGCTGCAGTCTGGTGTTTTCTGCCAGCTCTTGGTGCTGTGACAGGCTTCCAGATTTAAACCAAAAAATTCATTAATTCTAGTCACCTAAAGCCAAGTTCTTCTTGGATTGTGATAAATGAATCATTGTGGATTTTGAAGATATTAGTTCACAGAATGCCAGCTCTACATTTTGCATATATTACCCCCAGGGGTCAACCGGATATTGAGTCGAATGTTTGACTACTTCTGCTCTCCTTTTCTCACTACTGTCCACCATGCTGGCACAGTGCCAGTGTCATTTTTTATGCAGAGGCCCCTTTGACGATTATCTGTATATCTGCCTTTCATTACATCTCTCATGTGTCTCCCCTTTTCTGTCTCTTTTTGCTGTCTCTCTCAATCCTTCATCGTCCCTGATGTCGGCCTTTTCACTCGCTTCTTCCCTGATGTCTCTCCATCTTAATCTCATTGTGAGGCTGTCTCTCCATCCCTGTCCACTCATCCATCTGGATGTCCTCTGCCTCCCTCTCTCACTCTCTACCGCTCATCCTTACCCTACTCCCCTCAGTTTACCCCACATCTTTCTTTCCCCACCTACCTTTTTATCTCTCCATCTCCCTGCAGAATTCCTGATTTAAAGATTGTTTTAGCAACCTCAGGAGGGAGGGGGCATGAATTCACTGGAGCCTGAATGAGTTTCAGTGCTGTTTGTGTCTGATCTAAAGCCCTGTCTGCTGTTAAAGCCCATCCATCCGTTATCTACAGCCTTTTACAGTTCCTGGAACACAGTCACTATGGATATTCAGCTTAATAATATCCATCTCACAATACCATCAAGGTCTGTTTTGTGAATCTGTCATCATGTCTGCCTTGAATTAATAAAGAGGAAGCCAAAGAGACGGCCATGTTTTATTTTGGCATATGTCTGTGTGTGTTTGAATATGCGTGTGTGATTTAGAGTAAAGTAATGTGAGCATTTGTGTGCACCCATTGTGTTTAGCTATGTGCCTGAGTAAAAGTTTGCACCTCAATTAGCTGGTGTGTGTGTGTGTGTGTGTGTGTGTGTGTGTGTGTGTGTGTGTGTGTGTGTGTGTGTGTGTGTGTGTGTGTGTGTGTGTGTGTGTGTGTGTGTGTGTGTGTGTGTGTGTGTGTGTGTGTGTGTGTGTGTGTGTGTGTGTGTGTGTGTGTGTGTGTGTGTGTGTGTGTGTGTGTGTGTGATGTGTGTGCACCTACAACTTGTCTCTCTCTTACAAGAAACACACTTTACAATTTCCAAGTGATTGGGTGATTTTTAGAGCAATCAGTTTCATAATCAAATGTTATCCAGAGCGGAACAAAAGAGATGAAAGAACCCCTTTTCTTTCCCCTCTTCAGAGGTATGTTTTCTTAATCTTTTTTTCTTTGGCATATTCTTGAAATGCTGTAAAGGAATGCTTAGTGTAAAAGCCAAACTTTCCAGTCCACTGCAGAATGTCCTTTCTACTCCAGGGAGAGTGAACATCTAAAGAAACACTAAGCAGGAGATTCAGCTTGCTATTTTTTTTTACATTTTTGCTTTATATTGTAAAAAAAAAGACGAGGGAAAAGTTATTCCTAATTATATTTTAATTCTACATCTGTTAATTATTTAGTTGAATCAAATAACTTAAAGTACGTTGTTAGAACGAACCCTGAGTCTTTTTAACACAGTTGCAAATTGTTTTGTTGACATTACTCCCACATGCCTCCTCTTGTGTTTCATCAGCACTAACTGTCATTACCATGGATGCACTATGGGACTTGACAATTCACTTTACAGTATTTACTGATGACTCTTCCATAAAGTAACAGGGATTTGTGTGACACAGCATCAGCTCTGCTCATTGGACTCTCTAAATAAAACTGTGATGCTGAATTGATCAGTGTTTTTTACTGGTTTGGTTTAAAGCCTCTTAAAGGAAAACAATTCTTCCTCACATGCCATGATGTAAAGCACACAGTCATGATGGGAAACCAAGCCAATGACCAACAAGGTGTAGATTAAGACCTACAAATATTCATCAGGTTCAAAGTATAAAGAGCAATTCTTTCATAGATCAATAATTCTATTCACTATATGGAAAATAATATATTTTCCAAAGCCTTGAGACCTTCAGAAGTCATCTTGCAGCCCCCGTTGGGGCTCCCAGCCTTCCGATGGTGAATCACTGATATGGAAAATAGAAAATCCATTACTATTTTACACCTTTGACCTTCATCTCTTAATGTCTTTCTCCCCTCTCTTGCAGCTGTACAGTGCAGTAATCCTGCTACACCTGCCCATGGCCGAATTTCCCGTTTGGATAGCACAACTTTCTCCCACTCCATTGTGTATTCTTGTATGGAAGGCTATTTCCTCACCGGCTCACCCACACGCCAGTGTCTGGCAAATGGCACATGGTCTGGCACAGCTCCAAACTGCACAAGTGAGTTTAACATGCACACAAACATGAGGGGATAGTGGAGTCACATCTCTCGGTCTGGTGGAATCTCTTAAAAGGTCACTGGGCTGCACAGTTTTCTTGTTATGAAATA
The DNA here is from genome assembly GCA_020745685.1 of Tautogolabrus adspersus. Taxonomy (NCBI): domain Eukaryota; kingdom Metazoa; phylum Chordata; class Actinopteri; order Labriformes; family Labridae; genus Tautogolabrus; species Tautogolabrus adspersus. The sequence goes on along the minus strand of CM036542.1, from coordinate 19,278,564 downwards.
AAAGAAGAGCAATGCATTGTCTGTTCACTGCGGTCAGACACAGTCCCAATTATGGCTTTGCTGTGAAAAGAAGAATGTGACAGTATGCAATTCAATTGGTTGATCACATTTGGCTCAGTCACACTTTCGCCAACGTTGGCAGCCAAAGAATTTGATGTAGTCGCATTCAGGAAAAATAACAGAAAAATGATCATATATAGGACGTAAAAGATCAGGATGTCAGTGGGTGTCATGAGTGCGTCCAGGATGAACAGAGTGTTGTCCTGGTGTTGAGCTGTTACTGACATGGCACACATATCCAGGCATGTCAGTCACAATAAATGCAGAGGACTACACTGAATCAGCCACTATTCTTTTTGCTATGTGATGCAAACTGAAATTAAATGAGCTCAAACATATAATGTATAATGGAAGACAGATCAACCCCTCCGAATAGAATCAACACAAACAGGACAGAAGATGATTTGCTCCATATTTCAGCCAAAAGGAGGCGCTCTGAGTGATGAACAGTGGTGCTTAAATAGGGTTTAAAATTTCAAATAGCGCATAAATCTCTTAGAGCCACTCTCACTGCAAAGCGTCAGAACTGTCAGACAATTTTTTATTGTCTGAATCTCTGCAAATGAGCCATGCAGTAATTAAGAAGTATGCCAATCTATATTCAATTTGCACCAGGATGACTATCAAAGGAAATTACACGTTGTTCTTCCCTCTGAAAATTACCATTACCATCTCTCTTCCTCATTCATTCCTTTTTCTTGTTATTGAATCACAAGAAAAGATAAATGGTATGGGCATAATTTTCAATTTTGGAATGGAATTAGTCCCTGGAGAGATATCCACAAGGAGGGAGGGACGAAGATAAACAGATTGAAAATTGGTTAAAATAATTATGATCAAAGACACAAGGGGCCAAATAGTTTTCTTGCCCGTTTTTCCTACTATCAGCCTGCTCATCACCAAACTTAAAGGGCTTTCACACTTGCAGAAAACTCCTGAAAAACTCCTGACATTTTCAGGAGGGGCTATATGTGTGAACGTAAACAGCCACATTTTTCAATCTGACTGTAATCAGAGTTTCTCCTGCCAGTCCACTAGTATTTTTTCTTCAGAAAGTCAGAGTGAGCTGATGTGAGAATGCAGCAGGATTTAATCCAGAGACTTCACCACTGGCCAGTGGGAGAGGGTGATGATGTTTATATCCTGTGAACAGTACACAGTGCATAGACTGTATGCATGCGATCACTACGATCTCAGTGCACGTGATTAACTTGCTGCCTTCTGTTTTCTGTTCACCAGTATGTTCTTCTCCGCTCTGTTGTTGATAGTGTGATTCCGTTAAACTACAAAAAGCATTGATATAAAGGCAGATATTCCTGTTATAGCGGACTCCGTTGCTTCCTCCGCTACCACCACCCCTCCCATCCAACAAGTATATTCTCCTGCTGTGAGGTGCAAATGTAAACAGCCAGGTCAGGAGAATTTCAGGAGCAGTACAGTAGATGTGCAAAAATATGTGAAAATGGCTTTATTGTCATCTTGTGGCATTCTATTACTTCACTCTATCACTTTACATTGAATTTAAATGGACAGTTAAGGGACATCGACACTTGAGAAGACAGAATTGGCTCAGAGTGCCTTAATTAATGAGGCAATCGTTTTCTCCGATCATAGGTAATCGATTATGTAGGTCTCCGGATCAAAGTCACACTATACTCTCAAGGGGAGAGAGCTAGAAGAGTTCTCCTTTTATTCCCTTCTTAAACCTTTGGATGTTTGATAAATGAGATTAATAGAGCATGTTAAGGAATTAGTGAATTATAAGCAGTGCCCTAGGAAAAGACTTGCTAAGTGAACTGTGAAGTAAAGCCATAAAGTACTTTATGAAATAAACAGTAAACACTGATTATTCAGGAAGACTATTTGCTCTGTTACATGCTGGGATCCACTTGATTTATATCAACAGTTTTTAGTATTCTCCTCTTCTCTGACCCCTGCCGTCTCCCTCTTACTTTAAATGCCAGCACAGTGGTTATGGATTCTTCTTGTGGATATTGGCTAACAGGTATTTGGGTTGGGGTGGAGATTTCAGAGCCCATTTCCCATTAGTGCATTTATAATTCACTAGGTCTGTCTAATTTCTGCAGTTATCTCATTTAAACAATTAGGAGTTGAGTATCCTCAGTGCAGTGGTGGTCTTGCACACACCTCATCAAGAGGCTGACTGAACCTTAAACTGAAAAATGTATGTTGTCTTCTACTCTACAGATCTTGTCCTGCAGTTGAACTCTTCCTTTGCAGCATCATAACACATCAGGAATATGTCAGCATGGTCTAAAAAATATGATCAAGTGAGGGAAAGAGAGAGATCTGATTGCCGTCCCACTATATTTAAATGCATGTTACACTAGGAGAAGGTTATTGCCCTGCATGTAAACTCTTTTGAATTCTGATTTCTTAACCTTATTTCTTCAAGTAGCCAATTTTCCTGGAAGCGAGTAAATGTTACAGAATGGAAAAAGGCGTAGAGTTAAGTAGTTGAAGTCAACAGCCTGCAGCTTTTCTGCATTGTGCTGACTGACTGGGTTTTTCTCTCCTACAGAAGACAGGCATTTGTAAATATTAAATCTCATGCACACACATTTGTTTTCTCTTTATGTGAAAATACTTTTCCACTTTCCACTTCCACCTCAGTTACTCACAGTTGAAATTGTTATCAGACGTCTTTTGTATGCCTGCTGCTTTTGGCTAATGTTTGGGAAGAGAACACGCTTAAATGTAGATAATGTGTTTGGTTAGAATTTAGGTTGCTCATATTAACTTTTATTTTAAACAAAGAAAAGTTCTTCCAATACTTTGTTTAAAATAGCTGAACAAATAACTAAACTACATTCTCATCAACCACAGAGGTACTTAAACAAATTGTAGTCAAATTATTTTCTAAGCAAAGCCTTTGAACATGATTAACACAGACTGTGTAAAACATGGTGTAGTCTCAGTGACGTCAACCATTTGATGAAGTGGACTTTGAAAGCCCAGTGATGGTGGGCGCCATATTGAAAATGCTGTCCCTACCAACATTTTAGTCAGCCCTGTAAAAGGCAAAGAGGTGGAGCTGAGGTGGACCTTAAGCCTCCTGGCAAATATCTACAGCACACACGCTTGCAGTCATATCAGTTACGCCCTTAGTAATGCTTAACTCTTATCCTTCATAAATACAAAAGGATGAGTTATGAAAAATGTCATCCACCATACAGTTTGTGCGGGTAAAGACATGAACTTTCAGACCCAAATCGTTTTTTGAAGCGGGCTGTAAACCTATATTTCTGCTTTTAAAATGGGCATTTTAACATGGGTGTGTGACTTTCGGGATTTTTGGAGCCAGCCTCAAATGGACAATTGAGGAACTGAAAATTGTTGCACTCCGCAATAGCTTTATCTATATCATTATTCAACACTGCTGTTGGGGCTTTGGTAAACCCCAGCATGTTAGCATTATTAACATTAGCATTCTGACATTATCATGTAGCTCCTGTAACTCCTATGCTAACTGTTTAGGTATAAAATGAAAATGTTTAAGGAATACCAGTCCGTCTCTTTTGATGAACAGCTGATAAGATTTAACCAGTTGCTTTGTAATGCTTTGTTGGGACTTTTTGGTAAAAGATTTCACACATTATATTTTTCTTTATAATAAAAGGCTGTGACCAATTCTAACTTTATGTAACCTCCTGTCATGGCTGCATCGTGCACCAAAACAAAATGACTAGTTGTTTGTTCATACAACATGACATGTGCTATATTTTCATTTTTTTAGCAAAGAAACAGTTTAAAGTTCACACTTGGTACTTTAAGTCTTACTCAGGATGGAATGATTGGTGTAAAAAAAACAGCTGACTGACACTGCAAACCAGCTAAGTGCTAAGTATATAGGACATAGTATGTAAATACACAGAATGTTCTGCATGGGACCTTGAATTCCCCAAAAAATTGATGTCTGACAAGCTCTTTTTTTAATACAATATCCTAAAAAGGAAAACAACTGTGCATTTGTTAGAGTCCAACATTTCAGTTAGATTGGGAAAAAAAATCAAATTCACCAGTCCTCACAGCCCATGTTATTCAAACATCTGACATAGATTACAGAAACAGGGTGCGGAGGAGGATGTACTGATGTGATATTTCAAGTAAACAGAAAACTCAAACAAGAAATAGCCATAGCACCTCAGCCATCACACAAACATCAAGGCTGTACTGATAGTCTCATTAGTCTCATTTCACATGCTTATCTGCACTGCACTGTCTTACCTGTCAGGCTTTTAGTTTTGTGCTGATTTGAAAATAGATACATGTCGAATTAGATTAATTACAGAGCAAGCAGGAGGCAGTGTCAAGACTTCCCTTTTTCTCTGTACCCACTACCAGAAGAAGCTCTCAGATGTTTCCTGTCAAGATAAAAAGTTAGCCTCAGCCAGCGATGATGAATATGTCCAAGTGTTGAAGTCCTTGGCAGCAACTAGTAATAAACAAACAGAAATTAATTTAAGGGAGGAGGCGTTTGCACGGACAGCCATATGCATCAAACTGGCTTCTTACATGAAGTTGAACAAGTCAGGAAGGATTCTGTAATAAGCAGGCACAAATAAGGGTTGTAAGATTAAACAAGGGCTATGAAAAAGCAATCAAATAGAGGCTAAAAACTCACAATTTCATCCAACATAGCACTAGGTTAAGACCTGACAATGCACCCAGCAAAACACTCGGCCATCTGTTTGCTTTGCAGAAGTCGTGTAATGAAAAAAAAGCCAAGAATATGAAAAGACAAAAGTGAACAACAGTTACTGGGGGAGGGAAGCTCTCCAACATGATAATTATTTTCTCTGATTTCTCCCCTAGACCAAGAAAAAAACAAACCAATATCTCAAAGTGATATAACAGTGGTTCATTTTACAATGGGGAAATTTAGAAAAACACAAGTTGTACAATTAGGATTAGTATGAAAAGAGGCATCCCTCACTCTTAGGTCAACAGGCACAATAGATTCTGTCTGATGACACTTTAGTCCTGGTCACATTCTCGGCTACGACCATTTCATCAACTCCTCTCAATGTTTCTTATATTCACATTAAAATACATACAAGAAACCTTTTTCTATTGATGTGTTCTAACACTCAGGTGCAGACTGATGTGTGTGGGACATACTGTGGTACCTCATTGAAAAAAACTAAATGCAGCGAAAGAACCATTATGCATGGTGATTAATTGAGGTTACCTTAACTGGATAATGCATCACAACAAACACAAAGCTTTGTGTTTCATTATTTTTATCTTTTACGTGCGGAAGTGTCCATTGATCTATTTTTCATGCCGTTGATCGATCACATAAATATATGGTTGCTGTCAAGCTTTCTAAATGAAATATCTTTTTGTGTCTACATCATTTTTCTATGTATTTGGCAACATTCGTATTATTACACATTTAATTATTTAAATACATTTCAGGAAAGACAGGTTTTCTTTCTGTTTTTTGTTTGCCATATCTTAGAGAGGTTTTGTTTACAGTTTCCTGTGCCTGTGATGGAAAAATGTAACGCTCTTTTTCAAATGTTGACAACAGCTTGAACTAAATTCTAACAGGAGCAATTACAAGTTACTAATGAAAGCCACAAAATAAGCACTTGTTCAGTAACAAACCTATATTTTTGAGTTTTTCTTGGTTTAGCTTGAACCTCAGTGTGTTGTACAATGTGCTTTGGTTCAGTAAATCATCACTGTAACGAGTACGAGCTGCTGGGATTGTGGGTCGAGCTGCAGATACTCTGACTAATGTTCTGTTTGGTTAGCCATATTCGCCATTCACAAATGTATTTGGCTCCGCTGTTTAAAGCTTGTACTACTTTTAATACTTCTGATATGTGGCTGAGAGCATTATTATTAAGGCTGACTGGAAAATTATAAATCAGCACACAGTCTTTGTGTCAAATTTGTATACTTCCTTTAATGAAAAATAACAAATTCATTTTGGCATAATGGGGCAAGGGATCAAATGTCACATTAGCGAAACCATTTTCAACCTAATAAGAGAATGCTCAGAGTAAAAAACATCTGTGGGGGAATATATCAAATCTGTCTTAATAAGGTGATGCTTCATTATTTATGTACAGTATATTCCAAAATGCAGTTCAGCATGCTTTATTTATTCTTCATCAACACCATTTAAGATGATATCTAATGTAAGTTCTTCATAATTGATCTTTAATGACAGTGATCACCTGTGGCGACCCCGGTATTCCTGCAAATGGACTTAGATTGGGTGATGACATCACCGTGGGCCAGAATGTGACGTTCATGTGCCAGCCAGGGTATGTGATGATTGGAGGCGACAACACTGTCACCAGGACCTGCACCAACAACGGCACCTGGAGTGGCACCATGCCAACATGCCAAGGTTAGTTTCACCACAAAGTGTGCACAATGACATAGACTGCATTAGACACGGGCTGCAATAGACAGTCAACCTTGATAACCATCAGGCCATGCTGTAACAACCTTTGCATGCCTGCTATCTGCCACATACAATATGAAGTATATGCTTACTCCTGAGATCTACTGAGATTAGCAAGCAAGGTGATACAGAGCTTTCTTTGTGGTCAGATAGTGTCATATTGTTCACGTCAGTTTGCTGATAACGAGGTGCGAACGATAAATAAAACCGTGTGACTGTGATTCAGACACCCACACTCACTTATGCAAATGAATCTGTTTATAAAAGCATTTGTGCTTAAGTACTAAAACATGCAACTAAATAAACACTACATCAAATTTTTAATCTGTTCTTCTTAACTATGTCCAGTGCATCCCTCAATTACAAGTCCCCGGATTAGAGACAGCATTGCTCAGCTGGCTTTTAGAAAAAGGAGGGGGAAAATAATTTTCAGAGCCCTTGATCTGGCACAACGTGATTTCACCCACACCTGAATGTAGAGTTGCACCTGTGCTGGCACAAAGCCAAGGCTAAAAGTTCCTCTGACACACGATGATGGATGGCCAACAAGTCCTCTTCCTTACAACAAGGACCCCTCTAATTGTACTCCAACAGTTAATCATTGGCTCCCTCTCTCTAAAAGTTTGTGGGCACTCTCTGGGCTTGATTAACATCAAAGTTGAAAAATCCACCTAGAGGACCGAGTTGCTGTACGCCCATCAGCACTGCATCACTCCATGATTCATTATGCTCGAGTGGAGGCACAGATTAGCATGTCTGCCATCGAAACCCAAAAGTAAGTATTGCAGGGAAGATTAACTTGTGCAGCGAACAATTCAAAAGTACACCAGGAAAAGGAGCCCACGAGGCACACGGTGGCTCATTGTTGCTAAGGAACTGTTCTGGCTGCTGCCTCAGTCGGTGAGAAGCAAACTGGCATTGTATTTGCCTCCTGAGCAATGGAAAAGTAAAAATGAAATGTGTGAGAGAAAATAAGAGGCAGTGTGAGAGATACTAACATGCCATCAGACAAACAGGTAGAAGACAAACACAGCTGTGGAAATGAAGAATGTTATATACAATCAAACAGCCCAATACATGTAAAGTGGATCAAGTATGAGGGATTGTAAAAACATAAAGCCAGTTGATATTCATTGTTGTTATGTAACAGCTTTGTTTTTTTGTCCCTAGATATATTCGGTGTCCAAAATGCTGTAATAGACCCAGGGGTAGTCCATGTCATCACCTTTCCTTGGCTCATGTAATAGGGAAATGGGGGTTTTAAGCCACACATTTTTTGCCCTCATGAAGCTCCATTGGACCTTAGAAGTCTACAACATCCAAACTGACACTGAGATTTGTAATGTTGCATGGGTGCGCTTCATTATTAACCTGCCCTGTTCCTTAGTTTGTTGAATCTGTTGGATCAATGGACATTCCCAGAACTGTTACCAAAGGCAGTTTAAGTGGAGCGACACACACAAAGGTTGTGGGCACACGTGTGTATTAAAGTGTGTGAATTTCTCAACCTCCGAGCTCTAATCCTTGACAGTTCAGCAACAGCTCAGGCACTCGGCCTCGATGCAGCTGTGCTTAATGGGGGTGGCGTGGAGAGGAGCAAAACCCTTGAGGTTAGCCTTTCTCATGACACACAGTCACACACCACCATGAATGCAGACAATCACATGGGGGCATCATCACCCCAATCTCATACTGACCAGTACATCAGTCTGAGAGCCACAGGGTACCACCTCCATCGTTTTACTCTCCACATTGCACTCTGTTTTCATGGGTTAAATAAATTAAAGAAAGTCAAAAGAGAGGAGGAGTTCCAGGATGCCTGTGGCCCGGGTTCAAATCCGACCTGTGGCTCCTTTCCGACATGTCATTCCCCACTCTCTCTCTCTCCTCAATTTCTGCCTATATCCACTATCCTGTCTTTCTTATAAAGGCATAAAAAGCCCCAAAATAAATCTTTTATACAAAAAAAGATAAAGTAGTTTCATTACTTCCTGGGTGATCTACTCTAATTCGTGATTCCTCAGTGTGGATGGGGTATTAAGATAAGAAAGGGGCAGAGACTATACATAAAGAATCTGTGTATCTGTTTACTGTTTCTTGCATCTGAAACTTGAAATAATGTCTTTCCCAATAAGACCAGTTACCCTTTTTCCTTTGCATGATTGGGTTCAAGCTGAAGGTGCAGCAGTTCAGGCAGGGTGAGCAGTTTGAATCTGTCATGATGCGGGACATCTGTCATCTTGCCAAAGATTTGGATGATGTGCCGCAGGGATATGAGCCGATATTCCAGGGAGGGAGGGGAAGAGAGAGTGTACTTGAGACTAAAAGAGACAAAGCGGTTTTACATGTGCCGCCTCTGTGCATAATTTTACACTTACAGTACTGTGTGTGTACATCAGTGCTAGCTGTTTGTGGTGTGCACACTCACACCGCTGATGACACATCCTAAGCCTCGCCCGGCAAGGATTCAGTTTGAATACCAGGTTTGGCGTGTTCAGCTAAGAGGCACTAATGCTGCTTAGAACTACTTAGGAAAATGGGGACACTCTCTGCTTCCCATTCACTTCTATCTGCCACCCATGCCTTTTTTTGATTTATTTAAAGTAATTTCTGATGCAGTGCTTATGGGATTAGTAGGCCTACTCCTCTAATCAGTGTAATTTGCCTACTCGCACACGTTCTCCCTCCGTCTTTCTTTATCCTCTCCCTCTCTTTGCCTCTCACACTCTTGTATGGAGACACACATACACACCCAAACAAACTCTTCACTTCACCGCATCCAGCTGGGCATTTTAGCAATGTATTTCAGTATGAATTTTTATTTTTCTATGGGCTCCAAAGCAACAGCATTGAAATACAAAATTAAAGGCACCCGTTACTAATTCATTGAGATCAAAGAACACATTTAAATGAACTTGTTTCTCCTTGAGAACTTCAGAAAGAACATTACAAAACAAAACATTAAAAACAGATGGCAACATCACTTTGCCTGATACTTTCTTCAATATTCATAATGGCCTAAATATATTTCCTAATATAGCATACATCTAAAGGATATATACTGTGTACTGATGCAACACGTCCATATGGAAATCTTTTTGGATCTGCTGCCAACCGAGAACAAAAGACGGTAACACCTTGGAGAGAATGTGTGAATATCCCACAGTGGCATGCTCCACATATACTGTAATGTGTTGTGTAGATCAAAACATTCTTTACAAAATCTTTACAAGGCAAGAAAGTTGTCCATTATGAGCTTACCTTATATTAACAACTGATTGTTATTATTCCTAATCCATTATTATATTTTTTTTTTACTTTTCAACAAGTAAAATGTAAGTCTTTATCTTTTTTATGAACTCTTTTTGTGTTTAGTTAATATGCAGATATATTCAAATTCAACAAAGCTAACATTTGGTTTTAATCCATTCAATTTAAGGCTTTGACAAAGCTTACATTCATTAAAAACAGGTTCTCAAATAACCTACTAAGCTGAGGGTTACCAAAGATGCAGTATAACATTTTGTCACATAAGACTACACAGAGCTATTCAGTTAATTATAATTAGCTGATCTAATAAGTCATGTCTCCTATAGGTGCTTATAAGTGAAATAAGTCTGAGTCATTGGTGAGTCATAAAAACCAGCATGATGACTTCAAGTACTTAGTGTTCATAGTTGGTTGGATATAAAAAGGTAATGTTCTCTAAGTATGTACAGAAGGAAAGTTTCAGGTTAAAGGGTTAAAAGCTGATTGAGGCAGGTTGAATGACAGCAGTCCCAGAGCCAGTTATCCCCAGAGTTATGCTTTTTCCAGGTTGCAGCTTGTAATATTTGTTTTATCTCGGTTTTAGTCCTCTTAACAATGCCAATATTGCTGTGGGTTGGTTTTTCTATAAAAGAGCCAAATCCCAAACGTTACCCTAAAGCCTGAGAACTCACAGACTAATCTGATGTCAGGTGTACGAAACATGATTGAGTGTGCACGCTGGCAAAATTCCAGTATGTTATGTATTGTGTATGTGAAATTACAGAGGTAAGACAGTTGAGCAAACTGCCAAAAACCAGCTATGACGTGAATAAAAATATTCGACTGAAATGCAAACAAATCGAACCTACCAAAAATGACCACAACAGTCAGCTGTTGGATTCTGTCACTTACAGATAATTAATATTTTTCTTTTCATTTGCTGTCAATGCTTACTTTGTTTTTATTTAGTGGGGGCCCTTCTTATTATACACATTCCCAATTCAGCTCTTAACTCTGTGGCTGAGACCCATAGCAAAGTCTACCAATATGGTGAATCCAGTAAAAGGACCAATTTGGTGTTGGGAATACCAAATCAGAGTCCTTATAAACATGTAGATTTGCAGTGCATCAGCCCTGAGCCCTGACAAATTTAGCGAGAATGACCTTTAAAGTCTAAGAGTGTGAAGGCTGAGATTAGGCCATGGACAAGCAGAGGTGTTCGTAAAGTCTGCCTTCACACTGCTGCAGCAGCTGTCTCTTTTCTGTCATGTGCTTCTTAAGGGAAAATGACTCTGTTGTTGCATTGTCAAAACCCAACACCTTTAGTGTTATGGTGTTAACATGATGGTTAAGAAACCAGATTGTAAACTAAACATCTGATCCTGCCAGACAGTTGCAAGGCTTGGATGGAGCCCAAGTTCATCTGCAGATCTTTGTTCAAGTGTTTCAAGTTTAAGTGCATGCATGACAATGTCTAAAGGAAAGAGAGACTGGAAAATCATGGGTGCTAAGGAAAGATAGTAATGGTATAAAACAACTGCTATAATTTATTCACATCCCTAAAACCCATACCCCATCTGGCTCCCTGTGGGTTCAGCTCAAGTGTGTCAGAACAAACTCTGAGCTTTATTATGCATTTATTTATGACATTTGTTGAGCAGAAAGTTTATGGCTTACACAGACATAAGATATCCCCTCATTTCTCACAGAAATTATTCAGTAAACTCCAAACAGAACCGGCAGAAAAATCCCACACAGTCACAGTCAAAACATAGACCATTTCTCGGGGCTACAGACCTTCCTTCTCAGCCTTAATCCACATGAAGCTAAATGGTCGATTCGTCCCACCTCTGTTGCCTCTAAAAGTCTGTAAAATAGCACCATAATTTGAATCATACAGTATACAAATACGTTTGAAAAAAATATGTTCATCTTTAACCTGCATGAAAAGCTAACTTTCAATCCTGTTGTGCAATGAAAAGAAGCAGTGCTTTGGTGCTTTAGGTTGTGAAATATTTTACCATTCTGCATTTAAAAAGACAAGAAAAACCTGTAAGAATGAATTTGGTAGGCAGGGGAATCCCAATGTTAACACATTATTACATAACTACTCAATTTTCTCAGCAGTACCACCTTTATCGTTCAAAGTTATGATTGAAATGCAAAGACCCAAGATTTAGCCATAACCTTGTAATTCCCATGAAATATCTCTAATCTTAATCAAGGTCTGTTATGCTTGAGTTATATTCATTTGTTTTTCTAGTTCAGTTTTATTAAGATCACAGAAGGCATTAGTGTTTTTAAGGATTTCTTAGTAGCATCCATTTTTTCTTTAAATTATTAAGAGTTTAAATTTCTCTTTCATTCCCAATGCTTTTATTCCACACCCTAACGTGTACAACATGTCAAAATGTATGGATTCTGTTTCCAACATGAGAAAGTCCTATGTGCTGCTGGTTAATTTCTTTATCGTAGGTCTTCTTTTTACATTTACATAACATTTTAAAAATTCCTTTGGCTTTTGCTAGATCTGCTGTCCTTATGCTGTTTCTGGCTCTGCTCTATCCTTTCAACAGTGGTTGTGAGTCAAACGTGACTGTACCTGCTCTCTGCATTGATTGTTCTCAAATGAACCAGTCTCAACTTTGGTTTTTCTTCCCTCAACCCACAGTGGTGACGTGTCCCACACCCCCACCCATCCCCAACGGCCTTCTGGAGGGTTCAGTGTTGGAGTGGGGTACGAGTGTGAGCTATAGCTGCCTACCTGGCTATGAGCTGTCCTTCCCCGCTGTGCTCACCTGCACAGGAAATGGAACGTGGAACGGAGACCTGCCTCAGTGTTTGCGTGAGTCACCATTTCATAATTTAACAATAGTTATAATAATAATTATGGAGGTTGGGAGAGGATATTTTCTTGAAAGAAATGGTCTTGGTACATTTTTGTTCCTGTATGAAACATGGTTGTTAGTGAGCTAAAGTGGGTTTCCCCTTTAAACATCTGATAGTTGAAATGTTGGACTCATAAATAGAATCTGGTATCATGTTACTTCTTTTCTTACTCATCTGTAAATTTTGAAAATATTTCAAAACATTTGGAAGCAGAGGTGTGGACTCAAGTCACATGATGATTTGATGACTTTGAACTCGACTTGACAATATCATAAAGGACTTAACCCTTGAGGCATCTTAGGGCCCAAACGTGTACATTTTGCGTATTTTTCATTTTTGGTTCTCAATATATCGGTCAATGTTAATGCTAATTGTATGAAACTTGGCCAAGATGTTTTTTTTATTATTAATTTTAAAAATCCATGATCACCTTGTTTGCATGGTGTATAGAATAGGAGATCCACATATGTGTCTCTCTCCAGTCACTAAGGCCCCATTTGGGCCAATCTACTCCCATTATAACCACTTATGTGAGATACACTGTAATCCTGACATAATATAATGCTTTTCCCATGATAACCTAATAAATCTAAGCCTCTGACTTCAAAATACAGGGAAAACAGGTTTTAGATGTGATGACTCCTCTAAACCACCGGGGGCAGCAGAGACTTTATCACATACATTTTCAATGGAGGCCTGGTTGTCTTTACTTGCAAAATGCTCAGCAATAAAAAAGCTGAACATCACAAAAATGGTCTTGATGTGTTGGGAGAGATATAGAAGAGTGGTGTGAATGTGGTTACAAAATATATTTTGTCTGTATGTGCGTGTATGTGCGTGTATGTCGATTTTGAGTCTGCCCGTAGTTTAAACTGGTTATTTCACACTTTTCAGGCTCAGCAGCCAAAATCAGGGTTCTTATGACAAAAAGGGCAAAAAAACATAAAATATATAAAAAAAATTATATAAACCTTTACATCTATGGTTAGGTCTGAAGTTGTTGAAAAGATTTGATGCGGTGAAAGTGAAAAAAAATATTTATATATTACATTTTTATTACATTTTATGAGAGGGACCCGTTTGGGGCCTTAGGAACTTAAGAGGAAGTTTTTGTGAATAAACTCCCATTGCTCCAAAAATAATAATGCATCAAAATGAATGTTGTTATCAATTATTGGGCATATCAAGGCTCTAATAACTTCATCCCAAATATTCCACTTTGCGCCTCTTTTTTTCAAAAATATTGCATATTTTGGCTTTTCCTATAGAAAAAATCAGGGGTTCTTATGACAAAAAGGGCAAAAAACATAAAATATATAAAAAAAAATATATAAAACTTTACATCTATGGTTAGGTCTGAAGTTGTTGAAAACGTTGATGCGGTGAAAGGGAAAAAAAATATTTATAAATTACATTTTTATTACACTTTTATGAGAGGGACCCGTTTGGGGCCTTTGGGACTTAAGAGGAAGTTTTTTAAAAGGGTGCCTCATGGGTTAAACTCAACCTGGACTTTAACACCAATGATTGTGACTTCACTTGGACTTGAGCCTTTTGACTCGAAAAAACTTGAGATTTAAAAGTGTGTATAGTATTTAAGGGTTTTTTCCTACCAATCTAAGTGTATTTGTAACAATATAAGGAGATGTAAGTGCGTTAGTTGTACCTGCAGCTGTTTGTCTCATGCTCCTCTGCTGTCTGTCATGTGCACCTGTTTACTTTTAGTGCAGCGGAACGCAGTCTGTGATCTGTACAGACCAAGTCTTTATGGTCAGGAACGCACCTGATCCGGTCAAATGATCGGGTCGACTTTTGTCCATCCATTCTCATCATGTCTGCATTCATCAACAATCATCATAACTTAACGATAGTAACGTTACCTAACTTCTCCTCAACGACTCTGTTAAACAGCGCTGCATTATGTCCAAACACTGAAGATACAGTGCAGCTAAATGCATGCTCCCCTTTTCCCTCTTATGCAGGGACGGTTCCAGAGAGTAGCAGGGGTGGCCTAGGCACTAATACATTTATAAAAAATAAAGGCAAGCAGATATATATATATTTTTAATCATTTGATATAACATGTAATTTCCAAAATAGGTCTCTTAACAATAATAAAGTTGCATGTTATTGCACAACTGTCTCATACATGCAGCACATTGGAAAAGTTTATATTCAATAATATATTTTTTCTCTGTAGCAATCACTCTATCACCTCACTGCTTGCCCCTTAAGAGGATATCTAGATTTAATGAAATGATTAAAGGTCATGAATAAGTCATGGAATCTAGCATCAGGGCCTGGGTGGAGAAGCTGTATTATGATACAAATAGTATACATTTTGCAGAGATGCACTACAGGGGATTATAAGTGTTGCTACTAGTTGCAGAGTCAAGGTCTTTTGTCATTAGCAGCGTTTATTCTTAATCCTAAAAAACAGCTCCAGTGGTTACCTTAAAAAGAGAACCAAGCTACACTGAGCATGAGAAGGGCATTGTATCCTACTTGCTCACACAAAACACAAATGAATATTTCATCATTGGTGCATTAAATGTTACCATCAATTTACATTTTGATGAAATGAAAAGTGAATTGACCCCCAGCCCTAGAGTCAAAGCTACAAAGTCACAGAGTGGAACTACAAGCGGAGAGTCTAATGCTCCTCTCTGCATTAAGACCTCCTCAGAATCATCTTTGAAAGCATAATAATAACCTCTGGGATGCATGACTGCTCGAGAGCATCTCACTGTCATCAGATTCATTCTTGCATTTTATCAGTCAGACAGAAATTAAATCTCAAGTTGGATGAAGTACTTTAACGTTTGTTTCTCACTGAATGCTTGTCACTTCTAAGTTGAATAAAAACAAATGGCACTTTAACATATTCATGCAGAAAAATCAAAGAGCTGGGAAAGATGTTGTTTTTTTTGTTAATGGTAAATGGACTTGAGCTTGTAAAGCGTTTTTCTAGTCTTCTGACTACTCAAAGCGCTTTTACACCACATGTCACACCTACCCATTCACACACTGATGGCTGTGGTTGCTATGTAGTGAGTCCATCAGATGTAACTAATCCCATTCATACACATTCATACGCCGCTGACGAATCAGCGGGAGCAACTTGGGGTTAAGTGTCTTGCCCAAGGAAACATCAGACGTGTTGCTGGGGATCAAACCCTCGACCTTCCAGTTGAGAGATGACCGACTCTACCAACTGAGCCACAGCCGCCCCGACCTTGGGACTTCTGTGCTGCATTGAAACATCTCCTCTTAAACTGTTGAGTTTAGGCAGCCCCTTTTGCTTTGTCTGTTGAATCGCGGCTGTATTGATTGATTATTGGATCTTTCTTTCAGAGAGTCTTTGCATTCAGATGACTGCATGCATAATTTGAGCAAAAAGTAACCACACTGTGGCGATCGCTGACCTCAGGCAAGAGTTTATGAATTGCAGAGAAATAAGATCGTTTATAGCATTTAAGGAACACATGTTGGATCATTACCAAAAACAAATCCTCCTCACCCCCGAGCCTATTTAAAAGGAACCACTTCTGGATTTTTTTTGTAATTTATGCTAATGAAAGAATGTGGTGCTTGTAGCTGTATTCAGTCAGGCGAACATGGTCCCATTTGGGTATTTAGCATCTGAATTCCAACTGACAGACTGCTAGTGTTTGTGACCATGCAAGTAGGAGAAGAGTACCTCGTGCAGCCATTGCTCCCCTAAACGGCCACCCTGCAGTCGTTCATTGTAATCATGTAAGTCAAAGTAGACACTGCTGTCTGATTTATAACCTGCTTAAATGTAAGGGATTGCATTTTTGTGTCATGACCAGATATCTACTTTGGCAACATTAAGTAACCAATTGCCTGTTTTATTGAGATGCACTGATTTATCTTTGTTCTGGTCCTGAGTTGCTGTAATGGGTAGAAAATGTCATCTGGACATAAATGGGATAAGGTTCCACTTGGTAAATGAAGCATGTCTACCTCCTGCTATTATGATGGGCATTGTAATACCTCAACATACTAAAATCATTTTTCCACATCAGCAAACCCAAAACCTCCCCTGCAGATATGTGAGTGAGTAACCTTAATGCCCATGATGTAACCATGGTGTTTATTGTGTCTCAGCAGAGGTTTGTTTTTGTAATTACATTTAATAGCTCCATTATGTACGCCCTAGAACACAGGGTCCAATGCCAGTGCAAAATGGACTCAAATTTAAGGCCCTGTTCAATACAAATCATTCAATATTATCAATAACTTGCTCTTGTAAATAAACCTGGCTCTCCTAAACATGTTGTTAAAGCTAGCTTTCTGCTACAGTACTGGAAGTGGAAGCAAGTGTGTGATAAATCACTGAGGTTTACTGGGAAATAAATGAGTCTAGAAAATAGAACAATGGGGAGGAAAGATCATTATCTATGCATTAAAATGTCATGACAGCACTCTCTGCAGCAGCTCCTTATTAATAGCAAAGTCCTTCTTAAAAGGTGAGTCTTTGGTTTGTGTCATTGCTAACTGTATAGTCACAACAACCAGTACTGTATAGACTCTGCGTTCATTTATAAAACCCCACTCTGAATGCACAAAGGGCAGTACTGTTTTTCTGTCCTAAGTTGCAAGTATAAAGATATGCTGCAAGCATGAATTAATGCATTACATACTCTTGCAGATATTTCCCATTTAGAGACAAATTAATGAGACGAACAGGAGAAATAATAACATTCCTTTTATTTGTACCATACATGCAAATTTAACCTTGATATTTATTAGCCATATTATAAGCCGACACTGTTGTAGATTTAGAAATGTGATTGTAATTCATGCTCAGCACTTTTTCTTGAACTACAGCTCGGCAATACTACAGAAGAATCTCTGCATCTGCAACAGGAAACGTGTCCATTTTTAACATGAATACTTTTTTAAGCACTAGAAGACAAACAGAATTAAGATGTATAATCATTCCCCCTTCCACAACACATGGGAAACACTGAGCAAGCAGCGAAATTCAGAGTCAGGGAATGCTCGTTCATGTGTCTGCAGGGATGAGACTGTGATCCCAACTTTGAATCTGGCCTCTGCATACTGATTACTTCAAAGCATTGATAATTCATCAAGGAAGAGGAGAGTCAGAGAGGAAAAGAGAGAGAGGGAGAAAAAGTTAGACTAGTCTCTCGCTCTCTTTCTCTTTCTATTTCACTCATCCACCTACACACACACACTCATACACATGGGTGCATTAAAGATGCTGAGCTTTGCTTGGCCTGGGGCCATTTCTCTTATATATCCATAAAACAGTACATTATTTCCCTGCGGCTTGAGGCTTATGACTGATGTGTATGTCACCTGTTTGGACGTTATTGTCATCCCTCTAAAAAAAGCCATCTGAATACTAAGTCTTACAAAGTCATTTGAAAAGTGACTAGCGATCTAGCCCGACATTTGCATCTTTATTTGTTGTCCTATCAAACACAATCAAGCTATTGGGTACTGCTGGGTTGAAAGTCACAATGTATGGTTTTCAGATGGGACCTACAGTATAGACAAACATATTTTCCAGACAAAGAAACGTCTTTGAATAAAAAGGATTTGTTTCTGAGATAACAGTATTTGCAGTAATAACTTTATTCAGCCATTCCTGCATGGGCTGGATTCTAATCTCCATTTTTACTAGATATCCATTATGTCAGGATTGGCTGTCGGAAGCCCCTGATGGTTCCTGACTTGTAGGAGGAGAGCAAGCGAGAACTTATCTCTGTCTGCAGACCCTCCACGCAGCAGCACATGTCAGGTCTGGAGAAGCAGCCTGCCTGATTATTGGCTTGATCCCACAGTGCTCTGGCTGTGTAACTGAATGCTGTTACTGTAGCATCGCCTGTGCTCTCTCATACATGGAGCATTTCTGAACCTCCCACGGCTAATAAGTGACTTTTACTCTCCAGCGTCCTTATAGTGGAATGATGGGTGTATATACATTAATGATAGACAGAATTATACATTGGCATACTTTTCAATGGCTCACTACTTTTCCCATTAAGCCCACTGAGACCAAATTATTCCAGTCAATTTGAATTGATGAATATAAGTAGTAAATTGAAAGAGGGAGCAGTGAAAATCCAAAGAGTTTCATCTGCTGAGGCTGAGGCTGGAGTCCCATTAAAAAGGCGATATCATACAAGAGCAACAGCGGCAGCAGATGGCTCCAGTTGTTTAAACCTCAAGGCCCTGTCAGAAAATTTAATATTTCACTTGCTAATTATTTTGATCTAAACTTGAGCGCCGTGACCCCCCCAACTCTCTTTTTGCTGCCAAGATGAATACTCACATACCTACTTCAACTACTCTCCAGCAAGGTTGATTGCTAGAAACAAAACAGTGTTTAGACAGAGCAATTCATACTGAGACATCAATGCATCTGCCCACATGCAATAAAAAATTGCTTGAGGAATTAGTGCAACAAGTAAAATGTCAGTGCAATTTGAATAATTTTGTCCATGAAGACTTTCCAAATAATGTAGAAAGGCAATCATTTTACAGTAAGTTTCTTAAATTAATCAGAATGAAAAGCACATCAAATATAAAAGAAGACGGCAGAGCTCAAGGCATCATCACTGCAGGCACTGTTCATCATGGTTTGATCTTGTAAGAGTACTGCAGCGCTTCACACTATTTATTATTTCTGGATTAAATGCTGGAGATTCAACTTATTGCTCCCTTCAGTTGACTTGCTGCTGCAGTGTTTCTTATGTGTAATTAGGTTAAAAGAGATTAATTTTTGAATTGTAAAATGGGCCAGTTTAATTGCGCATCAATGCTGTTGAACAATTCAGGAGATATGCGTGGCATCGCTTCTGTATTTGTTGGCCCTCAGTTTATCACATCAGCAATAATCCACATTTCTGCCCCTGCAGCCAAATTCTGTGGAGACCCTGGTATGCCTGCCAAAGGACACAGGGAAGGACGCAGTTTCATCTTCAAGTCTGAGGTGATGTTTGGCTGCATTGCCTCCTACGTGCTGGTCGGATCAACCACACGCATGTGCCAGGACGACGGCACCTGGAGCGAATCTCAACCTCGATGTATAGGTAATCTGGAGATCAATCTGTATGTTCATTCAGATAATCCACATTATTAGTAGTTGAATACAGGGATACAATTCAGTCAACTTTATAGTAATTCTATGCTTTGCAATTAAGTTATTGATCACAACATTTTTAGTGATCATGAAATTTGAGGGGAGGACATGACATAGGAATTAGGATTGAAGTGTTTTCGATGTATGCCAGGTATTTCTGCTGTCAATGAAAGACAAACAGAGCATTTTATTAAACTAATCTTATGAATGATTATTCTCTGGTGGTTCTCTCGAGCAGCTTATCATAAATAACAAAACACTGTTGAAGGTGAACTACAATCAGTGGATTGTCATCTGGCACGAATGCAAAACTAAATCACAAGAATGAAATACATTATTTATATTGTTACCTCAGGGGTGTTTTTTATATTTGCAGCAGAGTGTTGCTGAAAATATTAATGGCCCAAGAAACGTGTTATCAAATGGATGTGTCTCATTTTAAATTCTGTCTCAGCAATGATTAAAAGTCTCAAAAGTCTATATTTAATAAAATATTTAAAAATCCAAGGAATTCATAGTCAAAGAAACTAAAGATGTCAAGGTAATTCTGCTCATGTTTGCATGTGGCTTCAGTAATTGTCCTCTGGTACATGGTACACCAGAGAGAAATTGCTTCGTCATTATCAGTGATTGCCCCTCTGTCATATTCTCGCTTTTTTTGCTCTCTTGCAATTCTCCTGCTCATCATGACAATGATTTCTTGTTCCAGAGCCCACAAGAACTACTTGTGAAAACCCAGGGACACCTGCCCACGGCTTCATGAATTACACTACAGGCTTTAAGGTAAAATGAGGAAAAACCTGTAATGGACATCTTTTTAAAGGATGGTGCTATGTTCCCTAAATCTGAGGGGAATGTGTGCCAGAAAATATATGTCAAACATGACCGATGAAATTGGCTTTCCAGTTGGAGAAAGTCTTATTTAAACTATCACAACACATTTGATTTCATATGGACTTGATTATCCTGACCTATATACTATGATATACTTCAC
Source organism: Tautogolabrus adspersus (assembly GCA_020745685.1). Lineage (NCBI taxonomy): Eukaryota > Metazoa > Chordata > Actinopteri > Labriformes > Labridae > Tautogolabrus > Tautogolabrus adspersus. The sequence continues at coordinate 19,257,789 of CM036542.1, read as the reverse complement.
TAACTTGATTCCGTTCTTCAACAAATCTCCAAGTGATACTTGAAGCAGCCTGTCTGTTGTCTCTCGGAGGCAGAGGTAGATGTGTGCATCAACTCAAAGTACCACTCAAAGCTTTCAGCTCTACTGGGTTACCTGTATGAAGTCTTCTTTGAAATGGACAGTTACCAATGAATGTCCTAGGTAGAATCATTATTTATTCCTTTGGATGATGTTATGTCTGTGCAAGAGCGACTGTATGCAGTGACGCGGGTTTGTATCAATCGCAGGTGGTTGCACAGAGGAAAACCATCTGAATTGTTCTACCATTATGTATGTGAATAGACCTAAAGATCTAAAGTAATGTGCAATGTTTGCTATTCAAGCGTGTTTAAATGGAGCATTGCTGAAATTCATCAGATGTAGAGTATGTTGATATCATGTACGTTGGTGTGCTTAGTAGCTCCCTTGAGATGCTTTCAGCCAGTGTGTTTCATTTGATTTCTTCCCTGTTGCTTTTAAAGTGTCACTTTCAAGTTAAGTGCAAACAATTTAAACACAACATTCTGTGGAATTTCTGATATGAGATTTGTCCCACATGAACGCAGAGGCAGCTTATTATGTGGATCGCTGCTTGTAATGGCTGTAGACTTGCATTTTCTGCATTACTGTACAACTTTGCGAGTAGGTAACAGCACCGAGTAAGACCGTTCTGTGACGACACTGTGTGGAAACGGTCAACTGGGATGGGATGGTTGCTCAAAATAAGTCATTTATTGAGGTAATATTCGACAGTCATATGGCCCTATAGCTTTACCATGGAGCTCCCTCATTTTCTAATGTCTGTACATCAGTTGAGAACAGGCACATGGGCCATCGCCTCTAGGAATAGCCTCCATCTGCCTCCACACACTACAGTAATCATTAAAAAACTTTAATGTGCTGTATTTTCTCAAAGCTCTTTAGATTTGATGCTTGGAGCCTATTGGCATTTGCATCAGTGTATCGACTCTCTCTTTGTGTGCTGTCTGTTTGTGGCCAGGTGGGTAGCAGAGTGGATTTTCAGTGCCAACAGGGACACCTACTGCAAGGATCCACCACCAGGCTGTGTTTGCCTGATCTTACCTGGACCGGTACCCAGCCTACCTGTATCCGTGAGTGATTGTTCGCCATGCCCTCTCTGGCTTTATCTTTTTATATCACCCTCTTTTGTTTTTCACTTCCCCTTCTGTCATCTTTCCTCTGTTTTTTCTCCACTGCTGGCTTCTCAGAGACTTTTTATTTATTTTTTTCAACTCTCCCTCTGTCGATGTCTTCTCCAGTTCAACTTCTCTCTTTCACCTATTCCTGCCCTAACTTTTGACCTCCTAGTAGATTGCAGTTTGCACCTCAATCACCCTGCTGCCCCATCATTCTGAGAAAGAGCTGTTGACCGTGATTACTGTCATTGTGTTTGAACCACCTGAACTGTTGGCCAACACCAATCTGTGCTGTTTCTCCAAGTCTCTTTCTCAAGTCAAGTCCTTGTTTTGAGGTTGTGATGTTATTGAGTTTCTAGTACCGTCTCTTTCAGATACAGCATATAAATTAAAATATTCCCAATTCAAATCTCCCTTTACTCTGCATTTAGCTACGCACTTCCTGTGTATATAGACAGTCACCGAATTGCATGATGATGAGGGGATTGGAATGATATTTTGTAATCTTGATTTCATAACTACACCAAGATGTAACATCCACTTGAATTTCTCGGAGACATTGATGCTGAGAGAGCAGAGAAATGGTAATACCTTCCCTTATTTCTCTGCCAGTTCTACTCTGCAGCGAGGCTTTATGTTTGTGCGTGTGCGATTGTGAGAGTGTGTTTAGTAGGAGGACGTTTTAAAGGGATTGTGTATCCATGAATATGTGCATCATGCTGTCTTTTATTGTGCATACACTCTGTAGCCAGTTTATTAGTTTCACTTAGCTAAAACTAAAGTAGCATCTTACAGGTTCATTACTTTAAATCCCCCGTTCATGAGGGTAATCATGTTCAGTTTTTGTTTTAGACAGGTGTTGATTCATCTTTATGGTCATTTTAGAGGCTGTAGTTTGTTGCCCTGTTCTGTTGTGTTGTGTTATGCCATGAGGTGTCTTTAATATTTAGACTCCCCTTATTGAAACCAGTGGGTCAATGTGTGGATGTGTGTAGGCACATTTCATTTATTTATTGAATTCTCAGATTCACTGCATACATAAGATATAATGCATTGAGTGAATCTACAAACAATATCATTTGCACTCCCAATAGCATGCATGCTACATTCTTACACAAGATTTAACACTAAAATACATTATAATCTAATTTGTTTATTGATTTATTTGTATCTTTTAAAGATTCATTTTGGGCTTGTTATGCCTTTTTTTAGAGATAGGACAGTGGATAGAGTTGGAAATCAGGGATGATGGAGTGGGGAATGTCATGCAGGGAAAGGAGCCACAGGTTGGACTCGAACCTGGGCCGCCTGCTCGTAGGACCATAGCCTCCGTACATGAGGCGCTCACTCTAACCACTAGGCTACCAGAGTCCCCCTAATCGATTTATTGTATTTATTTTTATTGATACATGTAGATCATACACAGTCTCTTCCTTTCTGCTTTATGCATGCACCTCTGTCAAAGTCTGTGAAGGTGATAGCCTGGTCCTGTGAAACACACATTTTCTCTGGGCCAAAAGAAAATACCAGTAAACATGATAACTCAACAGAAATGGAAAATGAACCCCTAACTGAGGAGTTAAACTATAATCTTTGATATCTCATTTCCTTAAAGTCACTTTCAAGTTATCAACAACCAGTTGTCTTGATTCCCCTCTGAGGAAACCTAATGCATATTAATGCAACTTTCATTATTATGGAAATATATGTGAAGATGGTAGCGTTGCATTTTGAAAGGTCGAAATAAGACATTTTTATCAGCAGCATCTTAGCATGCTGCTGCTGGCCAGTGCAGACACAAGCTGAGATCAGGAGTCAAATCCATTCTTCACTGCTGATTGAGGATAGTCAAATGTGCCATGCTACATGTTTAAATATGATGACTGGAGCTGTATAAAAGGGGTTATGGAAGCCAAGAACTGGTGGTCATCAACTGATAAAAACAATGTATGTTAACAAACTCTACATGCATAGAGACATCCAGACATAACTCTAGTGCAGGGGTGGCCAACCCGCGGCTCTCGAGCCGCATGCGGCTCTTTGCCCGGTCTCATGCGGCTCTTCAGTTCATATCGAATTTTGTGTGTTCTTTTTTTGTGTTTGTGTTTAACATTGCCTGTGTGCGTCAGTAATTCACACATACTCCGTGCGCGCCGCGGTCCGTCAGTGCCCCGCACTACGCTGTACTCAGCTGCCACTCTAGTCAACGCTGCGGCCCGTCTCCGGAGCGTGCCGCTGCGCCCTGCTCCGTTTCAAATACGCTGCGAGTCTAGTTTCGACGGAGCACGCTGCAGGCACGCGTCAAGTTGGACAGAATATGACAACCCGGACAGAAAGTCAGACGAGGAAACGCACAAAACATCCGGTCAATTTCAAAATAAAACACAATATACGGAATCGCGATGATTTTCACGCATTTTGTTCGTGTGGAGTGGATGCTATTGTAAATTGTTATATTTTTGTTTGTGGACTTGATTGAACTGAGCGTTTGTGTGTGTGAGACAGTGCACACAATATTCACTGTTGACAATGACTGGCCTGTGGTCTTAGTTAGTTTTAAGTCAATTTTTGGTCAATATCATGTTGGTGTGTGACATTTACAGTAAATGTGGCTGTCTGTGTGAGGGTGTGTGTGTGTGTGTGTGTGTCTGTCTGTCTGTGTGTCTGTCTGTCTGTCTGTCTGTCTGTGTGAGGGTGTGTGTGTGTCTGTCTGTGGGAGGGTGTGTCTGTGAGTGTCAAGGCTATTGTTAATTTTTAGATTTGAAATCTGTATGTGAGAGAAATAGAGATGAACGTGGAGGAGGACGAGAGTGCGGGAGGGACAGCGAAAGGCAGAGAGCAAAAGAGAGGGGAAGGGAGAAGGTGATGTTCGTGTGTGCCTGTGTGTATGATGTGGCTCTTAAAAGTAACACAGTAGAAAATGTGGCTCTTAGTCTCTGACTGGTTGGCCACCCCTGCTCTAGTGGATTCTTCTAAACAAGTTGACTATTTTCTGACAGGTGGTGTTATTTTGTATTAAATGCACAAACCTTGTTGTGTTTAAGTAAGTGTGCTAAGTAGAACAACAGATACCATTTTAAATACCCATGCATACATTTCAGTTTGAATGTCCTGCGCTGGGAGCTTGCTGTATTTTCCTTTATTATGGATTTGTGTACAAAACAGCAGTCATATACTTTCACAGTAGAAAACATAAAATAACATATTTTATACCCATTTCATATAACCGTGTTGCAAAGCCGCCCACTGAGATGGCAGTCTGACAGCCAGTCCAGATTTCATTCAGCAGCCAAACGCTTTGAAGCTTTTAACTTCCCGTACGCGCTCGGTTCAGCAGGTGCAGTCTCCACGTCAGGTTTGTCTGTCTCTGCTGAGGGTGCAGTGTGTCAGGAGCTGCTCTCTGGCTCTGCTCCATCGCCTGTGGTGGTTTGAAAAATGTATTGATTTTCCTCTGCCCTCGTGCTGTCATTGTTAACTGCTGGAATTAAACTAAAGACATGTATCTCTGACGGTCACCGGATACTAGGAGCCCAAATGTTTATGAATAAAATCTCTACTTGATCAGATTTCTGCTCAAGGAAACTTTAAATTAAATCTTAAATCACCTTTTTCTACTAGCTGCAACCAGACACATAAAATCTGATGATATGTTTAGAAGGAAGCAAAAGTACTCTTTAACTTTGTAAAACATGACTACTTTAACTGGCAAGTTGTAGAAACAACAAGTATATTGTTCATTCGTATTTTATTGTAGGCCCTGATTTCAGCATAATCTTGTTACTGGTACAAGAAGAAACCATCCTTATGTTACGGACGGATGGATGGATAGATAGATGAATGGATACTGGACAAACCACGGACAAAACTTCAGAGACATACAGAGCTGCTTGTAACATGTAAAATCAGTTGTTCTTGCATCAAGCTGGCAGCCTTTAAGTTAAATTTATGAAGACACACTGTAGCAGATTTATATAACTGCCACTATTTTTAGTTCATGTGAATTTGAGAGTATATTTATCCATAAATGGAGATCCATAAAAGTTCAACCAAAAGGTTACTGCGTATTTTTGCTTTGAAATAAAACTATGAATTCATGTTAACTCTGCTGATATAAAACTTTCTTTTATACATTTGTTGCTCGTACGGCCCTGAAGGTGGACAAACAGACACAGAGGCCCGTCTGGCCCATAATACATAGGGGGAAGCTGTGGTTAGGTATATGCATTCAATATGAGTGCTTTTGTATGGATCCAACACTCTGTGTTGACCCTCGGCCAAAACAGTAATAAATCCTCTAAAATACCTATCTCTAAGATGAAATGGTCCTCTGTTACTGTGAAGCCCCTAAAATGGATTTACACGTGAAGCCAACCAATCTTGTTCTGCTGCTGAAAGCAAAAACCTGAAGGGATTATCAACACAGCACTCCATGTAATGGATGCAATAGACAAGTCAAGTTTCATTTAACTGAGGCTCAGTCATGTTACCTTTCTATCTGAATAAGGTTTGTGCTTATGGGTACACGACACATATCAAACCCACACATTTCTGTCCAGCTCATTCCAATGTATTGAAGCTCAAAAATGAACAGTGTTGTGCCTCAATGCATACACATTTGAAATTCTGAACACGGGTGACAATTATAGCGAGTTCAGGAGGTTTTTGGTTGAGCCTGAGCTTGAAATAAAACACTACCACTGTATCACTGTGTCAGTTACCAAACTAAACGCATGAAGAGCAAAGAAAAGAAGAAGAAGAAGAAGACAATGTTACAATTAAAAAGTTAACTTTGTGCTCCTTATTGTGCCCTTGCTGCTTCTGTCTGTAGCTGGCCGACCTCCATCAGCAGGGCTGTCTCTGTTTGTCTGCCTCTATCTGTCTCCATCTGTCTGGGGCCTTAACTAATGCAGTCTGTCTCTATCAGAGATACCAAGTTGAACTAAGAACACTACATGTTGTTGTGTGACAGAAGAAGCGAAAGTGTCTTTTGAGGCCTGATGTAATCTCAAGAGAAAAAGCCGTTGTGCTGTTTGAAGTCTAAATAAACATGGTACTGTCAACAGAACTTGATGAAGGATATGACATGTCTTTGATACAACAATTCATGGGCCTTGTAAGTGTCTTCTGCATTCATGGTCTACAAACTCTACAACCACTCTGGACATGTGCTGACAGTTTGTCATTTTAAATGGGTTGCATAGACCGGTGCTCAGGAAGCGAGGAGGCGGTTGACTGAATTATTTAATTATTTATTAATTATTTATTTCAGTCCCAAGACTTTATAGCTTTATAGCTTTCTTGTACCTTGCAGTGTAACTAGTTAACACATTGGATTACCCCAAGGACGATTTATCAACTACTTAAAAAAAAAACCTCTGATGTACTGATACCCCGTGTTTCACTGGCTATAAGATAGGTAAGCATTAACTGCTGGGTTTTAGCATGCAACTCTAACCTTAATGCACCTGTTTACGTTCAAAGCCTTTACTTATTATTGACTTATGCAGTGCAGATAATTATGTCAGAAAAGAACTGAGTCAACTTCTGTGCTGCAGTAACAGTGAAAAGTACAGGATCTGATATGAGCTCAGCTCACAGTATGAAGGTAAAAGCAGCCATCGACATTTCTGCTGGCCTATTCTATGCAAACTGGACCTCGCCTCATATTTGAGAGACTATCAAACCTAATGATGTCTTACTTCAAAATAAATCAAAAGAACAATGAACATTTATTCTGTTCCATGTCGGTTTGGAAATGTCTCTGAATCTGCTAGTTGGATGATGGCTGGTTAACTTTCAATGTCGCTAGATCTTCTCTGTGTTGGATACAGATATCTTGTTCACAAGACGTCCTTTTACGTCTGTTCTACATGTTAGTATGATCAATGGGATATCCACGAGACATGCCAAGAAATTATATATTCTTTATTAATATTATTTTCCCATCCATTTAGGGAAGAAAATTGTTTTAATTTTTAAAAAGGCCTTTCGTAATGCAAAATACAAATGATGGATAATACCTCTTAAAAGAGTTGAAAATAAAACTACAAGCCTGTTTTAAACTTACTTTACATTTACTTTACTATTATACTTTATTTCAGACCCATACGTCCATGTCAGCATAAAAAGCAGAAGAAATATAAATATAATGAGAAAAGGATCGTTCACATGTTCACAGTAATCAAAGGAATACATTGTGTCACTTAGTGTGGGCTGAGTTAGCACCGATATGATTTAATTTTTTGAATCAATTAATCAAAACATACATTAGTACATGATTACAATGATCAGTACAGCATGACACCTGGAAACATTATTAGTAATGAACATATGACTTGCACTCACCCATCTTGGTAATTTGTATCATTATATGCCCCCTGCAATGTTTTCATTTTAGCTTTACTGTAATTGCACCACAAGTGAGCAGTATAATGTGAAGTACAGGATTGGAAATTCGCCTGCAAGCATATTAGCTTGTGCGTACAGTTTGAATTCCTGATAATGTGTCTTATATATTTTACTTTGTCGACCACACTAAGGGCTTTATCAAAGTTAAAGAAGGAAAATGTTGCTTCTGATCGTCTTTGGTTTTTAGCATCATTATGACTCTTTTTACCCTTAAACATACTGTCATACTGCCTAACACAACAAGAGCAGAATCTGAGAAGTTGTTGTAGGCCAGCACTATAGTGTGACAAGATGACTAAGTCATCAGCATACATCAGATGGTTAATAAGTCTATCTCCCACCGTACATTCAGTCTTACAAGCTTTTATATTTTCAGAGAGATCATCCACTAATTAAATAGGAGAGGTGACAGAATTCCACCCTGATGAACCCCATTAGTCACTGAGAAGGATTCTGCTAATCCTGCCCCCCATAATGTAATATTCTCATCAGATCAAAAGGGACCCCTCCGTTTTGTAATTTCATAAACAATATAACATGATTCATTGAAAGCTTTGGATGCATCCAGGAAACCCATAAGTATTGTAAAATGACATTTAAAAAACCTTAGGTGTAAAAAAGGACTGATAACTGAAATCAGTCCTTACAGACAATTCGATTACAGACACGACTCCTTTTAAGAAAAGGAATAAAGTATCTCTTTGTTACGTCCCACCTCTGACGTACTCAGAAGGAAAACAACCAACCTTGATCTTTTATAAAGCCCAGAAACTGGGTTTCATCCTGGCATCGTTTGCCACCTTATTGCCTCTAATGCCATTAAGACACCATGAAGGACCCATTTGGAGCTTTGACTCAGTCGCAGCTGTCTCCCATTTGACATCTGGCAACATATTCTTTCATTCACAAGCTGAAAATAATTTAGCTATTTCCACATTATTGTTGACGCCTCAGAGCCTGAATGTTCAACCCCTCTGTGTTTTGGTGGTGCGAAGTGATTTGCATAATATTTTGTTTTGTTGGGTTTGTTGATGTGAAAAATTAGACTAAGTATACTCAACCCACTCATGAGCGAATGAACATATTTAATATGTTCTATAAGCAGAGGGTGTTTTGGCAACAGAGCAATAACGGCTTTTGTCTCAAGTTTCTGATTCAGCGAAAGCTTTTCAGCGCTATCTCAGATTAGCATGTCACTACCTTTCTGCTTTCTGAGACGGAGTCATTTGATAAGCTAAGTAATTCTGAGCCAAGAAGGTCAAAAAAGAATCAGAGTCTGGAAAAACTCCAGAACAACAAGGCATATTTTTAAAATGTTTTTCAGTTAGCTCACTTTCTTTGTAAGTCACATGAATGAAACTTAGAGAAACGGTGGGCACTTGAAAGCCTTATTGACAAACTATTTCAATCAGCCTTGTGCTTCAAGTGTTCACAAGTGACCTTGCAAACTATATGCTCCTACTTAAAATGGAAAATACTCCCTAAGATTTAAAATGACATCACTCAAACAATGCTTTGCAAGGCCGCTGGTGATTTTAGTCTACTTCTGTCCCAACCTTGACTTCCTTATGAGTAGTTTTCAAATTGCTGCTCAAATGAGAACCAAGGATATGGGTAAATGATTATAATTATTCAAACAGTAATTATTTGATTTAAATTCAGTTCTCGTTTTGCAGGCAAACTCACTTTAAATTGAGATGTGTATCTCCCAAGCCACAGGTTGCCATTTGTATATTAGAAAGAAACCAGACATACTAAAGTATCAACATGCTCCCTAATAGCTCCCCAGACTCTGTTAAATTGGAAAATCTGTGTGCTTCCTTTTTCTATCCTCTTTTTCTGACCTCCCCAATCCCTCCATCTCTCCCCCCCAAGTGAGTGCTTAATTATCTCCCTGTCTATCTGTACTTCCTTGTGTGTGTATGTTTGACTCTCTGTTTTAGTCTCCCCTTGTATGTGTGTGTATGTGTGTGTGTGTGTGTGTAGATGTGTTTGTACTAATGTGTCTGCCCTCTGCTTCCTCTTCAGCTCACTCCTGCAAGCAGCCGCGGAGCCCGGCCAACGCCGACGTCGTGGGTCTAGACCTGCCCTCCTACGGTTACACTCTGGTGTACACCTGTCAGCCAGGTTATTTCCTCTCCGGGGGCTCAGAGCATCGGGTCTGCCGCTCCGACGCTAGCTGGACTGGCAAGGTGCCTGTGTGCAGAGGTACGTGGTTGGCAGAGGTGTGGGGGCGGATGATAGAGTTGGCAAAAGGAGTAAAAGTAAAACTGACTGAGGGGAGATTTGCAGGTGAGTAAAGATGGAGGGTAGAGGGGTTAGAGGAGTGTAACCATGTGTGAATACCCTATGCGCTTCAAAATCTGTCTTCGGTGACATTTGCTCAACTATACCCTGATAGTTAAGTCAAATAAAACACTAATCAAATATAATGAGACACTGTGGTTTCTGTGATGTTCCCTGTAAACACACCTTGTCAATGTGCTGTCGGCTAATTGCAACATGCCTGGTTAGATTCTGTTTTTAGTGTGTGCTGATATCTCAGAGTTTGTAGGAACTGTGTCACCATAGATCTTTCCAAATAGAGGAAAAGTTTAATGCAGCAGGCATGTTGCAAATACGTTTCCAACATCCTACAACTGTTAAGCCTGGCTGTCTATCACGACATCTTTGTGACATACATATTTATGTTCTTCTGCAGTTGGTTCCAAATCACATGAGAAAACTGTCAAACCTGTACCAGGGACACCAAGCCCAAAAATAAATGGTGAGTTTTGAACTTGCACAAGCTGTTGAAGAAGAATTATCATAAAACCAGCTGTGTGGCATTTGCATGAAAGACTGCATGTTCTGTTACCTCTCTTTTATAGTGTCATTTGTTTAACTTTATCTGTAATGAAAAGTAAAAATGTTAAATAGATAATTGAATGTAAAAGCAGACGATTAAAAAAGGTTAAATATAAGTGCAATTGGGTAATTACTGGTATTACATGATAGGGCTTTCAACGATACATAATTCATCCCTGAATTTCAATAGTTAATCATGATTAATCACATATTTTATTGCATGTTTGAAATTCTATCACTCACATTTCAAAACGTTTATTTTGTGCTTTTATTTTGTATAAGCTAAATTTAATTTACTAAATGTTTGGATTGAACCTGCTTTTATTTTGAAAGAAAATAAGGAACTTCCAGTAGATCAAAAATTACAACATTAACTTAACCATGTGAAAAGGAGCTAAAGGGAACAGTAAAAAAGTGAATGTTCAATGTCACAAGGTGGATATTACTTTTGCCTGCGAGCTGTATGCGAGTTCTTTAAAGTGAAATGAGGCATTCAAGGGCACTGCATTGTCAGTTATTTCCATCACTCTGGCTGCAGGAAGATGCTATGGTGGATTCATTACGAAACGCTGAAAAGGACAAAATGGCATTGTTTTAATGCGATTACAAATAATTAATGTGTTAATTATTTAACATTTTAAAGTTGATTGTGGTTACGTGCTTGTACCTGTTGGCTTATGTCCATTTTTACACAACCCTTCTTTTGGGTCGCAGTACCACAAGATCTGTTTGACGATTAATGACGGACCTTAATCGCAACTCAATTACCACGCTAACGCTGACAGCCCTATTACAAAATAATACATGCATAAAAATGCTGAAGAGATCATGTTATTTATGATGTTATAGATATTCTAATGCATTAGTTAATAATGATAATAATAATGAATAGAAAGTTTTAACTACGGTTCGTTAGGTGTTTGTGTACTGAACTTCAACAGAAAAAACCTTCATGGATGACATCTTTTTACAACATTAACAACATGTGACATGTAGTTGTTGTTGTTTTTAAACCATCCTAGTGGTGTCTCTCCAGGAATACTTGTGTTGTTCTGCCAGCTGATCAGTCCACAACCTTTCTGTTCTTGGCACAAACCTTCAAGTCCCCCTCAGGATCAATTGTTATACCTTTAATGATTCTCTGACTTTTGATATAGTGTCATTGTCAGGTCAATTTTTTATATACCCACTACTTTATTCTATTATTTTTATTTTTATTTATTACAATGATTAAATATTTATTTCCAAATGCTGGAAAAGTAAATGTCTTTCTGTTCATCCTCAACTGTATTTTGGACATTCAGCTTCTTAGCAACTGTCCTTCTGTCATGCTGATCTAAGATGGTTAAAATGGTAACCTGTTTCGTGTGAGCAATGTCATTGTGAACAAGTAAGCTTGCTAACATTGGCAAGCTCATCGTATCTCTACACACTATACCTCAGAACAGTTAACAGAGCAGCTAGCATGGTTGTAGACTCTGCTTTAAGCTGTAAATGTAATCAGTGAAATGAGTAATAGCATTGCTTCTTCATTATATGTCTGAGATCAACAAGTACATTCTACCTTACTGCTGCCATTTACAGCAGTATTCTTTCCGTATACAGGTAACTAAGTGTTCACTGAAACAGTCAAATTTAAGAGAGTAAGAAGCTATTAACAAGCTCAGTGAGTCGCAAAATAATTTCATACGACATCTAACTCCCCTTTCCCCTTCTAAAACCTGTGCGTGTTGTTCCAGCAAGAACAGAAAAAGATGTATTAAAAACATAGTAATTATTTTGACTCTTATCAGGTTTAGTTCAGGTACTTGCTACAGACAGTCACCTTTTAGCGAACATAATTGACTCATATTTTCCCAGCCAATAATTGTCAGTAGATAATGATGCTCTTTAAAAATGCTGCAAAAAGTTTTATCAGTTGAAAATGATCTGAAAAGTCATGACAAGTTTGCAGGGAGCACAGAGTTATCTCTGGCAGAATGTACATAATTATCATTAATTGGGATTGTCAAAGCATATAAGAAGCATGATAATATTCAGATTAAATTAAGAGACTGCTATCAGATGAGTGATACGTTGGTTGCATTTCAAATTGTATTTCCATTTTGCAGTTTGAGTGCAAGTATTCAGCTTTCATTGAAATGTAATTAAAACTGGTATTAATGAGTATCTTTATAAAAGATACATGTTAGCCGCTGTTGGTTGATTGCATGATTTGAGGTGTTTTCTTTATCTTTCCCTCCTGAAGTTCCAGACGACGTCTTCGCCCCTGATTTCGTCTGGAAGGGTTCCTACGATTACAAAGGCCAGAAACAGCCAATGACTTTGACGGTCACAAGCTTTAATGCTACGACAGGAAAAGTCAATGTAACTTTAACGGACAGCAGCATGGAGTTTCTGCTCTCTGGTGAGTCATCTATACATCAACTGTCTTCCACCTTCTCCCCTCCTCCTCCCCTCTCCTTCTCTCACTACCTGTGTGTGCCACTTCCATTTATTTTGGTGTGTGTCAATCAGTCAATCTCTAAGTGATCTCATGCATGAGAGTGGAAATTAACTATTGGCTTTAAAGACGGATGTATTAGTCTGGGCTGACTGACTAACTGCCCACTCAAGTAGTCACTCGTCTCCTCCCCTCCTCCCTCAGCTGATTTGTCATCTGTTCTCATCTTGTCTTTTGCTTTTCTTTGTTTTCTCTTCCAACTTTTCTGATTCCTTTTTTTTTCTCCCCTAATCTCATTCTTTTAACCACTTCTTATTTTCTCTCTCGTCCTCCACCTTGTAGGAGTGTACAAGCGCCAGGAGGCACGGTTAATGCTCCTGCTGTACCAAATGAGAGCCCTGGCCCACAGCTCTTTGAACAGGATTACTGATGAGACCTGGGCAATGGATGGATTTGTAAGTATACACAGAAATTTGCAGCAGCTGGCCAATGATGTTTTGAAAGTAACCAAAAGCTGTGACTGTCTTTTATAGCCTTCATTAATTTTTTTATTTATTTCTTGTTCAGTCAGACTGACAAGAAGAATATTGCATGCAACGGGGCTGAAACTACTCAAGAGCCAAAATAAGCCTTCTTCGGACTGCTTCAAGCGAATGTTTTCTCATTATGAGTTTTTGTATGATCCTACTTACTATGCCAACAAAGGGGAAAAAACACAATAAATGAGAAGAAAGTGTGACAGCCAATGGATTAGTAATTTCCTGGCTTTTTGTTTCCATGTATTTACATTGGCCGTACATCAGAGGCAATGGGGGCTCTGTAGGATCCACTTGAGCGTTCCCACGTCGACAATTTGCTGAAGAAGCTCCGGCACACACCTGACATCTTAGGGACTTGAAAGAACTGCAGAACAGTTTTTGTTGGTTGAATTGAAGGTCCTCTTCTGAAAAAAAAACTTCAGGGTCCACTTAATAACAATGTGTGACAGGTGACTGCATAATAATGAGCTGTTGATATCATACTCGACTTCCACTACAGAGAGGTTTCAAACACAAAGATGTTATTTTTAAATAAGTAGCATGTGGTGATTATCTTACTAAAAAAACATATACGTTGTTTTCATGCGGTGTGGACAAGACATCAAGCTCTAAGGTGTCAAGAAAAATATGATCATTGTCATGCAGCACAACACATTGTTTCTAAAGCTCGCTGTAATGATCTCCTCCAGGTTTCAGCTGAGCCTGAGGGGGGCAGCTATGTGTTCCAAGGCTTCATACAGGGTAAAGACTACGGACAGTTTGGACTACAGAGAGTTGGTATGTGTCTTTCTATGTGTTAACCTTAAATCACAATTGAAGGCATGCAGGCGTGATATGTGACATTACATTTAGAGTGTTATCCAATGTGCAGAGTTACACGAGTGTAGTGAAGACTTAAAATCCCTGTAAAGAGCAAACGAGGGATTCTATAAGAACACAGAAAATGATTAAGATCACATTTAAAATATTGATTTTTTTAAAGCTTCTTTTTGCTGATGAAAACCTAATATTGTAAATCCTTCTTTAATGACAACTTTAATGTATAACCCATTATAAAACCATTCCTGGGCTTATCTAAACTGATCTCACTATCTCAACCTGTGTTCAATTTCAACCTTTGACCCTTTGCTCATGTCATCTCCTTTCTCTCCCCTGCATTTCAAATTTGAATGTATTTTTCATTTAATAAGGACGATGCAATTCAACACAGTTTTAAGATATAACATGAAACGCACAGAGAGTTTAAAGCTATTGCTAATTTCCAGCTCTTGTCCCTACAGTAGTTGAGCCTTTGAGTAAACCACAATGTACAAAATCCTTTAAGATAAAACCACATAACACTATACTGTATATATTCCTGTCACTCACCTGCTCTCTCCGTCCATGCAAGGCAAAAACTGACCACAGATAACCTTTTAAAAAAGTGCTCACCTTATTTAGACATAATGAACTGCATGACTTTTTCTTTGTGTTGATAGCATACACACATGTAAACTGTGTTGTCCCTAATACCAACAGACTGCCATCCATCTCTGCTGTCATATAGCATAAAGCAGATTATTCCCTCTGCATTACTGTCCCTCATTTCTTTGTGCTCAACATTCCTGTCGTCATCATCTCATGACTGTCTTCAACACGATTATCACAGTCACACTGATCATTATCGGTGTGATCATTATGGTTGTCTTCTACATCAACTGGCTGCTGCGTCTTTGACTTGTCATCTGTGTGATCGTCTTCCTCTCCATTATCATCCTCATCATCAACATCATCATTATCGTCAACCTCAGATGATACGTATCGTTCTATCTTTCTATTTTCTTTCTACACTCTTTGTTTGTTGCCATTTTGTTAATATGGATATTTTAAAATCTGCATTCATATCACATTCTCTATATTGACTATTTCCCATCTTCTTTGGCTAAATATAATGTTTTTGTTCCAGGTTTGAGTGTGAGAGAGAATATAACACTCACTGACCCTGAAACCAACGCCTCCACAAACAGCAGCTCTGTTGCTGTTGCTATCCTAGTGCCTTTCTTTGCCCTCATCTTTGCAGGCCTTGGGTTTTATCTCTACAAACAACGGTATGTCATTAATCCCTGTGGCTTCCTTAGTAGCTTAGAACCTAAATGTAGTAGCTGCTATAGTCCAAATCAGCTTGTATTTAGAAAGAAAGTAGAATAACGCCACATGTGGGTCCCATATTGATAACTTACCACAGTTTTGAAACAAAAAAGTTTTGAGAGAGACAGATTTGTGTAGATGTTTTTTCAGTTGCAGCCAAAGAAGATTTACATCAAGATGAGGTAGATGGTGCCATATGGCCCCCATCCACAGCATGCTTTACTGCTGTGAGGTGCATCGTTTGAAACAGTAGCTTAAACGTGAGGGACTTCAAAGCATGCTGCAATAACAGTCTAGGTGTTACAATCCAAACCACATTACACAGCTGCATAGGTTTGACATTTTTTAATGAAGAAGACTTTGATGTAATATTGTGATGAGCTGTACAATATGTCCACATACATACGAGCTGAAGGAATGCGTTAACTGTGTGTAGACAGGTGGATTTTGTCTTCATTTAAATAAAACACCTCTTAGAACATTTCTTCACTGAGAGCCTGTGACATGCAAATTCTGCTCACATTTTGTAAGATGAAACTGGCATAGGGCTTCTCCAACTGATCTTTTCCACAATAATTACCATTCAACCTCATTTACCTGCTGCAGCTGTCCACACCAAGATAATGGAAACATGTTTATGGGATTGGAAGGTAGGGAAATAATTTGGTAACTGTCTCTCAGCTAATATGCAACCTGCATTTGTTCCCTCTAGGAAAACAGATAAAGCTCAGTACACAGGATGTTCTGTCCACGAGAACAACAACGGACAGGCTACGTTCGAGAATCCCATGTACAACACAAACACAAAAGCTGCTGAGGGGAAAGTCGTCCGCTTTGACCCCAATCTCAACACCATCTGCACCATGGTTTGATGTCTACATAGTGTGAGGGACAAACAGAAGGAGAAAAAGAGTCCCACCCAGGGAGAATACAACTTCTCCTTGTTTGCTTAACATGAATATATATAGACATTTATATTTTTCCTCTTTCTGATGACATAAAACAAAGACTCAGTATTGCTCAGAAATATAAAGCACACTTTCAGCAACATTTACTGCAGTTTCAATCCATCGTATACAGGATCTCAAAGATTAATGAGAGGAAAGGGAGGTCCAACACCTTCCCAGATCTTCCCGTAGTTACGAGAAGAGACGTGTTCTTTACACTCTGTGAGTGTTGGCTTTATGAATAAAATAGCCTCTGGCATATAGATAAAATAGAGTATTGTATGCTCTGACGTATAAACATAGAGGGGTTACATCACATTGCCAAATGAAAAATTTAACTTTTTCTTTTCAAGAAAGCAGCCCAGATCTAGACCCCTCACTTTTTTGTTTTCTTTGTTTTGTTTTGTTTTTTGTCCAAGTCTTTTCTTGGAGTCGAGGAGCCTCTTGACTGTGAGCTGATCGATGAAATCTTTAGTCTATTTTCCAAGCAGATGAGTTTCTGAGAGAATATGAGAACGGAAGAAAGAAAAGAAACTGCCTTCCTTTGAATAGCATCAGTGCTGTGGACTTTTCAAAGATATGTGGTCAATTATATCTTAACTGGATGGTACCTCAATCTTACGAAATATACAGCCAGGTATTTAAATACTGAGCCCAAATCAAATGTTTTCAGTGCTATTGCAAAAGCCAGGGCTTGTATTGTTACAGTGCATGTTCTCTGAGAACAATACATTTTCTTCATAATAGATGTAGTCAACCATGGGGCTCATTATCAGGTTGTATGCAGAAATGTTCTGTAAGTATGAGTTTAAATTGCTCTGCAGTTTGAGAGTCTAGTCAGAGGCACACTGAACCTTTCAGTTTTATGGTTAGGTTGGGCTGTACTTAAAATATTTATTTGACTTTTTCTTAACTGACTGTTTTAGAATTGTTTTATTTTCAGTGATATCCTTTTTTTGTCCCAAAAACACCACAGTCTGGAGTGAATTAACCCCTACCTTGACCCTGTATATATCATGAATTTCAAAGTAGGATCACCTTGCTTAATTATTTTATTGAATGACAAAGTGAAGAATCATTGCACAGTACCTACAGCTGGCCAGGTTTCCCAGAAGTTAATTTAAGCCTGGATGTTGGTAAATCAATATCACATATCAGTAGGTAGTCTAATGATGGATGAAGCTTGTTGTTTCTTTATTTATTTTTTTGTTTATAAAAAGAATTGACATAAGTCTGCCTTACACTAGAAGTATACCAAGACAGACCAAATACAACTTCTAAATCATGTCTGGCTCTTGATGAACTGAGCAGTGTTTGTTGATCTTTAATTCTTTTGGGAAACCGTGCCTTAGTCAGTAAATATCTGATTCGCACTCCTACTCTGAGGCACCTGATAAATACATGGTCTTGGCCTATTTTATGACACCCACAGTTCCAAACAGTTTAATTTCGTTGTCTTACTGAACCATCAGCTTCTGCCAACAAATGTACAGAAAACATGGACAAATTTGCACACTTAAAACATGAGCCACATGAAGTATTTTATTATCATCTGAGTCCACCCATGTTTCAAAATGAACTTTGACACTGTCATCACATTTCTACATCATTGCAGTGCCTTGAAAATGTATGGGCATATGTTTTTAATGAAGACCTACCATTTGTTGCATTAGTAAAAGTGTTCATCAGTGTAACTTACCTGCACAGTTAGCAATGGTTTAGCTGAGTGATGTCAGCTCAGATGGTCATATATGAAGAGGTGTGTTTGAAAAGCAGCTCATAGTTTCATACCTGTGCATGTTGGCAAAAAGTGATCCAGTATAGCAATTGCTGCTATAGTACTTTGTACCACTACGTTGATTCCTGTCATTGCTCTTACATTTTGTACATTTATACAGTTTTGATACTTGATGGCATTCTTTGGCAAGATGTCTTGTGTTATCAATATGTAATATATTTTGCGATTTCATATTTCAAATGGAAGAGAAGAGAAAAGCATATGGGAAAAAAAACTATATCTGGAAAGTCAGCCTCACCTCGGACTAGAGTAGAATGCTTTTAAATGTACCACACAATTGCTTTCCTGTTGAAAAACCGGTGTATATGAATATGTACATATAACAAAACTTTTGTAAAGAGATATATTTTTTATGCAAATAAAGCATTTGTAAGTTATTGAAAATGTTGTGTAAAATTTCACATGTAAATGTCATGTAATATCAAAAATGTTTTGTATTTTTTCTTTATCAGCAATGTATAAATCCTTAATTTATATATAAAATATCAAATAATGACCTTCAATGTTGCTATTCTGATTTATTAACAAAAAGTTTGAGCCTTTATTTTGTGCACTCTGCTACACTATTTGTCAAGTAAGAAAAGTCTGCGGTGAAGACAAAAGAGAGCTTGGATCTCTCAGTCTGCTGCTTCTTCCTTGTGCACCTTTACAAAGTTTTTAATGAGTTTTCCACTTGCTGACCACTGCTCCGTTTAGCCAAAAAAAATGATATTATCTCTGACACTATAGATCTTTAGACACTGCCTGAAGAAATACATGGTGGCCCAAAATCCTTGTTAATAGCAACACCTGATGTGAGCAGAAATCACCTTACTTAAGACTCCATACTTTTTATAAAGAAGTGCAATTGTCCCATTTTTTTACTTTTATCATCAACATCTCAGCAATCAAACTGCAGCATTAGCTTCCCTTTGTCTCTGCTGTGATTTCAGTCTCATTTAGCATCCCTCTCTCCGTCACTATCAGAGGTTACAAATTGCTGAAATTTACTCCAGAAAAGTGGCACACAATGAGATGACATTTGAATGTTCTTTACTTTGCATGTAGGAGGCATTACAGTTATTGTTTCCTTTTTTTTATGTTGAGAGTGGGCAATTTTGATGAAAGGCCAATTTAAGGGGTACAGCCAGTACTGAGAAAATATGACTCTTCCTACAGGCATGACATCAATGAGGACCATTTTAGGGAAATGGGACCTTTGCACCAAAAAAAAAAACATGGCATCTACAGTGTGTGTATTTGTATCCTATATGGTTCTGCTTCTGTGCCGCAGTACATCTAAGACAATCACTGAAGTAATCATACCTGAAGGAAGAATGTGCAACATTTTAAACATAAATACAGCAGAAATCAATGATATCCTCTACATGTCTCTCTGAGTCATGACTGTCTACAATGAGTGAGAAGCCTGAGTCCCGCCAGCTGTACTGTTGTGGGAGCCGTGTTTACATCATGTTTCCATGGACGGGACGGCCTTGTGTATAAAGCTGTTTTAGTCAAGGACTAGAGGAGAAAAGAGTAACATAGCCTACTCACTGCGTATTTGGATGTCATGTAAGTGTGTTTAGCTCACGGCCATTCTGTGTCAATTTACGTGCAATATGAAGCTATGAGTTAACAAAAGTGTGCTAACATTATCCTGCTAACACAACAATGCAGGACACAGGCAGTTGCAGCCCGAGCAAAGGACAATTTTGTTTGCCGCTTTCGCTTAAAGTTGCTTAATTATGGTGCATTCTAATTGATAAATCCTTCGTGCAAACGCGAGTGGATTGGAGGTGTGCCGCTGGAGGAATAGCGGAGGTGTCGCCCAACAGCAGTGTGTTTTGGTTTAATGCTGGTGCTCAAGGGAAACATCTACTGAATCAAAAAGTCGCACATTCTCCCTTTAAAGCAGAATCTTTCAGCAGATTAGAGTATCAGAAATTGTAGAAAGGGTCAAATCAATGCTCTTGATAACATCACTTTGTGACAAACTGGATTGAAAACGTGGATACCTTAACACAGACTTGCAATAATGCAATAATGTAAAGATAATGCGGGGAAGTTTGATGGAGCGCAAAGGTTGTAAAGAAGAAGCCCTGTAATAAAAAAAGACATGACATGCAGGAGCTGGTCTGACTTCAGACTCAGGTTAAGCACATACTTAAAAGTCTAAGCCTGGGACTTATGTATGGCTTAGAAATATTTGCCAGAAGGATTTTCCATTGAAGTTTCGTAGAAGCTTCATCAAGCAGATTTTACTCAAAGGGTGATGATGTTATATAAGCTTGCGCTAGACCCAGATGTCAAATAGGCTTAGGGTATTTGTTCAGTATGGGTGTATATGCACTGTGTAAGGTACTAATGGCAGTGTCTTCTTAACTCTTACATGACCCCCTGTTTGCTGTTTGAACAGTGCAGGGCTTCATTAGAGCTGTGGTTTCTGTCGGAGAATCCCTTGAGGAAACCCTCTTTTGTTCAGCTCTGGGTTTTCTGCTGCAGTTTGCACCGTGTCATCCTACAAAAGCTCAACAGAGATCTGTTGACGGAGCAGGTTAGAGCTGTAAGCTGATTTCACTGCCCTGCTAATGGAGGCATTTGTGGTCTTGTGGCGTGGGTATGTGCCTGCTGTACAAATCAATTTGAGGTGCATGCATAATTACAATAAAAGGATGCTCCTGGCTGTCTCTGATGTTCAGATACCCCGCAGCGTTCCTCGTCTTTCATCAATGTGTGCCGTGAAATCATCTCCCTAAACATCCACAACCAGCAATATTGACATATTTCAAGATGGTTGGAAGCGCTGCCAGAGTTATACATTACACATTACACAAAGAGTCCCCAGCATCAAACAAAGGGAACTGTTTTGATTGTTGATAGGTTCTTGCTCATATTCTGTGTAACACCATGCCCTGTGTTTACAGACAGAAGCAGGAGTTGTTGGTTTTCTTCTCTCACGTGTCAAAGCATAATGAGTTGTGCGTGTGTTCATGGATCTTTTAGTTCAAATATGCTCGATTGTTGTCAGCTGACTAACTAGCCTGTCTCTCTCTCTCTCTGCATTTTTCAGTTTTTCACTAATGAGCCATTTTGAGCCGCTATGCTCTCATTGGCCGGATATCCTCAGGGTGCTGGACTGATTTGATATGAGGGAAAGCTGTAGAGGAAGGAAAACAAACTCTAAGTGAATACCAGTTTTTTGTTTCACTTCAATGCAGTCACCTGAATGTCCTGTCTCAATTTACAAAAATATGGTTAATTTTACCCAATTTCATCTACACATTTCTCCTCATTCCTGATGATTCGTGCACATGGTAGCAGCACTTTTACTGCTCGTAACAATGAAATTGGTGTAAAGGTTATGTCTCGGAAAATAGACCTGGATTTAATATTCTGTGGCACAGCTTCCCAGAGCAGGGGCTAGAAGAGTTATATAGTTTAATATAACCTTTTTAATCTTAAGGTGGATGAATAATGTAAATTCCTCCATAACCATTTCAGCCAAATAAATTTTTAACACGCAGTCAAATCACATGGGCACAGGGAAATGGCCTACAGTCGATTCAGGAAGTCTTTGGGTAATATGAGTTGAGCGATTTTAATCTGAGGTCAATAAGTACAAGTGTGTGTGTGTGTGTGTGTGTGTGTGTGTGTGTGTGTGTGTGTGTGTGTGTCTGTGTCTGTGTCTGTGTGTGTGTGTGTGTGTGTGTGTGTGTGTGTGTGTGTGTGTGTGTGTGTGTGTGTGTGTGTGTGTGTGTGTTTGGGTTGGGGGTTCAGGATCAATGTTGTTGATTCCGAGCACAGAGTGGATACTTCAAGTTTTCTACAAAATGTCAAATTACCAGGCAGTTCTCATCATCCAAAATGTAACATGATAGTCGTACTTCTGGGATATTGAACATTTGATGGGAATGATTTTAGCTTTTAGAGGCATAAGTGTTGCTAGCTTTCATGAAGAGCAATAGTAATAGACATTTACTGAAATATGCTCATCAGCACAAAGTAAGATGTGAATATTCAGTTTCATTTTAAACTAGCATCAGCGTTACCGGCAAAGCCACCAGGAAGTCTGTGTCCTCAGCCAAAAAATTCCCCCAAAATAACAAAAGTGGGGGGATAGGACATTGTAGAATGACTGGAAATGTTGGAGAAAAAAAAAAGAGAGTGGGGAATGACATGCAGCTAAAGACGTGGGTCGTACTCAAACCCGGGACAGCAGCGAGGACTGTAGCCTCTGCACATGGGGGGGGGGGGGGAGCATGCTCTGACCAAGATAGGACAAACCAGCAGAACAGCTTTTTTCGTCAGTAGACACTCAATGTTATGAAAAGCTCAGTGACTCCTGTGTGAGTGTTCATTAGGTTTCCTCCCGCTGTTCCTCCTTTACACTGCTAATCCAATGTACAGCAGGAAGCACATTTGTCAGCAGAGCTGTCAGTCATAGCATGAAACCTCATTTAGAGCATAACTAATTAAAACTGAACTCACAAAATGAATACTTGAAGTCTGCATGAAAATATCTTTCTAAAATAACAGAAACCATGTTAAAGATAAAATGAATTAGCATGTATTTTCATTTTATAGTTTGACCCGTGCCAGATCTGTTAACATGGAGGAGGCGGGCTTTATGACCTATACTGCACCAATCCCTAGAGAGAGCTCCAAATGTTTTGACTTCACTTTTTTGGAGCTGCCATGTCATCAGTCTTTGGGTTAAAGAATGGGATACAGTGTTAATTAGTGAGCTTTAGTTGTGCTTTAGTTTTGTTTGTTATTTCTCCATGTTTAGCTTTTTGTTAAGCTAAGCTAATTGGCTGCTGGCTGTACGTCTATAATAGGCATACAGAGATGAGACAGTTTTAGAATTCTCATCTTACACTTCGCAAGAAGGCAAATGGACGTGAATTACCAGAAATGTTGAGCTATTCTTTTTCTCAACTGATTAAAGTAAAAGGACATTTACTGTAAAGTGAAGTTTTGCTGAATTTTGAACTTACTTTTATATATCTAAGTGAGCTTTAAAATGTGAAAAATAGATAGATAGATAGATAGATAGATAGATAGATAGATAGATAGATAGATAGATAGATAGATAGATAGATAGATAGATACTTTATTGATCCCGAGGGAAATTCAAGGCATCCAGTAGCAGTATACAAACATGCAAGACACATAGCAATCGTTACAATAAACACCCGCTGTCCCCCCTCCCATACATATATTAAACCGAAAACAGAGATTTAAGGAGCCCCTATATGAATAAGAATAAAAATTAAAATTAAAATTAAACCTTTGCAATTGAAAATAGACCTATACAACTTATATAAAGAAATGTACAAAACCTGTGCAGGAATAGAAATATATGTGCAATTTAAAAGAAACCTATAAACAGTTAAGGAGCATCTGTAATTAGACCTGTACATAAGAGATGAAGAGTGTTGACCTTCTGAAGGTATGTGTTGTTGTACAGTAGTATTTAGATGGAGGTAGTGCAAGAAGTGTGAAAACAGATATTAAACAGTCAGTGCAGACATTAAAGGTGCAAAAAAATAAAGTGATTGTCAAATGTGAAAAGCAAAAATATGTGAAAACAGACATTAAACAGTCACTAAACAGTCAGTGCAAACATTAAAGTGATTGTCAGATAAGCATTAAAGTGTCCAACTAGAGGCTGACTCTTAGGACAGCAGTACAGATGAAAAAAATGAGTCCAGGAGTCACTGAGTGCTTTATCCCTGCCGTGACAGTGAGATGTTATACAGTCTTATGGCCAGGGGGACAAAAGAGTTCTTAAGTCTGTCCGTGGAGCACGATTGTGACAGCAGTCTGCCACTGAACATGCTCCTCTGCCTGGTGAGGGTGCTGTGCAGAGGGTGGTGGGTGTTGTCCATGATGGAGAGCATTTTGTCCAAAGTCCTTCTCTCTGCCACCATCACCAGAGAGTCCAGCTCTGTACCCACCACAGAGCCAGCCTTCCTCACCAGTCTGTCCAGCCATGCTGCATCCCTCTTCTTGCTGCTTCCTCCCCAGCACACCACAGCGTACACAATGCCAAAAAATGCCTTCAATTTTAGTGGTTGTTCTCTGTGTCTCTTTAACACAGGTCAGCCGGCTGTAAAATCTCTTCTTCTTCCATATACCAGTGCCAACATCTGACATTGTTTGTGTCCTGAGCTTCAGGCTATAACACTTGAGTTTTATATTCCCTTCATCCTCTTCTATTGAAAACAAGCTAGGACTGTAAACTAGTAACAGTAAAACATTGTCTCTCAAAATATGAGTGTTTGGATGTAATGGGTACATGAGTTAACATTTTAAAGGGTTTTGGTTGACCTATTGTAAACCAGGGAATACATCCTGAGAAATACAGCTGAGCCAGGCCAAGGCTGTGACTTCTCCCTTGAAATCCTGGTACCTGTAGGCCCTGCTTGCACAGCTCTATGAAAATTCAGCTTTCCTGGTCAATATAGCACACTTATAAATTGTATCTCTACAGTTGACAACATTTACCCTCAACACTAAGTATAGACACCCACAAAAAACATTACAAAAATTCTCTTACAAACCTTTTCCCTTTCATTTACTAAGCACTCCAACTTCAGCAAGTTCTCTTGTTGGCGTTGTGCTTCTTGGCTCTTCTTATTTCAACTCTTTGCTCGTCATTAAAAAAACTACATGAAGAAAAATGAATGAGTAAAAATGATGAATTAGACTCTTCCTATGAATTAGACACCATCTGGATCTGAGACAAACCTGTCAATGCCAATGTTCTTCTAATAGGTTTCTTACATTTGCTACTGCACATCAACATCATGACTGACATCAGCATCAGAAACAATAACTTTACCTGACAGTTACTATTGATATACTTTGTGAGATAACTTTTTATCGAGCTGCAGAGACATAATCACATAATACAGTTTGACGATACACCTTAAATCTGACAGAGACAGAGAAGTCGACAGCTCGAGGCTAAATGTTTGATAAGATGCTAAACAATGCTGAAAATGGGTTGCCTTTGGAAATAAAGCGGCAGTAAGAAAAGGAAACGGATACAAAGTCAACTACTCAGAGCTGCTTGTCCACTCTTGTCTGGACATGCAGATCAGAGGGGTACCTGGGAGAGGATTACAAAAGCCAACCATGAGCCGGAATCGATATGACCTTGATATACTGTAGAAACCCAGCATGAACACTAAGGCTGTTCTTGGCACATGACAACTCTGATCTAATCGCTCACAGGGTGTCCAACTTAATAGTCCCCCTGTCAGCAGCAATTAATCGTGGAAATTTTCTAAATTAGCTTCTAATGCTTTGTGACACACAGGAAGGAAGCAGATCCTGTTTGATTTGAAATAAAAGGCAACACATGTTTTTCTTTGTTCTTTGAAAAATCAAAAGGATTTTTCACCAACCAATCACATCCATCAAATAAGACATACTTCCACTGAAGGGACTCACTTCTCCCAGAAGGCAAATCCTTAAGACATCAAACTGAAGCTTGCTGTACTCCCTCGTATGAACGATGAGAGTAATGAAGGATTTGAGTGCAGTTTAAAAAACACAGAACGCATTATTGTAATTTCATCAGCTCTCAAGTCTCAATACCAGCCATCATTTAAAAAAAAAACTCCTACACTCCCAAACATTTCCCACAGGAAAATCTACAGAAAAGAAACCTCACAACGGAACAGATTACTTTGTCTCGTGTGTCTTTAACAAGCTTCATAATTGAAACAGCACGTGTTATATTTTATTCAGGAGGCAAGACTGAACAGTACGGAAGCCCTAAGCAGGCATGCATTTATATATTTTATGTACCCCATTTTCCCCTGATAATGAGTGACTTCTGCTTGTTTTCTTGAGGTCAAAAATCAGGGATGGGGATATAAACCCAGTTCTATTAAGGACCTGAGTCCGAATTTTTCAAAACCCGATAATCAATAACATTTGAGCTTATCGATACTCCAATTGAGTCTCATGGGTAACTTAACGTAAAATCTTTAACGTAATGTTATCTCAAGTCAAGTTGCGTCATTTAACTCATAGGAGAAAGCAAAATGCAATTGTTGTTGCAAAATAACATCGGCGGGGGGGGGGGCACATCCTCCATGGCTCCATTTCCAAACCAAAATGCGGTAGATTCGACTGTCATTAAAAAGAAACTGTCAATTCGGCTGCTCTGCTGCTGCCAGCTCTGGCGCTGCTGTAGGTTAGTCATCCTCCTCTTCACTAGCAGCTGTGGTAAGCGCACCCAAACTTTGTAGAAGTCCTGTTACTTCAAAAAGAAGTTCAATGTTGAAATCAGCAGGATAAAAGTTAGTTGGCCAACTAAACAAGGAAACATAAGGTAACATTATGATGTGCTAAAGGTTGGGTAGAAAAAGTAGGTTTTGTTGTGAAACTTAAATAAACAACATTGTTGTTTGGAGGAGAAATTAGTTTCCCCAGCAGTATAAAATAGATATGCCAGTTCTGTTTAAAACCTAATGTCTTCCTTTTACCTAATAATAGAACAAGTATCGATAGTGGTATCAATAAAGACTAAGGATATTTTTTTACATGCAGTACCTCATTAGAGTGGGTAATGGCAGCATGGCATATTGTGGTCTGGCCTATCACAGAGACCAGCCTATCTAAGTTATCTCGTTATCAACAGAAAACCAGCTTTGTTATCCTGAGATAACAAGATAAATAAGTCAAGATCTAAAGAAAAGCACTGTTATAAGCTTGCTGTCACAGGAAAACCAGCATTGTTATCTTGAGATGCAGTAAGGTAATAAAGAAGTAGAGATCTCGAGAAAACAACCACAGATTAGTTGTTGCCAAGAAAAAATGGAGTGAATCAAATGTATGAACGCATGTCCACTTAGGGCTTAGTACCAGTCACATGTGGACACACGTGGCACCTCTTTGCACTGCTTAGACTTTATATACTGAGACACATGGAGGGGGAGAAACAGGGATTTATATGTCACATTTCATGTTGTTGATAAATTGTTTGGTCATGATATACAACCTTTCAGTAAAGGACTGTGTTATAAATCATAGGACCCTGACATTTTGGGGGTTTTAATCATGCATGTTCTGCAGGAAGTGGAACTCATTTCAGAATCAAAACGAAGGGGAGGGGAAAGTGTGCCACATGTGATGCTATCTAAGAATATGATTGAGCACATTTGTTCGGCAAGGAGCAGGCACATGGTCTCCTTCTGATGTTAATGTACCAGCCTGCAGCTCTCTCTGATAGAGGATGGCTTATGTTGTCGATTAAACATCACACAGAGACCATGTGGCTGTGCATGATGGGGGTTTTTGTCAACTATAAGAAGAAAGGTTCAAGGACAGCTTAATGTAATGACAGATTTGTTTTCTTCCCCGTCTATAGCACCAATCAGGGCTAACTAACTGACTGCTAACCATGAACTTAACTTTTCCTCAGTGGAAGGACAGGCCCTACATGTGTGAGTGTGTGAGTAAGTAGTAATTTTCATGTCAAGGATCACTTGCTGTGTGTTTTCGACGCCCTTCTGCTCAGAATAGGACAAAGACACAAAGGCCCAGCTGCATTCCGGGAATCAAGAACACATCAGTTTACAATCTGTTTGCGCGTAATTTGGCTCATTTTATCTTTAAGTAGATAAATGAAATCACTTGTGTTAAAACAGCGTGATCATTTGTCATTCTAGCTGTTTACTGTACATAATGGCTGTGTGTGCGACGTAATGTATGAGTTAGGGAGTGTGGAGGCGGCTACATTCTCTGCAGATGTCAGGGACTGTTTGATGGATGACCCAAACTGTCCCTGCAGTCTGCTGCCACTTCTGTTGGCTCTTTGCTAAATTTTGTTGAACCGTCTCTTTGGACCAGAGCAGAAACTGTAAGAACATGTGTTATCTCCACTCAATCTGATTCAAACCAGGGTCCCATCTATTGACCTGTGGCAGTGCTTCAAATCCCACACAAGGACATTGGATTCCTCTTGGCTTTTACATTTGTTCTCCTTCTGTTCAAGTCGTATTAATGTCACTCAATGATCAAAACTCACTGATTAATACAGTAATGAATGATTTGGTTGTCTATAACTTACACGAGTTCTTTTTGTCCGTTTGTTGTCCTTTAACATGTGGCATCAGTCCAAAGGAGTAAGTGGTCATTTCAGAGCTTCGCATCATTTACTATTGATTCACACATTTGATAATGAGGGTCACTTGGAAATGATTTTAAAATCAATGTCATCAGTTTCTTTCTTTTCATATTGAGCAGCCCTTCTTAAGCTTTTTTTGTGTGATGAAAACAGAAAATATAGCCCACTCTATAATTTTTCATCTGGTGAAGTAGTCCTAATTGTGTAGCTTTAGCAAAACTGGAAAACATGTACAGCAATGGAAAGAGGTGGACAATACGGTTTTTTTGATAGTGTTATGCTTTTCCACAAAGGTCGACCTATATAGTGTACAATTTTACAGAAGAATGAATTGACTTTATTGTCCCCATAGGGAAATTCTTTTTCACAGCATCGTTTACTGTCCAAACAGACAAGTCCCACCAAAGAACATACATACACAAAACACAGAATATAACACAGAAGTACATCTTAGATTGAAATATTTTTACTTTAAAAACTAAAATGTACAGTAAAGCAGGTACATGTGTGCAAAATGTCCCCAGTACATTTTATGGGGACACATCCTATAAAAGCTGTATACCTTTTCAACATTCACTGCACACATGCAGACAAAAAAATACAGCAATTTAAATGTGTGTTTGGCTGCTGTCCACGTATATCCAAACGTAGAGGCCATAGGCTTCTGAAACGTGCTGTTTCATTCTTTGTATCACCCTGGAGGTTGTGTATTGTTCCTGCAGAAAAAGAAGCACAACCCTTCCAAGAGCAGAAATCTAAAATACAGCGCAGGGGTTTTTCTCTTGGACGCTGCAGGTCCTCTTCTTCTGTCTCCTCACAGTTTGCACAGAGTTGATGGCACAAAAGAATATCTAACAGCTGACGTTGCTCTGTAGCTGCTCTGGCCTCTGCTCTGCTGCAGACCAAACTGTCCTCTGTCTTTTATTTATCCTCACTGTCTTCAACAAAAGAAAAAAACATAGTGGCCAAAATAGGTTGATATGAAATTCATGGCTCTCTGATGTGCACATTAAAAATACCTGACACCTTGGAGCAGTTTGGTGGCTGCATCGACAACTCACTCCTGTGCTATGGCCTGGAACTTCTGGGTCTTAAGCAGTGCTGTTCTGTCAGTGGCTACATATGCTTGTACAATGTCTAAACAGCTGCAGTACAGGATGTACCAACAAGTCATATAGCTCAATAGCTCAAACTTAAACAGCATTTCAGACTCCTGATGTGTTTGTAGACTCATTGACCTTTCCTTTAACATCACTACAGTGCACTTTTTTACACTGGCTATGCATTAGATTCATCAGCTAGTTTTAATATATCTATGGTATATTTATTATTCCTGGAAATCAGAAGGACCAAACGTGTTTAACCTTCACAGTTGGTATTCTTCCACACATTAAGGATTCAATTAACAGCCACAAAAAAACAGGTTTAAAACTTGATTGTAAATCTTAAGTATTCTATACAAAATAAATATTCATGACTAAATAAGCAACAATTAATGTTAATGTTCAGGAAAATAAAACATTCTTACAGAATATATGATTCTGATCTTAGTTTTAATTGCTAAAATGTGGGTGTGCTTCAATCACATTTGATTGACAATAGCTTGGCAATACTTACAGACACTCCTACACTGACAAAATCAAAACGAGAAAATAGATTATATGTAGCTTAGAAAGAACTGCTACAAGGGTTTGCACTATATTATTGTCCATAATAAACGAAAGCTTAAATAAAGCAAAACAGTTTCAATACAGCAGTGATCATCTGTGGAAGATCAAAAACTAGAATTTAATAATATGGGCAGCTGTGGCTCAGTTGGTAGAGTCAGGCGTCTCCCAACTGGAAGGTCGGTCGGTTCGATCCCCCAGCTTCTGCAGCCACATGTCTGATGTGTCCGTGGGCAAGACACATAACTTAACCCCAAGTTGCTCCCCCTGCTGCGTTGGCAGGGTATGAATGTGTATAAATGGATGAGTTAATACTGATGGTCACTTTACATAGAAACCTCTGCCATCAGTGTGTGAATGTAAAAGTGCTTTGAGTAGTCAGAAGACTAGAAAAGTGCTATACAAGCTCAAGTCCATTTGATAAACAAATGTAAAGTAATCCAATACTACTAATTAATATTGTATCGAATTAATAATATGTTTCTTACAGGAGTTCTGACTGAAAGAGCATCTCTATATGTTTAAGGAAAGTGCAATAAAGATTATATGACTAATTTGATCATAAAATGGTTTTATATGTTGTCAACATGTAGTTTCTCTCTTCTGGTCATGGATGATGTGTAGAGGATGAAGAAATCTCCATTGACACTGACTTAGTTACAATAATAAGTTTATTAAGTATAAGAAAGAGCAATGTCAGAAACAGGTTGCCATGGTTTAACCTGTGAGAGATGGAAGCCAAATCGTCTCTCCCGAACAAAGAGACGGCACTCATATTTATTCAGAATGTCACAGAACAACATCTGTTTTCCTTATTTGGAGCTAGAACTGCACTCTCCCATACGTGCTCCTCAGACTGTAAATTTGCTGGACATGGGGGCCCCAATGTAAGCACTCCAATGTAGGGGTGTCCCTCCTAAATGTATGTATGTTAATGTAACTTTAAGAGCAACACATGTTTCAGATCTAAACATTACCAAATTGTAATTTTGCACATTGAGGGAGAGCAGTCGTAACCTTTGTCCCAGTCAACTTAAGACACCTCAAACATAAATAATATATTCATTCATTTATTCATATTTCTGTTTAATTCATATGATTTTACACAATTTCTGACTGATTAATAAAAAGTAAGGTTTCATACAACAGAAGTGATCAGTTTATCATGATTTTTAAAGCAAAGAAATGCTTAAACTTCCAAATGTTGTGAATAAGAAACAGGCCAGCCTTTCTAGCTAAAACAGAAACAGGCTGATATTTGACCACAGGATGGTGGCAGCAGTGGTTCCTCCTGTCAGATCCATACCAGCAGCGAAATGTTGCTGTCTGTTTTTGTTCTGTGGTTGTCACAGTTTATGTGAAATCCATTTTCTCAGTTTGAATACGTTCTGTCAGGGAAGAAAAGACCCAAACTTGAATCTTCTCTGCCCAGTTTTTGACGGAGAGAATCTGACAGCAAATGGCTGTGTGGCCTCTCCACAGATGAGACATCCGTCTGTCCTTGGACTGCCTACTGTTTCTCACGATGGCTTCATTTTCTTTACACCAGTTGACAATAACTTTACTCCTATTGCCTTGATCGACTGCCAGTTGGACTGGCGACTGTCGCAGTGTGATCTCAGGCATCGCAACACTTTATCTTTACACTTAGTTGTCTCTTGATAACGCCAGATTATTGCTTTACATCCATATTATAAATAGATCTTATTACAGCCAACAGAGCAAGCTTCGCCTGCTTGCTCATTAGATTTCTGATTGTTCAGACATAAGTTGTACTCCATCTGGCTCATTAGTTCAGAGGTTATCTATGATGCCTTGGACTATTTTTGAAAACATAAAGAGAGCCCAGCTGCCGTTCAGGGAGTGATAAACATCACTAATTAAACTTTCTTTTCGTTATGTCTGATGAATCCATGTTGCTTTATATGGTTAATAGCAAAGTCTGAGCAAATTTAAAGATTATTTTTTCTTTTTGAAAGTCATTTTTCAAAAGTATTGACCATGACACATGAAGTAATGCTCCACAGAAGGACATCCTCCCTACCAATTGTACTACAATAAAATGATGACGTCACATCAGTCCAATGAAAATGTCCAGATTTCATGAGCAGTTCTCTACATGTACCACCATGCTACACCTGAGTGTGACAGACTCTAAGTAGATAGATTTGTAGCATATCAGAAAAGAACCTTGCAAATTACAAACTAATTTTTACCATCCCCAATGTCACCTTTTGAAAGGAGTCCAAGTTAACTTTTTTTAAATTCACTTACATATACAGTATATATATAAATTATATATATAATCAGGCAGAAGCTAGCTACTTGCGTAAGCAACAGCTTGTTGTAGTGAACCTGAATAACTTTTAAGGTAATGGTGAAAATGAATCTGGACAGGCAGTGTTTGGAGAGCTATGTCATATTATTATTGCAGATGCCTCAGTTGTCCTACAAACCCGAAGCATGCCTACAGGGTTGTGCGACAGCCGGATGTGCTACTGCTGTCCCCACACTCAGTGCGGGTGCTGCATTGCTGCAGAGTGCTGTGTCACCCTTTGTTTAGCTGAAAGGCTTCTAGTGTGACTAAAAGCAGGTTGGAGGTTTATTTTCATTTGGGACCTACAGTAAACTGTCTATCCCTCTTGATCACATGGCCCCTTTTCCATCCATTTTTAGTAATTTAGTAATTTGAGAAGATATTTCCTTTGTCGTCCGGAAACACATCACAGCATGTTCAATCCACTTTAAGTATACTCTCCAGATAGTAACTTGTACGTAAACTTTTTTTTTTTGTCAAACCCAGCCTTAGAAACACCCATATGTACCTTTACTTGTGATAATGCTTTATTGGAAATAACATAGCATTTGGAAGTAAGCTAGTTTGTCCAGTAAAATATCAGGCTACCTTGGATTTAACCAGCCAGTGTTCATCATCAGACACAACCCTTCACTTCACTGATGTTGATCACTGGCTGCTTCTTGTTAAATGCTGTCCCTGCTCTGTCTGGTTGATCTGTTAAAAATAAGTATTTAATAATGATTAAAGCTCCTGTGAGGACTTTTTTTTACTGGTTATGAAAGAGACAGAAAGCCATACTGTTGTCTCTATATGACCTAAAAAACTAGACAAGACAATCAACAACAAGACTGATCATCTCTGTAAGGTTTATTTTAGTGCTTGTAACCAGTTCTGCTTGGTGTCAGATAATGTGAGTTTGAGATTCAATGGCAGGGAGGAGTTTGTTCCAAAGCCTGGGAGAGAATTTAACAAAGGAGCAATCAGCTTTAGTTTTAAGTTTCATAATTGGTATCCCCAAGAGATTGTGGTCGGATGAACTAAGAGTTCAATCCATGATGTAAGAGGTTAAAAGCTCTGAGATGTAAACATTGGGCTGAGCTGTGAAATACTGATACTCATGTTTCAAATACATGGGCCAGATATGGCCATCAAACCCGTGTTGCTCCTATAACCTAATAATTTATTGCTTTAAATGTAATTAAGGTTTCTTTAAATCAATTCCCAATTTGATTGGCAGCCAGTGCAGTGGGTCTAAAGTGGGTGAAATGTGAGATCTGTGATTAGTCTTAAGAGTCTGGCTGCTGCATTTTGCACAAGTTGAAGTGGTATCAGAGTGGATTGACTTAGGCAGGTAAAAAAGAATTGCAAAAATTGAGCCGGCATGTCAGCAAAGAGATAAGAGGAACCACTTTTACCACAGTGGGCAACAAAATTAAAAGCATGTCACAGGAAATTTGAACAACATGATGTTGTTTTAAGACCTGGAAAGACTCTAATACTTAAAAAAGCAGAGATAAGCCAGCAATAGTGTAAAATATCATCACGCCCTGGGTTTGTTTTACGCCTGTCCCTCTGAATTTTATGGGTCACCAGCCGCCACAGGTCTGCAGTTCTGCAGCAGGAACACGTAAGAACTAGGAGACTTTCCCTTCATGACGCTTGGTTTGGACCCTGAGGGATTTCACAGAGCTGCAGCCTATATTTGACCTGGCAGCATGTACCCAGCCTGTCAGACACTACCGCAGCTTAGAAGAAACTTTCCCTAAATCTTTTCTTGGCATCATGACTCTTCACTCCACTCTGAATGAGCTCCAACATCTCAGACTCAGCGTCCCAAAATCATCAGAAAAACGAGCAGTCAGATTGTGTTTAGATCCATCTGCTGAGCGTAAGATCAGTTCAATCAGGGGAGTCTTTTTTCAACAGCAGCTTAAAGAGAGATCAAACAAATTTATTGACGAGATTGGAGATATGTTGAAGATATGGAGTCTGCTGTGATTAGACCCCATCGAGACGTCATTATTTTTAAAGGATATAGAGATGCATGAGATGAAAAGGAATATGCCCCCATGGAGTCTAGACACTGGAGTGGTGATGAAGGGGTGAAGAGCATTGCTTGAGATTTGGATGAATGTTGTACGGATCTTGTTGGAAGGATCCCTGGGAGCTGAATGTGATGAGGATTGGAGGTGAATGTGGTACAAAAGGAGAGTTTTGATTTGCATAAAATGACAACTGACAGCAACAAAGAGAGGAAAAGCTTTAAACTTTGACAGCTCACAGGGGCAGAGGCTAAATGTTATCTGTTAAAGTGAAAGATTGAAACAGCTGAAGTTGGCTGATAAGTTTGGAGAAGGAAAAAATTGAGCCTGAGGATGTCAGGTCATCCGGTTCTCCAAAAATACACACTTTTTTATGTTTGGACAACACACTGGACAGACATGTCAGAGAAACACAAAATGGATAATACATCTGGTGCTTGTTAAATTGACGTTTCACAGTAAAAAGAATTTTCACACAAAACTGTTTCATCTTTGGAAAGAAGATAAAAGAATTGGAGTAGTTAGAGATGCTGGTGATAAAAAACGGTAACACTGCTCTGAGTCTTGGTCAGCACTGTGTTGGACTGAGTTAACTTGAAACATCTTTGAATTCTGTTCAGCTGTCTCATTATTGTTAAATCATATGAAAACTTGTGGAGTGTGTTTTATGAGTTTGCAATGAGGATGAATAATGCAATAACAGCTTTTATTTTCAGTGACGATAATGTGACAGAATCCAGTATTTGTTTGTGAAAGTAGCACTACGGGGGGACAGCTTTATCTAGAGTGGAATAAAAAGTTAATTTGATGGCGTCTTTTGAAAGTAAAAACAGAATTTTTATAATTTATCTATTTCCTCTCTTCGAAAGAACTTAACATTTTCTGAATTAATTCTTTTTAAGCTGTCTGACTCTTTGTCTCCCTTTACTATCTCATACGTATAGGACACGACAACACTGACATCAACTGTGATACATCACTTCACTATCATACATATCCTCACCCTGTCAATCTTAATCATCCATAATGGAAATGTGCACTGTGTTTTATTGTTCCCATGTAAAAAAAAAATGGGGGGCCACTCTCACCGATCTCAGTGCATTATGTTATATAAACCCCTTTTTAAATTAAAGAACAGAAAACAATGTAAATACACATTAAGTTTCCAGAAAAGGAAGAGATGCCAACACACTCAGTCAATGCCACAACACAACAGTTTATTAAATCACAATGCTTCGTGCAGAAATCTGCTTCAGGTGATAGTTTTTGAGAATTGGAATTGAAAGTCTCATAGAGATAAAAAACAAAAAATCTTTTGAAAGTGAGACCTGGCCAAGGTCGCACACACAAATACATTTAAAACACAAACAGCAGAAACATAGGAACATCTCAGTTGAAAAAGAAATTCATATACACGTTGGCTTTCCACCAGCTTTGTTTTGGAATTGTTAGTAAAGTAGGACATACTTCTACACTAAAAGTCAATCTTAGCTTTGAGTTTTCAAACGTGATTGTTGTGTGAAAATCCATGCCCATGGATATGTACACAGAATTTGCATGCACTAGGTACATGAACACTATATATGAAACCATGCCTACAGTCTGCAAAACTGTGCGCACAGTTAACATATCCATCCGCACAGATTGCAAAACCCTGCGTCCAGATTTGTAAAACGTGGGAACAGAATTGCAAACCGCTTTTTAGTCTTGGGAGCTCAGTACAAGATTCAGAATCAGAGATACTTTATTAATACACAGGGGTAAATTTGGTATATTATATTGATATAACAGTCAAGCAAACAATCTCATATCTCAGTAGTGGGAGGTAGCTTTTCAGCTGTATCTACTAGATTGTATACTAAAGAAAAAAGACTGCAGTAGCTTTCATTGGGCTAGCTAATGGTGTGATTCATTAACCTCAAAACTCAGAGCTGGAAATGACGTTACACCCGGGATAACCGCATTGCAGTAACAAGTTGGCAACAAGTCGAACAAGCAACATGGACGCCTCCAGGAGTGCCTTTGTTTTGTTCGCTAATACCAGGCAATAACAACATACTATGTGATCGTTTGTGGGCAAAAGAAAAAGACATGTGTACAGATAGAACTTTAACAATACAATTTGTGTTTGATTTAATTACACAAAAACCGGACTAAGTTCCCAATCAACACTATAGTGTACAGCTTAAACTAGCAGCCATGTTGGATTTTAGCTTGGGCTACTGAAGGTTCTCCGCATTTCCAAGTCACTTCAGGGGGTGTTCCTGATAATGTGTCGGACTGGCAACCCAGAATTTACGACTTCCAAGGTCAAATGGAACACACCATAATCCTAACAGCATACGTTAACTGCAGACTGTAGATGTCAATGTATTGCAACGAATGCTGGGCAACAGAGAGGGCATATTGTTATATTGTTAGGCAAGTACAATAAAGAAATGAACTTGTAACGAAAGCAGTTGGAACAGCATTTCTACTGCTAAAAAGTCCTTGAGATCTTGAAAAGATGTTCTTTGCTCTGACACTTCACTTCGGAGACACAGGGTTATACTTTTAACCTAAAGTTCTGTTCACGTTATTATAGTCTCTGCTCTTTAGGTCTGTGTATTCTGTTACATGTGCTGTCTTTGGCATCTCACTGTAACAGCATTATTGAAAAACCTGATCTTTGAGTTTAGATCCACAGTGGTATCGGATAGACATCACATTTCCTCTTAATTTGGTTATTTTCCAGACAGACTGTGACAGAGCTGCAGATGACAATACGTCTGTTATCCAGGATCATCTCAATGAATGTGGTTAAGGGTATATCTGCAACGGTTGATATTAATAAATCAGGCTCCTTATTATACTTATGACTGAGATTACTTTGAGATTTTCTATAATTAAGTAATGTAGAGCTTATTGTAGACACAGCTAATGTTAATTCTGACGCTAATGAGGATAAATACATCTGCAGTTTAGTGCTCTCCGCTACACTAATGTAATATATTTAATCAACAATGGATAACAATTATTTATACTCTTAATTATGTCCATTGAGTTAAGCTGACTGCAGTTGGGCCTTTTGTCTGCACTCACTTGCTAAACAAGGTAACGGTAGTCTTTCTGGAGGCCGGTGCAACACTATTTGGCCCTCACAGTAAGTTAAAATATTGTGTCAGGATTGTTAATTTAAATGCAGTAATATTTCCTCCTCGACAAAGTTGGACTAGCTGATGTTATTAAAAGGAACACAGTGCAGCGTGTCTCATTATTTACAGTAACACTTGCAGTCCCCTTGTGCAGTGCGAGACATTGTGGAAGTCTCCTATCAGCCATACATCCTGCTGAAACTCTACATTAGCGGCTCCTGGAGGGTTGTAAATTAGAAATGAAGAGGCGTCTAGTGACACAGACCTCCAGACCTGCACCAGGGCTCTCAGAGGCCCCACACGAAACACCATTTCAATTCTCCAAATAAATCCTTCTGTGGTCAGAGCGTCCAGGAAGCAGTAATTCACGTCTGCACGCGGTGAAAAGAGAGAGTCACATGACTGCTACATCTCTGCTTCTCCTCTGACACCAGAACACTCCCCTCTGTGATCCCTTCTCCCACAAGCCCTGAAGAGCATCACATCAGTCTGACAAAACAGAGCTGTCACTGTCTGCATTGAGACAGAAAACAGATCCTGTGTGTCTGTCTGTCTGTTACAGTCTGTCTGTTTGCACTTAGACAGAGAACAGGTCCTGTCTGCCTGTCTGTCTGTCTGTCTGTCTGTCTGTCTGTCTGTCTGTCTGTCTGTCTGTCTGTCTGTCTGTCTGTCTGTCTGTCTGTCTGTCTGTCTGTCTGTCTGTCTGTCTGTCTGTCTGTCTGTCTGTCTGTTTGCACCAAGACACAGTACAACTTATGTCTGTCCTTCCATCTATCTATCTATCTATCTATCTATCTATCTATCTATCTATCTATCTATCTATCTATCTATCTATCTATCTATCTATCTATCTATCTATCTATCTATCTATCTATCTATCTATCTATCTATCTATCTATCTATCTATCTATCTATCTATCTATCTATCTATCTATCTATCTATCTATCTATCTATCTATCCATCCATCCATCCATCCATCCATCCATCCATCCATCCATCCATCCATCCATCCATCCATCCATCCATCCATCCATCCATCCATCCATCCATCCATCCATCCATCCATCCATCCATCCATCCATCCATCCATCCATCCTCTCATGGCATGTGTCACTTGTGTCCACAGCTCAGTGCTCTGCACACGTTCTGCTCTGTGTGGCTTCATGTGTGTGGCTGCTGTTTGGTCAGTGGTCTGACCATCAGATCTGTGTTAAACGCAAGCCTCACTCTGGACTCTGCTCTGGCTGCTGTGTCAACACAGGCTGGATTTCAACTGCCTGCTCAAATGTGACTGTTTGTTGTGCCGTCCATTCAAATCCCATTCAGATCTCATGAATAGGTGAGAGTGGGCTCGTCAGATTTGAGCAGGCGCTGTAAATCTAACCCGTGTTGACTGACACACAAATCAGCAGAGAACAGAGCGAGAATGTCTATTTGTCACACAAAAGCTCTCTTTCCTTTGAAACATGATTCTCATGCTGCTTTGTGGCAAGACTTTTTTGGTTCTTCTGTCTTAAATGAATCTTTATATCTGCTGTCAAAGTAAAAAAAAAATCCTTTTGTGTTAGTATTACTGAAAGGAACAAAAAAGATCACATGTAGGTGAGGGTGTTGAAGGATTTGATCCAGTTTAAGTGATCTCTCTGGAGGATTTGCTGCTGCTGCTGCTGCTGCTCGTGTATTGAGGTGGCGGCAGTAGAAGTGGGAAAGCCACAACCAAATCACAGCAATTAGTAGGAGAAGCACAGGAGAATAGTGCCCCCCAGTGTTCGCTTTTATACAGGATGATTAGTTTCTCCTCTGCTGCTGTGAAGCGATTCCATAAAAAAAACTCCCACTAAGTAGATATTCTAGTTTTTCATGATGTGCACTTATCCCGTGTATTTTATTTATGATTTTGGCACCAGTATACCATGAAAACTCAACTTCAATTGCTGGTCCATTCATTTATAATCCATTTTGATTACAGCCTTCTGTTACAGCCTCATTGTGTCTCAATCAAAACCCAAGCAGAGTTTCTGAGTGTTTGGAGGTCTTTTGGACTCTTTGTTTGATCATCTGTGACATGAAAATGGGCTGAACTGCCATATAGAGGTATCTAAGTGTGTGGTCGTTAAAAAATGTGAGGTATAATCCCTATGAATATAACATTAAAACACAAAATGTTTTTACATGTAGTGTAATCAAATGTAATTGAGCGTAAGAAGGGGCTTATTCCAAATTAACTAGATAGAAATTGAATAATCCTGCACTAGTAATTCATTCATAGATTCAGTCTTCAGTGGATCTCTTCTAGTGTTGATCTCTCATGGAGAAGCACTAAGACTGTATTGACCTACATTACTTCCAGCATGCAATATGTCTTTACCTATTTTCCTTTGCTGTGACTCAATACCCATGAGCCCTTTGCTTTGTTGTATTCACAGCGTTCTTCATTCATTCTGCTGTCCATCAATGGATGCTTTACATCTGCAGGTTGCGAATTAATGTGTAACTAAGGTGAACCCGGAAGGTCACATGACTCACAGGACTTCACAGGTTGCCATTGTGTGCAGCATTTGCCTTTTTGTCTAATACTGGTTGAAACTTATCAGGCTTATCACGCACAGCAGCCTAATGATATATCATTACAGGAAATTGAAAATTTTAAGCATACCATTTTTGAAATGTGTGAAAGAAAGTATTAATTTGCTCTTAATGCCTGTGTAGATCAGTATCAATGAAAGGAAAAGGTGAGGACACGATTTGCTCTGATAAAGTGGCAGGCAGCCTGGTCGGTTTAATGACATTTTAAGAACTTCATTTGAATATCCCATCGAGCCTAATGAGGGATACATCCTCTCCCCCTGGAGCTAAAGTCCTGTCTCTGTGGGAAACCGGCTGATAGCAGGTAGACTTTGCCCTGAAGGGGAAGAGACGCAACAGGAAGAGCAGCAGGGCAGATTTCTGGCCGTCACAGCCGAGGTAAGACACAACACAACGGATTAGAGGCGTAATTAATTGATTTATTTGAACAGACTTGGGTAAAATAGCAATTGATTACTTTATTTAAGAGTATGTAACACAGGAGGAGACATTTTGAAAGCGATTCATTCTTCACACCACGAGAGTCATGATCAAGGGCCTTGTGGATATGTAAGCAAACTAAAACTAAGTCTACCTTAAGTCATTCAAATGTATTTATACATACTTTGTTCTATTAAAAAGTGTTTTAAGTTTGGTTGAAGCGAAGAAAGTGAAGCACAAAGCAAAATGTGGTATTAGTTGGGAGAAGATTTATCACTAGTACGAGTTGAAAGTCATTAATAATGACTGACTTTACAGGGAGTGTATTTTGTTATGGCTTAAACTGCCTATAGATATTTTTAAGTGCTGATGTTCTTTAAAACTTGAGTGGACACCAATTTACTGACTTTGTGACAATGCAGCTAACTTTATTTCAATGATAACAAAAGAAAAGGAATCATGTCTTCACTCCATTTAAAACAGAATCCTGACAGAAAGTGTGTCTTTCTGATGACAACTCATTTTCCTAAGAGATCAATTAACCACAACCTATTTGGCCATTAAATATACATACAGCTCTATTAAATGGAGGCTTAGGGCCATAATTATGGATGTTAGTCATGGATGGCTCTCAGTGTTTGTGTGATGCATCATTTTGTAATTACCCATTTATTTGTTCCACTCTGACATTGCCCCATTTGGCAATTCAACATCACTGATGAAAGCGCTGATGCTGTTCCAAAGGATGCTTTTGTTTCTGAGCGTATGACCGTAACTTACCTGTAACTCTGACTTTTCTTGTCTCTCAGTTTTGTGCTTCAGTTGAAAAGAACATCTGAAAACTTTTAAAAGGAATGGATCAGAGTAAAAACAGGAGTGATGAGGGTTATGGACCTCGTCCCCCTCCATACAACGCTCAGGACTATGGACAGAACTCTTACACAGGGATGAGCTATCAGGTTGGTTGTTATTTCAAAACGTTTTTGTCTGCCTCATTTGGGACTTAAATTCAGTGTAGATTATATGTCCAATTATGTCCTACTAATGCAAGAGTAGCAAAATCACACTAGATCAATCTGAAGGAAAAGAATCATCAAATAGTTTGATATAGGTTGTATGGTTTTGGAGATTTTCTTCTTTAGTGTAAGGAGTTGCTGCTTTATCATTATTTTGAAAAGTAAAAGGCTTAAAAAAATGCAATCTGACGACATCACTCAGGGCTCTGGAAAACATTTGATAACACTTGGTTGACTGATTTTCCTCATTTATGCAAAGAAGAGAGTGATCATTTATTAGGAATCATGACTTTGTTTGAAAGGTTTCTTGAACCCCTTGTGTGGTTGTTCTTGGTTATGATGGACCAGGTGGGGAAAGGGAACATTGCAGTGGTCTCCCCTCCTGCCACCTATGACAACATGGTCCATCCTGAGGACATGGCTGCAGCTGGAGGCGACCAGCGCTACACTCCTCCACCAGACTACTCCAACGACTATGAGGACAACGTCTTCAGTGATGGTGCCATACGAAGAGGTGAGGGGTTGGACGATGGAGAAATAGGAATAGGATGAAAGAGAAAATGAGAGAAACTTCTGTGTTTTTTGTTTCCATTGTCAGAGCTGAAAAAGGATGAGGGAAATTGACTCCCTTATTTGCTTGGCAGTGTTTTCTTGAAATTGATTTGAAATTGAAAATTGTTTTTCCTGATCTCTGCGGCGGTACCCTGCCTCAGCTCCTCACCTCCCACGCACACAAATCATTTTAAATGAGAAGATGAAATGTGGGTTTGGAGAAAACAAAAGCATTTTGAAATGTTATGCCGCTTAAACAGCCTTAGCTGACTGTCTCCTTCACTGTGGCAGTTTTTTTTTAAGTTGTTGTCTGTCTCCTTCCTGCTTGTCTACCTCTCTTCCTGTCTTGTCTCACTCAGTCCTTTTTTTTCTGCTCAGGTTTCATAAGAAAAGTCTACTTGATCTTGATGGTTC
This sequence comes from Tautogolabrus adspersus, assembly GCA_020745685.1. Classification (NCBI taxonomy): domain Eukaryota; kingdom Metazoa; phylum Chordata; class Actinopteri; order Labriformes; family Labridae; genus Tautogolabrus; species Tautogolabrus adspersus. The sequence continues at coordinate 19,215,245 of CM036542.1, read as the reverse complement.
AGCTGTTAGTGACTGTCGGGATCATCTGTGCATTTCTTTACTGGTGAGGCACCACCACGTACTCAAAAAAAGAGTCATGTCCATGTCAGGCACCTTTCAGTCTCCCACATTTCGAGCAGTCTGTAAAAGAACCCAGTCACACAGTAGCACTAGTACTATACCTGTCCTCACAAAAACTTTTTAGCGTACGAGCCTCCAGTAGTCAAGTCGTCATAAATATGTGAGGTGAGACAAAATGGTAGATAATAAAAGAACATTTCTCACACATAATATTTTTGCTCGCAGTCATTTGAAAGCTTTATATGTTTCGTATAATGGATGTAGCTGAACGCTTCTACAGTCATTCTTTTTCATAAATTGTATTCAGCTCCCCTGTGCACAGTTCTCTGTCCTCTGTTAATATTTAATACAATTATTCTACAAGCCGTTTAAATAAACAGCACCTCTATTAAACCCTTCCTTTTTCGTTTTTCTTGTCGACTAACAGGGAAGATCTCAGAGAATGGACATTTGACAACTACTGGTTTACCTATACTATGATGTAAGTCATCAAAAACATACATTTTTAAGATCTAGACGCTGATTCCTTGTATTAATCCATTTGTTCACTTCCTACCTGTATTCCCTGTTTGTGAGTCACATTAATAAAAATGTTGCTCATGGAAATCTATACCGGTAAATCACAAACTGTCGCCCAATCCGATGAGCTGCCAGCAACTCTGTGCATAAATAATGCACTCAGTGATTTCACATACCCAACACAGTCATTTTTCCCCCCTGTTTATAGCCTGTTTATTTTCTATTTACGATACACTCTATATTCTCTGTGAAACAGGGCGGCAACGCTGGTGCTCATCGTGGCCATGGCCTGCTGCAACAACCTCCGCCGTAAAGTCCCCTTCAATTTCATCGCCCTGGGCCTGTTTGTGAGTCTACGCAGTTCCAGCCAGGCATCAAATTAAACCCCCAGCTCACCTGCTCTATTCCACACTTGTTTTTTTGTCTTGTATTTACTTTCCATTTGTCTCTCCATCTCTCTCTCTCTCTCTCTCTCTCTCTCTCTCTCTGTGCCTCAGACTATTGCAGAGAGCCTGATGCTTGGATCCATTGCAGCGTGAGTGCTTGCTTCCAAGGATGAATCCCCACCTGATGCTGATTCATTTACACAATAATAACCGAGTTTGATCCGTATCTGATAGCGGATTTCATTCCAGCAATGAAGCCATCAAACCTGTTCAGATGTTATCATGGCTGCTTCACTGTATCAGAAAGCTCATGGAATCCATTTGTTTTAAACTGAAGATGAATTAGAAGCATTACAAATACTTTTCTGTCCCCTTTAACACATTACCAGTGAAGTAATCATATTTATAGGACATTTCTATAACTGAAGCTGTACTGTAATTGATATGAAATAAAAACAGGAAATGCCCTCCTTCTAGTTGAAACACATCATACAGACAATTAAATGCAATAAAAAAAAGCAACAACAAAGTTATGTTTCCCTTTCAGAGGAGAACAAAACCCTGCTGTTAGTGTCCATGTTTGGATTCTGACTACTGAATGCATTCATTTAATATTTCCCCACTGCATATATGTTTTTTATATTTCTCACTGCAGGCTCTTTAATGCTGAAGCCGTCCTGTGGGCAGTGGGGGCCACAGCGCTGGTGTCGTTCTCCTTGACTGTATTTGCCATGCAGTCAAAGGTAAGATCTGTCACACACTCTGAACTCACTTTCAGAGCGGCCAAAAGAGAAATTTCATAAACTGCAGCCAGTGGTAAAAGTCCTTACAGAGAGTTTGAGCTGTGTTTTCTGTGCACTCAGAGGGAAAAGTGATAATCTGAGCTGTTGGCCAGGTTTTCTCATGCAGTGTGTGTTTAATGCAGCCAGCAGCAAGGGGTTTTAAAACTCTGATGAGTATGCTGTCCAGGCAGAACTATGATTACTGCTGAGATCAGAGTATTTGTCAATCAAGTTAATTCCTGCTGTCCATGATAGGGACAAATTTAAACCTCTGGCTTGTCCTCATTCTGGCAGAGGCTCCCTTGCCATAAATCTTCACCTCAGAAATAGCCTGCAGCCTTTTGTTATTAGCTTAATCCACAAGTGTTCTTTGTTTTTTGGTCTTTCTCTTTCTCCATGAATAGTCTCATAAAGCAAACACTGAGATGAATCTTTAAAAAAAATGGTCCTTTCAGGGACACACTGAGGGGCATGATGCTCCTCCAGAAGATGTTTTTTAATATTGAAAAGGTGATTTCAGATGCTTTTCGTGCAGTCAGAGACACAAATACTATAAAGGCAGAAAAAAACAATTGTTTTTCGTGATCTTTTACTAAGAATCTAACGGAAAATAATAATAATTTAACAGGTATGATATGTCAAAGTAAGCCCTGAAATTGTTCCAAACAATTATTTTGTAAATAAAAAGTTCTCTATTTCTTTAGTGTGTTAAGTGTACTGTGAACTGTTTCACATAAAAGTTCCCACTCCTTTCCTTTTTCTCATAAAAAAGCTTCTGCATTTGTGTGTGCATTTGTGTGTCACATTTATTTATAAGTCAAATCACATTTATTTAGAAGGGATAACGAAAGCAACTACTGGAACCTGAAAGAACCGCCTATTCAGGACCAGAAGACTCAAAAGCTAACGTGTAAAAATATGTCTTGAGATGGGACTTAAAAGAGTCAATAGAGGATGCAGACCTGATGGGAAGAGGGAGGCTGTTCCACAGTTTAGGAGCTTTAACTGAAAAAGCAGTGTCTGTGTGTGTCTCTGTCTGTCTGTGCGTGTGTGTGCATGCGCGTGTGTGTCTGTGTGTGTGTGACATTTAAAACGTCAAAGCTGATAACATGTTGCGATGTTTTATGAGCTACAATCAATGTTCACCAGTGAGGAGACCTTTCGAGAATCACTTGATTGATAGTTTAGCGTGCTGCTTCAATAAGTGGCTTATATTCAGAAAAAAAATGTAATCATACAGTCAGCGGGGCGAAACATAAGACAAGTTTAACGGATGTTGGTCAAATGCAGATAGCATTTGGAGTTCCTCTTAAAATCTTTAAAATGCTGTTTGGCATTTCGCATATTTTACCACTAATTGCATCTAAAGGAGCTGCAGACGTTTATTTCTACTGCTTAGATTAAATATAGCTTTTAAGAAAATGATCATACATGGAATATTTCTATTTTAAGTGCTCACTTTTAGTCTATGGAAAAAAGGTGTATGCATCAGGTTTAACCAGCCTGCTTATAGGGAGGAGAACTGTGATTTGGCTGCATCCTTAAGCCCCAGGCATACTTGTTATGTGCTGAGTGAGGGGTCATAATGGCAAACACTTTTGGTTGATGTTTTTTTTATGAATCCACGTTCACTTTGCAGATTCCAGCACCTCTTGCTCTGTGCGCAGAGCTTTTTTTTTTTTTATCTGTCACTTTGATATAAATGTCATACAGTGTGCCTTGCATGTTTAGCTCACTGCTCCTCAGGTGCTCAGTGTTCGAGATTCTCCTGTTGTACCTGCCATCTTTAACTGTCTCAGTGAAAAGGGCACGAAGGCCAAAAGGTCACCTCCCCTTTCATCCTCTGTGCCAGCTTGTTGATTAATTATCCAGCATCATTATATCCGGAATCGTTAGGATTTTCTTGTGTGTTGGACTGCAATATGTCTTCATCATTTAGTAATCTGTGGCGCCTCACAGCACAGCTGCAATGCAGGCGACCTTGAGTGCCCCGGCTTTTATGGCGATGATGGGCGTAAATGAGAGATGTTCTGCAGTTTTCTGTTTTAGAGGCTTGTCACATTCTGTTCTTCTCTCTTCTCCCCCCCCCCCTTTATGTCACCAGTGGGACTTCACTGCCGCAAATGGCAGCCTGTGGGTGTTTGCCTGGACCCTTTTCTCTTTTGGAATGCTTTGTGCAATCCTCCGATCGCAGGTAGATCAAGAAGATGCTGTTTACACCTGTGTTTGCAATGAGGACAGGTCTGAAATGAATTTTGAGGCAGAGGCAGACAGTACATAGAGACTCACAGTTTTTATCCCCAGAATGTTCCGGCACTGACCTGTGTGCTCAGTAGACTGTAAAGAGGACAGCGGAAATGCACTGATCTCAGCCTGATGCATTTAAATGTACATCGCCACCTGAGGCGCCTGTTTGTGTTGAAGCCTTAAGCAGAGAACAGACAAATGAGCATCACACTGATTTACAAAATCTATTTTTACACAACAACAAATGGACTGGAACACACCATAAACACTGCTTTCTTAAATACTGTTTGTGACCATTATCAGCCTTTTAAATCATATTTTCTGTAGGAATTACTACTATGGAAAAAAGGCATGCTCACTTTTGCCTTACTGATGAGGCTGAATTACATTTATTCATAACAAGCATACTACATCATCTCAATCAAAATCATTTCAAATCATTTTCCATTGTAGACTTTTTAGAGCTATACATCCTCTATTTGTTGAAGAAATAATCACAAATCATTACATTGTCTGTTATGTTGCTGAATGCCGCTGTGACACTGTGTCTCTGCTTCCTTCAACAGTATGTTTACATCGTCTATGCCTGCCTGGGAACCCTCGTGTTTTCTTTAGTAAGTTATCACAGACTGTAACAACACAGTATGGCTTTTTGTAGCACAGTTTGAATCACAAACGGACTGAAAACGACATTTTTAAGCGTAAGAACATCATCAATAAAGGTTCAATGTCAGGTCAAAGTATTCCAGAGTAGCCTTCCTCTAGTGTCTGTCACAGTAGTTAGTGTACAGAGAGAGACTCTAATGTCCTCGTGCCCTTTAATTTCAATTATGCACCGCTTAACAGCAGTGGGCTTCATTTTCACAGCCACCTCTCTGCTTGCCTTTGGCATTAACAGCAAATGTTGTGACCCTTCTCGTCAGCTGGTGGAACAAACTGCGAATGCACACAGGGCTGATCAGGCTGTCAGCAGCGAGTCACAACTTATTTTCAGCTGCACGGCTCTCAACTACACGATTATTTACACGGCCTGTTTATCTGCACAGTCGCCCCTCTCTCAAAGATAAGAAATACTGCCCGTATTTTTTTTTGCAGAACTCTTCTTGTAACCAGCTTCCTGTCTCTTTCATTACACGAATGCTGCTGCCTTCAGACGTCAGTGCTGAAGCATCTCATCTCTTTCTGTCTTCCCTCTGCAGTACTTGGTGTTTGATACCCAGCTTATCCTGGGGGGGAAGCACAAGAAGTACCAAATCTCTCCAGAGGAGTATGTGTTCGCTGCTCTGAACCTCTATTTGGACATTGTCTCCCTGTTCCTCATGCTGCTGCAGCTCATCAGCCTCTGCCGCTAACATTCAACCTCCAGGACATCCTCCCTACTGAAACACTGACACCACTGTTAGTCCTGCAGAACTCTACAATCATACTAAACTATCTGTAAGATGTAATTTTGTAGTCACACATCAGTTTATTTTGTTCTTCATTTGACATTATTTTCCTGTGTTGGCATGTATTTCTATCCAAAACATTGAATTTACTTTACATCTTGTTTTTAAAGAGGCCGTCTGCAGTGAGAAACACAGATGGACTTATATATCTTGTCTTTAAAAAATGTTGTAATGATAGTTGCATGCAGCTTAAATACTTTTGGAAACCAATTCCAAAATCTGAACTCACTCCATTAAATAGCACAATCTGTCTCCTTCATCAGGGCTATGAAACAAGGTTGGTGCGCTGGTCTTTTTTTTTTCTCTGCAAAGTACATGTACTGTTTCCTAATGACAAAGAGGACATGTTTAAACTCAACTCAGTTTATTGGCATCGCACATCAAACAGTTTTCATATAAAGAGGGAATGTATCAAGTATAGACTATGAAAGTGCAAACAGCATTTCAAGGATTAGTTGCTTTACAATAGAAAACCTGGATGAGTTACAAAATGTTTAATGTAGTTTTAAAATAAATCCCCTGGACATTAGAGGTGTATAACAAAACAAGTACAAATTCCATGAAGTCTCGAAACCCTTTTCATGCACGATTTACTGCAACACAAAAAGGGCAGCACAGGTGACCTCCTCTGTTTAACTCACTGACATTCACCAACAGAGTCAGCTCCACTAACCATATGGCACTCAGTTTGACAACTTCAAGACACTTTCAAAGCAATCACTTTCTTCAGGTTTAATGTGACTCAATGTCTGCTCGGAGAGAGAAAGAAAAAAGAAGGTAATTTACTTCAGACATCAGTCCGTACAGATGCAGTTAATTCACAACAGTCAAACACTGATCAATGTGTTTAATTTCATATTGGTCATTCACAATCCATTTTCTTGAATGGATCTCATTTTAAATAAATATCTACTTTGTATTGCAACTTTCCTCAATTTTAGTGTCTTTGGGCCAAATACACAGGATACAAACAGGCAGGTGAATTCTTTCCAAAGTCAATACAGTGATTTTAGATTTTAAACCACAGGAAAAAAAACAACTGTTTCAAAATGTAGGGCAGGAATAAAAACGTCTTTCAAAGTGTTTGGGAACATGATTAGAAGGAGGACAATAACTTCAGTGTTATCCATCACATAATACTACTAGAACCAACAAAAAGCCTCATGCTACAGTTACTTCAGATGGAAAACAATCAATATCTTATGTTTGCACACTATATGAGAGAAATCATCTTAAGGTAATAGGTGTTTAGTTTACACTGTAAATAATGTGTAATTATCACTGAGAAAAACGTGAGAAAAGAAAAAGGATAATGGTGATTGACATACAGTAAAGGCACTATTTCTCTAACTGTGTAGAGAACTGTTACAAAGACACAAAGACACACCCCCCCCTCCCCCCGGTGTGTTCGAGATGCAATTCACATTGATGAATTCTCAACGCACTCCCCTGCAGGGCTTGACGAAGGCTTTGCTTATATTACACTTAAGTAAGACCCAGAGATAAATGACAGTGACTCATAAAAAGTCTGAAAGGGATTGCTTGACGATCTCTTTTAGCCGTCTTTTCTGCTGTATATAAACAAGACTACTCGCTGTCTCCTGGTCTGTCCCGCTCACATCCAGCTGCAGTATTTAAACATGAATTTAAAACGTGAAGCTAAAGTGAGATTCAGGATAGAGTGAACTGGTTGACACAGCCTCTATGGGCCTGTCAGCGCTTCTTGTTTCTGAGGATCCAGAGACGTTAACCTTCGGAGGTGTGTTAGGATTGAGGCCTTGAGATAGAAAAAACATAGTCAAGTCAATTTTGAAAAGTTTTCAGGCAGGCCACCAGCTTTTTGTTTGAATAATGAATCTCTCTGTTCATTGAGAATGTTTCACATAAAGAGCATATCCATTGTGGCCCTGAACCACAGATTTACACATCACACTACAGCTTTTAGATTTGAAAATACCACTCAGCCGCAATCTCAAATAAGAATATGGCTCGAGACTTTCACATTGAAGTTCAGCTGAGTCTTTGAGATTGTAATAAGCAGGCACAATTTGCTCTGAAGGATCCACTTGGTGACTGCAAATTGTGCTTTTGCTAGTCAGTGTTTGGCACCTTTAAAGTAGGCATGAATGGACAGGGGTGAGAAGTACTTCCCAGCCTGTACCCCACAGGTTCAATGTTGGAGTAAAACAGTATTCTGCTTGTATGCACCGATGAAAAACCTCCATCAGACCTGATTCTTTCACATACAGTAGGCTATAACTCCAGTGGAAAAAATATTATACATGCACTACTCATAAGTCTCGAAATCTCCCTTAAAAATTAGTTCAGAAAAAGCTACTTCTTTAGATATCTATTAGCAATCACTGAATCAATACAGGAAAATATCCTTCAAAACCGTAATCTCTCATTCAGTTAGTGCTTTCTTTCAGGAGGGCCTACAATCCAGTGAAAAGAAGAAACCAATCTAATTGCAATGCGAGAGTCTAAATTCTTCTTTCCCCGACTTTCCAACGAACACATTCTTCATTCTGTTTACATTCCACCTGAATAGCTACAACACAATTCCTCTACTTGACATCTATAGTGTTGTTTTTTTTTTGGCCTTTAAAAAAAAAAGAAGCTTCTCCCAATCTCAGCCAAACAATTCAAACCAAGTGTATTTGCTCTTCCCACTCAGAGGAGCTGCTGCTGGGCAGATGGTCAGAGTCACACTGTGGAGTGTCGACGTGGCACACCTTTGAGCCTCTCTGCTCCACTTGGCCTCCACTCGCATCAAGGTTGGCCATGTAAGGTAGTGGCGTGGTGTCCAGGCCCACCAGATCTAACTGTGTCGGCCTCTCAGCGACAACACACTCCTTCTCCTCCATGTCGCTCCGTCTCTGAGAGCGGAAAACCATGTCTGACATCAATTCCTGAGGTTTCCTGCTTTCAGATGGATCAATTCCGGCTTTCTCCTCATCTTGCAGGCAACCCCCACTCCCGCCTGATTGGAGTGTGCCGAGGTTTGAGTCAGTGTCAGAGGAGGAGGAGGGGGGGGCAAGGGTGATGCCTTGAGGATTCATGTCATGGAACCAGGCCATGATGTTGCCCAGCAGGTTAGCATTTGCTGCTAAAGCAGAAGAGGAGGAAGGATCGTGGCTGCCACATGTGGTCGAGTCCAACGTGTCACTGGAAGAGGAGAAGAGGCCTGTGGATGAGTTGCTGCCGCCTGCACCCACGGGTATGGGCACAGAGGCCCTGTAGGCCCGGTGGTGAGTGTCACAGTGCTGCACGGAGGTGTGAACACCAGTGGCTGCAGAGTACTGGCTGCTGATGTTGATGTTGCCAAGTCTGGCTAAGTTATCTCCCAGCTCCAGCAGCTCAGAACTGCTGAGAGAAGCTCTAGGGAGGACGTCTACACCTGGAGCACTCTGTTCAAGTCTAGACGGCAGAGAGGTGCCAATAGCACCCAGTGAGGCTTCATGGGAAAGAACGTCGAGGTTTGATCCGTTCCCTGCCATCCCCGACTCCTGGAGGGAGAGCTGAATGGCCAGAAGAATGTTAGGGTCATCATCATCCAGAGAACCCAGACCCTGCAAGAAAGTACACAATGTACAGTGTCAGCACTGCAGACTGAATTAATATGGATCAGCAGTTTCACACAAAATCCAACCGGTAACACCTATGGGCAAGAAAAGTTAAAGCAGCAGAAGGGTAGAATTACAGATGTCATTAAACTGAGCTCCATCTGTGGACAGGGAAAAAAAAGTTGCTGCACTTTCTACACTTGTGCTTCCTTTAGCAGCTGTAGTAGTGTTTTTATTGTTTCTATTTTATAGTCGCTGTGTAAAGTATATTTCTAAGAATTCTCCTAATACAGTCTTTGGCTTTCAGCCATCAGTCCATTTACAAATAAGCACTTATATGAAAAGACATGGCCACAGTAAAGAACTGAGACCAGTGTAAGTGCCAGTAGTAGGGGATTATTATTATTATGCATAAATGCAATCACTTACGCTAGCTCATTGACTTGGTTTTAATCATTTTCACACAACAATGGAGGTCTTTACATCCCAAAACTATGTGTGTTTTTTTTACTTTTTTGTTATATAATGTTTGTTTTTTTACCATCGAATAGTGACACCAAAAGTAGGTCCAGGCTCCTTGAGAATTCTACCTCTGCTTCTGTCTTGGACTAAATGTTTAACTTAGAACTATTTCTCAGTATTTAATAATCTTTAGTAACATCTCCCCTGAACACCAACTTGATTCTATTTGGTATCTTTCTTATCATTGTGCAGAGGACAAAAGGGAAGTCTTAAAACAATTGTTAAGATTACATTTACAAACAGAGAAACACGTGTTAGTGTTATGAATCCACAGAGAATGTAATGAGGAAAAAGTCCTTCAGAAATGATTTCAGCTAAACTCATACTGAACTTTATTTTTGGACAGAAATGTTTGAAAGGCTGATGTGATAATGGTAACTGCACTCACCATCAGAGGACCTTGTCTCCGCCCAACTCCAATGTCCTGAGTGTCTTTGTGGAAAAAAAGAAATGGACAAAAATGCCCACAGTCAAAAAACCGTCATTAGAGAAAATGTCAATAGAGGTGGATCGCAATAAGCCGTTGCTAATTACCACTTTTAGGAAATCATTATCATTTCAGTGAACACAGCAAAACGATGAGGTAATAACAACCTGACAGCATTTGTGCCTTCAGCATTTTCACAGGAAATTCAATAATTCACAATCTTTATCTGAAATCAATTCATCCTTCCTGGCACAACAGAGACTGGCTTCAAAACTGCAAACTCTGTCCATCTTTAAGTCCACATGGCCAAAAACAAAGAAGAGCTGTGACAGACAAGACTCACGGATTAGAAATATTGGCTTGTTAAACTTGTTCACATTTAATTGAAGCCAAGAGGATCAATTGTTTGAGAAGTATATTCGTCATTTTACTAGAAATAAAAAAAGCAGCCATTGCTAAAGTTTGACTTTATGATCATGATAATCACTCTCATGCGCTTTCTTATTTTCTGATCTCTCCACTGTCCGTATCACACAAACAAGCCAGTCAGAACCAGGAACTGTAAGTTCACTAACCTCGCAGATATCATAAGGGAAGAATGTGTGCACATAAAACCCCGGGGGGAAAACCTGATAAATTGAGGTCCATACATGAGAGGGATAATCCTGTTTGTCCTCTGGCATACCTGAAGTGCTGTCGCTGGGGTCATCGGGGTCAGGTGTGTTGCTACGGAGACTGGACATGTCACCCCGCCTCCGCTGCCTATGTCTCCGTCTGTACTGGAACTCTGCATACTCCTTAAACAAACAACACAATCATACATCTACTGATTCAAATATATCATCAGCTAACTGCAGTTTATCCAGTCGAGCTCGTACTCTGTTCACAAACATACTGCTTTCTGACTCGGAAAAGTTGCAAAGTGTTGCTGATCTGAGGGCTCTGATTATTTCCCTTGAATCACATCAAAGTTTTCGTTATAAACATTTGATAGGTGAATTTGTAGAGTGGTAAGAGAGTTTGTGTTATATGTGGCGTGAGTTTTCTATCCCAGGAAATATCAGCACCAAGAGAACGATTCACTTTCATCTCCAGACCAAACCTCTGTTCATTAGAGTTCAGTGTAGTCTGAAGCCGAGAGGAGCACACGCTCACTGGAAGGGAATTGGAAATGAAGCAACATGAAGACGAAATGTTTGAAAATATAGTTCTGCGTGTTTGCTCGACTAATCTCAGAAGCAATCAGAATACATCATCAAAGTGGAAATGTTGTTACTAAAAAACTCAAATACTTATAAATAGTGAGTTTTGATAGCACTGATACGAATGAAACTAAATCAAATCTATTCATAATGTACACATATGTAAATACCAGCATCTAGTTAAGTGAAAGGGCTAATCTAGAATTATATTAATTGTTAGAAATTGTACCTCCACCAGAAAGTAATGTAATTTAAGACATATTTCCTGCATTTCTAAGCTAACAAGCTAACCTTTGTCTGAGTCAAGACACAGCCACCTGCGTGAGTTTACATCAGTTCAATTAAAGGTGCATCGAGAACCTTAAATCCATCAAGAACAGAACGCTGTGGTCCACTGAGGTGAGCTGACTGTGATTCAGCTCCTGTTTGATCCGTGAGCTAATGGGCACACTTACTGGTTTGGCTAACTTCTAATTCTGAGTCTTTAAATGTTGAAACTAATACTACTTTAAAGATATACTGGTATGCATGGCTACTCCATACTATATATTATTCTCCCTCCTGAATAATGCCCTGGGATATAATGAAAATGCATCCTCTATTCAATCATCTCATACATTTGCAAAAGCCATCGAGTCACATTCATATAATCAGAAGCCTGTCAGCGACTGTCTTTCATGTTTCCAGCTCTCTAAAAATAGCCCACCATGAAGTGATCTGCCGGCATTGTAAGAGCCACAGACCATCTGTAGCTGTGCCTGTGAGGCAGTGTCATCAGGCTTTGATTATTACTATGCTGTTCCCGTTAACTACTGCAGCTGAGAGGCAGAGGCGCTTAATTAGGGGGCCCAAATAAAAACCTTCTTTTTTAGAAGGTGGTTTGGTGTTCAGCATCTGGCAGCAACATTAACTGTGAACTTTCTAACAGATAAATGTGCCCAAAATAATTTGTTGCAGGCGATAAAATATTGCAGACTTATTTTGTTATTGAGATCCTGCGGGAGATGAGGAGGTGGAGGTGAGATGAGTTTTACATTGATTATATGTTCTTTTGAGGATAAGCCACATCTTTGTATACAGTATGTAATCTGTTGAATATTCTTCAGATAGTTGAGGACTACATTTTGAAGAATTGATTAAAGTATAGCACAGTGAAGTAAACAAATGAACAGTTTAAGGTCTGACAGGGATGATAGTCAGAGGGGGAGGCAGACTGTATTCCTACTTTAACTTCCATTCATTCCCTATGTGAGACAGCAGACAGGACTGTGTCAAAACCCTGTTCAAACACTGATTGCAAAGTACTTTGGAAAGTGAAGTACTTTCTAGGTGTGCTCAACCCCAGCTGACAGTGATGGAGCAGGTGACCTGTAACACAGGGCTTAATGTTTTATAATCTGCAGGCAACAGAGCATCTGTCAGGATCATGTAGGAACTGATTTCTGTTATCTTTTTCAAGTGTTTTATACAGTATAATAGAACTTTCTCTCATTTACAGAATAAAAGACATCACACAGTTGCCGAGGATGTCTGAAAACCTTCTCCATGTGTTTTTTTGTGTGTGTCTTTTGCAGACACGCTTCAAAGTTATGTGTTCAAGCTTCCTAGTTTGCTGCTTTGGTTTTGGATAAAAACAATATTTGTCCAGCAGTGAAATGTTTGCTCAGTAAACCTTAAGCAAACAAAAGCTTTATAGAGCTTTAACTCTGCCTGACTGCATGGTGCTGAGCAGGCGAAGAATAAGAAGTTTCACAAGTCATTCATCAAACTGGCAGACTGATCTTGTCGTTTGTTTTCCTGTCAATAGGGAAATGCCCCGCTTTATGCTGTTAAAAGATGTGCACAATAACCCGAGAGGCTGAAGTTTGATGTAAAATTTGCATATTAGTGTCGTGTTTTTGAACACTTCAGACGGAGGCGACACTGAGAGCCTGAGGAGTGATGGAGCTGCTGAGCTGAGTGAATGTGTTCCAGATGAAAAGCCTCCACGTCTAAAAACTGCTGCAGTCGAGAAACTAAACAATAACAGAAACTGCAATGTATTGACTTATACGCCAGTAATGAGTGTGTGCATCAAGCTGTGCAGAAAAAAGCAGGGAGGTCAATAATCAAACCATTAAGTAGTCGACAGTTTTATGACTGTAAAAGTTAACTATAAACGCCTGGTGTTAATGCACAATCATTGGAAGCAACCTGCTTAGGTGTCTGCCAGAGTGCTGTGCTTTTCATCACTCTGACTGGGAGCACAGGGGAACACTGAACCATCTGGCTCGCTGCAGTGTGTTCAATAACACGGTGATCTGTTGGTCATCATGGTTTCTCAGTGCTGTGACACAGCCAATGTAGCACTAATAGAAAAAGGTATAATGTAGGGCTGTTTCACTAAATGACATAACAATCATGATTTATTTTTCTGTAATTAGTTAATGACTAAACCATTCTGAATCAAATCAAGCACTCCCTGTTTACAGATTAACTGTCGGACCAATCACAGGAACCTTTTAAGGCACACTGATTTACCACATCAGCTGTAAACATGGGTGTGATTGTAGGTGAGAGCTTCATGTATACTAGAAGTGCATCATTTCTAAGTATAATAAAGTCATTTGGCCGCATGTATTGGTGACGTTATAAATAATGAGTCCAGTATTATGACTGACAAAAGTCCACAGAGAAAGTTTAACGACTTCTATCAGAGTTTTGAATTTGGTGTTTACTCTAAAGCACTGGTTCTCAACTGGTGTAGCCTCAGGACCCATCAGCAGCTCCTTAATAAGAAATCGCGACCTAAGTTTCAGATATTTTTCCAACCAATGAGATTTGTTTTATGAAAAAATGGTGCTATGTGGACCTCAGCCAGTCCAAACAAATGACAGAACAAAGAGATAAAACACAACAAACGTGTTTTAAAAGTGATTTTGACACTTTTTTTTTCCAGTCCCACTCTCGCGACCCACTGAAAACGACTTCACGAACCACGTTTGGGTCCCGACCCACCAGTTGAGAACCACTGCTCTACAGTATACTATAGCTGAAATCAGATTTTTTTTAATAAGGCAGCACTTGTATTTGAGTTTGAAACATTCCTCTTTGAATGTGATCTGTATTAACTAAGACATTACTCATTATTTCTGCCGTATTCTCCTCTGTTCCACTCTAAGTTTACAAATATTAAATCCCAAAAATGAAATTTGCATGCAAGTGCAAAATCTGATCTGTGTCAGGCTGTTATATTAAGTATCAAATCAAGCGTTTGGTTACTGTTGTTGTTTTGACAGCACAGCTGACATTTCAACTAACAAGCCTTCAGTGAAACTAATGAGGGCTTGTTTTGTTACCTCAGGTGATGCGAAGCCTAAATACTCCCAGTCCCACGTCCCGCCTGCAAAACTGCAAGAAAGGAACAGACAGACAGATTTTTGATAAGTGCAGAGATGTGAATAATTGCTTATTTTTGTTAGTTAATTAGGCACTTTTGATCACTTCAAACTAATGTTTTTCCATTGCTGAGATTAGATTATACATTAAAGCCTTACCTGCGCCTGGGGGCCTCAGGAGAGTCGTTAGGGGCCACTCCTCGGGCTACTGATGCCAGGAACTCCTGCCTCTTCTGCTGCACCAGACACGCCGCACGGATTATTTTGTGGCGTGGCGTCCGTAGATAAGGCCGATTAACCTTTTGCGCAAGGTCCTCAGTCACCATTTCCAAGTCCGTCTGAGGGCAGAAAGAGAGCTGGCTGGTAGATTTTTCAGGGAAACTCAGTAAGTGAGTCATCTTTATGCAAGTATGAAATCACAATTTAAAGTTTAACTTTGTCAAATAAAAGAATCTGTTCCCAAACTGCGTGTTTGAAGGGCAATGTGACTCATACAAGTCATCCTACAAGTGGAACTACTTTCAGGGTGACTGTGTACTTCTCAACTTTTAAAATGTTTTCATTTTACAAACCTTTCTGAAACTGTAAGACCTGTGGGAGCCTTACCCATTCATTTTACCCTATTCAAAAAGGCCACAACACTAAAGAGAGCAGATAGTGCAATTCTTATTTATACCAGTGCTCATAAATTACATAACAGCAGATACTTAACTACGAGCCAAGATGTGCAGGTCTAACTAGGTCAGACTATTAAAATCAGAAGGTAGAAAGCTCAAGTCCCACATCTCTAATGGCCCATAAAGCAGCTGTTTTCTTAATAAGTAGGGCTGAAACCTGCATAAGCTCGTAGATCTCTTTCTTTGTGCTTTTGGGCTCCAGAAAGAACCCATAAGGATAAGAGCACTTGAGGATGCGGCGAGTCTTCAGAAGTTCTAGGACTGCGTCTTCAATGAATGTAGTGTCAGGTGGGCCTCCTTCCCCTAGGGCAGAGAAAGAGAGAGCGACACGGTGTTTTGCTTCACTTTTGAAGAATACATCTCTTCCTGCTTAAATTACCTAAACATCTACGAATATTGGTACAAAAGGATGAGGAATCCTGAATCCTGAATGCACGGACTTGCTCCTCCTCCTTTGAAGGACTTTATAAAGCTGAAGTCTGCCAGTGGAATCGGCACCAGGGCCACAGCCCGAGGAGACTGTGAGGTCCCACACAGACGCACTACATTCGGACAAACTGTTCTGTCAGTCAAAGGAACCAAATATTGGAATACTCTCCCACTCACAATAAGAGACTCACAAACATATACAACCTTCAAAACACACCTCAAACAGTGGATAAAAGACAATCAAGTCTGTGACCACTTTTAACCTCTATTATTGTCTTGTGTCACTTGTGCCTTTGTATTTGTATTGTATTTTATTTGTAATGTGTCTTTCTCTGTTACCTGCCTAGGGACAACAGATGGAAATTAGCACTTCTGCTATAATCTGGCATTTTTTACAGCTGTAATTGTTACAGCTGTTCATTAATATGCACTGTCCCTAACAAATAAAAAAAAAAAAAAAAAAAAATAAGAATCAAAGTATCAGAAAGAACAGCTCCATTGTACTAAATGTATTAAGGATACTTTATTCTATATCAAAGGCTGCAGAGAGCCAGGGATTGTGCACACTTTCAACTGAGCTGGTTTCATAAACGCTGAGTTATGGTCATTTCAATTTCTCTGTCAGCTGCCAGCCAGACTTATGTAAGTAACACCCTGGCAATCTGAATGGACTGAAATGTAAACTGAGTGTTGTGTATTAGAAACAAAAACTTGGCTACGCCAAACCGGTTGTAATTGTCTGTACAGACGAGGGACTCCAAACAAAGATTACTCACACTGCACAGTGTTATCACAGCATAGTCGTGACTGCTGAATAATAACTATACCAGCTGTTAATCCATTATTAAAACACCTTTGTGTTTTTTTTTCTCCCTCCTGTCTACTTATAAAAGCTCAATATCAGAGCACTAGAAGAAGATGTGTCTACACGTGTAACAGAGATTGACTCACTTCCACTCAGAGCTCGACTGAGCTGCTCCATCTTCTCTTTGGCTGTTTTTAACAGGCGCTGCTCCAGCTATTGTGAGGAAGACAGGCGCTGTTAGTTTACATTGTTCAGTGAAAACTTCTTAAGAGACTGTCTTAATAATAGGGCAAATGACAGAATATGCTAAATATATTAAGAATGGGAGCAGCATAGTTTTTTAATCAAGGCGTCGTGGTGTCTGCTCATTGTTGACACAAAAATCTTCAGTCAGTGAAAAAGTAGGACAGTCTCTAGTAAAATATAAGAGACAGAATTCAGACATAACATCTTCATATTATCTACCCTCAGAGTTTACAGCATACTATGAGGTCAAGTATTAGTTTCACACCAGATCACGTTCCCACTAGCTACATCCACAGCACGACTGTTACTACATGACTATGCTAAGCAGACATGATTGGGAGGCTTAGCCCGGCCTGTTTACCTGATAGCTGTGCTCATGGTTCTTGAAGCGTGTGTAGTAGTGCATAAAACGGTCCAGTTCCTGAAAGCTCTTGTGCTTCTTCTCTGCCTGCAAAGCGTGATGAGACACCAGTCACAGTTAATAAACTCCAGATCATGCTGTTCCCCCTCACAGAGGCAAGTGCCGCTACTGGGGTGGAGAGCGGTCACAGCAAGTGAGTAGTGCCACAGGTGAAATCAGCACTTGTGATTTGGAGGAACGCTCGTGCAGACTGAGAATGAACTTCTTTTCACATTGATGAAGGCAGGCAGAATTGACTGTGGATGGAACTATGGGGGAGAGACTAGACAAAGCTTGTTTGTTTGTGTTTGTGTGTGCGTGCGTGCGTGCATGCGTGTGTGTGTGTGTGCGTGCGTGCGTGTGTGTATGTTTTTTTGTTTATCTTAACTTTTGCAAGCTCATTGGACTCAAGTGCTTTTCTGTTGGAGTGTATAAGCACTCTAACATTTTTTTATACATACGAAGGTTGTCAAAATTTACAAAACTTTCAAACTTTTTAATACCATGTGTTTTAAAAAGCTTCCGGAAGCAAAAGAGAAAGCACTAACTTAACTGCACAAAGTATCCAATTTGGACAGTGGGATTGAGTTGGCTTTCTTTTATTGGTAATTAAAAACAAGAAATGACCTAATGTTTGCATACCTAGGTCTTCTATTTTTGTTTCGTGCTATCAGAACAGGTATTGATATCATTTGATTTTTCCAAGAAATCAGATCTAAGTTTAAAAATCTGGTATTATGACAACCCTCATACAAATTACAGAATTTGATATAGTTCACACCTCAGTTTACAATATACTGAATATATTAACAACATACCGGCTTATTACTATACTACTACTATTCTCTGTTTCGCTACTCTCAAAGTGAAAGTTAAGAAAATTAAAGAGTGTGTGTATGAAGGTCGGGCTGATTGACAATTCATTGAAAGCTGAGGAGGGGACTGCCTACGCTGGTGCTTCTGCCAATTTCAGAAGACATTTAATGGGCAGAGGGGGGAAAAGGTATTTATCAGTTATATACACGTCATAATAACTCTGCTGTTATAAGCCATTATTTCCAAATGTGTTTAACCAGGAACTCCCTTAATTTTCAGGTTTACAGGTCTTGAGGAAAATATATTTTTCAAAACGTTGCACACATCCTTTTGGGGTTGGATGGATTGAGCGATGTCACTTAAGTCAAGATCGGTTTCAGCTTCACACAACAAGTTTAAAATGGAAGAAAATTATGCAGTGTCAAGTTAGAAAGAAGGGAGCATACAAGACGTGGGCAGACTACTCCTCTGTTAGAGTCTCTGGTACTCTAACATAGGATTACTCATTATTAAGTTGGTTAAATAAAGTATTGTTACAGATAAAGGAAAATTAATTATTTGCCACTCCACTTCTTGATTTTATGTTAAATTAAAAAACATTTGCAGGCACCTCTTCAGTCATCTCCTTCGACTGCTCCTCCACCTGCTGGATGACCTCGTAGCGGGTGCAGCGGTAGTAGCCTCCTGTTGACGAGCTGTGCTTCTTCCACTCTTCCAGACAGATCCAGCAGAAGTCGTACTTACACTGCAGAGAGAAGAAGGAAACATGAGACTTACATTTGCAATGTGGTCACTGTAAAAAATTAGATCTGATGCAAGTGAAGTTCAGCTATACTGGAGTACTTTACATTTTACGACTCCCTCAAATAACAATGTTGATATTTGTATTGTCACCTCTTCATTCCCCACCTTAGTAAAACCACAACATTTGAAAACTCAGCTGTTATTAAACTTATCAAATTATAAAGAAGGTATCAGTTATATTAAACAAAAATGTATTTTAATATAAGCAAGTCCTTTTTTAAACCTGTTTGTTTTCCTTTTCAATATTTACTGAATCATAACAGAGTTATATTTAAGGGTGCAGGCTATTGCTTAAACCCAGGAATCAAGACCTATGCACTCTCCTCTCTCTTTCAGTCTTCTTCCAAAATTCTCTTTTCTTTTGCAGATGGCCGAGTTCGAAGGAGGACAAAGGCAGCTGTTTGAATGTCGTGGTGAATCATTGTAGCTCGCTGCCACTAGAAGGCACTCAGACAACATATGAGATCACCAAGTCCCATCGGGTATTGTAAAACAACAAAACACTACAGCCACTCCAGTCTGCAGCCTACCTGGGTGTAAGTGATTTCTCTCGCTGTGCCACATGTGCTTCTGTCGGTGACAAGTTGGCCAGAGCAACACAAAAAACCCTAAAGGCTGAGACCCGTGTTTCCCTGAAAACACCACGCTTACGTGATACTTCAGAAAAATCAATACAGAATGAAAGAGAGGGAAGGGAGAATGAATAGAAGCACAGAGAGACAGAGAAAGACAGCATGTGAAATGGAGAGACTGAAGATAAAAAAAACTGTGAAGCCCGACCGGAGGGA
The DNA here is from genome assembly GCA_020745685.1 of Tautogolabrus adspersus. Taxonomy (NCBI): domain Eukaryota; kingdom Metazoa; phylum Chordata; class Actinopteri; order Labriformes; family Labridae; genus Tautogolabrus; species Tautogolabrus adspersus. The sequence goes on along the minus strand of CM036542.1, from coordinate 19,195,744 downwards.
AGGAAACGGCTGTGAAAAGACAAAGAAATGCTCCTTGGCAACACTGAGTCTCCTGTTTCCAAGCAACAGGGGTAAAACCATTTCTTACCAGGTAATAACAGGTCAAGAGGCTGAGCCCTGCGTGGCCTCTCAGCTTGTGAAAGCTGTTCCATTTCTCTCAAACTAATCTCAATCTCTAGTCTGCCTCTTTAACCAGAACAGGGACATTGAGAGGGCTGTCACTGAGACTAAAGGAGCCTGATCAGGTGACTGCTCTGTGCTGCTATCATGACCTACCTTGAGGGCACAGTGGTAGTAACAAAGACCCTGACAGGCAACATGACTCAAATTGTACCGGATTACTCTCACTTTTCTATCTCAGAAAGACAGACGCTGTCAACAAACCACAGGAGCTACTGGCTCCAGCTGTTTGATGGATTTTCTGTTAGCCAGGCATCTTCATAAGCAGGTCTGCATGAAATGAGAAAAAGTCGCTACATGCGATAAAATTGTTCAATATTGCGATTAAGGGTATGAAGAGATTAAAAAAACAAGAATTTAATAAAGCATATAAACATATCTCACAGTTTCAATGCCCACCTGTGTTTTTCACTAGTTAATCTGAGGCTAGCACAAAGCTGAATAATGTTATGTTACAGCTAATACATCTACTTATACATACAATTATTTAAATACTATAATAGCAATCCTCAATAGAACAGTTACAAGTTCAATCAGCAGAGTAAATACACAAGTCCAAAAAAGTCAATCAGCACAACACAACCTGTCGTACAGGTCTGATCAGACATCAATTTAGATCTTCTGTTCCCATATGAGGTTTACTGATACGTAGTAGCTTTTTTACATGATGCTGAGGAAGTCACAATCACAAGCTGTTTACTTCCAAACTGATACATGCGCCAAATTTCCCTGATCATGATCCCCGCTAAAACTCCATCAAAGCCTGAGGAAACCTTCGTCACATGTGTAAAATCCAGGCACTGACTGAATACTTGCATGCTTAGACCAAGTCGCCCCCTAACAGTAACCAGTACATTGTGCCACTTTGTATCCTAACACAGGAGGAATGTATCAGTCCCACTTACTTCCCTCAGTTTGTGAACTTCCCCCAACACCTTTCATGTATTGTCAGACATCACCTGAGAGAGTGAAAACCAACACCCATCAAGTCCAGTGCACATACTGTCTAAGGTACTCAGGAGAGTTTACTTCATGTGATTGCATTCATTGCAGACATACTGTAGAGTCAAATATGTAAGACTTTAGGTCTACAGATCCACTAGAGGATCCTATACACTGAAATGTTCTTAATAACTAGTAAGATGTAAGTGCTGCTGTAAACAACAGCTGACATCAGTTTTCAATATGATGGACAGATACACAGTTTTTACCATCTGAGGCTTTAAATAATATTTAAATTGCTTTTATCTTTGAGTCACGCTTTTATCTCAACACATCTGGACTACTGTAACGCACTCGATGTCGAAGTTAACCGGGCCTTCCTCACACTATTACAGCTCGTCCAAAATGCTGCTGCTCGTCTATTAACAGGTAACGGCCAAAGCAGACGCATAACCCCCACTCAAGATTTCACTTTAAGATTTGACTGTTTTTAAATCCTTCAATGGGTCAGCACCTCTGTACATCTCTGACCTCATGCAAGTCTAAATTGTCCATCAGAACTTTTCCTCATCAGTAAATAATCTAATCATTACTGCCTGTGAGAAAAAAGTCACCTGATTACATATTGAATTAGGAAAACAGGGATGAACGTACCTTAGCACACTGCATGTGGTTGCAGCCCTCGTTTTTCTGTATTGGGGATTTACAGTTGGCGCAGGGTTTAGCGTTTGAGAGCAACCACAAGCAGTTGGCTGCGTCCTCGTACGCTTCGGTCACACCGGCCACTTCATGGAGGGAGAGGGGGTTAAAGAGAACAAATGGAGGCATAATGAGACAGAATGAGAATGGCTATTAGCAGATCGTCTAAACAGACCACTGCACTGAGTGGGAAATTGTTGTGCCTGACTAATGTGCATTGCTTATTTTTGTTAACATCTCCCAAGATACTCATGCAACCCCCCTCTCTCTCTCTCTCACTCACACACATACAACAGAATAATTGGCTCTTATCAAAGCACCTCTGATGTGCTGTTTGAAACGCCAGGATGAAACCAAATCCGGGGAAATCGAAGGGGAGGATGTTTCCAAAAACAAAATAATTGCTTTAATGTTTGGACAGTCGCTTCAAAGACGAGGCACTTTGGGGTGACTTGGACCATCTTAAATCATCTATTAGATTACCCACAGTCCAATTACGGCTTATAAACAATGCAGACTTTCAATGAGTGGGCTGTCCATTTAAAATAATAATTTATCATCAAGATGGTTGGTTTTAATAGGCTCAGCACTAAACTGTTTGTAATTACTGTGGTGGAGTTCCAGACCATTTAGCTCCAAATCAATCACTCGGCTGCGACCCAAAAAAAACAGGGAAAGTGAGGGGATTACACCTCTGAACTTAGCTTCTTTGTGAGAACAATTTACCCCCGCTTAGCACAGCTCTCGCGTCCTGGAGACTTAGGCAGGTGATGTTAAAATATAAATACAGATGTATAGACTCTGACTATATTCCTTTAAACGATTTGACAATAAGGCAAAATGCTGTAAAGTATCTACCCACCAGAAAAATTGAGCTCTAACTTCATTCCTTAAACACACTTAAAAACTATGTTAATTAAGTTAGTACTTACATTCTTCAGGTCTCATCTCATTGACTTTCTGTAGCCACATCTTCCAGGTCTCACAGTCACAGGGCTCATGGGCCACGCCTTGACACTCCCTGGAATATATGCAGAGAGATAAATGTGATGCAGACAGTTAAAGACCGGTTCGTAGCTCCAAGTCTGTCTGGACTACACATACAATTGAGACAAATGATGAATACACCCAATCACACGGTGCTGTCACAGATGCTGTCAGAATTGTCAAGCATCAATTAAACATATTTGCCTTCGAACCAAACACCCTTCTCATGTCAAGGGAGAGAAAAAGTCCCGCCTGTGCTGCATCCAGTTCCATTAACAAATGTCACGTCAACTAATCTCTTGAATAAACCTGACAAGTGAGCCTGACGACCACTTTCAGGAACCGTATAGTGTGGTGAAGTGCAGTGGGGTGTGTGGAAGTGGTTGAAGAAAGGTGGAGGTCATAATACAACAGTGTGTGTGTGAGGGTGGGGTGGGTGACCTCCAAGGGCATGCTGCGGGGCTACAGAAGAATTAATACAGAGGACAGAAGGTGGAGGACTACACAGCATCTGGGCCCTTCTGCCCTTGAACATGCTGCCAAGATAACACACGCAGAGAGATAAGAGCAGTTACAAATATGTGTACATGGAAAATGAATGAATACCCCTGCAAACAAACTGCAGAGGTGCAGGAGTTTGGCATTCAAGGGCACTGACGCTGCACGTTCATCATGTGCATAAGGGCATGTGTACCATTAAAAAAGTATTTATGCTCAGGCAAGTTTTCCTTATTTTGTTGTGAAGGACTTTAAAACAGGTTAGATCATTTTTTGTCAATCTGAATACAAAATCCACAATAACAAAAAAAGCCTCTACAACATTTGAAAAGTTAAAAGAATAGTTCAACATTTATGAAAATACACTTAATGCACATAACATAAAACTCACTCCTGTGTGTGGAGTACTAAGCTTGACTTTAGCCTAGCTTAGCATATAGACTTGTAGCAGCCAGATCTCGATTTTCCCAATAATCTTTTTTTTCATACTCTCAAATATCTTAAACTGCTTTTTGGCAAACTCCAGGGTGGCTGACATACGTCTTTTACTCAGAGGAGACCCTATCTAGCCACCCTGTCATGAAGAAGTAATGGAGGGAGTGCTGCTTTTTGGAGAGATGGTCCCCACAGAGCTTCAGAGCTCTCTGCTGGAGGGGCTATTAAACGCTCCTTCTGCTCCCTGAGAAGGCGCAGTGTTTCCTAGTTACTGCGTGCTGCTGCTGCGTTGGACACACAATTCTCAAATGAGTCCTCCTAATTTTAAACTGGTTTTATTTCAAAGCAAGAAACGTCGTAGCTTCCACAAAACACTAAGAAAAAAAGAAAAAGGAACATGTTTCCAGTTTTGGCACAAGTGTAAGTTAAAGGCACACATTCATAGACTTGCTTTAATATCATCATTTATTGCTTTAATGTATGTATTTATTACTTTTATGATATAATTTGAATTGATCTATGATTTAATTAAGTTTTTCATGCCTCATCTTTCATTCTTCCTTCTCTCTACGTTTGCCTTCTTGATTCAACTCGATGTGAATTATACTTTAAAATTGTTCTGCTTTCTTTGGCTTCATTGTTTTCCTCTCATTGTTGTATTGCTTTGTTATCACTGAGGCTCTTCTGACTGTAACACAAAATACATGTCTACTCTAGAAACATGTAACATCACTTTAAATGAAACCGGTCAACACATTTATTTCAAGATTTTGTTGCCTTTGTTGATTTTAAAATACTATTAAATGAGATGATCTCATAGGTTTGAAAGTAAAAGTCAGAATTGAAACTATAATACAGAAAATTACAGAAACATTTGTGCTATCCTGATAATTACTGACCAACAGAAGAGGTGCCCTTTTCCACAGTCCACAGCAGGAGCCCGAAGGAGGGGAAAGCTGAGCGTATCCGAGGTGGAGGTCCCAGGGCCCTGAGTGTTCAGTCTCACCGCCCTTTCACACCCGGCCTTAGGACACCAGCGGATTGCTGGATTGTTCTCCACAAATGCCTGTTGAGAGAAAAGTACAAAGAGTTTTAAAAACTATATGTAATTCAACAACCTATTGTAAAGCCAGGAGCACTTTGGTGAGGGGGGCAGTATGACTGACTTATCTTGTTTCTGCCATCATTGAACTGTTTTCTCCGGGGTGTGGATTGCTTTAAAGGGGGCAACATTTCCCTATATCAGTGACTTTAAAATCTTAAAATATCTCAAAGTTTAGAAAAAGATATTGAATACTGGTACACTAATCCCCTTCACTGTTTATATTTTCCTATTTGTACCCAAACCATCCGTCACATCAGCACATTTCTGTGTTAATGTTTCTAAAACTCAAACTAAGACGCTGGTTTTAGTGGTCAAAGTAAAGCTAAGAAAACGATTCGAGCCTAATATTGATGTCCCAGTGTGCGGCTTTACATTGCATAACAGGGGCGTAAATATCTCGACTTCAACACTATAAAGTGAAGGTCATTCTTGACTGGTAATTAAACTCCAGAAGTCGTTTGTTTTTCGCTTCTACAGTTATGTGTAGAAGGCTCATTTACATAAAACCTGTTTAGTGCATGTCTCTGTCTTTTCATCGTGTTACCTTGATGTCAAACAATAGGTAGCGCCTGTCCATCTCTCGAGACACCACACTCTCAATGACTTCCACAGGCACTAGCTGGTAGCAATCAAAGGCTGGGCAGAAGATGTTGTGAGCTTCACCCTCTTGGATTTTTAGATTTAGAAACCTGAGGAAGCACACACACAGTCCAAGTCAGCAATGAGGGAATACGCTGAAAACAATGAAGACGATCAGTGCTTAGAAAATTAGATAGAAACCTGGAAACCAGACAGCAGAATCTGAAATATGACTTACCCTTCCCAGCATGCTCTGCAGAACTCGTGGCCACAGGACATGTCGACAGGTACTTCAAAGACTGAGACGGAAGACAAGCAGATGCCACACTGTTTGACAAAAGAAAAGAGATACAATCAGTCTCAAGGCCAAAGTGGAAATTGCTTCAGATAAATAAAGTATTTCATAAAAAAACTATTCTGAAAACAATGTATAGCAATTTGAAAAGGTCCTCTAGTACAAGACGTGTGAGTCAGTGAATGAAAAAACAAACCGCTTTAAATATTGAAAATAGGCTGAGAAATAAGGCCATTCTCTGGACATATTCAAATGATTGAACTTATTTTAAGGACTCAACAGAACGACTAGGCCAGGAAGAAAATATGCCTTAAGAGGTTATTAACACTGAGTGAATAAACTAAACACATTGATGCAAAACACTGAGCCAAAGGCCAGCACAGGCCAACACGATGATGACCTCTCATTGGCTCACTGATTGCATGTGTTAGCCCACATTTCCAGATAATTGACATACAAACAGACAAAAGTAGCGACAAACATGCACTCACAATGACTCGCCTTGTTACAGTGAGAGACTGAGTCTTACAAAAAGACATAGAGGAGGCAGTGTACTTCAACAATGTAAGTATTGATTTGTGAAGGAGCAGCATGTGATAGAATCAACTATAACCTTTAAACAGGCCCTTGAGCAGGCTGGGTCAATTGGCAGTGTGCAGTTCAAGTTAGGCCTTCAGAGAGCCACAACAAAAGATATTAACACGCAAACGTAACTTATGATTCCTCATGAGGTCTTTGAAAATGTAAGTCTGTAGGATTCTCCCATCATCTACCAACTGTTTAGTTCACAAACTAAAGACTTTGGATTGAAAAATCCACAGAATAGACAAATCATGGGGTACCCTAAGCCTAGCGGATATGACGCGAACCCCATGTACAGAGGCTGTAGTCCTCCCTTTGCTGCATGTCACCCCCCACTCTCCCCTCCCCACCTTTCGTTTTTGCCAGGGGCCAAAAAAACGAGTGCTAAACTTTTGTTGAGAACTAGGGAGGCATTTACTGACACAATCAACTTTCCATCATAAATGAACTAGCACATCCATTTAATAGCCAAAGACATTCTACCTGTACGTTTTACAATTCACCACTGCAGTGTGAAAAAAGAAATAATTAAGTAGAATTTCTGTATTAAGTCAGCATATCGACTTTCCTTTCTATGTGTCTGTCTTCCTCTGGGACTCCCTGATTGTTATCACACACACTTGATACCTTCATTTGCAGTCGTCTTTAGTGAGTGGTTGAGCAAGACAAATTGCCAACAGCAGAAAGGACATCTCACATTTCCGGGCATAATTTCCATCTAACAGCTGCTCACAAAAAAAGACCGCTGAGGAAAATGTCAAGCATGTTTGATAATTATCTGGAAATTTCAGACAAGGTCAGGTTAATGGGAGTGCAATCAAACAGGGGGTGTGCAGACCCTCATGCAGCAGGGGGTCAATATGGTTCCATAATGACCTTGTAGACGTGCAGATTCTGTACGCACAGCTGAAAACACACCTTAACATGAGGTAAGGTAAGTACCTAGTTGTTGCCATAAACATACTTGGTCTATCTTTGTAAAAAAATAACCAGGTGTCCAAATGTTACTCTGCAGACACTTGATACCTCTTAACAGGAGTTGGAAAGCGAAAACAATTAGCAGACAGCTACAGAGCAGATGTGTTCTGAACAAACATTAACAGTTCTCACTCCCATCAAGGGAGCAGCATGATGACAAGCATCACAGCTTAACTCTGAACAAAGAAATCTGGAGTGGGGCCCGATCGATACGGGATTTTTGGGTCTGATACCGATATTGATATTAGGGAGAGAAAAAAATCCTCTATCCATACATTGACCGATATCTTTTTTGATCTATCTTTGATCTGTAGACATAAATATAGATATAAATACACACATGTATTGTGTTGATCCCTCAAATGCAGTTATCAAACACTTGTGAAAAAGATATATAATGAAGACAAGATGGGTAATGAACTGTAAAGTAACGTGCATCACAACACTCTGGAGAGTGATAAAGCTTGTTGTAATCCATATAGCACACTCTGCTGGTGAAAGAGAACTGCTTGTGTTTTTGACTGCTGAATAAATCTAGTAATATCGGCACATATCTGCGATAAAAGTAGCCGATACCGATGGTCACTTGTTATGATAACATCGGCCGATATTATCGGCCGGCCGATTAATTGGTCGGGTTCTAATCTGGAGAATTTTGGACTTTCATATACAAATCCTACATGTTTGACACCAAGACAGTAGATTACAATAAAAAGATAATTGCACCTATTCTGAAAGTCCAACATGTTGGCTAATGACTCATTTAACAGTGTGCATTAACAAAAAAAATGTATGCAAGTAATCAAGTTCTGGATAATAATGTAGGACTATGCAGAAAGACAAGTGTGGCAGTGAAAATGTGTAAAACTGTTCAAGAAACCTGTGGCACCATGAGGACTTCATTTAAATAAACAGTGGTGTACAGTTTGATGGGTACACTGCCAGTTACTATTAGTCTGTGTGCTGCAAGCTTTTAGTTCTCTGCTGTAGAAACTTCTTGGCCAGGAAAACACACTGCTCCCTGGGGCTTCTGGTCTTGTGGTTTAAATTGTATCTGATGTTCCTTCACTGATAAGTACAGTTAAACAATAGACTTAATTAAAATGATGTTGATCTGCAATAAAAACAGAAGCCATAAGAGTTGGAAAGTGTGTTACTTCTTTTTGAGTGAAACTTGCCAAGTCATTTAAATGGAATTTAGCGGTTATAAAAAGTGACTGCCTCATTTCCCTGCTCTTCCTCTAAGTCTGCCAACTTAACAAACATCAACAAATGGAACCCAAAGTCCTCTCTCACCAGGGAGGACTCCTCGGCAGGCATGAGGCTGATTTGGTCAGGGGAGGTGATGGAGGAGCGGGTGGTGCGTGGTGTCCGGGGCGAGGGCAAGGTGTCCCAGGCATTGTAGCCACTTGGAGGCGGGTTTGGCATCTGGACCCCTGAGCGTTGGCAGCATTCCTCCGAATTGGACATCCAGGCCTCTAAGAGTTTCTCTCTGTCCCAATCTGAGGGGGGAAAAAAGGTCAAGTTAAAGTGAAGTTCATTCTAACAGCTAAAACCAAAAAGAGAAAAATAATCACATTGTATGAGAAACAGAACGAAAAAGTTTGGATGTGAGTTAAATAAGGAATAAGCTAAAAGTGGCAATGTTAGAAATAATCAGAGAAGTCAGGTTGGCAGTGGGCGCTGGTGGGGTAGTGCGCATGCCCCAAGTGTGAAGGCTGTTGTTCTCCAGGCGAGCGGCTGGGGTTCAGGTCTGACCTGTGGCTCCTTTCCCGCAGGTCACTCCCCACTCTCTCTCTCCCTCCCTGATTTCCGACTCTGTCCACTGTCCTATCTCTACAATAAAGGCACAAAAGCCAAAAAATAAATCTAATGAAAAAGCAATCAGGTTGGTAAGGACGGCTGGGTTGGCCTTTAAAAAAAAAAAAAAAAGATCAAAACATTTGTTTTTACAACTTTGACAACTTTTTTTAAACCATGTGATAAGAAAACTGACGCATAAAAAACAAGCCCAGTTACAAAGAGCTTCTGAAAATCTCAGCTCTGACATAGTATCACTGGACTGAAAAAACCACAAAGACCCGCTGTACTTTCATTTTGAGATATTTAAAAAAAATATATATTAATCAGGGATTTAAGCAGGCATGATTTAAAAAAATCAAAGACAACAAATGACAGAATTCCCATTCAGCCTGATAAAACAAAGACTTGTTGTCAACTCAATTCTCATTTCTTGTGAAGAAACTGTTTAAACATAAAACATTTGTTTCAAATCATCCTTTCTATTATCTGTAAGAAATGGTAAGCACAATGCTAAATCTACCAAAGCCCACACAAATCCCTCTCCAGTGAGAACAATACCACCTAAGCCTTTCAAACAGCCAACAGCATAGACCTGCTGCCATCTGCTTTCCTGTTTAAGAATAGCTGCTCCCTCGCACGTTAGCAAAAGAGCAGGTTTGAGAGCTTGTGAGCATGCATGTTGAATAACTTGTGGACTGTGCCTGAATCCAAATTTTCTTTCACAAAAAAAGTCATCCCCCAGAATAAAGACCATGACCCGGTCAACTGTGCAATTAGGCCATTATCAGCCCCCAGACACGTTTCTCCACCAGTCCGACGCCTCAGACTCTAAATGGCCTCGTTTAGATAATGAATATTGCAACATTTCCTCCAATCCCCATTCAATTAAAACTCATCAATGAGTATGACCCTATCTTCATGCTTTTGGCCATTAAAAGGAGTCTGAAATTAAAAGTCTTCACATTTAGTCTTAAATATCAAGTATTAGCAGGAACATAAAAATTCTACAATCAGAAAAACCGACAGTCTGCTAAGCACCAAGAGTTGTGATAAGAAAACTAAACAAGGCCGATATATAACATTTCAATAAAAAAAGTTAGTGTGGAAATGAGTGAAAGTTTTCACAAGAAATGAATAAAAGTCCAAGAATCCCTTCTCCGGGAGATTAACAAAAATCCTGAAATGTGCCACCCACTATTCAACAGACAGACTGCATTCCCATGCTAGAGGTGCTTATATATATCAAGAATCTGGAGTCACTCTCTCCTCTCTAAGCTCCCAAAAGTATGTCTAATATGTAGCACACACAGCTCAGCAGCCAGCCACTTGGCGCTCTGAATTAGAGGAAAGGGGAATACTGAAAATCAAACCCAAAGTGTGACACATTTTTGAAGTCCCATATAATCCGAACCAAGTTCAGTCTAGGTGGGTCGTGGTCTTCGAAGGATTCTGTTTTAAAACGTTTTGGGGGTTCTTCACGCACAGCACATAAGCTTAGTTTATGTGAATGAGTGGCTTAAGGCTGCAAATCAAAGCCAGACTGTGACACTGTGAGTCAGAACTTTTCCAAGACTGAGTTACAAGAGCGTCACTAGAAAATCCAGGCCAAGTGACTGATGTCTGCTCGGACGTGAATAATGTGGTTAAATGAAACGATTTCACTCTCCACAGGTTAAAAGGCTTTAACTGATGTGGCCGACTGGTGACGAATGTCTCTGGGATGCATGTGAGGAATGGCCGACTGTTTTTAAGACTTGAAGCTGACTGGACTGAATCATTAGTCCTGTATTTTAAGTTGAATTGTGTGGAGTTTTATAAAGAGTTTGCTTTTGAATGCAGATGTTTTAACCTCATAACACAAACAGAGCTTGTAAACTGGTTTTTAATTTAAAACACAATAGGTCTGTTAGGGTAACTAAAAGTTTCCACCCTGTGTTACACTAGACCACAACATCACACTTTACACTCCATCTATTATTATATCGAGATCAAAATCAGCCACTGAACTAAGTTATTAAATTAACCTAAACAAACCAACCTCCATACTAGCTTGAATACTAGCTTAGGTTATATTCTAATATTAGGTTCGTACATATAGCCTATTGATTGTGCTTTATTCTCTCACTTATTTTAGTTTGTGTAAGAAACAACTTAACTCTGCTCATCTTACTTTTGTCCCCTTATTATCTTTTCCCCACACGCATGAGTGCGTGCACACACACTCCTCTTACTAACAGCGTCTTGTCCCGCTCCGCCGTGTTTTGTAGCTTTGTTTGTTGTGTTTCTGCTCTTTTGAAAATACTCAGCAGCAGAACGCTAAATACACTCAAATGAGAAAACTCGCGTTTTGAAACGTTCTACTCCATATTCAGTTATCACATCTGGTGATCCGCGTATGAGGAGGCTTATTGATGATAAGGTGACTCACAACAATCATCCTAAACTCTTACTGCATGACAGCATCAACATCAAATATTGATAAAGGCAAGAAAAGCTTCAGTTTTTGAGCGTTACATCTCAATCAGTGCATTTATGAGAGGGACATATGGACAGTGGACCTCTCTCTCTCTGTCTCTCTCACACTCGGTCATAAATATACCTGGGCGGGCTGTGTCTATGTATGAGAAACACTGGGACAAGCCCGCTGTAATATCATTTAGAGCATGTGGTGTGTCAATCACACTTTCCACCAAAACCTTAAGACAAAGTCTGATGACCTTTTGAATCTCTTACTGCAAGGAAATCACTGGAGTGTAGCTTGAAGTTTATATGAGATGTGGCCTTTCTGTTCCCAGTACAAATAAAAAGCGTGACTATACAACAAATAAAGCAAAATCGTTTTTGGTCTGCTTAACGACGGTCACCTCTATGTGGAAACAAGAGGTACGAAGTCAGAAATATTTTGATATATACGTTTTGTAAAAGATAATCTTTTTAAAAGTTAAAGTTTGGAATGTAATATTTACTGCCTACTTTTTTTTCTCAGCATTGTTGCCTTTACCAGATAAAAGTATCTATCTATCTATCTGTCTGTCTGTCTGTCATGGATACATAAACAAAAAATATTACCTGCTAAACTTGACACTGAACAGAAACAATCCTGGCAGGTTCAAATATGTCATATATGTGGAATGGCTTTTGACCACCACAAGGACATAGATAGTGTTTTGTGTATGTGTGTGCTTGTGCTTGTGTGTGTTTAATAGTACCATGGGCACGTAGCAGCCCCTCTGCAGTGAAGAGAGGGGCCTGCAGCATGTCGGCTGTCTCCACTATCAGCATGTCCTTCAACCTCCGAAGATCCTGAGGCTGCAGGCCCTCATACAGCTAAAGACGAGGGCATGTCAGAGGAAAGCACAGAGACAGGAGAAGAGGAAAGGTGGAGAATGACAAGAGGAGGACGAGAGGGCAGGTCAAAGGAGGTAAGGCATAAAAAAAAGAATAAGGCCGGTCCGAGAGATAATGAAGAGGAGAGAGAGCGAAATGGTTGAGATGGGGAGAAGAGGTGGAAGGGACGGGGGGGGGGGGGGGGGGAGGAATGATCGTGAAAATTGGAAGACCACAATGGAAGCATTAAAAGCAAATTAAATATAGACAATTGCTGACCCATGATAAGGCCAGGCCCAATTGCTCAGAGGCTGATGATTATCAGTCACATGCTTTATCGCAGACTTCTTTATTTTTGTGTTTGTTTGTGTCTAACAGAAGAATCTGTGATGTGGAGGCTGGCCAGCTGAATTCAAGAATGTGGACAAATATCTCCTAGAGGCAAGAAGAAGAAACTTAACTTTATCCCAGCTATATATTGTACAAAATATGTTGCTTATGTTCATTACCTATATACCCTTCAGCATATGGTTAATCAGTGAATGTTGTTCTGAGGTTAAACTTTTTAAATTGTACTCTAGGTCTTATTCAGAACCAATATTATCAAAGTACAGAGGGATAATGTAGAAGGTTGGCATTCTGGTATAATGATGTAGGTGACACCTGTTGACCGTGACAAACTTAAAGCTGTGTACACTTTTCATCTTGGCATGTTTTTTCTGTACCTCTCTCCGGTCGAGGGCTGCATACTCTGCCTCTATACCCTCAGCCTCGGGGGCAAGAGAGAAGACCATCTGTGACTCCAGGCACAAGGCCAGATCCTTGTGGTGCTGCTTCTCTGCACAGTCACATGGAGTCTCGCGGTTTTCATTCTCCGCAAACAGGTCCGCTTCTCTCTGCACTAGGAACTGAGTAAGGGGAAACAAAAGGAGAAATGTACTTTGAATAATGACGTGCACACTGCAAGGATGGACTTAATTCCTCTGGTCTAAATGTGTTTGTTTATTTTTGTCTTCTGTGAAGCACATTGAGTTTACATTTGTATGAAATGTGCTATACTAATCAAATTGAATGGAATTAAATAGATAGTGCAATAGTCTTCTGGTCATACTAACTTTGTGATATTTAAAAGGAAAAGACGTAGGATGCCAACCCCTGCTATTCCTACATAAATACAGGGATCACTATTTAGTTCTGCACCAAATATACATTGTTAACTCTTTCAACTCTCCAAAAAGTACGAGCAGAGAAAAAAGTTCATTAAGTTCCTGATTAGTTCCTGAGCAGAATTTAAATAAGCCGCAATGAGCCAAAAGAGATATACATCTTTTTAGCTCTATGAATATTTAATTTTAACTACTACCATTTTTTTCATTCATGTCTTTTTTTAATTTTCCAAAGTTGTAATTTAATTAAAATCAGAAATAACAACATTGAGCAGTACAACACTATCAAATTAAAATGTTGCTCATGGAGTGCATAAAAATGTGACTATCTTCAGTCAGTTATAACGGCATGGCTGAATCAAGGGGGACACCACAGCTATGATGGATTAAACTTTAAGTCCACTTCAGAATGAACGTCAGGCCTTTACCGGCAGATAGAGAGCAGTTATCATGTATCCATGTAACTCTTCCTGCTGCAGGGGTTAATAAAGATGTTTTGTGATTGCCTAGCATCTTCCCAAAGAGACACAAGGAGACTGTTGTTAAAACATAATGGGATGTGATCACACCCTTACTCAGGGTTTTTCTTGACTCTATCCAGCACCACACCACACACAGGCCTGTGTTCTCCAAGTTTTTTATTTTTTATTGAATAATTTCTGTTAACATCAGGGTTACTTTGTCGGCTTTCTATGAAGCACTGGATGTATGCCAAAAAGTCATTCTTGAGATTATTTTGCATATGCCCAGACTGAAAAATATCCACAGGATTTTGGTCTCTCACCTCAACACAATTCTTCATGCCTGAGGCAGCAGCATAGTGCAGGCAGGTGTTTTTCTTGTTGTCGGTGGCATTCACATCAGCACACTCGTACTCTCCATGATCCAGCTTTGCTCCGGTCCATGCCAGGATAATTCGTAGACATTCTGCCCGACGTTGTTTGTCTTCATATGGCCGCGAGATCCGGGGCTGCAGTGCCCCCTCTGAGGTCAGGATCCGGGGCCCCATGCAGAGAAGGTGCAGAGACGTCTCGTTGTGCACGTTACGCTTGTTTGGATTGCCATCTTTGTTGAGGAGAAAATACCTGAAAGAACAAGACAAGAACGAGTTGATTTCAAAGGATAAATCATTGTTAACCTGTCGGATTTGTTCAGAATGGAATCGAATATGGTCAGCAATAGCTAGTAGTTTTTGTAAGCCAGGTTAGCATGTTTTAAATAACGTAGAAAACTTTTCTTTTTTATTCTTCTGAAAAACAGAAAAGGAAAGTTACTAACAAATGTAACTGATTTCTGTTGAATACGTGTGTGAAGTTTTAGAGTACACTACACCGACATTTTAAGCAACATGGAAGTTAAAATTGTACATCAGCTTAATTATTACCCATGTTCCCCTTCAAGTTCAACCTTGAACCATCAGGATTATTTCTATCCATCCATCTATCAAATAACCTTTACATCCTGTTTCGCTTCCACTTGACTTCAATGTAACCTGCTCATATTTCATAACTCGACTGGCTTTTGTTAAAGTCTTGTATGAACGCAAAATTGAGCATCCTATTAGTGGAGAAGTGACAGCGCCTTAGAGGAGTAACAACGAACACATGCAAGGTTGGTAGCTCATGGGAAGGGAAGCTCTTGGAAACCCATCCTTTTCAAACACAGCATGTTTCATTCCTGAGAGCTGCTAACAGATGGCTGTGTGGAGAGACAGATGGGACGGAGACATATAGAGACAAAATGTAAAAATTTTATATTATGATGCAGCAATACAGTTCAAGTGGCACCAGTTGATCAGTAGAGTGCCAACTGAAGAATATAAGAAGTGCTCAAAGGATTCTTCTGAACAGGTGCAAAATTAGAAATATGAGTAATAAGCATTTCAAAAAGCTGGAAACAACAAACTAGTACCTCATCTTACTGACCCTCCAGTTTCAGTTTTTTAACACTGATAGCAGCTAGTCCATAAATATGTGACTTTGAAAAAGTTTATTTCTTGTTTGATTTTATTTCAGCCACATCCTGACCTGAGTAGGCGTGTCATGCCATGCCGAGCAGCATAGTGCAGTGGAGTGTTGTGCTGGTAGGACTCTCCGTATGTAGAGTTGGGATCCAGAGCCTCCTTGAACTGCGGGTTGCTTTCATACAGTTGGCAGGCCAGCACCTCATCCCCATTGATTAGAGCCTTACGGAACTTTGTTGCTGTGTTTCCCATCTCTGCCTTTCTGTAGATCCGAGCTCTGTCTGACACCGCAGCCTCTTAACTCGTCATCAAGCTGTTCAGGTCCAAAAGGCTAGCATATTGAAAGTCCTGAAGAAAAAATAGAAAGAAAGAAGTGAAATTCCTTTCTGGTTGACTCTGAATCCAAGGCCTTACCAACTAAAAATGGTGACTGAATTCATCTTTCACCAAGAAAACCCAAGCCAGTTTTCCCAAATACTTCAAGCATATTTTTAAACTCTGTTTAAAAAAAGCAGCACTTACTCCCTCTGAATCAAAAGAACCATACTTGTAACTCCAAGGTTGCTCAGGCTGCTCTGCATCAAGCCCCTGTTTCAGCTCTGTAACCCACCTTCCTGTGTGTCTCTTTTTCTTTTTTTTTTGTTTTGAATATCTAAAGATAGTGCCAACAAGGCTCAAACAGAGAGAAGGACAAGACTTCCTCTGGCATCACCAGGAGCTTCCGCAACTCCGTGCCAATGATGCCCGTCCCACAGAGGCCAGGAGTCCTTGTGGAGCGAGATATCCTCGACTCACGAACAACACGCAGCGAGTCAGCATTTCGCCTCCACCAGAGCGCCATATGGTCATGACTGTTTGGGCTATGTGACGCTTTTATGTAATTTTGGTCAGCTTCACAAATAACGGAACGCATCATTTCATTCAGCACAATTTATCAACAAAATATTCAGATTGAATTATCAACATTATTGCACAAAATCCCTCTAGAGACTGACCGCCTCACATCCTTCGATTTTGCTCTGGTCAAGGTGTGGTATCTTAAATAATTTCACGGAGACATCCTTCTTAGTTCCAAGGATATTTATTGAATAATCAAATGAATAAACCAAATGATCAAACATTAAGCACTGAAGTCTGCAGAGTCCAGAACTGAATTATACACATATACATGATCTCAAATACATTTGCATATCATTATGATTTTCCTCCCCCTGGTGGATCTTATTAACACTCTTTTCCAACCAAATCTCAACTTCCTGTTTAACATGAGCATGATATCTGTCACTCACATTGATAATCCAATGGTTAGGTTTTCCCCGCCCCTGATAACCTGAAACATTACTCCCCAATGTGAATAAGTTGTGTTGGCAGTCCAAATAAAAAATATCCACATTTCTAAGCAAGAAGTTATTATGAATAATTAAATATAATGAGTAAGATCCTGAGGAAAATGCCAACATGTATACATACAGTGAAACTGCCTGAGGGAAAAAAAGCAATCGTTTGACAATAAGTTGCCAGTTAAATAAGTTCACATGCCTAAAACTATTTACATCTACAAGAGTCCTGCAATAAATCTGACCTTCATGTAGAATATAATGCTAATTTTTTCTGAACCTACAGAGATCAACAAAGAGAGGCGATGTACGATGTGTCATCATTTCAGAGGATGAGGTTTCTGTTGCAGGTTGAACATTAGTGTATTTTATAGAGAGGTAAAACATGCTCTCTTATCTTACATAAATGGGATTGACAAAACAATAGAAACACCTGTCAGTCCAAAACAATACTACAAAAAACTGCATCCTCAAATATTATTACAGAGTTGCACAAATCCTTCTCTAAAACAGTTCCAATATTAAACGCTTTAAAAGTCAGTGAGATAAACCCGCTATGAAAACATCTATGGTGTAGAAGGTTAGTAGAAGATGGACTGAGACTTTGACTCCTCCTCAGTCTCTGTATCAGATTGTGATGACATCAGTTTACCTGCATGATTTATAATTCATTCAGCCTTTCTAAATAACTGAATATTGTACACACACATATGGAAATAAAATGTGTACATGTATTGCAAATATTAGGATAGGGCATCATTTGTAGCCATCCTTGCAAAAGGAACCATTAAAATAACATTAAACTACCTGATGATAATATATCTTTAAACAATGATTTCAGATGACACAAGTTCATAACTTGCATCACAAAATCGTGTCAAGTTGTGCCACGTAAAAAAAGACACCTTCCTCTGCACATACAATCAGATGACAAGACAAACTGACAATGTCCCACCTAAGGGAACACTTGCAAACACCTTATCTCGGGTTACATAACCCCAGAGATGGTAACACATATTACACGATAGGCTCACTCTACAAATGTTTAACTAATTAACCTATCTGACAATAGTTAACGACACTCCCCCATGACAGCGCCAGACAACAATGAGCAAAGCTGTGTATCAGTGAGCAGCTAATGATGTAAACATGAAACTGCTTTTCTGCGTAGCTTGCCACTTGTTACTAAACTCCCTCATGGAGGCCTTTCCCCCACGCTGTCCAGTGTTTACCATTTCGCTAGCTAGAACCGACGTGTTTTGTGTCCATGAGCGGTCCGCTATCACGCTTTGTTACACTCTGGTTTATAAAAACATTCAGCAACAAACTCACCTTACATGACGCGAGCTTCAACCCAGTCCGTGAGTAAAAAGAGCTAGTGTTAATCACAATGCTCAATATTGCTCGCTAGCTGTATGTTATTCAAAAAGATAAAAACATCATGACGCTACCATCTGCGTTGGCTAACGTCAGTGCATACGCTAGCGGGTCAGCTAGCAAGCTAACCGCGCTGCTAGCCAACTTAGCTAACACTTTGATAAACTCACAGTAACAATGAGTAACAAGTATTCCGACTTACACAGATGGTATATCTCGCTGTTGTAGACTTGATGTTGTGGATTAACTGTCATCCACTGGCAATATAAACAGAGGCTTTTCTTGTTATGTGAGGCGTTTCTTGTTAACTGAGGCAATCCATAAATAATGTGAGCTCAGAGCAGTGATGTTGTTCCTGTCAACTCTCCGATGACTCTGTGTAGCCTGATAGACGGGTTGCCAGGTTTCAGCACAACCCCCCAAAACAGGCGGAGAAAGTTGGGGTTCATTCTTTAGGCTGAGCGATTACATTGTATGTGTACCCACATATTATGCTGCTACAACACACACTAACCCCTTTTACTTTTTCTACCTTACATAGTTTGTTTTTATGAAATCCCACTTTATCCTGGGCTCTCTACAGGTGCTCAGAATCATATTTCTGCATTGTTGGGGTACAATTTAAAAGACATAAGTCTGCCATGTGTACATAGATGCTTCTCCTACTTAATTTTATGTGTGCCAAATGTGCGGGTTCGCATGTTCAGAGAGATCATTCTTCTAAAAAAGAACATAAAAATGAAATAAACTTTCCACGTTAATGCTGTAAGCTGTTATGCTATGGTTATTTGATAAAATAAAGATGTATTTCAATGTTTTGACAGATGCACTCAAGTCTGTATCTCAAGTCAACAGGCTGCTGTAGGAAATAATTTAGCTGTGAGTACAACAATGTGCCACTAGAGTGCGACAGAGCCCACAGAAACAAACTGTGCCTTTGATAAACCACACATTGTGCTTTCTACACATGACTTGGTTTCATATACATGACAGTCCTTTGACATACCAGTAGTAATAAATACTTGTGAAATAAATACGCTGAGCATTTTAAACTTCAGCTTTTGCTCCCCCCACCCGTCTGTCACTGGCGGATTTAAATCAAGCAAATGAATACATTAAATGAACACATTTACCAATTTAATCAAAATGTGTTTACGCTTGAGACTTGAAAAAAAACCTTGTACTCAATAGAACATATGCCTTTTATTATCAAATATCTGAACATCACATGAATGTATTTACAGCATATTAACTTCATATTCAGGAGTGCACACATTTCATATCAACAGGCCTTTAATAAATAATCTGTAAACATGTATCCTCAGTTTAAAGGCAGTTACAGCAATGTTTTCACACAAAAAAGCATAGGTACATATTACCATTTTTTAAAAATGACAAAATCTTTTAACAAATGCTTTGGCACTTTCAAATAGAGGGTTACATACCTGTGGAACTCTGTAAATAAGTGTAGATTGACTGAACAGGTGTAAAAAGCACAGGATGTTAATGCTCATCATGCCACAAAAACATTCTGATTTTGATATTACTTTAATGTACCCTTGAGATTAACTGTATCATCACGAAAAGGAAAAGGACGACAGAAATTCTGATTGATCAAATGAATGTTCTTATTCATGGTAACAGATGAAGAACAACCTCATTTGCTAAATTAGAGACAAAGTGTTGAAAAGATCATGTATTCAAGGGTTTGGGTAAAAGGAATAGTAAGCTGCCATGCCTTTGGATGAAGGGGCTTCTTTGCTGTATGAGCTACTGTTGGGTGCAGCAGAGGCCAAGTCCTCACACTTGATGTCAGCAGGTGAGTCCTCTGTAGGGCCATTAATGGTCAAGCGCCTTCGTTTGCAGGTTAAAGAATAAGAATCAGCTTTGTCAAGGGACAGAGCTGCCGGCTGTGTCTCTGTCCAGGAGGAGATCAGGCCTCCACTACTGTTAACCTCCTCCTCTATCTGTGGTTTCACTTTGTTTGAGTCTTCTGAGAAAACGGCTGTGGGGCTGGGCTTGGGAGACCAAGGCAGACTGTGAGTAACCTTCCTCTGGTATGCTGCTCTGGACCCCCACCCTGCAGACATGGTAGTGAAAGGAGATTCTGGGTAGTAGCTGAGAGCATGGGATGTTTGCATGGACAGAGATTTGATACCATAAGGCAGCAGGGAGCTTGAGTATTCCCCCTCATATGGTGTGAGATCTAGCTTGTTGCTGGTGCTTGTACTGTTTCCACCTTGCTGCATGGAGGTGACAAACCACCTCTGTGATGCTACGTCTTCAGGCTGAGGTGAGAGGAGGTTGTTAGTCTGCGGCACGGCTCTCTCGCTGTTGTAGAAACGATGCTGGGGGAGGTTGTTGACAAACTGGTCCTGGAAGAGGGGCTGCATTGTGTAGCGGGTGCTGGGGACAATCTGGTGTGCACGGGGAGAGGCGGTGGGTGAGGGGGTGAGGCGGTCGTGCTCTGGAACTGTGTACATCCTTAAAAAACACAAATGAATTTGGGGTAAATGAGAGGACTGGGTAAAAATAACATAGTGTGAAAATGTGTTTTAAAATGAGCTGCCATACGAATATGAAAACAGTTTTTCAGTTGGTTAATTTGAAAAGGAAATTACGACAATATGAGACTATCAATGCAAAAACTTAATGTAGGCTAGTCCTATTGTAAAACAATAATTATATTAAGTTTATCGCTTGAATGCATAACAATGAAGTAAAATACTCACGAATCATAGTTGTCTCTGAATCCTTTGGCAAAAGGATTGTGATCAATTTTCAGCTGTGTTATCTAGATGAGAGAAATCGGCAGAATAGAAAATAGAGGGGGAAAACAGCGAAAGGTGATTAATGATGGTTTTCCATTGAATAAGTTTCAATAAAATTAAGCTATAAATATATTCGAACAAGATGTAACAACAACTGGGATTTTGGTCTGAGTAATAGTAAGCCACCATGAGGCTCTTAAACGTCATATAGAAAACAGGTAGGGATGAATTGTTCATTCTCACATCAGTGTTCTGGTAAGCAGTGACTGCTATAAACTGGGTCTCTGGGAAGATGAAGCTTTGAGTCTTCACGTCACTGTTGATGTCCTCCACCCCGTCTTCCACCACCTCCACGATATGCAGCCTTGGCTGGTACTTATGCAGTGATTGCAGGACGATCATCTACATATCAACAAGAAATAAACATTTTAACAATCTGTTTTTAAGGTTTTTTTAAACATGCACTAATTTTACCCGGGTTTTCTTTTTTCCTAAAATATTTCCCAAATCGCGCGTAGTGGCGTGTCGCCAATTTACTCTGAGTCCTCAATTATGTTAGCAGCTTCTTTTTACAGAATGCGTTTGTGCAACTTCTGTGGACAGAAAGAGCATTATCTGAACGCAGAAAATGTAATCCCATTTGAACAACATTTTAAAATTAAAATGACGTCAAAATGTTAAGTTAAACTGTAAATTGTGCGCGATAACGTTGGCACTTACGCACAATTTCTCCTGGTTCTGAGATATTTTGCAGTTCATTAAAAAATAAATAAGGGTGATACTGAAAAAACAGTTGATCCCAGTTCAATTAAATGTAAATTATGCAAAATTCAAAATACAGTTAAAGTAGGTATGTGGTGTGCGTAAAGGTGTCGGGGGTATTTTTTTGTTAGTAAGGCATACCTGTGAAGTACTATGACTGTTTCCTTTGTTGTTGGTGAGTTTCAGTTTACTGAAAGAGATTTCTTGTCGCATCCAGTGCGCCCCTGTGTTTGGAGACTCTGGGTGGATATAGACTTTATTCCCTGCAATAAAAAAATAACAATGCACATCTGCTTTGAAAGTTTTTACGCATAGAAGTAAGTCTTATTTTGTAGCGAAATATTTACTTTGCAATAAGAAAAAAAGATAATCGTGAACTTTGATTTGGTTACAAATAGTTAGGCTTATTTAAACTTTTAATAGAACAGTTTAAAACAAACTGAAATGTTTATGCTATTTAAAATCGACCTGTGTAAGTACTACCTTGGCTGCTATTGTCCGCCTTCCCACAGGTGACCCACTTGCCACCTTGAAACCTCCAGTGGTTTGGATCCGCAAGCACCACCTCCACAAACACGTTATAGTGTATTGTAGGGTTCAGACCAGCGATATTAAAACTGAGGAATGGAAACATCCGTCTGCAAAAACAACACAAAAAGGAAATGCATAGACTTCATTATGAAGAAGGTTTAATAGCTCACTGGTGAAAATCAGGAAATAAATGTATTAATAAAAACACCATAATAGTAAAATTGCATCCTTTTCATCTTTTCCTGCACCCTCACCTGCCCTGTTTGGTGATAATCATCTCGGTCTGGTGTCGGTGGAACTTGAGCCACAGCTGCCGGTTGCACAGGTAGACCTGGGCCCTCATCCCGGGGCCGGTTGTGGGTAAAGTTATGTTGCTGAGAGCGGACCCTGAGCCAGTGTATGGCGGGTAGATGCAGCCGGGGGCCTGGCCGAGCTGGTACGCCGAGCTGAAGTGACTGCGGCTGGCTGTGGAGGGAGAAAATCCCGCTGGTGGTAATACGGATCCCAAATGGAGAGATGAGGGGTACCTGCCTGCGCTGGACGGGCTGTAGACCGTCCCACTGGGAGTGTAGGGGATAAAGGAGCAGTGGTTTGGTGTTTCTGGACTGTGTTTGGAGACAGTGGGTGGGATGTAATAGCGCTCAACACCCATCCCGTGCTCTGTGTACCTACTGCCAGCAGCCGGGTCGTCTCCATCCACTGCTGGAGATTTACACTTCTCATCCACTGCTTCCTTGGTAGAGGAAAAGGTGCTGTTTTCTCCTTCACCACCTAGCATGATCAACTTTTCGTCTTTACCCAGACTCGATGCAGAGTTGTAATGCTTTCTTCGTTCCAAGTTGAGACCGATATTTCCAGCGTCTTCCTCCCTCTCACCAAACACTTTTTTATGCCAGGTGTCTCCCGATAAAAATACAATTTCAGTCAGCAAAAAACTAATCTGGATTCCTAAAACAGAAACAGCAACAGTTTATGGTTAATAAGAACCAATGCTACGAACACTCGTGTCAACAACTCTTACAGGGCCTATAGGTACCACGCTGTCAACATAGGCTACGCGTAAACGAAAATAAAGTGAGATGACAGAAGAAAGTGGAATTCATATGAAAGCCGAAAACCTCTGGAGGCGTATCGGGGAGTGGCTGTGCACTTTTTAAATCTTAACTTGTTGAATTTAAATAATTGCAGTCTTGTAAAAATCATTGGCTTTTCTATAACTTAAAAATGAAGCCACATTTGGCACAATTGTTCATTGGTTGATTTTTTCTTTGTTTGAAGATATTGTTCTGGAAAATCATTTTAAAACAAATGTGGAATTGAACTATTATTTTTTTTCTCGTAGGCTATTACATTTCTAAAGTAAAGGTAAAAATGTGGTGTGCAGGAGGTGATCCAATTTCTTGTAAATCATATGACAAACTTTAAGTTAAGCACAGATTTTTGTGGTGTGAAACTTAACTGAAAGCTCGCCCACGATGCTTATAATTCACGTCCCATGAGAATCAGAACAATGTAGGCAGAACCACACATTTTTCAGTGTAACAAATAGTGTTATATTGCATTTGTATCTATTTTTTTTACGAGGAAAACCTGAGTCATTACTAAGACAAGACCCCATTGAATTAAACGCTAACATTGCTTATATTTTTATGGTAAAGGAAAGTGAAAACATTTGCTTTCTTTACAGCAATACACGCTGCGCTGTTAATCCTCTAATTTTATTCAGAGATAATGAATTTGCATTCATTCAATTCGGACGCGTCCCAACGGGACCCCCGACTTGAAAAAGGAAAATAGCTAATTATTTTTCCGTGTGAAGAAATCTGTGATGTTCCTTGGATCAGACAGTTCAATATGACAAAAAATAAATAAATAAAAAAGATCCTATCGAGGGGGAAAAAAATAAAGTAATACCCCAGAAAATAAATCTGTGTATAAAGAAATAACATGACCTCATGTGGCTTAATTCCCGATTAATTACCCCTATTGTACAAAAAAATAAAGTTGTATTTCTATATAATTATTCTTTTTTAAATAGCAAATGTTTCACAGGACATTGTTCTAAGATGTTGGCATCCAAATACCCCCTGTGAAAAACAAAATGAGAAAGAATAAAAACAGGAACTTACCTAGCGATTCTTCTTGGTCAAATCAAGAAAAGAAATTGAAGTTAATAAAAAAAACTCACTTAGGCAACATTTACGCGCCTAATAACGTGCAAGTCTGAGTCCATACCGGCACATGACATCATGTTGTGTTTGGGGCTGAGGAGGGAGTTTGAAATCAAGCCTGAGCCATGTGGAGGCGGACTGATCACAGAATAGAAGAGCACAGCGCTCTTCTTGTGGCCATGACGCACAGATAGCAGCCTATTATCAGATGCTCTTCTGATCTCCAGGGGAGGGGAGGGGGATCCTCAGCTTCATAACCGATGGGAATAAGAGCCAGACTCTACCCCAACCCACCAGTGTCTCCAGCTCATCGTCCTCACAGCAACATCATCAGGGCAACATTTTTACCAGGGCTTCCAGAGTGAACATATGAGGGTCAATGCTAACCTTGCAGTACCTATATCGAGCTTTATATTTCTAGACACTGGCTCAAGACACCTAAAGGATCCCATCATCTGAAAAAAAAAAAAACAATCAAAATCCCTCTTACCGAAACAGAAATAATAGGTCATGTTGGTGCAAATAGGTAGCTGGTGTAAGTTTTATATTCTAGTGTCAAATATTTTAGCACACTGGCAACATTTTCTTCAAAATGCCTAAAACCACAAAATGAAAGTTGCCCTTTTATGTACAATCATGGTAACTTTGGAAAGACAAGAGCCAGTTTTTTACTTTATGTAAAATAACGACTTGAACAAAATGTGGCAGCATTCTAATAAAATAAAAATAACTTGGACACTTGTGGACTTCACTGGAAGAAAATGCATACAAATCGAATGAATAAACCCAACTCTCAATTTTAAATTCGTTTTTTTAATGGCTGACCTGATGAAGCCTGTTAAAGGAACACATTATTTTTGACTTTTTTTTTATTCTGTAAGAGAAGATCAATAAGTTAAAGCTGGCACACAAATCATTGTATCAATGATCCAACTCATTGATCAGAATCAGAGAGCTGATTCTGATCAATAAGTTAAAGCTGGCACACAAATCATTGTATCCTTTGTTTCTGCCAAATAAAACGCTATGCTGTGCAATGCTTATAATAAATGTTGTTCTTTTTTTGCCCCAATATACATCTAAGTTTGTCACAAAAGCATGACAAATTCACAGATGATCAGGGCTCATTTGAGACTGTTTCCTTCTTGGTGTGTTCTCAAACTGCTCCCTCAGTTCAAAGGAAACAGAGTTTAGACTTTAAATAGTGCCGTATGACTGTGTGAATGGGGCTCCTTTCAACAGTTTAAAGACCCGCTCTCCTCTGAGGACCAGACGATGCTCAGCTGCTGCTGCTGCTTGAGGGGAAGTTAGCATGATAAAGACAGTGAGAGGATTAATGAAGCAGGTCGCCACCTCTGAGATGAACACACTGCACATCAAACAGGACAAATCAACTATTTGGGTAAACTGTTTGAACAGCAAATGGTCTGAAAGTTAAATCACCTCTGATTGCACTGATAAACTGATTTAGTTGTTTGATTGTTTCAGGAAGTCATGAATATAAAGTGGGAATTGTTGTTTCAGTGGTCCTGATTTCCCTTCCTTGTCTTTTTCCCCCTTTGCCATACTTTATGTGATGTTGTTTCTTATGTTATGAGTGTGTAAATGTACTATAAAACGTGTGCTCACTGTGAAGTTTATTTTGTATTTGATTGAAAGTCAAGCAGATTGAAGTCTCTCATTTGCGCTTTCTCTTTCTTTATTAAACAACTATCGTTCTGACACAAACATATCGGATCACACTAAAACCAATGAGTCAGCAGGGGGAACATTTTGAGTCTCAAAAGGTTTCTATTTTTATCCTTGATTGTCTCAGCACAGAGGCTTGCACTTGCTCTGCATTGTACAAATTTGATTCACTGACCTTCCTTCAGAAATGTCTTTGTCCTCAAACCATACACACAAGAAATGATGTTGAACTTACTGTCACTGGACCTGGATGTTGATGTTGATGCATGTGCAGAGTTTGACACTTTCATGCTTTTCACATTCATTTGCATTAGAGGAATCTTTCATGTGTCCATCTGAATTGATCACACGAACATTCAGGATATGTTTACGTCAAATGTTTGGCCAATCAAAGTCTGGTGTGAAACTTTACCAAAGTGTAATGTGGGAACTTAAAGCCACCTGCTGGTCCTTGAAGCCTTCCATGCTGTCACTATAATTACTGTCACTATAATTCCATATAAACACAATTACAAGATGTTTCACTATTTTGGCTCTGGGTTTCATACATTTTCTGTCATAAAAATTCCTGATGATTGTGACTTTTAACATCATTCTTTTTATCTTGGTCTTTCTAATGTAGATATTCTTTGTCCGATATACCTGTTCCTTATGTCATGCAGTTTGTATTATGGTTATTTATTGTGTATAGGCCTCCATACCTACAATTTACTTAGCAGACGTTATTATCCAAAGCGACGTACATCAGAGAGTACGAACAACAAAAGCAAGGATCTAGAAAGGACCTGCACCTGATCATTTAAAAATGTATTTATTGTATATTTTATATGTTTTTTCTACACTTATTGTCTTTTACATTGTTTATAGCATTTTATAATGTAGTTTATGTGTTGTCAGGTGTGTTTCTGTACTCTCCTTTGATGAATGGAGTTTTATGTCTTCTTGAATCACTTTTGCGTGGGACTACAGATGGAAATTAGCAACTCGTTAAGTCTGGTGCAACCATCTTCTACTTTTTCTTCGTATAAATAGTCAATGTTATTGCATACTGTGCCCTGATAAATAAAATAAATGAAATACATTTATTTAAAAAAAATAAAGAACAGACTATTTCATGTAAGTTTAGGACTCCTTGACCTAAAAAAGTTTTAGAACCAATGTACAATAGTGATCTTTCTTTAGTTTACACATACAGGCAAATAACCATTGCTATTATACTAAAGCTATCTGCATTGATGAAAACATGTAATATCAGGATAGTGTCAGCACTAAAAAAGTAAATCTAAAAGAATCTACTACTGTACATCACATTTTTCTGTTGGGTTATAATGTGTTCATTGGGCAGCCTGTCTGCATAATGGCCTCTCTCTCTCTCTGTCACGCTCGATGAGCAGCTTCCCCTAGCTGTGCCTGCTTTTTGACACGTCTAAAGGGCTGTTTCTGACATGTTGCCATCCTGCCGGCCACCCCTCCCGCAGTGCTCCTGCCAGGCAGGAGGAAAAAAGCTGGTGACCTGGCCACTGCAGCCTTGCCCTAGGCCACTGCCACCCTGCTGGCAACAGAAGGTCTATTGGTCCGAAGCCATGGCAGGAACTCTGCTCGCCGCTGCTTGTGATGTCACAACATACACACTCTGAAGAAAGAGTTCTGATTGGCTCTGAAGGTTTGCCTTTCTCACTTCCTGGGAAATACCCCCTCAACAACTCACAGACATACAGACCTAATTAATTAGCAATTAATCACCTTTGATCAGCTTTCTGACCACCTCAATGATCTGCTGCCTTCTCTGATCTCAAAGAAAACAAGAAAGATGATCTAGTCTGGTCTGAGGTCATCTGAACATTTGCAATTTAAATGTTTTTACAGCTCATATTTTACTTCCTTTTGTTAATTAGACATCAGTGCATAAAGAACAGATTTCAAAGTTTTCTTCAGATCAAAACTGAACTTTCATACTTGGAATTGAAGAGTTAGGAATTTAAAGAGCAAAAGATAGTTGATGTAATGCAGATAGGTATAAAATATGTATGTTAATTATGCAGGAACATGTTTAGTCAGTGTTATTTAACAATAAGACATTTTCAAATCTATTTGAAGAAAACTGAAAACTAAAAACATATCTCATACAATTTTCTTGTACTAATTACTGATATTAAAGGTAACACTAATAATTCAAATATGGGAGTTTTTACATCCGGGATTCAAATGGCAGAAGGTGAAAGCCCCTAGTGACCCAATTCCCCGTCTCCCCCCCACGCGTACATTTATGGTTTGGTCCTACATCCTGTTAAGAGTAGCAGCAGGAGCGGACCATCACATTTGGTGCTCAGCGTGGGGGCGGTTGCGAGCTGTCATGTTCCAGCTATCCCATGGAGATACACTTCTGCCTCTCTGCGAAGATTTGGTGTTTTCTAATTTGCATTTGCTAATGAGATCCCGTTTGCATGACTTTATATACTATCTCTCTGAATATCTCTTTACAAATAGGAGGGCAGGTTAAATAAGTCCTGTTTATTTTACCTTTATCTACCAATTAGTCCCATTGAGATTAAGGATGATGTCTGTTGGGGAGGGGTGACCAGGTAAGCAGCAATAAGGAAGGAAAATGAGATGACACATTCAGGGAACATCTCTTTGGTTCCCATATAATTACCTTATTTTTTAAAGTTTTTAAATCTCAAATTTGATGCATTCAAAGACCCTTTTGGCATTCTTAGGTTTTGTGTGGCTCTATTGGAGCAACAGCTTTATTGCTTCTCCTATACCGTAAAAGTTCTTTATTAAGGCAAATTAAAGGTTAGCTTCTTATTTTTTGTTTTCCCCCCTCTTGTCTTTGCTTCAAGAGTGCATACAAATTCAGCATGACCAAGTTTCATAGCCTGCCCTTGCCAGTTCACCCTGATCACAACTTCACACAAAATTCATCGTCCTCTGAGCTTTCCTGAGCCAAGATCCATGAGTCCCAAGTTCTACAAGTCTCAGGCCAATTAGAGCACTTCCTCGTTATCACCCAATCTGTACTGTTAAGAGTTCCTGCCCACCAATCTGCCAGCATCAGTAGCCCCCCAAAAGCAGTCCCATTTTGATCTCAGGTCACAGTAATGAGCTACTGCCTTGATGTAACCAAGTTAATTTTATAAGAGATATATGTTTAAGGATATAGAACTAGTGAGGAGCAATATCAACACCCTTTAAAGGCTTTTAGCATTTGTTTCTTACTAGTCCCGAAAAGTCAAACGTTCAAATCATCAGTTGAGAAGACCATAATCTTAATTCACACATATTGCATAAATTTTAGGCACATGATCTGATTTGGCTTTCCATTTGTAGACACAACAGTATTGTCCAATAGCATTTTAGCAGGCATTGCTTGGATGCAGGAAAACTATGAGGAAAAAGGCAGAACGTTGTGATACAATTCTAGCACCCATTGACCATCTCCTAACAACCATTTCTCTTAAATTAATCTCTTAAAATGGACTTCTGCTTGCAAGTGTAGCTAATAATCCCCTCTCTTGTTCATTTCTCAACACCAACTCGATGGACTGTAAAAAATCGGACAAATGGAAAAGGAAGTTGTGGCCAGTAGTCCTTTATCTGCTACAAAGGAAGACCCAAAAAGTTGGCCGTCGCTGCCAGAAGCCACATCAATGTCAGACATTATCTAATTGGGCTCCAAGAATTAGAAGACAGTGTCAACTTGCAGTTTGTCGGTCAAATAAGAAGTATCTGCAGAGGTCTCCTCTTCTTCAAAACAAGCACACAGACTGGTGATTCTTACAGCGAATTAAAACCAGTTCCATGTACAAAAATAAAATAAATGTTTCTCCAAAGCTCTTTTTTGGTGGTCTACCTGATTATTCGCAACTAACTTAGGGTTCCTCCAGTTTTCATAGTTTCATTCTGGTTTAGCTTAGTCAGTAGAGCAGGTGCCCAGTATAAGAGGTTAAGTCCCCACTCTTGGCCCCACTCCCTACATTTCCTGTCTCTCTTCTACTGCACTACCAGTAAAGGCCAAAGGCAAAACAAGTACAAAATACATTAAACACCCTAGATGAGGCAGTTTGAAGTTAAAAATCTTCATCTCTTTGACACTCGGCAGTGGGAGCCAAGATCATGGTGGGAGCTGAGGGGCACCACGTCTCTTGACAGGCTGTGAGCTGAGATGCCACTATATTTAGCTCCTAAATGACTTTAGTCTTAGTGTTTATGGAAACATGGATACATATGTTTTATCTTACAGGTAAAACAAGAGACTCATTTAGACTCATATAAAAAAAGAAACATAACCATAGCTTCAAATTGCAGCAATAAAAACAAAAACTGGGTTGGGAAAGACACAAAAAATCAAAGACTGCATTACAGCGTTGTATTAATTGAGATAAAGGCTGTGTCTAGTAGGTGACCTGTTTCCACCTGCTTAAAAAGTACTTAAGCAGCATGTGTTCCAATTTCATATTAATTTTTAAACATATCTTTTCCCAGACTTAGTGTACACAGAGATTTTATGGATATATGTCTGAGCATCAATAAAATAAACTAGCACTTGCAAAAGAACAAATCCATCCTCTGTATTGTTCAGAACAGTGGCCCTTTCTCCAGTGGAGTGGAAAGAATATTTTCTGCATTATGTCCTCCTTTTCAGCCAATCAGCAGGACCCTATTTTTTTCCTCATATGGGGAATCTGCTGACTGTGGTATCACATTATGATTAACAATTTAACTATGATCCCCTTCTTTGCCCATTGTTATTCTACAGATGACTTAGAGTAAGAGTGAAATACCAGCGACGGCACGCAGGCTTCATTAGATTCATTGATTGATTTATTGTTTTCCATGGTTGTAATCACTTCCCCCAAGGTAATTTGTAAGCTCTTTATGGTTCAGAGGTATAAGCCTGAGAGTTAATTAATCGGCTTTGTTTAGAAGTTTGAAAGTAGAAAAGGCCCGTCTGAATTGGCAACAACTAGCAAGGCAACAGTCCCTGAGACTTAGAGTTCTTTGTTTACCATCATTATTACTGGATGATCTACATATCTCATTCATATCTGGATTCATCGTCACCTTGTTAATTTGACTTCTTGTCGCATGCAAATTTAGTAATTTGTTGCTTCCCTTTATACAAACTGAAAATCCAGCACTAAACATAGTTAACAGTTAAAAATGATCCAAAAACAAAGAATCCAACCCTGAACACAGATCATTTGATAGACAGTCATTGTGAATTGTTGATGAAACAGATATATTTAGATTTTTTTCAATTAAAACAACCAAAAGCATTTTTACAGTGTACTATACTTGTACCTTTTAGTGCTTGTATTCATGTAAGCCACTTAAATCAGCCTTCTTTGTTAAAAATAAATACGTAAAAGGCATTGCCCCTCTTAACTGATGTTAAGTATCATCACCCAAGATCTTGATAAAACTACTGATATGTTTTGACCCAGGTTTTTTCCTCTTCTCAGAAGCTAAAGTGACACACTTCACTTCTCTTAATCAACAAAACCTGCGATATGCTCGGCCTTTGTTAGTCTTAATTGAAGTCTTGCTTGCTTTAATTGACTTTTTGACGGCATGTGAATGCGGGACTGCTGTTTATGGGTTAAGTGCATCTTAATCAGAGCTTTAATCCAGTCATTAACAGAGAAACATGAGGTGTTAAGGGGAGTGGAGAGAGCTTGATAATTGAGAAGCTGCTTCTTTGCTCCCTGTGCTTCGAGTGTGTGTATGCGATCGTGAAGTCTATGTGTGTGTAAAATCATCAGGAAACTTTGGGGTATGTAATGACAGAAACATTTGCTTGTCACACTTTTCATATTTACCTGTAGTTATTCTTCGGGTCTGCAGTAGTGGGAAAAATGCAAAAGATTTCAAAGATGAATAACACAAGCTAGAAGCTTTTGCAAAGAAAAAATAAAAATGACATTCCAAAAAACTGTCTTTATTTCTTACCATGAATTCGAAATCTGAGGAAAATATATACCTCTACCAGAAATAGATTGTTATTGTCTACAAAACATAGCTCCCCCATAACCGTCCCATTCCTCCCTATTGCTCAGCTGTCACATTCTCACCAAGTTTTTCTCACTGTATATTTTAGCACCTATCCCCTGCGTGAGGCCTATGTTCTTCAGTACCCCCACTCTTGTCTCACACACACACTGCATACTCACATACACACAGATGCACAGAGCTTTGAACCATCAAGTCTATAATGAATAAACATGCTGCTTTTATACGGGGGTATTTGCATCATCCTTTGCGAGGTGTACTTTTCACCATTTTCAGTGTAATTTACCGCTGACATACACACACCTACTGATCCTATAAAAGCACTGTCAATTGCTTGCAAACTTTTGGTGCTAGAAAACCTTCTCAGAGAGGATCATTGAGATTTTTTTTTTAAATAGTCCATTCATAATCTGTTGGTGGTAAAGAAGCTGAGATATGTGTGAGGGGAGACGGATATGTTTATATAAAAAATGTCTTCCAAATTTGGGGTTTGATTGTAATGTGTCCAATGTGATCTAGAATCTAATTTGATTGATGGACTTATCTCTTTTTACATTTATTAAGGTTCAGCTTGAGAGAAAGCAACAAAAGTGATAAATAACTTCACTGGAACAGTTAGTTGAGATATGAACATTTTTCACACATGTTTGCTTAGATATTTACACAGTTTTCCATATGACCTGCACACTAGATCTCAAATAAAAAAGGGATACCATAAAACATTATTAGAGATATTTGTTAGAAGTGAATCTAAAAAAAAACAAAAAAAACCGCAGATGCCTAGAACCTTGGACACTTTATACACATTTGAAAATGTCTTGTGTCTTTGCATCAATCTTTACTGTTTAAGAAAGAGAGAAAGGATAAAACATCCAATTAGAAATGTGTTGGTATGAGATCTTGATAAACCTCACCTTGGAACCGTATAAAATTGACTGACTCGAGAATCAAGCCTTTGTGCCCACAGGCAAAAACAACTGTGAGGTTTGTGTGAATTTGTGTATTATTTGAATGTGTGAAAAAACGTGATGACAAGACAAATACTGCTGTCCAAGCTTTTCCTCTCCCAAAGATTAACCACACATGACTCTCTGTGTGAAAGTGTGAAAACATTTACAGGGCCGTGTACAGCATGAGGTGACACTCCCTCTCAGGTGAACGGGTCACACACATACTTCACATACTTCACATACACACACACACACAAAAAAAAAAACACACTCAGATCTGCCAGACAGACCGCAACATCTCTTCAATGCTGAGAGGAAGACGAGGTAGTACTCTTGGTCCAATTTCATTTTATGAGGAGAAAAAAGAAAAATGTGTCTGCATATAGTGAGAGGAACTGATGAAGATCTCCGATCATTGCATGCAAAAAGCTTAGATTCAGTCATCTGTATGTGTAGCAGATCTTTATCAAGGCATACTGACTGTAGGATTCAGAGTCACAAATGTGGTTTTCACTTGAGCACACACACATAGACACGCCGATGCACATACAATGTTACTTTTGAGATGTTATAAAAACTTCTCTTTTATCCATTAAAAAACTATCGATCTTGTGCTTTGCCTTCTCTACTTGATGGGTTTTTTTCTGTCATAATGGAAAGTCTCCCCCGCCATTTCTCCAGCCTATTCTTCATTTGGAGTAATTATAGATGGAGAGGTAAAAGATGTTTTTTTTCCCCCTTTTCTTTTCTCCTTCCTGCCTAT
Organism: Tautogolabrus adspersus; assembly: GCA_020745685.1. NCBI lineage: Eukaryota > Metazoa > Chordata > Actinopteri > Labriformes > Labridae > Tautogolabrus > Tautogolabrus adspersus. The sequence continues at coordinate 19,161,842 of CM036542.1, read as the reverse complement.
CTTCTATCCTCTCCCCTGCGTGCATTCAGAGGAGCTCTCACCACTGCATTCTTAATAGGGACATGTCTGAAAGGCTCCCGCAGCATGTGGTGTCCTCTGACCATCCGCTATGGCTGCTTTTTGTTGGCATTAACAAGCCAAGCAACCGAGGATAGCTTTTCAACAGGTACAAACTTTTCCTTTTAGATAATTAACCGCATTCAGACACTCAGTGTAGGTAATGTGGGTGCAGAAGCCTAGAGAGGATCATACACAAGGAAAAAAGGGACAGAGAAAGGAGAGAGAGATGGAGAAAAAACTTGATCAAAAGACAAGATGTTCTCTTTGGTGTTGTTTAGCGCGAGTGGATTCTATACCAAACTCCTATTCAAATGGTGTGGTCTTCATTTCTGCTCTCCTTGTTGTCTGTCCTCGCCACCATCCCCTTCATCTTTTTTTTTTTATCAAGATGGATCATGTAATGAGGGAAAACTCTGGTGATTGTGGGACGGTCAAAGGTTTGCTACCTTAATGAATGGGAGAAACACAAGAAGTGCTGAATGCTCCGCCTCGCTCCTGTTTGCCTCGCCGCAAAAGCCCCAGGATGTCTACTGAAGAAGGCCTCCTCCATCCGTTGCCGCCTCGTCTCTTGTTAAAGGGGGCAGAAAGCAAAGGCAGAGGGGAAAAGTAATTTTCTTCTCCTGTCTATCCATTCTTTGGGTGGGTTTCTTCCACTTTTTGCTGTGTACTTTCATAAAGCTTATAATTATCTTGGCGAGAGCCCCTCAAGTGAGAACGAATGGGGCCTTTGTACCATTCTCTCTTCAGCCCTCTCCTGTTTCTGGGAAGATGGAAGTCATATTAACATTTGGTCTTCCCCTTTTACAGATGCAGTGAGAAAGCCAGATGTGTCTCCTGTAAAAGAAGCCTTTCAACAACTTAGTCTCAAAAACATATTTTCTGAATCACTGCTGAGCCAGTCAGAACAGGAAAAAAGCAAATGCAATCATTGCAAAAACGTTACTGATTGGGCATTTGAATTGTTTTGTCTTATTTGTATGTGCTGGCAAAACAAAGGACTGTGAAAATGCTATTCTCACACTTTACTGTTGCTCTTTTCTTAAACACATAAAGCCCTCAAAATCCTCAACAGTTCAAAAACAATCACAAGTCAATCTCCCAGCATCTTTTTTCATACACCTGTCATCAGAGATCACAGGTTAAGGGTCTTAATCTTCCCCTCTACCATTTATGCACAATGTACCTCAGCTCACCTACCCCTCCCTCCACCCCCTCGATCCCTCTGAACTCCATCCCCAACTCTTCCGACTGATTACTCCTAATGTAATTTTAATTAAAAACGGTGGTGTCAAAGGGTTTAGCCTGCCTGAGAAGCGGGTGCAGATTGCGGCACAGTGGCAGACCCCTTCACTTGCATGAGAGGAAATGCATCCTGACATCGCTCGGGTGGTGCCAACACGACCAGAGCCAGGTTCAGCAAAAAGGATTCCCGGCCCATTTCAATATAATGGTAGAACTTTATTATGGGTGATTTATTGTTGTAAGCTTTTTTTAAATAGATATATCTGCAACAATTCAATTAATGCTTCAACCCTGTATCAATTGAGTAGGATTAAGGAGTTATATGCTCACTTAAATATAATCTAAATATCCCTTATGCTCTGTGCCACATCAGGTTGAGGTTAAAGAGCAACTTCAGCAAACAAAGACATCAGAGAGATTGCTGATTGATTTGACTTTTAACAAGTCATTATCCATCACAGATCATCATGACTTAAGCAGAATTTACATCTTACAATCCAAAAACAACCAGAAGCCACCAAGCTGTGACCCATTCTTATATAAAAATACACATAGTTGACATTGACGTTAATCCCCTCAACTAAATTTCACAGAGGTGACCTGTGAAGGTGCCCCACAGCAGGACTCAACAGCAGAGGTCTGCCTGTAGGTTTGTAATCCCCTCACCCTAGTAGTTGGATTATCTGCTCTCCATCGACCCTGAAGAGGCTCCCCGTGTCTCGGGCTTAAACACTCTCAGAAATCTCATCTCCACACCCCATCTGCCGGACGTACAACGTCTTGGAAGTCACCGAGACTGAGGAGTGGGGACTGATGCAGCAGTGGGGACTTTCTCACTGTGGCTGTGTGAAGGGGTAGAGAAGCCTTTAGAAAACACATGGTCTGGCTTAGGCACTATGCTCATCATTACTTTAAGAATCAGTTTTGGTTACCAAAGTATCTGTCCTAGTAGGCCTACTCGTTGCAGTAAAGGTTCTTCATGCTTGGCGTTAGTCTTTTCCTTCCACTTTTAACATTGCTTTTAGTAAACTTCACATTGATATAGTTAAGTCTAGGACATATGGTACATTAATCATACATCAATAACTGTAACTCTTGAGGATCTTTAATGCAATAGGTGTCAGTGACCCTTCAACATTCTCTGACAGAGGCCATGTTTTGAGGCCATCAGTGGACAGTTGGAGGAGCTGGTGGTTGGCCCTGAGCACTGAGGCATGTTGTAAGAGGGTTTAACTTTGCTAACCTCCTTCTGCCAGGTTCATGGAGCCCTGCTGCTTGGGTAATATTGGATCAGTGTTGGGAGCCCGTGCTCCTGCCATATCAACCAGCACGCTACCTGGGGGAGTGAGCACTTTCCACTATGAAACCAACTGTGCTTGATGCATGCATACTTGCTCTACTCCTCGTATACATGATTGAGGTTATTTGTTCTTTATCTTGAACAGTATTTAACATAAAATAGGTTTTTAAATGTACATGCACATGCATTACTCTTTCATGATACAAAATAAAACATGCAAGAATTGAATCAGTTCTTTGAGATGGGAAGGTGTTTGACGCCTGCCTTTTCTCTTCTCAACTTTACTATTACTGAAAAAAACGGTGATTATAAAACCCCTCAATAGTTCAAACCTGACATTAATAAGCATCTAGTGTTTTGTTTAAATTTACTCTCCACTCATCGACATTTGTAAAGAAAAAGTGTTAAATGTATATACAGGAAGGGGAACACTATCAAAAATAATGAATGAAACCATTTAGAGAATTATGCAGGCTGCAAAATTAAACGCATGTTACAAAAAAAGATTTTAAAATGCATTTTGAATAGAGTAGCCTACATAGATAAAGACGCTATTATTGATTATGAATAATAACAACAGTTTTAGTATAGTGACTTTGCATATATCAAAATGATTATCCATTAGTTAACTAACATCTTAGATTGCTTTATATACGCATTGCATTTTCTGTTTGCTGCGTGTGTTTCCATTTGCACTTTTAAGGACTAGAAGAATCAGATTTTTTTGTTGCCAAAAACATATACAATGAATTTTTATTTCCAACGCTTAATTTTAACCCACCAAAAGGCAAGTTTTTTGTCGTATTTTTTCATTCCCACAATTTAATAATTTTATGTCTGCCACTGTAAACATTCGCAAGAGCTCCACTTAGCCTTGTTATGGAAATTTGGCGAGTGCAGTTTGGAGAGATCTGTTGACATTGAAACCTGCAGATGCCCACCTGGTGAAAGAAGAAATGGAAACATAAGGGTGTAATGTCTGATTGTGTAAAGACTTTAAAAAACATATGCAGTGAATGCAGGTCATGGCTTGTGGTTTTGTTTTGTTTTTCTTCCTAGTCTTTGATTTGAAGATGAAAAAAATGTGCTTCACAATAGAGGAAAGTGGCAGCTGTAAGGTCAGAGAGCCGTGAGAACTTCAGGCAGAAATGCAAGACATTCACTATATCCCCTTTGCTGGTGACGCCTTCACGCCTGTGAAGCGCACTGGGTGTGTATGTGTGGTTTGGATGTGGAGGTGAGTAGCTTACACCTGCTTCTTACTTAAAATTATAGTCTAACTGTATGTGTGAATCTTTTCCTGTGTGTTAGACAAAAGGACAACATCTAACATCAGGTGTGTTAGTGTGTCTGTGAGGGTGTACCTGTCGCTTTGACTGAACAGGTGTATGGGATCCAGACAGCCAGTCCTTCACACAACTGACTGTGGTCAGGCACCTCATGCAGTGGTGCAGACTCAAAAACATTGTGGTTGGATGTTGATTCACTTTCAGAGGAGCATTTTATTCACCTTTGTTATGGCTCTGTTCCGCTCTTGATCCAAGTAGCAATACACTGGTATGCATGTGAAAATGAAATCAAAAAACGAATACATTTTTTTTATTTTATTAAACCATTTATTAATTAAATCTCACAAAACTAAAGTAACATATTTTAGGTAATACCTAAATACTTTTGATTAAACATTGGTCAAACTGAGATTACAGCTCTCGCTGCCCATATACCAAATGAAATGTGACATTGTGGATTTGTAAAACTATTAACAAGTAAACTGGTTCTCACTGAATTAACTTGTGACTATGGTTACATTTCATATTTAATACCCGTATTATTTCACAACTTTAAATATGATGCTTTTGCAACAAAATCACTCACATAGCATAATACATTTTGATATAAGAAAATAATGTATTATTATTATTATTAATTATGATAATGTATTCATCAATGAGTTTCATTATTATTATTATTATTATTATTAATAATAATAATGTATGCATCATTTATTTTCATTATTATTATTTTTATTACATTAGGAAACGTGTTTATTAATATTATAATATTAAAGTGTCAAGTTAAGGATTTATCCCGTCTTTGACGCATAAATATGTAGGCTACAGTCGGTTTATAACAGTCAATGGTTTGTCCCAGTGCCCTTTAGATGTCAATGGTTTGTCCCAGTGCCTCTGGGATTTGTAGTTTTTCACACCGCGTAACGACGTCAGCGGAAGTATCAACGTACGTAAGCTAGCCAGCTAGGTCACATTGCTTCTGTTTTGTAAGGTTTGAAAACATGGCCACAATGGAGGCAGCAATTACAGGTATTTTATGATTCTATTGTCTCATAGGATTGACTTCCTTGATGAAATAACGTAACAAGTCCGCTCTTTGCAAAGCTTTATTCCTTCCCGAGCATTCAGGAAGGACTACTGAGCAGTGCTGCTTTCTCGTTAGCTAGCTATGTAACCTCAAGTTGCTCACACGATCACTATGATTTTTATTCATGTGTCCACTTAATATAGGATACCTTTAGCGCCTTCTAAAACGGGTTTAAGTTGACTTTTTATGCATTTGGTCGTTTTTATACATTCATTTTTTATAAATAACAGTGACGTAAATAAAGTTTAGGCTTAAACAAATGGGGGCTAATGACGATGCTCATCCCAGGTACAATGGCTCACCTGCGTATCTTTCTTCCTTTTGCCCTGCATCTTTAGAGGAGATCCAATTGAGGCATGTTGAAAAAGATGTCCTCATCCCAAAGATGATGAGGGAGAAAGCCAAGGAGCGCTGTGCTGAGAAAGTTGAAGGTATGTGTCTGTGAGACTGATGACATTGAACATCTTTCCTACACCAAAGGTAATAATACTATTGCACAGGTAATATATGCACAGGTTCACAGCCTTCCAGCAGTCACTGCTTGGTATTTTACACTCAAGGCTCATAAGAATTATGTATAATAATTTAGCAATTGTTTATAAAAGTAGTAACCCCTGTGTATTTTTGTAAAGCAAGACAAAATGTCTTCTGTCAAAAGGGAAAATCATATCAGTTTCCCAAATATATTAAAAACACTTTTCAGTTCACGATCACACAATTGAAAAGTAAAATAGACTATAGCCTCCGATACCACTTTAAAGGGGAATCTACATCAGTCCAAGTTTGATCATTTTATCAGGTTTGACTAGTTTTGCCTAATAAACTGGCAGCTAAGAGAATACAGTGTATGCTGGAATACTAGCACATAATACGTAGTGGTAAAGGTAAAGTATTACTCTTCCTTTTACTTGTCTTTCAATCTAAGTTCACCCCCTTAATAATTGCACACACTGCATGGGAATAAACCTGCATGCACGACATATCAAAACAACGCCATGTGCTATTACATTGTACAATAATGTGATAACACTATAAAGTGAACAAACAAATGCTACAACTATAACTAGATATAACCCACAGTTGCTATGTTTATTTACTTTTATTCGTTTCACACTATACATGTGTTTGCAACGTGTCACTCTTAATACCAATTCAATCCAAAAAGCAGTTTTTCACCAGGTCATTGAGCTACCACTTAAATAAAAAATAATGAATGGGTAGCTGATAGATAAGGTAGGTAATAATGGCCATTATCAGGATGCTGTCTGATAGTTAAAATGTACCCATGTCACATGTTGAGTGAGAAAGCATGAATGAAGGAAACTTCAGTCTGCAGGGATCCATCCGTCCATCAGTTTTAGGTGCACTTGTGCCTGCTTGGTTTTTGACAGAGAGAAACAGCTGGAAAAGATGCACATGTCAAATTTTCCTCCTTAGTGTTAACAGTCCAGATGTTTGTGTCTGTGCATGTGTGTGTGTGTGTGTGATTGTCCTCAGAAAAAAAAAGCAGAAACAGAACCAACAGAATAGTGACATATTGTGACGTATATTCTCACTTAGTCCAAGGAGTTGCTCTTTACTTTGTGCAATAATTTTTTTTGGTCTTGCCCATGGTGGTGGAGTGGTTGGAAAGGAAGAGAATGATTCTGTTGACAGGTGTCTTTTATACCCATAACGAGCAGTGATTAGGAGTACTTTCTTAAAGTGACAGGACTAATCTGTGTGCCTCCCAGGCACGTAACCGGTCTGTGGCCAGAATTCTTGCTGGTTTGTAGAGAATCAAATACTTATTTCCTTCAATCAAATGCAAATTAATTTATAACTTTATATAATGTGTGTTTTCTGGACTTATTTTTTGATATTCGGTCTCTGTTTGTTAAGATAGAAGTACCATAAAAATTATAGACCACTCACTTCTTCGTAATCGGTCAAACTTACAAAATCAGCAGGGGATCAAATAAGTATTTTCCCCACTGTATGTAAGAGTTAAGTTTCTAGAAGGGAAATGTGCCTTTTAACGTGTTCATGTTTTCGTCACCCTAACAGGAATACTAACACTAGGATATGTTAAAAAAGTACAAAACAATTCACATAGCAGTCACAGTGATACTTTGAGGAGTTGTTGGGGGAAATGATCTGTGTCACACCACCCTTCAAAAAGACCCTAAACAGCATGCATGCTACATTTGATTCACTCTGGAACAGCTGTAAAAAAAAAAAAAAAAGAATTCCTGGAAATCCAAACAGCATGTTGGTCAAATGAACTCAAGATTCATAATTTTGTTCTTATGAATGGTTTAACTTTTCCTTCAGAAAGGAGCACAGAAAAAATTGAAACAAAATGCTTCATGTTTGCATTACTAAATTGCAACCTATTCTTTATGTTTGAATCTTTTTGATACATAAAACACAACACAGCTTTACATCATATACCATTAATGAAATGCATAGGCAGGAAATCTAAACAAAACTATAACTTCAGGTAGGGCTGGGAGATATGATATGATCATGATAAAACATTTCATATCAGTCGATGTCGATAATTATCATGGTAAATGTCAAATCATTATTTCTTTCAAATTTAAAGGCTGATTTTTGAGTCAACAGAGGAACATTTCAGTATCATGAGCACAGTGCACGGTGCCGGAAAAAGCTGATATGACAGTTTACAGTAACACTTATATACAGAATATCTATATTACTGGCCCGGTGCTTGCTGAGGGTCCACTTACACTCATTTGGTCATCTCTTCATCTTCTGCTGTCTAAAGCAGTGGTTTTCAACTGGTGGGTCGGGACCCAGAGGTGGGTCGCGGAGCCATTTTCAGTGGGTCGCGGATGTGTGCCTGGAGAAGACTAGTGTAAAAAAGTTTGTGAAGCACTTTTTAAAACATGTTTGTTTTGTTCAGTTTCTTGCTTCTGTCACATTTTTTGTATCGACTGAGGTCCAAACTGCACAAATTTTCAGTAAATAAATCTGATTGGTCGAAAAATATCCAAAATTTGGGGTGCGATTTTTAACTGTGGGTCCTGAGGCTAGACGAGTTGAGAACCACTGCTCTAAAGGGTCATATTGTTTCATGTGGTGGAATAGGTTTGTAGTGTTGCCCGGTTTAGCCTCACATGTCTTCTGGTGTAATTATAGGTTTAATTTGATCAAACATTTCTTCTATTTATTTTGATGGTTATTGTTTTATCGCCCAGGCCTAACTCCAGCCAGTGATGTATGTTGTGTTACCTTGATAGCAACCTAATCACTTCATCCAAATCATAGAAATGTTGTTTTCCTGTTGACTCAAAGAGGAATTTCTACGGTATATTTTCAAACTGTAAAATTGAAGTCAATATTATTATTTTCATAATTTCTATTTTTGTAGGATCAGGCCATTTTGCATGACACTGGTTAACCTTTCATCTGCATGGAATGGTGTCTGCAGCTTTGCAAACCAGTCCTCTCTGTAGTTCAGCAACACATAAGCCAGATGATGACTAGGTTAGGTTGTGTGGTTTCTAGAATCCGATGACAGTCTGTTTGAGCCAGTGTGCGCTGCTCACACTGAGAGACAATGCACATGCAGCCTGAGGTGATGGGACAGACAGTGGCTGTGTGGGTAGTGGAAACCCCCCTCACATCACTAGCTTCTTGTCCAACTCATTTTCACACCTCCACACTCGCCCTCTTTCATTTCATTCTGTATGATTGTGTCTGCACTGGGCTTTCTCATGTGAGTATATGATTCTGTTGTGTGAAAAAAAAACAACAACTACGAGCACGTTTTCCTGTGTTATCTCACTTGCATATATGCCTCTATAACCCTGGGTTTTGTAGGCTTTGTTGTTGATGCAGACATGCACAACTGACCTGCACACAACTTCTGTCTGTACAATCAGATTTCTTTCAGAACTGAATTATTGGAAATACTTAAATACTCAATGAGCATGCATCTCATATCAGGGTTGATTGCTATTAAGCGTTTTGAAAAATTTAATTTATATTGGCCATTTAATTTAAGTACTTTGCTTTGAATTGAATCCCTCAGGCCTGCTTTTTGAAAGCCCCGTCCAAAACATGTAAGAAAAGAACTAAATGGAAATGCTGATAATTCCTAGGGGCTCAGAAATATTTGAAGTTACTGTTTTATCATTCATTCATATCATTATTCAGAAGGCAAAATCCTTCTCAGTATTATAAAATGTGTTCTCTGCTCTAACTCTAGTATCAGAGATTCATACTTTTTTTTTTTTTAATCTTTCTCAAAGATGCATGCCTCCCTCAGTGTTTTAGCCTCTAGCTTCTTACCCCAAAGTACACTCTTGCGTCTCACAAACAGCCTTAAGTGAAAGTGGAATCACACCTTTCTTTGAAAAGGCCTCTTCTGACATTAAACTAGTCTTCTAGCTTTGTCGTTTGTGCAGCTGCGATCTGAGAGGCAACCCTCTGCAGCCTCTATGAGTGCCATGGGACAGGGATGAGGCGTTTGCTGATTAGATTAGTTGCACTGTTCTGCCCCGCTAAATTGGTTTTTGCTGATGTTTTTTCACATCTGCATTCTGATGAAAGTATCTGTGTGATAACCATACTGATGCAACTGAACAAGGTAATTATGATATCAGTTGTTTGAAAGCAGACATTGGAGGGCAGGGTTCTTTAATTAAATCCTCGAGAAGGAGCTTGCTAACAAGGTGAAGACTCAGTCCTCACCACCCTTGTTTACAAAGAAGACCTTGGACGTTTAATCTGGATTTAGCACTAGACAAGACACAAGGCTGTTATTGAAACCACTTACTGTTCTAGTAGTACGTACTGATTTAGCCAAAATGCAGTATGAAGTTTATCGAACAAATGCCGAAAAACCTAGATGCATACTGTAGAAAAATCTACAGTATGCATCAGACCAGTCTTCCTCGCGTTCTGTTTCCCACAATGCAAAGCGCCAGGTCAGAGATCGAAATGAAGGAGAGTAACAGGGGAAGTTATCACAATCTGACCAAACCACACAAACATACCACCGATGATCTTTTTCTGATTCTCAGAATCATTAATACCAAAATTAATCTGTTGTCAGCTCTTTTCAGATCGTAAGTGGATGCTACACTGTAGTGACGTTTGCTGTCAGCTTGGCTGTTGTTAACTTTCCAAGACCGGAAACCAGTGTACTGCAAAATAACCATTGACAGGCAGTCATACTACATACTACTTTCGACCACAGCTTGCAGAGTGTACTGCATACTGTGTTCCATAGTAGTATGTAGTAGCCGGTTTAAAAAAACAACAAATCACAGTGTCACTGATGCATCCTTGTCACTGTCAGTGGGCTTTCTATCTAGATTGAAAATCATAATTTCATAATTAAGTCTTTATCTATTTCCCCTTTGTTGTTTCACTTATATAGATTTTCACATTTTGAAAGACATTGCAGACTCAGACTGTATAGGGGACAGTGATTGGGATGGGTGTATATGTTTATTTGAATCTTTATACGCTTTAGGCCTTTAAATAGGATTCTTCTATACGATTTACATCTTTACAAACTCGCAACAATTAAGGACATTTCTCCAGTCTCCTGTAAGCCTAATAAGCCTCAGCATTTATCTAATAAGTTCCACAGCCAGAAACGTTGTAAAACTAGGATACATATTGGAGACGCTTTTCCAAAATGGAGAGAGGTTAGAATGCAGAAAGGTTCCAAACGGTTGAAAACAGTTTGTGTGTTGGCTGGTGAGCGAGCTGACACAAAGACGAGGAGGCTGGAAAACCTCTGGACTTGTATGAAAGAAAGGTAGATAAGCTTTGCACAGCAGACTTTGATGGAACCCCTTATACTCTGATGAACAAGTCCCAGTCAGGTTGACAAACACCTACAAGTTAAACAGAGAAACAGATATTATAAAAATTAACATGAACACCATGCTAATAGCAAAAAAGACCAAAGAGGCCAAATTCAAATAACCATGTTATATTCTTATTGCCACATACATGACTATTTAAGCTCTTGACCAGCACCAAGCAACAGGAGAGAGAGATATCCACTTTAACTGTTGTTGACTATGATGTGTAGTGTTTGTTTTTTAGATCACAGATATAAATAAATTAGCTTTATAGCTAGTTCTGTTATGTTGTGCATGACCACTGTCCAATAAACCAGTAAACTAAAATAAACTCATCGCTATCACTGTCAGTCAGTCAGGAATGAAACAGAACTTTATTTGTCAGAACTACAGTTGTGTAAATATTTGCGGGTGGTTGGTTGACGGTTTTAAAGCTTATGTGGAAACTGGTCAACCACAAATACCATTCTGTGCTCACTGTAGCTCAGCTAAGTTCTAGTGTAACTCAGGAAACGGGTTTCATCTTGGTAAAGGGCTTGGTAACATGACCTCCGACTGGTCTTTCTTGTGGTGGAGTACTAAGATGTGGCCCACCTAAGTCTGCTTGTGGCTACATGTTTGATATTTTGGCTTGGACTCCAGGATGGCACAAGGTGACAGATAGGATATTAATACTGTAGATTCAAAGTGGATTTTATGAATACATTTATGATTGGAGCTATGGCCCATTTCTCTTTTGTGCTGAATTCATTTTGACACATTTCTTCTCCACCTCCTACAGCCTTCAACCACTGCTGTAAAGAAACTGGTTTCTTCATGGTGTTTAAGTGTCGAGAGCAGAACGCTGCACTGAAGGATTGCCTGACAATACAGTGAGTATTTTACAGTTTCTTCCTCCTGAGGCCACATTCATTCTGTAAAATAAATACTGTTCCTTCTGTCTTCCACCAGCTACAACGACCCTGTTTTCTTCGAGGAGTGTAAGAAGGAATACATCAGGGAGAAACTGGAGTTTGAGAGGACGGGGATCCCAACAAAGAACAGGAAACAAAAACTCCCAACAAGCATGTAATAAACAGAACGGTGCTTCCCTCATTGAAGGAGCAGTGTGTGCTGTGGCCAGAAATGGCACCAAGTCCACCAAGGACACTTGGTCATACCTAAGAACTGAATTCTTATTAAGCCACAAGCTTGTGCATTTGATTGAAATGTGTTTAATTTTAACTGAAACTACTTTGGTATGCAAGAGAGACTTTCTATGTTCTGTATATTTGCAAATGTTCTCCATCAGATTAACTGAATGATCTCCTTCATAACATCTATATAATGAATATACCCATTCTCTTATTGATTGATAGAACAACAATCTCCTCAAGGTACTGTCAAATCCTGTACCTAAACTTTAACCTTAACTTAAATATTTATGGCTGCCAAGGCAAGCAGTCAGAAATCTGGTAATGGTTGAAATATACTGATCACAATGTTGTTCATGAAATAAGAGCACAGGTGTTAGGAGAGTCCTTCTTGTTTCTTTCAGTTTGGTCAATCACCTGCAGAAGACAAAGAATTTCCCAAAGATTTGGGCACTTATATAATGTATATGAGAGCAATCAGTTCTTCGACTCAGCCATGAGCTGTCTGTGTTCATGTGACGGGTGCAGTGAAACGTGGAATTGTAAATAAAAGATATTCAGTAGCAGTAAACTGTGTATGAGTGGTAAATTAGAACAAAAACTTAAACATTTAAGGAATGCAATTTGTTCCAGATAAACTAATCACCCCTTTCTTTATTCAGTCAAACACAAATGACTGTAATACTCATCTGCACTTGGATATTGTTAATAGTGCTGATAACCAGGCATCTAACTTTACATCTGTTATGCATTTGTTCAAGTAAAATAAATGGCAAATAAATCGTAGGTGATGATTATTATATATTGGGCTGCACGGTGGCGCCTCACAGCAAGAAGGTTCCTGGTTCGAATCCCCTGTCGGCCAGGGCCTTTCTGCGTGGAGTTTGCATGTTCTCACCATGTCTTCCTCTCCTACAGTCAGAAGTAAACCATTAAGTAAGCCTTTAAAACTACGGGATACGCATCATTGGTTTTCATTAACATGTTCCTCAGAAGTGCATTTACAATGGCAGCCTTGTGATGGAGAGGGGGAATTGTTTTTTCTGTTAAGGAAAAAGGTTGTAGAATAAATGTGTCAAGACAAGAAACCAAAAGATGATGATGTTGGTTTCAGCTGTAAAGTGGCTTAATATGCCGAAAACTAGTGTTGTTAAACTGAACCACAGAGCGTCATTGTTTAAACTCTGCATAAAGAATAAGAAAACTCACAGTCACTTCCTGTCCTTTAGTTTAATTGATCATATTTACAAACAGTCTGAAATGCAGTAAATCTAAAATATAATCCATATCTACTGTACATTGCATTTTGGTTTGCAAATCGTTTACAGAAGTATGAAACTACTGCTGTAAAATAACATCTCTTAGAAATGAACAAAAAGACCAGACCACAGTTATCATGAAACAGACTGAAAAAAATGGAGAGAAAAAAAAAAAAAGTCTTTCAACAACCATGGGTCTTTGTGCTCAAGTCACAGCTCACATTTGTTCTCCACGTTAAGAGACTTATTGTCTTGCCGCCACAGCAGACGACTCGTATACACATCAGAAGTCTAAAGAAGTGGAGAGAGAAAAAACAAAACATCCTATGGTTTGAAGTGCAAAACTGCATTTGGCAAAGTACTGAAGCCCACCATATACATTTATACAGGTTCACACCTTCTTCCCTCCAGGTATCCTCTAATCACGTGTGTCCCTTTTGTACATACTTCAGTTGTTTATACTTATCTGACCCTAAAAAAAAAAAAAAAAACCTTCACACAATAACTTACGTCTTACTGCAAAAGAAGTGCATCCTAGATTAACATCAGCACAGTACAGAGTTAAGATACATGTTCTGCAACTTTGAATTATCCACAAACCTTACCAGGTCTCCAACTTATTAAGAGTTTCAAATAAGGGATTGTATGCATGAGGCCTATACAGTGAGTCCTTCATATTTTAAGTCCTACACACATTGCACAGCCTTACATTGACTGGTATGTCTGCAACAGAGAAAAGAAAACAACACTAAAGAAATGTTCAGTAGTTCTGAGAGAATAGATTTTGTGAATAAAGGCAGGTTTAGAGAGGCTTGTTTGAGTTGACTAATATCTATAAAATCAACAGCAGTTGAGTCATTTCGGGTGCAAGTGAGGGTGGACAGTTAAGTTCCACAAAGCTATACTTTTTTTTTAGGATTTAGATATGACCTACCCATTTAGCAATGTCCGTAAAAAATACTGTCACCTCATTCTCAAATGATTCAGTAGGCTTATACATGTTGATAACTTTGATATTGATCCATAAGATCACTTGAATCAAAGTTATAGCGTCCAAAGGACAAAATAAGATGTCAAAGACTTAATTTGGTATCTGGAAAAAAGTGAACAAAATGATGCGTGATTATCCTACAGTTACTGAATGTCTGTCTCCACCACAGCACAAAACAATCACATTGAGTCTTCATACTTAAAAATGTCATCCACATGATGGCAAGACATCAGACTACATACTTTGTATACTTTACAGCGATCGAATGTAAAAAGACTTGTATTGGAGGGAGTACACTTTTACAAATTATATTATTATGCTGTGGCCCCAGTGATCACATTAGGTCTATAATGGTGAGCTGCAGATACAGGCAGGCGAACAATGCCCGCACATCGATCTGCACACACAGGCACACTGATGTGTGTATATGCACACATACACACAAATTAAACAGCTTGTATATGTGCATAAAAGGACACACACACATGGACAAACTATTTATTCTGCTAGGATTCTCATCAACTTTTTCCTCCGCAAAGTCCGATATGTTCACCGATGTGGTGTGCAGAGATGACGGATGAATGAGTTCACAGAGTCTTTACCGCGAACAAGGCCTCCTCTGGCCTAAATCAGGTCCCACCTCCAGCAGGAGCAGTCCAGTCCAGCCAAGAGGAGTGGTCTTATCAACTTAAGGCAGGTTAGGTGGTAGCTATGTGGCAGAGTTGGAGAGTCCAATCATTCATCCATTGGTAAATTTTTCCATCCAACTATTTTTATTCAATCATCTATCCCCCCCCCCCCCCCCCCTCAAAGTTTCCCTCAGTAGGGCTTGGTCCACTCGGCATTGGGAGGGCTCCTTGGAGTGCAGTTTCCGATAGAGGAAGAGGAGTGGGATGTAGCAGAGTGCCCTTCCCAGAACATGGCATCACTCGGTTTTGGGGGGCTGGGGAAGGACCGCGAGCTGTCATCCAGGGAGGCCTGGTTCAAAGGGGGCGGGGGCAGAACAACAGAGCAGGTGTCACTTCCAAGCAGAGCCTCCCCTGAGCAGCTCTGGGAGGGCCAGGGACCATTGTACCAGCAATCCTCCCTCAGACTGTCAGGCAGTAGGGTACCTGACGGCCCACAGACCGGTGGGCAGGGGCGGCCGGAGCACGAGGGGAGTGGGGGGGCACTAGGGGGGCGAGGCACTGACACCCGAGGAACAGCGTGGTTATTGTTCTTTTCCACGTCATCCCGACACTGGATTGGAACTGTTGAGGCAGGCACAGAAAAAGAGAGATGGGGTACAAGTGGAAGGAGGAAAGATGAAAAATAGATCAAATGCTTCCAGAATGTTTAGCTCTGGGCAGAGCCTGACCACACACACTGTGAACACAGTCTGTGGTCATGTTACTAATTGAAGCTGCAGCATTTGAACCAGTATTATATCTGTATTTAAAATATATAAATATAAAAGCTCTCAGTCGTTCTACAGTCCATTTGAAGTAGATTCACTTTAATAAAGTCACATTTAAGGCCAGAGGGGTACTTGCCTTTTGGAAAGGAATTTCAATTTGTTTCCTATGTTTAAGGCTGTGAAAAGTGTGCGTGACAACGTGTGCATTTTAAGTCCTAAGCTGCCTTTTAAGGTGATGGTCTAAATGAAGCCATCTTTTCTTTCCTCCAACAGCTGATTGAGTTTTCCGTCTGTATTTGGCCCCAGGATAGCAACTCTGTATTTATTTCTACACATATTTACTCTCGGATTAAATGTAGGGCTCAGGAGTGATTTCAAATTTCAAAGATGTGTTCAACAAAGCCTTTGATCCCTGACGGAACAAAAGGCCTCAGAGTGTAAAAACAGAGAAGAGAGGTACAAATCTCACACCATGCAGAAGGCCACATGTCGTTCAATAAAACCTCTTCACCGTGTGAATGTGACTGATTGCGAACCAGACAATATACTAAAATAATAATTAGGGTTTTGCTCACAATAACATGATTCCACAATCATCATATCAGGGGACAAATCAGTTTGTCCTAATCTCACACACACATCATTACTTTGGGAACAAATCCTCATCCAGAGCAGATAATCAAGTTGAAATGAGTATCTCTTCCTGCTTTTCGCCTCTCCTCATCCTCTCCTCATCCTCACATCATCTTGCCACCCATGCTCCCTGCAACTCCATCCACGAGAGGGTCTCCTGGGTCTAGTATTTGAATAAAAATGATTCCAACATTAGAAGAATACAGATGCACAATATGACTGATTGAATACATGTCCTCCTCTCCTCTCTCCATTTTCTCTGCCACTCCTGCTTTCCTTATTTCTCTCCATCTCTCATCTACGTTACAGGATTACCCTGGTATTCAGTGGAATAAATGGGCCAAGATTTATTTTCTTGCCATATTTCGTTCTAATTTTCACCTCCTAGTCTCTTCTTCTGACACTCGGAGGGAATCAACAACAAGAGGTAATCTCTCCGAGGCTCGAATGCATCATCACAGAGGGAGAGGAGAGGAGGGCCAGACCATTTCATGATGTCCTTTATCGAAGTGCTTGAGTACTTGGATAATATCCACAGTCTTATCACACCCTTATACAAATTGCAACAAGGAGCAGCAGGAGAAATCTTCTCAGGAAGTAGTTCTTCTTCAGAAAAGCCTTCCTTTCACTGGCGAGAGGCAGCAGTAGCTGAATATTGCTTTTGATGTTAGCCACAGAAGTTTCTGTCTAGAGAAGCAAGGTTTAAAGTATGACTAGTAAACTTTAATTAAACATTGAACTCCTACACTTTCTGAGAAACTTGGGCTGAAGACAACCTTTCCAAAATCAAATTGTTGAAATATGCCATAATGTATTTACCTCACTTTTTCATGTTGGCTTTGAAAGTATCACCCTTGATCCATAGCCTCCTCATTTTTTTTATTTCATTATGTCTTAATCTTATGGCCATGAAGGTTTTCCTGAGTATTATGGACAAACTGCTGCTCTCAAGAGCAAAGTCTGTTTGATTATACAATCATACTGTCGAGAAAAGAATGAGTATAAACGAAAGAACAGCTGGCCTTATTCAGAAATGTGAAAGTAAAAGTAAAATTACATTTATGAATTTAGTATTTGAACGTTTACAATTGTTTAATGTGAAACTGTTTAAAATACTAAACTCTGTTTTTGGTAATGAATGAAGGTGAGAGCAGAATTGCCTTTTTAGTCAGAATGGCATAACGAACCTAAGAAAGAGCTCAAGGCTCCACTCACTGCTCAGTGGTAACCCATGAGACACTGCTATAAGGGGATATAGGGGCTACAGGATGCTGCCCATGCTGAACATACTGAGGTGTGAAAAGGGAAAAGGGCAGCGATGCTGCTGGGTCACCAACACCAACACATTACAGATGGAATGATTTGCACTGAAAAACAACCACAAATGGTACAGCTCCGTACCTGCATATACGTGTGTGTGTGTGTGTGTGTGTGTGTGTGTGTGTGCCTCACCTTGTCTGGTCTCACTGATAAGAGGTCTGAGTTTCCTGATCAGGCCTGTTTGGTGCTTCAGCTCTGAATGCAGACGAGTGACCTCGCTGCACAAAGCCTCATATGTCTGCTGCATGTTTCTCTCCCTGCAAAAGAATAAAACAATTCATTTCAAATTTTATGTTCAAGGTCTTTTTTTCTATTCTAGACAATCCCGTATGTGAGAACAATCTGTTAAACATAAACTCACAAGGGAAACATCATACACTGTGTGCCATACTGCAGGGCAGAGCATCACTGGAGTACCATTCACATTTCCTTGAGAGTATTGTATTTTTGTAGAAGGTAAAACAATTTGTAGTTTTAAGTATTTCATTTTGTATACTGAAGAGGGATACAGTTTCCCTGTTTGCTACAATTCTGAGATGTAGAACTGGGCTGTGAATTTGCTCAAAGGACAATTAATCATCATAGAATACTTGGAAAGTTGCACAAAATCCCAGAGCGGCTTGTTAGCAGACACTTTTTATTTTCACTTTGTAGACTAATTTAATGCTGTCACTTACTGTGGTGTTTTAAAGCCACAGAGGATTCCACAGGTGTTGGGCAAAGTCACACAACAGCATATGTTCAAATTAATAAGAAACTTTGTGGGTATATTTCAGAGTCTTGCAAAGGGAAATAATTGAAGCTAACCTATAATGAAAACATTGTTGACCCAGACAGGACAAACTGTATGATGGTTTGAATGTTAAATCGACCAGTAAAATCAGCTGCATTAAAAACTAACACCACAGTTTAAAAACAAAAAAAGTGAGGGACTTTTTGGGTAACACCTTCAAACTGGCCTTTCCACACCTTATGAGGAGATGTTAAATCTCATCAACACTTTGCCTTTACTTCACACACCTGCCTGAAACAGCAACAAATAAAAAAAAGCATGAATCAGAGAAACTGTGAAGAAATGAGAAAGCTTTTTGTGCTGCTAAAAACTAACACCATCTAAAAACTGCTGACACGTGAGACAATTAAAACGCTCCATAAATAGATGTTTTTTTTTCATTCAATGTGAAGGGATATTTATTTAAAGGAGATTATCCTCAATGGAAGTGTAGCTGGGAGGTGATTGTATACGCTGTGTTTCACACAGTGAAACACTGGAGTGACAATGTAAACTATTAGCTGGTGCTGATCGGGTCTAAAGATCAGGTGAGGTTATCTGTATGTCATGCAATGTTCTGCAGAGCTGCACCCTCCTCTAGTGGCCAGAGTGGGCAATTACAACACATGACAAAACAACTAACTAAACAGTTTTGTCTCTCGGAGGTTTTTCCCCCCCAAACATGCAGCTCCTCATGTCACTTCTTTTCACGTTTTTTTTTGCAACTTTTAAAGCCTCATTCTGTATGCTTTTAACCAGAATACTTTGCAAATCCTGTTCATTCTAATTTTGCAGCAATAAACTGAACTGAATGCCCAATAGGTGCAATGTTAATCTGTGCCTGCAGATACTCAAAATGTGCTGCAGACATTTTATTTGAAAACGTGAACAGAAAAAATCTACTGCTAGATTTGCATTGAGAGCATTACATTTTCAAGGTGCATATCAATCATATTAATATGGGAAAAAAAGAAACAGACAGTTTGAACAGGATCAATCAGATTCTATAGCAGCCTGCTTCAAATAGCTTTTCAGCATGTGACTCTGAAGTCTCTGATATCTGAATGACGTATACATTCAAACTGAGAAAGAGGATGAAAAGAAAACTAAATGGAACTTTACATCTTAATTCTTTATACTGATGGCTGCTCATGATGACTTCCATTAATTAAAGAATCATCATTGTTTCATCCCTACAACAATGTTTACTTATTTGTTCATGTTTGGTGATGTAAACAATGTTGGAGCACTCTTTAAAGATATTCGTTAAACCCTTTACCTTGCTTTATACTTGGCGTCACATGACTGGTCCAGGTCTGGTCCGTTAATGCCGTCGGGTCCCTCCTAAAACCGAGTGAAGTGCAAAAAAGAGAGGTGAGGTGATGTCTGAAGTTGTTTTTAAGTATCTCATTTTTATTTTATGCCACCCTTTCTCCTTTTTCTTTATTATCCCTCCTACAGAAAGGTCAGACCTTCACCCGGCTGCGACTCCAACCTGGAGGGCTTCAGTCTCCGTACATAGGGCGCAAACTAACCGCTAGGCCATCTACGCCCCGACTCCTTTGATTCTTAACGTCAGTTTGTCTTTCTGCACCTTTTTCCTCTTTTCTTGTTCCACATCTTTTTTTTTCCAGAGTCTTTGCTCCTTCTTGTTCTACTGTTTCTTCTCTCTCTACTGTCCTCCCTTTTCCATTCTTCCCACCTTTACTTACCCCACTTCTCTCCAGCAGTCGACTGTTCTCCAGTGTCATCCTCTCTAGCTCGTCCTGCAGTTTGTGGAGCCTTTGCTCCGTGCTGACCCTGTCCACCTGCCAGTAGTCCTGAGGGCTGTTCAAGCTCTTCATCACTGCACAAACAGAATGAAAAAAACGATGACACGGTTATGGTTGACAAGTGAATAACGGTTCATTGAAATATTTTCAGTAAGAAGCTCTAAACTTTACACGGGCCACAAGATTATACCTCTTTGTATTTTTAATGTAATTAAAAAGAATCCTTTTTGGTAACGTGTGGTAACAGTTTAATTCTTAGCATGACATCATAATAAGTCAAGCTGATCTGTAATAATACACAGAGGTTTAAGAAGTGTTCAGATTTGCATTATGTAATCAAAGGTAGAAATAAATGTGTGAAATATTCCAGAACACTGCATTCACAGTGTGACATTATCATTCATGTACAGGTAATAGTTTCTAAAGCAGTGACCTCAGCATTATAATGATCTGGACATTACATTACTGTACTGTCTTGTTGTAGCAACTGTAAATGCTCTTAATATTAAAGATGGAGCTAATCTATAAAGTTGTAATATTGTATAAGCTGGTCACAGTTCTGAAATATAAAGTCTTAAGATATTTCAAACTTTATTTTTGAATATTTACAATAAGTATATAATGGCTTGACAAGAATAATCTATTGTAGGTGAATTATTAAGAAGTATACAATGGAAAAGGAAAAGTACCTCGAGACTGTGCCAAAGTACAACACTGAGTAAAGCCACTGGTTGTAAATGATTACATTTTAAATGTGTTGTCTACCTGTACCTTGGCTGGTTTCCATGTCCGTCTTCAACTGAAGCAGCTCCAGCTCCTTGGCCTGGAGCTGCTCCGTCAGCAGCCTTTCACTCTCACTCTTCTCCTTTTTCTGAGGGAGGTAGAGAGGACAAAACAGGAATCAGCATTTGTAAAGGTTAATAATCAATGCAAAGATAACATGAGCTTGGTGTTTCAACTTTTTTTTAAATATAAATATTACAGTATAAGACTTTGTTTGCAGAAAGATATCTAAGTCACCTAGATGAAAAAATACAGTGTTTGCAACATACTTGATCTCTGAGCCAGGCTCTAGTCAATGTGCCAAAGGTTCAAAGAAATCAGTAAACGCACCAGTTTGTTAAGCTCCATCTGCAGGTCCTCCTTCTCTATATAGATACCTCGGTAAGCACTAAAGGCCTTGTTCACATACTGGGGACCCTCCGACGGAGGAGCCTCTGGCCTGAAGAGCTACAGTAGCGATAGATAAAACGCACAAAAACAAGATCAATCATTTTATTTAAACATCTGCTATATAGCTTTTTATTCCCACCACGTCACGTCTTGACAGACGAACACTGCAGCAGATAACACCTAAAGACCCTCCCTGTTGAAATATTTCACTCTGTATTTGTACTCCATCTCTTCTTTCTTTTTTAATTCAATTTCAGGAGCCTTTTCCCGAGTGTGGTGCTGCAATGCATTGTTTGGCAATGCCATACTTTTCTAGGCAACCTCTCTGTTTTTAGACAGTGCAGATTTATGTCTCATTGTTTTCTAGCTTTGACTATCAGCCAACAATATTAATGATACTGGCATGCAGACTCTCCCAGAGGCAAGTATTTTGTAGTGTGCTGTTGAAATTGCTGACTCTATCCAAACTTTCTGTAAGTATTTTGGGTTTGTTCATAATTCTGATGTCTGGTGGAAATGGGAATAAAAAAATCTATTTTCATTGATGATTTTTTTCCGCACACTCTTTCTAAAGCTCACTCTGTAGCTTTTTAGCAGTCTCTATGTTCTTCAACTTTATTCTCCTCACAGTTTGAACTCTCTTTACAATCTTCTCCCATCCTCTCCTCCACAGTCACTGCTTTTTTTTACCTTATCCTCCAGCTGCTTAACCCTCTTCCTCAGCAGAGTATTCTCTCGCTCGGTGTCTCTCAGCCTCTTCTTGATGTCCTCATAGGCCGTGACCAGTGCAAAATGAGAAGCAACAGACTCGTCGCCGGCACACACCGAGACAGGACTCTCGCCAGCAGCGGTGTAGGCCGTCTCATGTTTAAGGATGCAGATGTCATCATCGACTGCCAGGGGTTCCATGCCTGCACAGGCCTGCTCTGTAGCAGAGTGAAGACCTGTGGATCACATGAAGAGTTTCAGTTTCACAATCATGTATCTTTTTTGGTTGTATGTAAGACAACCAGATGAATTAGTTAAAAATGGTAAACTTTGAAAATAGGTAAGCATCTACTATCATAATGCGTTTAACATCACTAACTGGACGGTTAATTTGCTGTGACATATGAGGGGATAACCTGCCACCTTTGTGTTTTATGCATCCCACGTGTCATTCTGCAATCAACACATGCAGTTTTGTTGTTTGATGACAACTTTTGTGTTGATTGACTTCAACATCTCTTCCACTGCTGCAAGAAATGTACAGCGCATCACTCTCTGTGTACAAGCCTCTTTCACAAAGATAAAAACCACACAGGTGACATTATTTCTTAATTTATTTCTCAGGGGAAGCAGGTTGTTTTTGCTATATTCTGAAAACCAATCCTGTTTGTCTGTGACACAAAGAAAAAGGAGGTAAAGGTATGTTCATTCAGAGTCAGTTGTTTAGTAAATATAATAACGAGTACAGTCTAGACCTGCTCTTTTTGTATCTTGAGATACATATTTTTATGAATTTCTACTATACAAATAAAGATTGATTGATTGATAGTCTGGATTTGAAAGGATATTAATTCA
Source organism: Tautogolabrus adspersus (assembly GCA_020745685.1). Lineage (NCBI taxonomy): Eukaryota > Metazoa > Chordata > Actinopteri > Labriformes > Labridae > Tautogolabrus > Tautogolabrus adspersus. The sequence goes on along the minus strand of CM036542.1, from coordinate 19,139,021 downwards.
TTCCAGTTTAAATTTGACAGGGATAACTAATTAAATACCTCAAATGTTTGTCTGACAGGTTGGTTCTGTTTTGTCACTTTAATTATTTAAGAGCTAAGCTGAGAGAGTCTATAGTGGATTCGAGCTTAGATTACAATCATTGAGATGACCTCAAACAGCATCAGGCCACATGAGAATGAGCTCAGTTCTGCCATGGCCAGGCCAACACATTACAAGTACAGATATCTTTCATGGCAAATTTGGATTAACGTCCATGAAACTTCACTCCTACAGTCATCTGAAGCCACAGGAATTTCAAAAAGGTTTAAAATGTTAAAATATTTTACCATTCCGCTTAGACACAAATGAAGGTTAGAGTTAAGGTGAGCACACATCTTGAACATTTTAATGAAAAAGACATGTAGCAATTGTAATAGAGATATAAACAATGTCAAATCAATAGGAGATGAGAGATCTAAACTTACGAGCCACTCCATGAGGGACTCTTACGACAGCACTGCCATACCTTCACAAAAACAGTTATGATCTTTTTTATTAACCCCGTCAGAGTCGTTTTAATTCAAATGTGTTTCTTTATTGCGGATGCATTTTGCATCAGTGGAAAACTGGACTAAAGCTTGCTAAAAGATGTTCCTAATATTTTGTCCACCCTAATATGCTTAAGTGAGAAACTTCAGTATAACATCAACACTCCTCCTACAACCAAGATAAAAAAACACAGTAATATTACTTTTCTATCAGTTGAACCCAAGTGAAAATAACCATGATTTGAAATAATACACCTACAGTAGATCTGTTTTATTTGATCATCTTAGATAGTAAAAGTGCATTACTGAAGAGGCTGTTGAGGGTTTATAGCTCTTTAAATGAACATGGGTCATTTGTGTGCCCTGTACTTTAGAAATACAGCATTGGATCAATTGATACTTGCTCTACAATCATGTCTGTAAAAACGACTTGTCCACAAACATAGTATTTAATTAATTTATGTTAATAGTTTACTTATAAATACAAAGGTAGAGTTTGAGTGTGTAGCAGTAGAGGAGTAATAAGTTTTACCCTTACCTGAGTAAAGGCCTAGTATTATTCAGTCTCCTCAGAAATAAATGTAGCAGTCCACAGAAACAGACAAAGCCTACAACTTACTACACACCTTCCCTGCTCCTCGGCGACACAGACAGTGCAGCTAACGCTGGATGATGATGTCAGCGTGCAATGATGCAGCAAACACTGAGGGTCCAAGTTTTAAACACTACAGGCCGAAGCTTATCCAATAATAAGTTTGAGCAGAATCCGTAGACCGGCTCAGTGGATTTAAACAATGTTATTGATATTATTAACCTAGAAAAACCGACGTATAACCGTTGACTTTGAAGGACGATTTCAGAAAATGGCATGAAATCGAAAGTCAACCCAGCAAGTATTCAAAACGAAAGTCAACTTGAATCCAAAACAAGCCACGGTGCGAAGAGCAACGTAACTCAAAAAACTCTCAATAAATCAGCAAACAGGATTACGAAAGCAACAAAGAGATCTTATTTATACAAAGAGGGATTGAAGGGCTGACACAATCGGAATGTAAACAATCAATGAATCTCGTTTATTTATGTTGCTATCGTTAAAGTGCTAGCTTCCGTAGCTCTTTTGTCAACCTAAAAATCACATTAAAAGGTGGTTTCGAAATAAGATTTCAGAATTGAAAACACAGATGGTAGACGATGACCAATACAATCATACCACATGAACCAATACAATACATACGGTGTTTACAATGATCGATCTGTTATGGTGATAACAGTCAGCTAGCGCTAAGCTAACGTCTTCTGGCTATTTGTTGCTAGGTAAAGCAAAGGCAGTCGATTATTTTTGCTCTCGACTTTCACTAACCGTGTTAGATGCTGTCCTCAACAAGGTGTCAGTTGGCAAAAGAGTATAATCATTTATTTTTAAAAAAAGAAGGCATTTTTATCGGAGAAAAACAAAGAGACGAGGCTAGTCGCTCGCACCGTGTCAGAACTGACAGGTGAGGAAACAAAAACTTCCGGGAGTCACTTGACTGCCAAAGTCCTTTCAAAATAAACGCATAATACTTGTGCAAGTATACAACAAAACTCGTGGCAAACTAGTATTGCACCTTCGAAGCAGAAATTATTTCATAATTGAGTGAAATGTATCTTCTAGATGTATATAAAAAACAGCAGATAAAAATGAACAGTTGTACATGCACCGTCTTGAATGAAGGCCTTCAGTCTGTAATCTAGTAAAACATTTGAACAGTGGGGGAGGGTAGTGTCGCACGACAACTTCTTCCCTTCCACATCCCTTATTTAGTGGAGAAAAGGAACATAAAGCGAACAGTAAGTACATTAAAATAAGAGAAAGTAAAAAGATGAGAAACAAAAACTACTTCTAGCTTAAAATAACGTATCATACGATTGACAAAGGGAAAACCATCCTTTATGTTTTATTTTTTTCAAATGTTGCTTACGTGAACTCACCTTCAACCGAAGCTGTCAAAATACCACTGTCAATCCCTTTATCAGTGACAAGAAATACTTAACATATCATTTTTAACATGACAACAGATTATCTTAATTTATGTCCCAGTAAAGCTTGTTATTAGCAGTATGTTCACTGTCAAACATTTAGTTAGCTAGCTGCAGTTAGCTGGCTGCAGTTAGCCAGCTAACTTTCAATCAACAAACAAACAAAATAAATAAATAGATAACGTTAAGTGTTTTCTTTTTCGTGGTTGTATCTTGAAAACTTTTCTGTCGCAAAATTTCCGTTTTTGATGGTTTACTTAATACGGAACATGTATGTTTTAGAAAACGTTGCATTTGCCGAGCAGACTGATGTTTTCTCTTGTTAGCACAGCAAAGAAAAGTCAGGAGACATTCTGCTGGATTTGTAGATTAATATAAACATTTTCTTCAGTATCATATGTGATAACCTGTTTTTATGCAGTCTATGGTGATAACTGAGTAACAGACCAGATGAATGTTTTTGGAAATTACAAATTTTCAATGGAAATTCCCAAATGAATTGTGTAAAAGTGTGACCTCAGAACTTTCTATCAGGTTGAACAGTGTTCAGGGGGTCTGGTAGAACTGTTAAATTAGCACACATTACAATAAATCATCAAAATGACCTACTCACAATGAATTTAGAGCAATGGATAATGACATAATACTATTAAAGATGATATCAGGATACCAATGGACACATTTTAGGCAGAACTTGTATGGTTGGATTTGTAATTACTATACCACTTTGTGAAATATTTGCTGTTTGCTACAGAGGGACTCTGGCTTCTGCTAATTGCTAGGTTTTAAAATAAATACCATGGATGTGCAGTCATACACACTGAAACACCTAGAGTTCAATGATTATTATTAAATCAGATTTGAAACAAATGTACAAACAAAAAGTAAGTTCTTTCTGCCAGTTTGTGTGCAGGCTTGTAAAAAAAGACTCATGCCGCCTCCAAATACCCTGCTCCTCCTTCTGAGAGCTTCTCCACCAGACCTGCTCTTCACAATGTATTCTAATTCTAAATGTATCATTCAAAGGATTCTACAACTTTCAAGGAAATAAAAAATGATCATATTCATGTGCCTTGATAACTGACAAGTTACTTTTCTGATGTATAGTCCAGTTTTACTTTGTAGGACTATATAATTATCTTATATCAAATTTACTAGGACTAGATAGAAATACTTTGCGTTATTAACTGTATTATCTAATATTTCCTTAATTTTGTGTTTGATTTAAAGGCCATAGGAGTAAAAGTGCAATCTACGAACCACCTTCTTGGCTGTGGGAGAAGCTGGAAAGATCAGTGACATGACATGTGAAGAGGAACCCGAGATTTCCATCTCAAAGACCCACGAGTGTAAGACAACAGAAGAGATGCAGATATCAGCCAATAACTGATATTTATACTTTGGGAGAGTCAAAAAATGTGTTTGATTGACAGGCAGGATTTTTAACATTGGCCTCGATTTAGTAAATGATATGAAGTAACTTTTGTCACATCATTTTAATAACAAGTATTCTGTCCTTTTTGTAAGTGTGTGTTTCCTTTACTCTTGCCTCTTTTTTGTAAACACAAATTTAGACAATCTAAACCTTTTTGCCACTTAGGATTGATGCTCATGTGTTACTGAATATTCAATCAAAACGCTCCTGTATAATGTCATGTACAGTAGCATGTCATTGCTGTTTGAGCTGCTCAGTGAATTTTTCAAAGTTGTATTTTTGCAAGAGTTAAAACTTCTCTGTCAAGAATCAACATTCCCTCATAGGTGATGCAACACTCTTGAAGAGAAAGAGTTAGAAAAATACTAAATGGTTTGTGGACTGTAGAGATGGGGACTACTACTGGTTGTTTTGTGTCATTGCAGTGGTGATAAAGGCTCAGTTACTGATGAGAGACATAGAGGGGCTGCTGGACTCGTGCACATCAACACACCCATCCACTCAGAGACTGCTTGACTCATGCACATCAACAGACCCATCCACCCAGAGACTGGACAGAACGGTATGCTTTGAGGCAGGGGTGTGAGTCCTAGGACGGACCAGATAGAAAATGGACTATGACAAAACCCCAATATGTCCATAACATAACCAAGTAGTTTTGTTTAATCTTAACTCCTTTGCCTTTTGGGAATTCAGTTGTTTACATGGTTACTTTTGAGATTTGTCTTCTTTCCCTGCTGACACTACGGCTCTTGAATTATGGCTCAATCTCAGAGGTGTGTCTTTGTAATCCATTTCATCCTGTCCTTAAAGCACATAATGAAGCAGACAAGACTATTACATTCACTCAATACTGAGGTCACAAGTGGTCAGGTTACAACAGTTCCCTACAGTTGCGTAGCAACACAGTTAATTTGCCCTCGCAGCTCCAGAACACGTGCTGGAGATGTAACCTGAATTGCCATCAAAGGAGTTGTCAGTTGACATAGAATCAGCTTAACTATATTTATTATTTAATTTTCTTTGCACACCAAGCAATGCCTCTCAGCTTCTTTCACGTGGTCTTTCATCAAAGTGAGGAAAGGAAAGCACCAAATCCTCTAGACCAATTTTGTAAGGAGCCAGAAGGGTCGAGAAATGAAAAAACTTTTTTTCCAAAACATCTGATCAGAGAGGAGATAAATATATAAACCTTAACATGCCTCCAATGCATAGTGCTCTGATGTAGGAGCTGCTGTTTTCTTTCAGTTGATTTACAACAGCCTTGATAGTTGCATTGATTTAATCCTCACTTGTCATCGTATTTCTTTGGATTCTGGCTGTGGCCTAGTTAGATGACACTCCCAACGTCAGTCCCATCTACAAAGGCAGAGATTCACTCAGTTGTTTTCTCGAACTGGAATAACAGCTGTTCATGATTCTGCATCTCTCTCAACAACATTTTAGACATAGGTGGTGCCGATCTTGAGTGCTGAAACCATGCTGGCAAAATATGTTTGCATGGCAGGCAGGACTGTTTTTAAATGGTCTCTCTATCAGTAAACATGCAAGCATGCACTCACTAGTCGACACATGAACCCATGTACCTTTCCTTCCCTTTATTGCTCGTGCTGCACAGGGTCGTTTTTAACAATGATAGATGTACAAGCGACCCTGTTATTATTTTATGTGCTCAGGCATGACGTGCACAGCATGGTCGAGTGTTCATGATGTGTTGTTGTGACAGATTCAGCAGGAGTGTCAGGCGAGCATAGAGCAGGAGGGAAAGACCTTGGTCATCGATGGCATCAGGTTTGAGAGTTAAACCAGTCGGGAGGACCTGAGGAGTCTGAGTTCACAGGCTGCCGGTGCAAGAGGATGCAAGGGCCTCAAATGACTGATGGCTACTCTCGTGGTTTCACTGACCAAGGCCAACGAGGTCAAGCGACTGACAGAGGTAACAGTGGGAGACAAAGAGCCAACATATGACAAATGATAGAGAGAGGATAACAATTGACATGTTTAGCTCTTAACAACAGGGCAGGCTGACACTAAAAAAAACATAAAGATGTTAACCTTGCTTCTTAAAGTTCATGAAGGATATTTTTTGTTCATTGTTGCTAGTTTGATGATATTTTGTACCAACAGTATATTATATTTGGTTAGACAAATTTAAAAAGTTTAAAATGTTAAAATACTGACTTTAAGGCAACTTTGAATGTTTGATTTAGTGATAAGTTAACGTTCAAGGAGGAAATATCAGTTAGAGTAAGAATGCCATTGTTCAGGCTAATGGTTATGTGTTTGTTAGCAGACTTTATTTTGCTTCTTGTCCAACCTAGCATAAAACATTCTGCAGTAGCACTGGCGTGTTCTTGGACAGAATATTCCAGGAAGTCTTGTTTGTTTTATTTCAGTTGGAGTTGTTCACTTTGAATATAGTGTGGGTCACGTAACCTGCAGAATGCATAGGTATACAACACAATATGTAGTTTAGATGGAGACATGGCTTCCTCTTTGTTTACACTGAGCTGTTAGACGGTCCACTGTCCTTTCTGTCTGTGCTCTCCTTATAGTGAAGTTTCACAGCACCACATTCTTTATAGTGCAGTCCGACTGAAGTAGAATAACTGTATATATGAATTACATTTTTCAGAGTCATACACAACTGACTGAATCTTAACTCCTCAGTTGATTAAAACATATTTGACATGATTTATTTGTAGTGTTACTTGTATTCCATTATAATATGGACTCACAATATTTAGTAAGAAATATCATATTCTAAATATTAGAATAGGCCGAAGTGTTTTTTTAGTATTAGTATTCTTCCAGCAGAATGTAAACACTGTTAGATGTCAATACAAGTTCAGCCTGCTGCAGAAATGGAATTATAGCAAATGATTATCTAAAAGCTTTAATGTGATTGTTTAAAGGGAGACAGTTGGAGTGTGAGTGAGAACAATAAACACATCAGCCCTTTATTTTCGTGTAAATGCATTTTTAGCTACCCTGTTATTTTCTTTTTTTTGGGGCCTAACGAATAAGAAGACCTTACTTTAGCATTGCAGTGCAGTACTTTGTAGCATGGTACTGACCATGAAAGTCTTCTCTTTTGTAAACATATAGCAAATAAATCCCCCTAAACAGAATATAAATAAGCCTTTGCCTAATCATATATGCTGTGTGTAAAGAGGGGAAGTAAGCTGTTGTGGTTCTGAAGTGAACAAACAAGACCTGCTAGTAGATGAACAAGTGTCAGAGCATTAATGAAACCAATTAACAAAATCTCAATTAGAATGTCTGCTGAAGGATGAAGCCCACAAGTTGACTTAGCATTAACATACCCAGACTGATAGAATACATGCAAATAAAGTCATTGTTATGCATGTAGTAGTTCAGTGCCCAAATGAAGTGCTTGTTTGGAGCACTCGGGATGTGTTTGCAAGCATGAGCTCTATGACAACATATTACAGGAATAATGGTCACTTGATAAATCTATTTCAATTAACATTTGGCTTGAAGCTACAGCCATCACTAGAAGCCAAAGAGAGCTTGAATCAAACAAAGTAACCCACAGCAGTGAGAAGTCCTTTTTTATTCAGAAGGGGAGAGAGAGTTAAATAAATAGTTTGGGCATTATTATAACGCTGACACACACACTCCCACTCTTCACACAGACACATGTATCATGCAATCAGGCCGAGTGGTAGGAATAGTGGGAGAAGAGCATTCAGCAGATGCTGAATTAATAATGACAGAAGTTGCAGATTGGCTGTGTGGATTGTTCTGTTGTTTTTGTCCTAAAGTGCTGCATGAATAATTGATTTTGCAGCCCATGTAATTAGATGTTGATGGGAAAAGACTGGACCAGAAAAAGTTGAGCGCTTGTTGTTTCTTTAGAACTGATTAATCAGTCACTTGGCTCTTAATCATTTCCAACACTTTCAGGACTATGAACCCCTTCAAACAGCAATGGCAACACTCGCCTCCTCTTCACTGCTACTTACAACAGATTGACTCTGCTGTACTGGGTGGTATCTTCTGGGTTATGATTGAAGTTGTGGTTTGTTTCTCTGATCATCTCATGCCTGTTTTTCATATAAACATCTGTTGCCCATAAATCTACATAAATGGAACAGCAGATGCTTGTTTCGACCATTTTCCACCAGAAGAGGGTGCTACTTCTTTTTTATACTTCTCTGTCCCTGCAGCCACTCTTTTGGTGATTGTAAAATTTGACAATGACACATTCAAAAAAACATACAAAATGCATTCTAGGGAAGTCAAGAACCTGATATCATTCTTTCTATCAAGATATGTTTCACAACCTGATAAAGCCTTAATTTAAAAACACAATGAATTCATATGGAATATGTACTTGCAGAATACTCACCCTTTGTCTCTTCGGCACAGTATTAAAATATTATCAATCACCAGTGAGACATGTATGGGTGTTGGGGGTCACAGTATGATTCCTTTCTCTGCAATAAAAAAACACCCCATCAACTACAACTGCACTGCTGCAGTTAAAGTTAGGAGCAGTGATGCCAGCAGTATGGTCATACATCACGCTGCTGTCTCAGAGTTGTTTCACACTGCTGAACTAAATTGCTGCAGCACAAATTACACCTACAGTCGACATAACTCCAGTATTTTTCTCTCTTTGTTTCCAAACACTGGGGAACTTTGACAGCTGTGGATTGCCGTGATGTGGTGAAGTCTTATTGCCCATCGAATGCTTGTCACACACCTTTGTTGGAGACAGACGAAGTACGGCACATTTTCAGCCTGGGATTTTTGACAAACACTTGATGAGAAAATGGCTTAATCGCTAAATCAAAGATTGTATCACATATTTGTGCACTTTGTGAGATGCTCAGCGCCAGAGTACTATTTATAAGTAGTGACACACCTTTGGTAAGAAAGAACTTTGCAACCAACAGGGAGCTTTTTATTCGGTGCTTCAAAACTGAAGTAAAGTGCCTGTTTACTGATTCAACACAGACCCTGAAACTGTGCCATGTAATCAAGAACTGGCCTTCTTTAGACAACACGGGGTCAGCCATATCCAAGGCCCCCTGTATATGTGTTGGTACAGCAGAAGACATCCCTGTAGACTGAATGAGCGTAGCTGCAGCAGGGCATCCAAGGCCTTTCCTTTGTTTTTGCTGAGCCAATTAGAGAGAGATAGCATCTGCTATGAAGGCAGAACAATGGCTTTTTCAATGCGTGTTGGGGTACATGTGTGTGTGGAGAAAGTTTGTGTGTGTATGTCTGCCGGCTAGTTAGTGCTTATGTGTGTGTGTGTTTCTGTAGCTAAAGTATACGAGCATGTGGAGTATGTGTGTTGAATAGCAATAAGAGAGGGAGAGAGGTATTGTGTATGGCGGAGCAGAAACAAGAAAATGACTGGCTACAAAGTATGACAGACAGCATATGGCTTCATCTGCTGTGATTCAGTTAAGCCCCACACATGAAAAACACACACAAATACACACAGGAATTCACCAGAGGGGTAAATATGAATTAAAAAAGACTTCCTGCGTTTCTGCACTGAGGCACATACAATGCCTGTAATTAAAAAGTCACCACTGTTGAGTGACACCCTGACTCATGCACGGTTAGTTTGTGTCCTCGCTCCAACTTGACTGAAACTTTTTGACAGGAAGTGCGGTGATGATTTCACAGCACGCCATAGCACTCCATCTCTCCAAAGGACCTGGAGGTCATTAACCCCTACCCGCTGCTGTCTCGAGCTGTGCAGAGTTTGATGACTCTTCTTTTCTGGCTAAGGAGTGAAAAGAGAGAGAGAGGTATGATGATCTGTGAGTGTGTGTGTGCATGTTTAGCAGAGCTAGCTAGCACCCCTGGCTTGGCCAGCCGGCTCCACCATATGGCCACATTTATCATGTGTTTCGCTATTCATTAAGACTGCCCTTGCTGGCTGCAGAAGCACTGCTGGGGGCCTCAACCTCTCCTCAGAAACACTGCGGACGACTGACTGCAGTCCACTGTAATTTTGGGTGTGAATGCTGCAAAATTGTATAATTATATCCTGCTGAACACCATGAGCCAAAGGTTATTTTGCACCAGAGGAGTCATTGATTCAAACGCAGGTCTAATTCAATTATTTATTATAGTAATATAGTAGTTTATTTACCCCACATGTGTAATTTGTGTTTTTAAGCCCTTGCATGGATGCAAAGATCAATTGTCTGTGTACAGTCTCCCACAGTGTGGCGTTCACACAGACTGTGTGACATATTTTTGTGGCAACACAATCCTAGCCGTGCACTCATTGAATGCAGTGCTTTAGAAAAAATGTCCCTTCCTTCATTTTTACAAAGATGCTGCTGTTTGTGTACTGCAGTTCAAAGAAATCATGGCTGACCATGTTCTTATTTATTAACACATAGACTTAATATTTATCATGAATCATCTTCTCATACTGCTGTGTGGCACTGGTACGTTTTGAATACAGTACGTCTTTACAAGGAGACATTTATATTTCATTATGACAGATAACTGACCAACAATGATTAATAAACATTTGTGATCTTATTGAAAGTCTCCAAGCTCCCTTTGTGAGAGAACTATAAAAACCTGCCTGCTTTAAAACATGACATTTCATTTTACATAAGAAGGAAATAAATGTACATTTGACATTTTAGACCTGATGTTTTTAAAGGATGGTTTCCTGCCTCAAACACAAATAGTGCTCTGATTATCACATCAGTCTTGTTCCCTGAGCTCACTTCGGCAGAGCAAAATGATTACCTGAGCGGAGGAGTTTGCAGTTTGATTTGCCTCTGTGCGGTTTGAGAGACAGTATTTATACAATGCACACATCATCTTAGATTTATGTACTCATGGTTTTGTTATTTTAAATTAAAGCTTCAAATTCCACTCTGTCTTGTCTTCTTGACATGAAACAGGACCGACAGTGATAACCTAAAGTCTTCATTGTGTGAACCAGAGAATAGAAAACACTAAACCCCATGCTAAAGCTCAACTAGAATCTTCCCTGGTTAGAGGTGTGTGCTACAAAGTCTGAAGTGCACTTTAAGTTCAATTTGAGAATCATTTTTGTTCCTTCTTTCTCTTTCTGTGAATATCTTTTTTCTCTCTCCACTTTCAGTTAACTAAAACATTTAGACAGGATTTTTGCCTAAATTTAATGTCAACTCATAACTAGCCCTGTTTCCTTCCTCATGTAGATAACTTTAAAAACTGTGGGCTCCCAAAACTTTGGATGCGCTGAGCTACAGTTTGTGTGTCTTTGTGAATATGTACCAGACAAAACAGGTGGGGAGCTCAAACCTAACTCTGATCAAATGTTTACTTGTTGAGCATCCATCTGCTGACAGCCTCCTCACTGGCAACAATTTTAAACTATCCACTCAAGGAATCTGCACAAGTGGCAGACAGAATTATCACGGGTGTGAGAAAGAACGATTGTTATGTATTTTTCCTTCCTTTGATAACATGAGAGACTTTGCACAAGAGGAAAAGTCAATGAAATATGAGTATGGCAAATAAACCGCTTCATGACATCATTTTTATAGATAATCACGACATGAGCTTTGTAGTTCTATCTACCGCAGGGAAGTCTAGACTGTATTGGTGGTGAAGAATCGAGGAACATAAGGCCTAGCTGGAGATCTAGATTGATGTGATCTGGACGAGATTTGTGATGAGCTCATTGGACACCTGGTTCGAATGAAAACATGAGCTGAAAGCAGCAAAGAAGGACATGGATTTTAAGTGTTGCCATGTTGGCTCTTTCTTGTAACTAAAGAGGAAGCTAAAACAAACATCACATTTAAACGGTTTATTGGCCAAACAACAAACTAACCAAAACATTTAAGGGGACACAATGTTATGAAAAATCCACTTTCACAGAGTTTTTGAACATTTATTTGGGTAACCTGAGTGTCTATCGACCCACAAAATGTGAATTAAATCCATCCATTCCTTTGTTTGTGGTCTGCATAAGTCTTACCACACAGAGAAAAGTGCTCAGTTTCAAATTTTCTCAACTTCTTACATCACAAGTTGGATTGTGGTAAAAAAAAAAAAAAAACCTCCCCTCCCCTGTTTTCTCCATCCATGGACTCCATCCCCAGCCTAGAGCAAAACTTTTGCGCAGGTCTGCCATTGTTATTCTCGCTACAGTCTGGCTTCTTTCCAAATGTTTTGAAGACAGCAGTTATTAAACCCCTCTTAAAAAAGACAAATCTGGATGCTTCTGTCATAACTAATTACAGACCCATATCAAACCTACCGTTTTTAGGAAAAATAATTGAAAAGGTCGCTTACCAACAGTTAGAGACTTTTCTCACACAAAACAACCTTTTTAATGTCTATCAATCTGGATTTCGGCCTCATCACAGCACAGAGACTGCCCTTGTTAAAGTACTAAATGACATCCATCTCAGCTGTGATGCATCCCAAATTTCAATATTGGTACTACTAGATCTTACTGCAGCATTTGACACTGTTGACCATAAGATACTGCTGGAAAGATTAGAAAAGTGGGTAGGACTCACTGGCATGGCACTGCTCTGGTTTGCATCTTACCTTCAGGGCAGAGAATGTTTTGTTTCAGTTTGTGGTCATGTGTCTGAGCGTGAAATAATTACATGTGGGGTCCCCCAAGGGTCTATTCTCGGGCCTCTCCTTTTTAATATCTATATGCTCCCCCTTGCTCAGATCATTAAGTCCTACAGCATATCATATCATTCATATGCAGACGACACACAGCTTTATTTAACAGTTTCACCACATGACCTCAGTAACATTGATAACCTGGTTGGCTGCATCAAACACATCAAGGACTGGATGTGCCAACATTTTTTACAACTGAACGAAGACAAAACTGAAATAATTGTATTTGGGCCGAAACAGGAGAGATCAAGAGTCAGTGCTTATCTGGAAACAATCTCGTTGAAGCCTGCAGATCATGTAAGAAATCTGGGTGTTGTTCTGGACTCTGATCTAACTTTTAACAGTCACATAAAAACAATCACAAAAACAGCCTAATACCACCTCAAAAACATAGCAAAATTAAAAAAATGTATATCTAAACAAGACTGTGAAAAACTTGTGCATGTTTTTATTTTCAGTAGACTGGATTATTGCAACAGCATCCTAACAGGTATCAGCAAAAAATCTATGCGACAGCTACAGCTAGTCCAAAATGCTGCCGCCAGAGTGCTTACTAACACCAGGAAGATGGAGCATATCACACCAGTTCTCAAAATGTTGCACTGGTTCCCTGTGTCCCAAAGAGTAGATTTTAAAATCCTGTTACTTGTTTTTAAATCACTTAATGGTCTCTGCCCTGAATACCTCTCAGACCTACTCACATTGTATGAGGCACCCAGACCGCTCAGATCGTCTGGGGCAGACCTCCTCGCTGTACCCAGAGTAAGAACAAAGCAGGCCGAGGCAGCTTTTGGTTTTTATGCCCCCCACCTCTGGAACAAACTGCCAGAGAGTCTGAGGAATGCCACAACAGTTGACACTTTTAAAACCGGGCTCAAAACATTTCTTTTCAACATGGCATTTGAGTAAACCACCTTTCTACCTACTGTTTTTATCTCAACTTGTATTAGCTTCTTAAATTTTGTATATTGTTTTATTATTTTTTTGTGAAATGTCGAAATGTTTGTGTCTGTGTAAAGCACTTTGAATTGCCTGGTGTATGAAAGGTGCTATATAAATAAACTTGCCTTGCCTTGCCTTACAGAGGAGTGATGTCTACTGGGAAAACTCAGGGGGGGGGGGGGGGCTCATTGCATTTAAAGAGACACACACACACCAAAATGGAGCGTTCTGAGAAAGCTGGTTTATACAGCGTCACAAACCTCCTCTGGTGCTTGATTCATGTTATATTTTGACCAAAACACAGCACAGATGTTTCATTTAGACCACAGGGGACTGTTTGAAAAGGTGAAAAATGGGGATAATATGTCCTCTTTAAGAAAGACATTGAAATCTGGAATACGAATCAAATCCTCATAGATCAGATAAAGAGCTGTTGTGTGGCTCGGGAGAGTGATAAGGAGAGCATGGTCTGCAGGCTTCTTAAATGCAGGTGCACCATGTGATTATGAGTGCTGAAACTGCCTTGATGACCGCCCCCCCCAAACACACACACCCCACTCCCATTGTCAACCTGGAAGAAAACAGCATCAGTAACAAAGACACACCCACTTACTGGTACAACCCGGGGGGCGTCGCATTAGTTTTGACCAAGCTGTATTGGGATTGCATACTGCAGAAAGACTCTACTACTAATAATCCCACTATGCAATGTGTCAGATGTCATACATATGAACATATAGTACATTTCTGCAAAACACATATTTAAAACATTTCACATACTACCGGGTGTAAGATTAATAGGGGGAAGCAAATTGGTAAAAAAAAAGTAATTTCTCCTGCCTCAGCTTTAGGCCATCTTGTTATATCAGATGTGATTTCTAATTGGTTGGATACAAATTTAAACCAACAATTTCAGGGCACTGACTCTTTGGCTTCTTGCCATGTTCTTTAGATTCCAAATCGACTCTGATGAACTTTCCTTGAGTACGTTTTTCAGAGAGCCCTGTTGAACAAGCGGTATGTCTGCATCTCTTTGCTGATCCTGTCCTGTACACGTCTGTCAGATTCTCAGGGATCTTCTGCTTTTTCAAACTGATAAAATATATCACTCACTGTGAACTTTCCTTTGGAAAATGTAAATAAAAGGGCTCCTCCAGTCTCTGCTTGTAAATTGCCTCGTCTGACACTAAGCCGGCGACAGTGGTTATAACCTTAAAAAAAAAAAACGATTTTGAAATGGTCAATCTACTTCCTGATGGTGTTGCTTTATGTAGTTCAAATAGAAGCATCAGTATCAATTTCGGCAGCTAAAGCAGCTTCATCGTTCCCTCAGTAAGGTTACGTTGGTGATTTGCTCCTAAAGCAGAAGGACTATCTTACCCGCTGCAGCCTGTGTTGGGACCGTGAGGCCAGCTGCTGTTTCAGTGTCTCTCTTGTAAGCAGCAAAACATCAAGCATCAAGCATGACTGAACTGCCCTCAGAAAATCACACACTGTTGTTGTGCCTGTCATTTTTTATCTCAGGGAGAAGTCTTTGCATTTCTCTCCCACTCTGTGAAACACACTTGATTTTCTCTCGTCCTGCCTGTCCGTCTTCCTCTGTCTCTTCTTGACGGTTTGACAGCGTGACAGCGGTGGAGAGACGTTTCCAGTCTATTTGGGGGGTGGGAGTGTGTGTGTGCGTGTGTGTGTGTGTGTGGGTGGGGGGGGGTGTTGGCAGGAGCTCGATGTTTGTCTTGGCACCACTGATTGCTTTGTGTGTGGGTGTGTGTGTCCATGCTCGTGTGCAAATGTTTTGCATATCGTTCTGTGTATACTTCTGTGTGCATCTTTGTACTGTCTCTCTAGATTTCTTTGTTACAACAGTATGTCACAGTATTAAAGCATCAAAGGAGGAATCTTGTCATTCTCATTACTCCCTGATTAAAAAAAGGCTCTGATGATTTAGCACATCCCCACATTTTACATAATACATCAGATATTTATAGTCTATAGTTTTCAAATAGCTTCCAGGAAGACTAATCTAGCACTATATGGTAGCAAAAGATTTGAGCTAAATGCTTTATTATAGTGCAACTCAACACAGCGTGATACTCCCAAATATCTTCTAATCCTAGCTCCTCACTGTGCAGTAAAATCCTCTGGTGATTTTTACCTTCTAATTGCCTGTAAATGTGAAATACTTACATGATTTTAAATACATTTGAGGGTTTGTAGAACTAAGTAAGAAGTAGTGTGGTTTAACAGTTCTGATAGTTCATGCCTTTCTTCCCTCTCCCCTCTTCTGCTGCACTTCTCATTATGTAGAAATAAGTCAGTCAGTCAGATCTATCTCCCATGCAGCTGGTTCAAAAAGCAGTAGTTAAAGTCCTAAATGTTACCTGGAAGAAAGATCATATCTCCCCTCTGCTGACCTTTCTATAGCTACAAGTGAGGCAATGATCTAAGGATTCTTTAGTTTCATTTTAAATCATTGCATAGACTGGAGTTAGGGTACATCTCGTTACAGCTCATCCTGTTAACAGCCTCCTGACCCCTCGGGTCTGCTAACCAATCACTGCTCTCCATTTCACACAACAAGTTTGAACCCAAAACATTTTGTGCATTTGTTGTTGTTTACGACTGAAAATCTCGACTACACTCCAGGCTCTTAATGTCACCCTGTTTTTTGTTGTTTGTGCTTTAATGCTTTAGTTGTGACTTTAAAAAGACTTCTTTGATGAATTAAAGGGATACTTCACCCATTGAAACATGAATCTGTAGTGAAATTGGGTCATATATTTAGTAGAAATGTGAAATAAATTTTGAAGTTGGTGCCTTCTTGACCGAGAAAAGGCAGAAAGTGTCTTTTTGCCTTATGTAGATTAGAGACAACAACTCCCAGAATGCACAGCACCGCAGGACACTCCCGCTGAAGGAGAGGTGCATTCATGTGGTATCAGAAAAATTAGATTTCGAGTTGTAAAATGCACATGAAACACCTGCTCAAGTCGGTTTTGTGTTTTGTTAACATACTTTTTATTCATGCACGTATTGCACATCAACTTTTTGCTCAAATATAACTTTTGACAATAAGATTTCTCTAAGAAACTTGGACCACCCGAGCAGCACCTGAATGCAGCATTACTCGCGGACAATAATACAGCAGTTTCCTCAACTGAATCAGAGATTTCTTTCAGAAGGAAATGGCATCTTGGAAATTCCTGGCAGAAAACAGACTCTATGTCTGTGTCCATAGGCAAACAGTCACAGCACCGACAACACAAGTCTGCCCCGGCTCCTTCTTCCTCTCACAGCTGCGGACCTAGCCAGCTAGGCTAGGCTAGCTAGCCTGCCTGTCGGCACCAGCAGCTGGCTCGCCGCTACATAGCGGCTCGTAGAAAGAGCCACGAACATCCGATTCGAGCACAAAACCTTTAAAATCCCCTCCATCCATATCAGTTTGAAGTTGAAACATACTTTTTTCGCCATTCTTGGTCCTTCAGCTTTAGCCATAGAGACACCCAGCTTGAGCCGGCTCAGGCACCCTGTCTCACAGCAGCTGTCTGTCTGCAGAAGGCACCTGGCAGCAATATTGCGGGTGGCTCGTAGAAAGAGCCGCGAACATCCGTTTCGAGCACAAAACCTTCAAAATCCCCTTTATCCATATCAGTTTGTAGTTGACTTTCCGCCATTGTCGGTTTTACTCAGCTTTATCCACAGAGCCTGTTGGCACAGCTTCCAACTAAGCAATATGGCGGATGTTAAGTTTCGTTTTTGGGAGTGAGGTCCCGCCCACTGATCTGTGATTGGTCTGTAGCTTCAGTGGTTGAAAACATGAGGAACTAGCAATGTAGTTTATCCCTGCTAACCACAACAGACGCCAGTGATGCAATATGACGATTTTTGCATCACTGGAGGCAGCTTGTCAGAAAAGAAATTACAGATATTTCTCATCTTAGGGGGAAATGAGGGCTGGATGCAAGACCATTCAATAAAAACACAAGTTTGCTACTGATACAAAGCTTAATGCAAATGGGTGAAGTATCCCTTTAACTTCTATCATCTTGCTCATGTCTATGTTCATGGATCACTCGTGTTTTTTCGTGTAATGTGCTCCGTAATCGGTTGACTTTACCAGGGTAAAAAATTCACATTTGATTTAAGACTTTTCAGATAAAGAATAAGTCAACTACAGGATCTTTTCAGTTGATGCAGAGGTTTACGTCTCACAAAATACACATACAATTGCAGTTCTGTTATCCTTTATCTATTTTCTTATATTATCCTATTTAACATGGTTAAAGTTTTATCAGTAGTTCAAATACTAAGAATGCAGCATAAACATTGTCAACAAAAAAAACCCATAGCTGCTACAAAAAGGCAAAAACAACTGTTACCAACTAGAAATGGATGAACCCAATATCAAGTTAACGAGACATTGAAGGGCAAGGACAATATTCCAGTTGTGATAACCAGTTAGGCCAAACAAATGTTTATAACAGTTTCTTGGACTAAAACTAAAAGGCTATAGTGATCTTTGTTGTGTATTTATACACAACCTAAAGTTAACTTTGGTGCTTCCTGAGTTGTGGTAGGACAAAATATTGATATGGCAATATATTGTTTTTCTGACTTGTGTGATAACAATCATTGAATTTGCTGGTGCCAAACATTGATATTTGAATGAAAACATAAACAAGCAGGGGGTGTGGCTCCTTTGCCGCACGTCATTCCCCAATCTCTTTCACCCTGATTTCCTACTCTATCCACTGACCTGTCTCATAAAAATATAGGCATAAAAAAAAAAAAAAAAATTCGTTAAAATAAAGATTATAATAGTAAAGCACTCTAGACAGATTTCCCTGGTAATTTGGCTCAACGTGTCATTACTTCATGACTCCTCATGGGGGTGTTTATAATGCGAACAGAAGGCCAAAGAAGAAGTGAGGTAAACTGAGAATGCAGCGATTGTATACCATGATCCTGCACTTAACCTTTTTCAGAAACATTTGATATAGTCTTCACTTAATCAGATTTCGTGATGTATCATTACAGAATATAGATTATTGCAGTACATCTGTATCAGGATTGTTATTGTGGGCCACATTTCTCATCATCATCGTGACTAACCCTGCAGTTCCCATCACTTATCCTAAGTGACGGTATTTCAATGTTGTTTACAACAGCAACAAGAACTATCTGTAAATGCGAAGATAAAACAAATAGATAAACAATAGCTTCTGGATTCTCAAAAGTGACTCACATGCCATTAATGCAGCAGGACAAAGCAGCTGCAGCCTTTGTTGTTTCAAGACGGATGTGACGAGAGGGACTTTATAGTCACACAGCAGACTGGGTATTTGTAGATCTAATAGCTCTGTTCATATCCTCTGTTTTGCTGGACTCATTTTTTATGAAGGTTATTATTTTTTATTAGTGAGACAACTGCACCATATATTGCACATTGCTTTTTTTTTTATGATTAGCTATTCCACTCCTGGCTTCAATAGAGAGGTGTTTCAAAAATAACTTTACTGTAATACATTTTGTTCTCTGGTCTCTGTGCTTAACAGAACAAAAGTAAAACAAAGCTACACTGTTTGGGTGTTTTTTTTAATTGATATCTCAAAAGAAGGCAGGCATTTAAGCAAACAGTCAGCTTTGAAGAGGAAATCAAAAAGTGCCATGTCAGGAACCCGAGTGTGAAGCCAGAGTAACTCAATCACTGACACTGTAAGTCAATGTATTTGTAAAGAAATCACTGACTTTCATTGCAGAACTCTGTAAATATTTCCACAGTGCTGCACCTCCTACTCCTGCGTAATAACCTTCCTTATTGAGATGTCGACCGGTTGGGTAAAGCAGTTCAAGTGGTTTCTATATAATGAAGCAGCCGGCTGAGACATGCATATGAAAACCAGCAGAACGAAAGGATATGTGGACGGAGATAAGGATGAGAGGGAAACCATGACCTTGGCGCATTTTAATGACAGATTTGATCACACACACCTTTGATGACAAAAGAGGCCCCTTTATTACTACAGGGGGGGGAAAACCCTACGAGGGGTTATCAGCATTCTGAAAATAATAAACTAATCAGATTTTATATGTCTGCAGGGGTTTCCAAGTGCAGTGGAAATCCCCTCATCCTTGTTTTCCTATCAGTGGAATTACCCCTCAGGACACCTGATGCTCATAACATGTCGAACACACACACACACACACACACACACACACACACACACACACACACACACACACACACACACACACACACACACACACACACACACACACACACACACACACACACACCAAGTCTTGTCAAAGTGACAGAGGATTATTTGTCTGCTCGTGTCTCTTTGGTCAGAGGCTTGTTGTTGGGTCACAGATATGCCCCCATATGTCAGACTTGTATGACACATTCCTCTAATATAAAGCAACTGTTGTCAGTCTAAAGCTCTTCTTCATCAGAAGCTCTCTTCATGTTTCAGATTATACAGGAACAGAAAAAACCCCATCTCCATTCGCCCATGCACTAATTCATCTAGTTAGATACTGTACTTGAAGACCCATTCACAATAGCCTTGTCTCTCTGTTTTACGTTGTTATGCTATATTAAGCATCCAAAGTAAGAAAAAAAATGTTGAAATCCAAATTAGAAATATCGTGTTTAAAGTTTCTGGAAGCTTCTCTGATTGGATGGTAATGCTTGTCTAGTTAGTCCAAAATTCACCTTAAAAAAATGTCTTGAGCCTTTTCACAAGAATGGTGAAACAGCAGCTGTTCAGCTGTTTACCTTCAGTGTTAGCGTTCTGTTAGTGATTAGTAACGACAGCTGCTCATTTTGACACAAGTAGATGTTGACGGTAACCCTTGGTTTGCAACCGTTGACTCCAGTAATTGAGTTCACATTGCTGATGATCTATTTTCATCCACAGGTGTCATCGGAAGGATTTCAGTTCTGTAAATTATACGGCACTAACTAATGCTGCAGAGCCATCAGTTAGCATTGCATTCTTAGCTTGGAGAACAATATCTCATATATCCTTTATGTATGTGCTAACTGCTGACTTCCATTTTCTATCTCTCCATTGTGGGAACAATTGATGTATCATTTTCAGATGCCACAGCTTCTGCCTGTTATCCTCACTCAGACAACTAAACACACTGCTTAGTGCTAACTACCCCTGATTGTGATGTTGACAGGCAGATGTCATTCATAATGTGATGGGCCATGCCCACACAGTCCAAATAGTCTAAACAGCTAAATATGTTTTCTGAATGAGCTTTTGTGATGGTTACAAACATTTTGGATGCTTATTGAAACTCTAAAGTATTTGATATCGTGTAAGTATTTGATAACTACATTTCCAGAGGCTTGAAGAGCTTTTGAAACCACACACTTATCAGCCAGAAAACATCGTGAAAAACATAAAATGTTACACTTTGGGGTTTTTTTGCACATTGATTTTCTAGATGTGACATCATTTTAAGGGTGTAAATATGTCAACTCTAACAAGACAACCAGAGAAGGTCATCATGTGATTACCGTACTCATAGTACCTTTTTTAAAATCAAATTCCTCACTTGAAAACACATAGCTGCTTATAGGCGTATGTTCTGATGCGTATTCTACATCATAAGATGCCTGAGGCGTTTTAACGTTCAAGCACATTTTCTATATGGGGCCTAAATCAAAGCCAGCTTCAACCATCCTTCTGGCACCCAAACAGACACTGTGGACTGGAGTATGATGTTATTTTCAGGGCAGAGCTAATTGTCTCTGGGGCTCAGTTATCTTCTTTCGGGTTTGCAATCGGACTTCGCTCAGTTACATGATGCAGCCGGGGGTCCCTGGGATGGCTCTAATGAAGAGTTATGAGAAGCGGGATGCCTCTTGGCTGAAAACAGAGGGAAGACACTGAGAGATAGAAGTGGTACAGAAGAGTGAAGTGTGAGAGAAAGATTGGTGAGAGGAGAGAAGAGTGAGACAGCATGCAGTGAGGCAGAAATGGGAAGGAAGGAAAGAAAGCAGGAGAGGCTATCCATGAAGACAGAGCTCAGCCCTTGGAGGAAGCCCGAGCAGGACAAAAGCCTGTTCCCCCAGCAGATCCTCTCTGCAGGCAATATTTACACAACACACACTATACATGCAGTACCATGAGCCTTGTCAAAAGGAGGAGACTTTATTGGTTTGTATAAGTGTTGTGAATATTAAGGTATTATCTCACTGAAGTCTAAACTTTTACATTGTTATTGAGGGAGATGTTTAGTGTTCTGTAACTAGAACAGAACTGCTGTATTTGCATTTTTATGTAGCATTTGGGGCTTCAGCCTGCTGGCCAGCATTACACTTTTACTGTCCTCCAGAGTGCTAACATGAATTATCTTCCGGTTGTACAAGTTGTGTTTATGTCGTCTCTCCCTCAAGGTCTGCCTGCATCAACAAGCAGATTTTTTTCTTTCTTCTGTCCCCCTCTTTCTCTCTCTTTCTGATAAAAACACGCTTGTACAGTGATTACTTTTGTGAATGTTCCGACCTGGGAGGATTCTTTTCTCACTGCTTGTTTGTATCATTGCTTACTTTACTTTCCCCGTTTAGTGTCTGTGGGAGGAAAGTATCTGGGTTTCACTCTGACCCATTGTGGGTTATCTGGAAAACATCTCAACCATTTAGAAAGCCGTCTGTCAGTTCCAGTTGTGATACTGTCCCTGCATATTGTGTTTATGTTAATCAAAGCATTATCTCCTTGTTGTGTTTTTGATAGTTAAATATAGCTGGAAAGAGATCCTATGAATGAGTGTGTACAGTAAACATTAAACAGAGTCAGGCTACAGGTTAGGGTTTCTTAAATACGGAACATTTGTGAACTTGTAAGGTTAGGAGAGTTTAATTTAAAGGAGGACAAGGAACAGAAAATCAATCTCTAGCCTACTGTAATGTCCTTCCCCGGAAAATGCATCCATGATTTATTTCAAGTGCATTTTCATCATACAGTATATAGCCATTATCATAGTCCACAAATGTTTTGGACTCCCGTTTTCAAGCTTAGACCCAATGGGCAACAGAGTCCCTACATTTGACTGCAAAAGTCGTTTTTTGGTGGGCCAAATAAACGCTTCTGTAAAAGCAACATAGATAAGGCAATTGAACCTAACTTTGAATCCTTCCTCATCCTTCATACATCAATAAATGCATAGTATGTGCAATACTGTGTGTTTTATCTGAAGAGTAACGATTGGACTACTATGTCTTTTTATATTTTTATATCTACAGAGACATTTACAGAATGACATTTCATTTGATTGTTATTTATTTTAATGCAGATCCACGTTCTTTGTTACCACAGGTTTACATTTACTCGCTCAGTCTATCCTTTTCTTTTTTTCGCCCACCCAACATTCCCCCTAATGCCTCTGTCTCTTACAATATGCTGCCTACATTGTGCCCGAGTCAGTCATGGCTTCAAAAAAATTTACGATTATAACACTTGTTTTTAATATTGAACAACAACGCCTGTCAGGAAATATCGGAGGGAAAATATGATTAAATGTGCAAAGTGAAATTGAATGACCTTGAATAGATTCTCAGATGAGTTCAAAGTGTAAAGGCTGGTGCAGCTGTAGAGTGCTGAGCTACTTAGTGGCTCAGAAAAGCATGTACATAAATATATGTTTTTATAAAATGAGGACACAGTGTCCACTTTCTTTAAGTGTTCGGCCTGTACTGTGGTGTGTTTTATTCATGTACAATTGTTATTTTCTTCTGATGGACTTAAACCTAGGCTTTGTGAATTTGCAGTATTTTTTCGGCCCCATTTGCTCAAGCTCTATCGACGCTGCATTAGTGAAAGAGACATCAACCTTCTTTGTAACACCACGATGGTGAAAACAATCAAGAAAAACAGATGGAAAAAGTCCTGAAATGTATCCTTGAAAAGCTTCCTGCTTCCTCCCGAGTGAAAGAAAAAAAAGGCAAAGAAGGCCATTTTGAATTTTTTCTTGCCTGCATAACAAAAACCTGTTACTTTTCTCATGGCGCGAGCTGACCCTCTATATGGATGACAGAGCAGCTTCAACCATTTTGGTTTCAGATGGGGCTGACCGGGTCAGGCCTTTGGAGGGTAGAGGAGTCTCTTTCTGTCCCCTTTTCAGGGAAGAGTCCTTTCTTTGACTTCCTCTCTTCCTTCTGCCTTCGCTCCAGTCTAAATGTCAGCCAGCCTGAGAGAAAGAGAGACAGAAAGAAAAAGAGAGAGAGAGGGGCAGATCTGTGGTCTGCTGGGAGAGAGACATTGAAAGCGTACATGATGACACAATTTCCCCCCATTCAGCGTGATGAGCTATTGAAAAGCAAGATGACATTTTGCAATAATACACCATATAGCTCCAGTGAGATGAAACATTATTCATAAATATGTGATGCCTGGCATTTATTGAAATTTGTGGCTAGATTTGCTGTCATATCATCCTGGCGTCGAGCTTTATTTGTGAGAAAATATTCCACACCTTGACAAAACATTGAACCATGACAGTGAGCTGCAATAATCGGCTATATAACCACAACTTTGAGCCGGAGGAATGTAAAGAGTCACGGTGAAGAATGACAAGATTTATATGACATCTCCTGCGTAATTATGAAGAAGGGCCCACTATACATTTGTGCAAACACAGTCGTGTGATTGTCAAGGTAACAACGCTCCAAGAATTGTGTTCAGCCTTTTCAGCTATGTGTCCTAGTTGTAGATGAGATTCTGCTACATGATGCATCTGCCTTCACGCGAGTCTGCCAAATCTGTTTTAGGTGATGAGAAGAAATGATTTTGTTGACGTGGCTCCCCAAAGGAAAGTGTTTGAAAACTTCTGCTTCTTGTACTTACTGCTGAGAGATGCAAGTGTGTTTGTAATGCAGTTTCTGTCAGCCGCTGTTGCGACACCAATACAGTGATCGGGGAAATCAGATTGGCTTCTTGGGACCATCGGTGGAGATGATGCCATTACACTTGTCTTCTTTCCTCGCCTGCCTTCCTCAATTTTTACCCCTTTCACCTTCCTCTCTGTGTCGTCCTCCTCCATCATTCCTTGCTCTGTCAGTAGAGGAGCGCATGTTATTTCCTTTTATGTCCCCTATTCGGCGTAAAGTCCCCATGAAGGGTAGTAGATTAGCACTATTCTCATCCAGACAATTTTAACAGCTGCAGAGATGGCGGTGCCGCCGACATCTGAGGCCTCTTGTCTCCTGAGAGACACTCTGGCTGTTGGTTGAATTTCTGTCGCTTCAGATCAGCCCAGCTGGAGAAACACTAAACAGGCACATTTTATTCGCTACAGGCCCCTACGGATTTTCTGGCTGCACAGTGCTAGAGCTGCAGTATCAACAGAGTATTGACTGTTGCACTCAGAGGAACAGCAAGTAACCGAGGAGGCTTGAATTAAGTTTATAGAAAGAAAAAAAAGTGAGTTGTTTGAGGAGAGCAAACAGGCTTGTCTAAGAGGTTTCTACCTTCTAACTTATTATACAAAGTGTAGTCATTTATAGGATATTGTCACTCTTCTCTCTCTCCGCTTTGGGGCGGCTGTGGTTCAGCGGAAGACTTGGTCATCTCAACCCGAAGGTCAGGGGTTCAACCCTCATCTCACATGTCATCTGCCGAAGTGTCCTTGGGCAATACACTGAACCCCAAATTGCTCCCAAATTGCTGGAATTAGTTAATACTGATGGACACTTTACTAAGCAGCCTCTGCCATCAGTGTGTGAATGATGTGTGAATGGGTGAAAGTGACATGCGGTGTTGTAGCGCTTTGAGTAGTCAGAAGACAGGAAGAGCGCTATACAAGCCCAAGTCCATTTACCATTTATCTCATCTAGACAGTTAACTCACCATAGGTTTGAACTCCTCAGAGGGAACTGGATTTGAACAGATTGTTATTCCACCCTGGCATCCAACTCTGGCTTCGTATGTCAATTCTTACTAATTTAGAGTAGGTTTAAGTTGTTAAGCCCCACAATATGTGGCCCTATGGGGTGAACAACAACCCTGAAACTTTCCAAAAGAATCACTTAAAATACCTTAACATCTATGGTTTATATTATAAGACACACAAACAACTCAGTTATTAAACAGAGCCTAATTAGGGACAACATTAACAAAAGTACAAAATCTCAGTGTGAGAGGCCTTAAACAGCAGCCGCCACCCCTGAAACCTCTCTTCAGAGGTCAGCGCTGGACTTTTAGGGTCCATAGACTAGGTGCAACTCGTGGATAATCAGAGTCACCTACAAACTTCAGAGACTACAGAAGGGGAAAAGGGACAAACAAAACAGGGAAAACTTACAGCTGTACCGAAACTGTAGGATAAAGAATACTTGAGAAAATCCTTAAAGCAAGTTTATTTTTTCCCTGACAAAAGTATTTGACTGAAGTATAATGAACAGCAACCTGCTGGTGGTCCACCAACATAAGCACTACAACATACAAGCCCCAGTACAGTTTCATATTTGGTCGAAATACGACTAGCGTCAGCTAAAGTTTGACATTTTGGGAAATATGCTGATGTGCTTCATGCTAAGTGACATTAGAAGGCAAAATGAGGCTGTACCAAAAAAAGTGTTGAGTTTGTTTTGTGACCTCATAGTAAAAGAGGTGTTTAGTGTTTTAAAAGTACTGCGTTGAAGAGCATTTCTTATGGATTTTATACAGCCAGAGTTTGTTTCAGCTTTGTATTCACTAAACTCAGTTGCTGCAGAAGGAGCCAGCGTCACTGGCAGATCTGCCTGTGTGCTTTGTTTGTGTTGGTTGAGCATTGATTTTGTGTTTGTCCTGGTAAATACTGGATTTTTGGAACCCAGTGCTTCACTAAAATCTGGACGGAGCTGTTGGATGGTAACACAGGAGAGGGAATGACACACATGGGAGAAAGGTACAGAGAGTGCACAGCGCTACAGAAAGAGCGAGAAAAGTGAGCCTGAGGACAGAGGAGGAAGGAGAGGTGAATGGAAAAAAAGAGTTCAATTTAAAGTAAAGGAGAGAAGAGAATCCATGGGGTTGGGTTAAAAAAAAAGTAAAACAGGAAACTAATAAAGGAGGAAGAAGAGTGCAGTTTTCATACTTTCTTGGAATACGTACAAACACACACATTCAAACTCACCTCCAGCAGAGCAGAAAAGATTTGTGGCCAATTATCCCCCACCCTCCTCTCCCACTCCCTCCCTTTGCTGCTCAAGAACTTAATTACAGAAATAATTTGGCCTTGTTTGTTGTAGTCATTATTACACTCCATAAGTACTGGTCAGCTAATGAAAACACAGACACCAGATCAGAGTCATAATCAGGCCCCAGCCAAGAACCCCCTGAAGAAAACAGAGAACAAGATAAATAAATAAAAGACAAGTGTTAGGTAGAGTACCACACTGTGTCAAAAATCACCAAGAACACTAAAGCCTTTCATATGCTCACTGATGCCAGCAGACATGATGAGTTAAAAAAAGGAAGCTAAAGTCAAGAAAGCGTTATAAAGATGAGTTGGTGCTTAATCTTAGTTGTTGATGGTGTGTGTGGTGTGTCATTTTCGGAAAATGAGACAGAGGGAGATAAATGATCCCCTTAATGCTTGCTTTGTCTTTAATTAAGTGGAATTACAGACTTTCTCTCATTTAAACGTCAACTAAAGACACTTCAGGATTTAGACAAGCGTAATTACAAAGAGAGGCAACATACTAGAAAGCTGCTGTCCCCCTCAGCTTACGCAGAGCTTTAAATACAGTGTTGTTTTATGCACTTTGATGTAGCTGATTTGAACAATGGTGGGAAAAAAATAGTTAAAACGTAAGGCGGAACAGATAAAGCCT